>CM035591.1:32184143-33384143 GCA_020423425.1 Chrysopa pallens
TAATTTAGCATCTGGTTTAAGCTCATGTCTATGCAATGAATTTCACCTTTTATTCATTTTTCAAAAAGAAAAAGTTAGATATCCTATACATTATTATTAAAAGCGAACTTTTTTTAGTACCAAAGTTATAGATTATAAATTTTTATATAATGTTTTTTTTTTTCATAGTTACACAGTGAATAAAAAAATACAAATGCTAGTTAATATAACGCTTTTCCTTCAAGCTTCCCCGTTAAAATATCATCTGAAAATTTGTTTTTTCTAATTATATCACTTATGAATTATAATTGCCTTCGAAGAATATGATTAAATAGTTTCTTTAACTTTTACCTTTTTTAGTACTTTTTCATGTGTCACATAATCATTCTACTTTATTTTAAATATTATTCTCTAATACCAAAATTCAAAATTGATTTCTTTAACTTTTTATAAATAGTCCTGCTTTCAGTGCCTTATGCCAAGGTTGACAACACACAAGATTTCAATACTAATTTTTTCATTTTAATATTTTTGTTGCACAAGTTTCTCTTGAGTTTGTTGAAATAAACTATTAAAATTCGTCTCTTAATTTCGTTATTGAATCTTCCGTCATCCGATATCACCTAGATAGATATGTTTGTAGGCAACTTTAACGTGAGTATTATTAATTATACTTTTACAATCTTTTCCTTTGGATTTATAATCATATCTACAGCTTTGCTCTTAGTTCATTTTCCACTATCAGCTATTAAAATAATCTGACTTTCCTTAACAACTAGTTTTATTATTACTTTCTTTTACTACGAGGATTGTGATTCTGTAAAAAATTCGATTTCAAGATTTCATTAAAAAACAGTGTTTTTCAGAAATTGGTCGGTTTGTGTGCATGTGTGTGTGTCAACGCTATCGTATCGAACGCTTTATCTAAGATGAACCAAACTTGGTATTCTGTCTTAATATTAAATGTAGTTGTGCCGTGGTGATTTAAGTTAAAAAATCGGAATACAATGTGTTACACTTTATTCTTGGGATTTGTAGATTGTTTCTCGAAAATTATCATAACGTTTAACTTAGTATGTCTAAAGAATATTTTAGGCTCCAACACTTTAAGTAGAAACATATCTCTGGGAAAATTAAACTAAGGGAGAAAATTGAGCATATTTAACTACACACATAATATTGTACAAACTAAGTATGTAATATTAAAAGAAAGGTCTGTGACGCATTGCTGTACTATTTTTAATTATTCCATTCAGAAAATTTAATTTTTTAATTCATTGACTTTTTTTTTTTTAATTATAAATAAACAGAAAAGAAAAGTGAAGACCATTTAAGCAAAAGTGGATTTAAGTATGCAAATATCCTATAATGAATTAACTTTTTTCAATTATTTAATGAAATATGCTAAATACAAAGTCCATACAGTTATGAAGGGTTTATTAATTATTATACCTGGATTCTTCTGTCAATGGAATTGTGTTAAGAATAGTCTTTGACCCCGGACTGACGTAACGTAATGACAGGCTTAGACCAATCAATAAAGTTAAGCAAAAACAGTCACAATCTGTATTTGGATGGGTGACCACCTAGCAGAACTGTGTACTGTTGTATAAAAATAATAATGATAATAATAATAATAATCCCCTTTGGTTAATGGCTATATAGATGAAAGTAGCTAAAACCAAAAATTAAAATAAAAAAAAAAAAAAGTCTTAATTCGTTCGTCTATTTAGCCAAAATTATTTTCTCGTAATAATGCCTAATATCAAATGTTGGTAGTTATTTAGGGCAATTCTTAAGAGGTGAATCTTAAAGGTTTTAAATCTTAAAATCTAATTTTATTACTATTAATGAGAACTCTAGGATTTTTCGAATAAATTTCGATTTTTTGCCCCAATTTCCTAGATCAAATTATTTTGTATTTTTATGAATACGTATTTCGACTACAAAGTAGCCATCATCAGTATGAATTAGTTAGTTGTCATGATTCTCTGAGGAGATGTTACTTTTTGCTAAATCGGTGACGGTCTGCACCCAATCTCCTAAGAGAATCATTACAACTAGATAATTCATACTGATGATGACTACTTTGTAGTCGAAATATGTATTTATATTTATATAATACAATTTGATTTGGGAAATTGGGGCAAAAATCGAAATTTACTTAAAATCCAAATTAAAAATTTTATCGATAATGACAGGGAGCAGGGAGAGACAATTACGTTTTCGCAACGGTATTTTAATATTTCTAATAGCTGTATTATGTCAAAAATATTGTATTGGCATAATATACTACGAGCCTCTTCTATTATTAGATGTTTACTTGAAAGCAAATTATCTATGAAGACAAAATCTGAATTTTGTAGAAATTATTTGAATTTCAATTTTTTTTTTATTTTAAGTTAATTTTCAACTTTTTCTACTTCTAAAGTCATATAGTGACTACCGTGGGTATATATTTATTCATTCTATACAACAATATAACAATTCTAGATGATCCCCCATTCTAACTGTGCCTATTGTTGCTTAACTTTGGTGATCGATTGAGATGAATTTAAAATTTATTGATTTTAATTGCAATGGAAATCAAATAAAATGAATACTGCAACAGTTATAAAAGTTTATGCTTTCAGTGACCCAACCGTGAAAATTTGACATCTCCGTCAATCTGCCTCAAGAGTGCTCAACCAGTTTGAAGAAGCTTTTATTTAAATAAAGTTTCTCTAAAAATTTATTCCTTGTAAGCATTATTAGGGAATGAATATTCATTCACTTGTCTAAACATTCATATTGAATAATTTATCGCAAACTAATATTTATTTTATAAATATATATTATACACCTTAGTTACTACATATTAAATAACGTTAAATTTTAACCAATTATTTTTCAAAAAAGTAAACATTTTTTTAATATAAATATATTAAATAAATAATATTCCAGGTTGAAGAACCAGTTTTTGAAGAGGGATAACTTTGAATAATGATTATCTATAGACCTTTAACTTCCGCACGTAGTATTTAATAGTATAACATATAGATATCGTCAGCACATAATCCTACGTTTGATGGAGACTGAATGGCTGACTGAAATGTATACTACGGTATTATATTGACATCAATATGGTAGCTGTACCACGTGTGCTGGTGCGTATGGATGTGTAGGTTATATGAAAACATTTATTTATGTATAATATTGATAAACGCTAATAGTCCGGGAGGTAGCGTTGCATTTTTTATGGTTATATCAGGCCGATCAATTTTGGATTTTATTGAACGTTGATATGAAGATGATAATCGAATGGCGATTCAGCAGGCGCACCCAAGGTGGGCTAATAACTCACTTTTCAACTTTTTCTACTACTAAAGTCATATAGTGACTACAGTGGGTATATATTGATTCTATAACCTGAACATTTCACCTTTCCGTCAACCCTGAACATTTGACATCTCATTTAAATAAAGTTTCTCTCAAAATGTATTCCTTTTAAGCATTATTCATGGTGGGCTTATAACAAGGCGGAGGAATAATAAAATATATTTCAGGCAGCTTGAAATTTATAATAGATATAGTTTCAATAACGTAGTAAATATAAAATATAGTGAGTTCCCGGGCCATAACGGAAATAATTAACTAATAATAGAGTGGATGTAATTTAAGAGTGAATGTTAAGTATTTCACGAAAAATACAATTAAAATCTCTTCTATAAGAAGGTTCTAAAAATTACCCCTTTTTTTTAAACATTTTTGGTCAAACGAGTCTATGATAAAACTAGACTATATTTCAAATTTCGCCTATCGGTATATGTATAATAAAAAATCGTATGGTTCTATTTGTTTATGTTTTTGACGCTGTAACTTCCAAACGAGTTTACCGATTTTTAAGAAATTTGCTACACACGTTTATCACATACAGGAAATTTAGTATATTATCCATTATTTCATCAGTGGAATCGTAATAACGAATTTTCAAGAATTGTTGTTATTCTCATTTGTATAAATTTATAAACCAATTACGACATGGATGTGTGGCCTCTATTGTCTTGAATGGGGTGTCACGTGAAGTCTAGTACTCAACGGAACTTTAAGTAGGTATCATGCTGTAGCGTAGCATGTCGAAGAGCGCCCTCTGCCGCTTCGTAGCATTAACGATATTTTTGAAAGTTTATAATATAAATCATAATTATAATGTATTGCAATATATAGTATATATGAGTATACCAAAATTGAATTATAAATAATTGTAGTTCGTATTAATTTTCATAAATTTCATGGTGTTGGTCAATTGAATGAAAACGGCACTAAAATTTAACATTAATTATCAATATCATTATTACCTATTAATATTTATATTGTTACATAAGAATGCATTTATATCTCCCCCTCCCCCTTTTAACAAATACATATCATACCGGTACCATTTGATTCAACTCTTCATCACCTGAAAAAAAGTTACGAAATGTTTAAACCTTAATAATAAATCTTAATTTTGTAAAATCTAAAAATGTATACTTAAAATTTTAAGTAAAGTTTTTTTTATTATGTTCAATTGTTTTTCTAAATTTAGTATCGACTATAGGTAAATTTCGAACTATAGATAGATAAATTCAATCATTTTGTTGATCTGGGTTGAACATAATTTTATCTTATAAAAATAATTGCATGATTTAATGGTAATGTAGGTTTTATATAATATATTAACGAATGTGCTAAATGAAAGTACTCCAAATGTTATAAGCAGCTACAATAATGTCCATTTTATAAGCTAATTATTTTGCCAAGCATTAAATAAGAAAACTTCCCATATTTTACTTCAATTTTTTCTAATAATGAGTGGCTGTTGAAAACCATGTAGTCGGAGCAACGAAAATGAAGAAAGTATTCACTATTATCTATTTAAATAAGAACATTTTAAAACAATCATTGAGAACAGCAATAAATAAAGTAGATGTAGTGGAGTATGTAGAGGTTTTTACCAAGGAATTTAACTACAGGGAACTTATTTTGTGTTATTTTGTGCCGTTCCTTCCCAGTACTCAACGACATCCCACCTAGGTTATGAAATTTACTACATTAAAAATAACGACATGATTTGATAAAGCAATAAATTGTAAGCAAAAATGTTTTATTAGGTTTTTCCAGAAAGTCAATAGAAAGTCAATATTAACGAAGTTATTTCGTGACTAAAAATACCGAATTGGCATTAAAAAGAAAATTTTTAAATGGTTTTCAACGTATAAATCACAATTCTTACATTTATTTTGAATACAGTATAAACAAAAATAAGAAGCTTATTAAAAAATAATACGAAATATTTATTTAACATTTCTGTATCTATATAATATTTATCAATTTAAACATCATTAACGGTGGCTAATTATCATAAGTAAAATTAAGTAGTACCATTTTATGTTTGAAAAAATAAAAACGAACAATGGTTCGAAGGAAAAACATAAAATCAAAAACATAAAAAGTGCGTAAATATACCTTTATAGTGAATTTTTGTAGAAGTCTTTAGCTCAAAAACTATCCGGGGTTGAAAATAAAATTTTCAATTTGTCTTTTCTATTTTTTACTATAAAAATCATTTTTTAATGATTTATAATGATGTCTTGATGTTTTTGTTTACGGTTGCTTGCTACAAAACGTTTATGAATGACGATTTGAAGCTTTGAAATAATAAAAAAATAATTATTATAGTGTTTTTTTTTATTAATCATCGCTAAGAGTTATTTAAGTCTCTAACACGTACTGTCTCTAACACGTTTTTTGCCTATTCATATTAGACCTTTATAAATAGAATTTTACCAGCATTGCTTTATTATATTGACTGTAATTTAAGAATCCATGTTAACCTAGCCCTCCTCCCCAGATCGCAAAATTGTTCGAAACCTATCAAAAAATTTACTGCTATTAATGTGCTTATAATTAGCTCTATTTTGGATTTTTCAACTATAACATTTGTTGTCTATTCATAAATTTGGTTAACCAATCAAAATTGGTTTAGTATATTGAAAATAATTTAAGATTCCGTGTAAACCTAGACCCTCCTCAGATTGCAAAATTATTCGAAACCTATCAAAAAATTTACTGCTATTTATGTGCTTATAATTTGCTCTATTTTGGATTTTGTGTTCAAACCCTTTTGGAGAAAACGACATTTGAAATGCTTAACGGGTTAACATTGACAAAGCTCCCTACAGCGAAATTTATTCGAATCCTATCAAAAATATTTTTGCTATTCATTTGCCCATTACTTGCTTTATTTCGGATTTTTGTGCTCAAACAGTTTAGGAGATATACCGACATTTAAAATATAGGAGCCAGGCTATGTTAATATGGCCCCTATATTTAAAAAAATATATCATATGTTATCCTAGTCCAATCCAAACTAAAATACATGGTAAGTAGTCATGGAATCGAAAAAACAAATATGCCAGCAAAGTTTGTTATTATTTTGTTGCATTAAGAAACCGGTCTAACATTATGATAAAAAAAAGATTTACAGTAAAACCCGTTTATAAATCTAAACGCTCCAAAAACCCATGAATTCATGGATCGGATCGATAGCTCTTAAAAATGAAACATCGTAAATTACTTTATACTTAAACAATTTTTTTTTCCAAAATTTTTATGCGATTTTCACCAATTTTCTCACCTATATCATAAAAAAAAACAGCGAAGTTTAGAGCTGTAAATTAATTAAATATACAATTATGTTCCCTCACAATAATTATTTTATTCGAATTAATATATTCTAAATAATACATTCTAGTTGGGGAAAAAAAATCCGAAAGAGAAGAGTAATTAGACCGCAAATAGCACTAAATTTTGTGATAGGATTTGAATTGTTTTGCGATCAGAAGTGGGGCTTGGTTAACATAGGTCATTTAAGATTGGTCCATGAGTGTTATTTGAGAAAATATAGGTAAATACTTTTGGAAGTATACACACTTAATCAGATCCGGGTATTCTAAACCTTTCCTCCGTCTTATGTTAATTAATTATTAAATTAAAAAATAAACATATATAAGTTTTTTAATTGTTTTGTGTTAAACTTAAAAAATGCATTCTCTGCGAATTCACTGTAAACTCTCATATATAAAAAAATCAAAGTCAGTCAATTTTTCTCCAGAAAACATACTACTATTGGACTAAATTTTGTTCACATTGATCAAGTAATTTAGCCAAGTATGTAAACAGCTATTTAATTACAAACGTATAACAATAAACAAATGAAGGAATGTTAGATATTTAATTGTTGTTCCACTATAAAACTATGTAAACAGTCATATAATATAAACAGTTTTGTAACATGAAATTATATTAAATGACTGTTTACATTAAATTTTTATTACTAACTGACTTGTAACTTGCAGAAATTACTTGAACAATGTGAACAAGGCTTAAGAGTCATGACCCGCTAGAGCTAAGTGATATAAATACTACGATCCTCTGACTAGGAGAAAAATGGGAAAAATAACAGAAGTAGAGCGTCTAGAAGTTTACATACATACACAAACATAATTTATATTTACTTCATATGTATGTGAGTTGTAATTATAAGTGTAGCTAAACTTATAGCTCTGTTATTTTTAATTATGGCGAACCTTTTTTATTTAAATTTTTATGCTTTACAATTTTTACTATTTTCTAATTTTAATCAATTTTGAATATTCTAGTTTTTATTTCAGAAATAATTGGCTGACGTGATATCAAGGTAGCAGTTGACTCAATTTTCTTAATTAAAAATTTGAGCATCTATTTTAATTTTGCAGCACTTAAGAAGCACTCGCAATTTTGCAGCACTTAAGAAGCACGCACGAAGTACCTTATTTTGAGTAGATTTAAAATCAAACTTAAAAATTTTTTCTGTTATTTCAAGATGTCACTGCTAGTTAGACAATTCTTTAGGAGTGATTCATGTTAGTGTATCAGTACGTACAGTGATTATGTTGGTAATTTTGTAGGTAATTATTTATTGAATGCACATCAAGAGGGCACCTTAAAAGTACTTATTTCTGGTACTTACACTATATTATAGAATTTTTTTTCATATGACTGAGCCAGAGTGATATCACGGCAGCAGTGCATCATAATGACTCAATTTTCTTAATTAAATATTTGAGCACTTAATTTAATTTTACAATACCTAAAGAGCAACTAAAAAGCACTTTATTTTTTGCATATTTTAATATTGAATACTTTGCCCTGCTAACTTGACTAGCATGATAGAACCTATATCAATTAGAGAATATAGGCAGTACATTGAAAATATTTCATTTACATAGGCTCTTGTTATTTCTATTTTATACCATATGTAAAGATGTTTTACTTATTTTCAGAAGATTAATGATTGAGTAAAAATTATCAATGTCTCTTGCAATATATCTTAAAGAAAATCGTAAATAAATTTATTCACTTTGGCTTTGTTCTTGGTTAAGTATTGTATAAATGATTGTTTTTTCTATATTAGCCTTACTGTTTCTAGACTAAAACCATGACCACGATTGATTATCGCCGTGAAATAACTTTGGAAATTAGGTTCACCTTAAATGCCTGATGTTGAAGTCATTTTAATGATTCATGACAAAGCATTTTAACTAGCAACAGATCTAAAATGCATGATCACTGATTAATGATGCGTAAATCTACTACATATAAAAATGATAATTTTGTTATTTCTTGTAAGATACAATATTCATATGCAAATTATTTGAACAAACAGAATAGAAGGTAGTAACATGTATAAAATAATTTAACATAATAATTTAATTAATAATACGTCTAAACTAGATGAAATTAATTTATTTTAATGTACTTAGTAGTTACATTATTATTATTATTATTATTATTACTAATCATTATTATTATACGACACAACTAGAAATACTTCAAACAACTTGAAATACTACAATTACCAATTTACAATTTACAAGTGTTAAGTAATATATTAACTACTATCTGTTGTTTAAAATACATGTTGTACTATGAACTCACTACATCTTTGCAATTAATAATATTAATAAAATGAAATGCATTTCTTATAATAAAACTGTTAAAGATGCTGTACATTGGAAATTTTTTCAAAAGGATACAAAATTTAGATTACATAATTATAAGTGATACAAAATTCTCAATTAAAAAAAAAAAATGTATTTGTCTTCCAAACTATCAAACCGCGTATCAGGACATAAAGACTTTCATACGTATTTCTCGAAAAAGTGGGAAACTGTCCAAGGTAGATTAAAGATCGATTTTAGTCATCCACGAACATGAACTCTTTTTTGAGTTGATTTTGATGACGAACACAAAAACGGACAGGCAGATGAAAATGGACTAATTAATTGATTCTACAATCACCTATACTATAATTAAATTCCAACAATATTTTGTATATATCAAAAAATAATGAAAATATATTTGTAAAACTATATATATATATATATATATATATATATATATATATATATATATATATATATATATATATATATATATATATATATATATATATATATATATATATATATATATATATATATTGTTGGAATTTAATTATAGTATAGGTGATTGTAGAATCAATTAATTAGTCCATTTTCATCTGCCCGACCATTAGTCCATTTTCATAGCCACCGTAAGACTATGAAGACGACACACCTTAAGAGTCACACTATAAGCATCATACCCAAAGACCCATCGCGCACATAAGTACCAACAAAATTCCCCTAGAGTGTATATTACAAAGTGCAACCTTGCAGCTTATTGTAAACTTTCTTCTTAAATTTTATTTACATTTTTTTATCTTTTTGAGGTTAAATCAAGATTTGAACTTATTTGTTTATATAATGTTATTCAAAAAGTAATTCACATATTCTTTGGTTAAATAAATTTTATTAAAGTTCCACGCTAACTTAATTGCGGTATGAATAATGGGCATCTAAAATCTTTGATAGAAAGAATGTTATAATGAATTAGAAAAATGAATGTCAGTTAGTTGTTGTTAACATGTTTTTATTAACTCTTTTTCTTGTATGTCTGACCAAGAATTTTATTACCGATTTTAAACTAACTCTCGAGTAAGCTAGATACTTGAAATTTGGACCAAGGGTCAGAAGTGAATGACAATACATGAAAATGTGAATAAAGAATAAAACGGAGGGAAGGAATGAAAGATGAAAAAGGCGAAAAAGACAAAAATGGTTACCAAACAGCATACTAGAAAAAAATGAAGAATAAGAAGAATTACGTACACTATACACAAATTTCATTCACATAACAATAAATAGCATAAAATATTAATAAATTTTAATGTATCATGTTTTTTACTGTATTAATAGATCAACTACAGCTACAGCATGCGACGCCCCCATGTTTTAAAATTACAGAAATTATTTTATAATTTTTAGTCTGTTCTAAAAACATGGACATGGAAATTATTTTTATTTTATTATTATATGTGAATATTTATACATGCGTTTTTCCTTTCATCGTTGGAATTCATGGATTTTGAAAATCTATAAGATACAAACTTATAGATTTAGAGGAAGACAAATATAAATCAAGTAATTCTAATTCATTATTGCATGCGTTTTAAGATTATAGATGCCCATTATTTGCCCGACACTAGCCTTCCCTAATGGTATTCACGTTTAAATTCAGCCATTTAAATTTTTTTAATACACAAAAGAGGTATAAAAAAATTCATTAGAGCAAAAATTATGATTTAAAAAAAAAAAAGAATTTTACGAAACGTTTTTATTGTAGTTCCTACTTTCCTATGTCTCAAATTAAAACCAATTTTGTATTTAAAACATTATCGTTTCTTTGTTTTAATTCAAAGCAATTTTTACCTGTTACATGCTTTTCTTAATAAGGTTTAATAAAAAATGTTGTTTAAATGATTCCTCTGAGATTATTACCTAATATAAAAATGTTTTTCAGGCGAAAGTTTTATTTCCTTTATAAAATTCGAAACCATTATGAAAAAAACATGATTCGATTTAAAAAATAAAGATGTATATCACTTAACCTATAAGGCGAATAAACCTATCGACTCGATATAAGTCGTCTGACAAATAAGGATCACGACTCACAGTAAAATCATTGAGTCCACGAATAATACCATCAACGGCATCTGCATGATTTTCATAAGAAACATAAAATGTGATAATTTTCAATAATTCAGTAACATCCGATTGAATTATAATTAGGGAAAAAACCGCTTGTTTTTGTTTAGTATAATTGTTGAAATAATTAAATAAATTTTATTACTCAATTCCACTAAAATAATTACTTATCTTAGAATTTATATATAATTTATTTCATATTCAATACGTATAGCATACTGCTTTAAAAATGATTCATCAAAATCTTTCTAGAACTATTTTGTTTAGTATAAATTTTACCTTTAAACTTATATATATTTATTTATACATTATATTTTATAATGGAGGATTAGAATTAATACTATATAATTACTATCTTTAGAACTTGAAAACTGAAATAAGAAAATAAGAAAAATATTAAATAGTATGAAGAATATAAATTTCACGATTAAAAATTTATTTTTATAACCTGCAATAATATATGAATTAAATTTGTTTAAATTTTGTAATGGCAAAATATATTCAAACAATTTCTATACAGTGGGTTATAAAATAACATATTAGTCTATTTTTAACTGTCCCTCGTTCAGAGCGTAAATTATACCATGGTAAAATTTTATACTGTTATAATCACTAAGTGAATGAGTTAAGTCGTTCAAATTGGCACCATATATATAGAACATTTCTTAATCAACAGTAAAAATACAAATATCTTATTTATGAAATTCAAATGTCAAATTCTATTACCTACACCATTAGATTTTCTGATCAGTAAAAAATCTGAACATACTTCAGACAAAAATTTTCTTAAAATCGTATCATCGAATATCATCGAATACGTTCCACGAATCACAACGACCTAATGCAGTTTCAAATATTTTAAATATATCAATTACTTTTTTGGCTAACAGGTGGCTTACTTCAGATAAATCTAATCAGAAAACCTGATGGTGTGTGCTGGCCCCAAATATATTAATGAAATTAATTTATGAGGCGTGACTTACATTTAGCAAAGAAAAATTTTAAATTACTAGTTGAAAACAATAGCTTTTATCTTGAATACAAGCGAATCGTTTCATTAAAGTATGTAATTGTTAGTTTTATCAACTAGGTTTTTAACATGTTTGGTTCTATAAGCACATTTTATCAGTCTTATAGAGGTAGAATTTTGCACCGCCACAATTAAACGTCAATTACCGTATGTTAATAAAATGTAGTATATTGAAAACACGATATATTTGCTGGAAATTGAACATTCCGGGAAGATTCCGAACTCGATTTCGGCGGATGCTTACTATTTTTCAATATAAACGTAATATAACTTTGTTTATTAATGTTACTTTTTGTTTATGTAAAATGTATTTTCTACATACTCTACTAGTAAATCTATAGTTGAAAGATGTTATTATTCCTGCCTGAATACTGTGTCCTTTTATTCTTGTAGAAAGGATATACCCATACCTATATTTAATGAATACTAGTGTGAATACATTACACAATGATTCAAATAAAATATGTTTCAGGAGTGTCAAAATCTTCTACTGCTTTATTTCTTGTTAATGTGATCAGCGTTATGTTTTTTTCATTTTGATTGACAAATGTTTTTTTCTTTGGTTTTGAATCTTGCATCGATTCAACTGGGATAGTTACCACTATTTTACTATGGTGTTCTATTTGGTTTGCACAAAGTGAATACTGGAGTAGTTCCTTATAAAGTTAGCCATAGCTGCATACCTTTCCCTTCATATACCCATCGTATTACTTTGACGTATTCTGTACAATTATGTATTGTTTAAAAAAAGAATGATTAATGATTTAATTGAATCCTAAGTCATTTAAAATAGAAAGTTATATCATTATTTTTATAGATTGAGTAAACGACCTTTACTAAAAGGCGACAAAATGTTTTACAAGGAAGTTTTCACAAAGAGTTTTACAAGTGACCAGCAAATCGCTGAACATCATACTAACAAGATATAAATTGAAAATCTAAAAACCTAGCTGTGTACATAAAATAAATTAATAATTCTTAAATTATTTACAAAAAAAACTTTGTACTCCAAATTTCCTTGGTTTTTATTATAGGTTTTCATTAATTATAAATTCTACCGTCAACAATGTTCCACACCTGCATGGGTGTTCCATGACGGTCAACTTCTCTTATATAATTTCTCATTCTAAATTACATGTTTTTTGAACAAAAAAAGTTATATTAATTTTAGTTATCACCTATTAAAACACTTCATTTTGATACCCAAATCCAGGGGTCTCAAAAACTTTCCAGCAGAGGGCCAAAACCATAATAATAATTATTCAACACAAAATTAGAATACTTCAGTAAACTAAATTTGCTATAAAAAAATATGTTCTCTAAAAGGTACTCCGCGGGCCGGACATAATCTGTCCGCGGGCCGGATATGGCCGCGATGTGGCCCCCTGCCCTAATCAAATAGTTTTTAAATAATTTTTTAGTAAACATAGTTTTTATCGCAAAAAATTCGTTATTTTGAAGTATAACATTTATCAATCGGTTTCGACGAACTGTTTTGATATTTTTTCCTGTAAACATTTTGCGTTTCTAGTAGTATTAATGTTTGAAAAGTACTCTTTTTGAGTATAAAAGGTCCATGGAAATATTTAGATAGTATTAAGAAAGAAAACTATATATTACTAGTATTTATTTAAATACTAGTAACCCGTCCTCAATTCGCTTCGTTATAAGTCATAATTTTAGTTTTTTTACTCCAATCATAACAAATTTCTTTAATGTAAATATACAACATGCATAATGGTGCGGATAAGATTAGCATAATAATCAATTTCCCATTTTATCAAACCGTTTATTATCGATTTTGTGTGGAAAACTTTCCCTTCCCATTCTACTCAGGAAAAAGTAAAATCGAATAGTTGAGAAACATGGGTCCAATTAATTTTGATTGGGGTTATAAGTTTTAAATTTGAAGGTACTTGATAATAAAAATATCGAGATATTCCTAAAAAGGCCAATGCTGTCTGAAAAAGATGATCCTCTTCCGTACTACTCAGGGAAAATTATGAAAAATATTTGTTTTGATTTAAAAAAATAAATATATGCTTACCTCACTCCTTAATAATGAAAATTTTGAAAAATTTCGTTTTAACGCTCTATCAAGTTTTGAGAAGAACATGTATGCGAAATTTTATGTTCCTATTATAAGTAGTTTCCGCACAACGTTGATTTTGAAAAAAGTAACCACTTTATAATTTAATATGTAAGTGAGCTTTTCGAAATTGCATAATTAATTGAAAATGGAGACTATGAATAAACTTGATGATATTCTCACATTTATTACATCATACTAGTACACACTGTAAGTATTGGCGGTAAAAGAATGAACTCAGATCTAGACTACATACACTTGTAATATATACACGGTATAATGTAAGTGGAAATCCTGGTGATGCCCTGAGGAGCGTTTGGTTTTGTTGAACGTTTTGCGGTAAATAAGGAGATTAATGTTGTGAAATACTCTATGTAAATTGTTCATTTTATCTATCTATTTCACTTACACTCATATTAATAATATGTATGTATACACAAAATATAACACTTTGTTGTATATAATCTATTCACTTATTTACTTAAAATTTTTGTTGTTTTATTATAATCTATAAAGGGAATGAACGCATTCACTTGACTGATCATTTGATGAAAAATATCACTTGATAGATAGTTCAAAAACTGCGAATAGTTATCGATAAACGGATATATAAGTAGAAGAATAAAAGTTACTCAAAATTAAAGATAATCTCAAGGTAAGTCGCAAAACTACTCTCCGCTTTTACACTTTTGTCCGGTAAATTCCAAGAGTAGGTATGTCCAAGTGTTAAAATTTCATCTGAAATACTGAAATATGATGAATAACTAAGCGCTAAAATATTACATCCGCTAGTGTGTGATATCTAAAAAATATAGAAAAATTCCTATGGAAAGCAAACAAGTTCTTTTAGCAAAAACTACTTAGAAGAGTGAGCGCTTAATAGAAAAAGTTTACGGCTGAGAATTAGAACTACATTAAATGTTCAATGATTTCGAAAAAATTTTTGACAAAGTAAATAGAACCCAATATATGGCGTGATTTAAGATCCATAGGTATGCAAGAAAATATAATTAAAGAACTGTGTAACAACTTCGAAGGCAGGGTGATACATCTCGACTGTCTATGACAGTTTCTTATTACTAAAAATATTCAATTAATGGAAAGAAAATTGAACTGAATCGAAGATTACCCCGTACGATAAACCAAGGCAAAGTTAGGCATATAGCAAAAATAGCAAGCAAGAACGTGTTATTAATATGCATCAGATGCCAATAGAAACTAGATAGGATACTTTTATCTTGGAGCTTTCGTAGACAAAACTCATTAAGTAATAAATTTATCAACGAAAGTTCGAATTTTAAATACAAATATAAATTTTTTTACAAATATTAAGTCGGTGCTATATAGATGGGTGTGAGAGACGGCTATGCATAAAGCAGCATTTATTTGAAGACGAAAAACATGTTTTGATTATTCGAATGTGAGGAAAATACTTGGAATCCGAGTCCCTTAAATTAATTTCAATAATAAACTATTGATATATATATATATATATATATATATATATATAGATATAGATACCATAATATTGTAGTTAAAATTTAAAAGCCCTAACAAAAATTGAGTATAGGTGCTCTTTCCACTATCAAGTTAACACAAGAGAAAGCAGGCGACATAATGATGTAACAAACTCATCATAATTTTATCAAAGTATTTTAAAATACTTCCGAAAACTTATAATCAGAGCCATGAATGATGAAAACTTAAGATCCAAAAAACTAGCAATGGTGGAAGTTTCTATGCGAATATACGGATTCGAAATCATAATACTAAAACGCACTGATCTGCTAATTTGCAAATGGGTAATGAGGAAAGAGTGAGATTGCAAAATTGTTACAATTTACGAAAATCGGTAAATTATGGGAAGTGATAACGAACAAATATATACAGATAAAGTATCTGAAAGTAAAATATGTAAATGCAGAATATCAGAAAAATTTATGACGCGGAAAAACTTATCGAAGAATAGAAATCTAATTTTAGTCACATAGATTAAACTCTGTTAAAAATGCAGACCTTATGGTAAGGGCAAAAATCCTGTCAGATTTATATAATATCTAGAACCTTATAATAACAGACGATTTTTAGTTTTGTTATCATTGTTAAATTACTGGTAGTGCTTAAAATTGTATAAAAAAGTAGAGTATATTAATTTTTCATATTCAGTGCTTTCGATTGCCGTATAGTCTTGTAGTAAAAGTATTTCTGTATTGTCAAAATAATAATTCATAATTTGGTTCCATTTGGTAACATTTTTTGAAATTTTGAATTTTGATTCATATACGTAAATATACGAAACACATATTTTTCACTTTAACTGCATGGACAGAGTATCTAAAGAGCAGGTACAAGTTCTCAGATCAAAATATGAACTTCTGGTTTAAAATAATATATATAGTGTTAGTTTCTAAACTTCCTTTTCCATGGACTCCACGACTCTTAACCCAGTCAAATACTCATTGCCACAATATATAGATAGATGTAGTAAAAACGTGTATAATATAGGTACACTGTATATAAGTTATTGTCCTTCATGACCAATTGTGCAAAATAAAACAGCAATAATTAATAAGCAGAATAGAATGTTAAAAACATTATTTGAATATCGTCAGTATACATAGTTCAAACTGCATTAGCAATAGCAAATGCGTTAAAAATCATCATGTATGTAATAATAAACCTGACTTTTTTGTAGAATTAATCTTTTTGCAGAATTTCAAAATGGCTATTTACCTATTCTTAGAATTATCGAATTATTTTATTTTCGCCTGTCAATCTTATTCTACGGTACGTTTACCAATCATCATGGTAATTCGAAAGCAAAAATATACACACTTTGTACTGGTAAGGTATGTTTTAGATCTTAAAGGTGACTGATCAATAATCAAAATCACTTACTTTGATTATTTGAAAAAATACTCCGTAGACCCATTTAAATGAAATGTTCAAATACAAAAATTGTGATATTTTAAAAAGAAACAACTTTTGTTTTAACAAAAAAAAAAAAAACGGTTTAGATTTGATTTAAAATCAGTTTTATTTTTTGTATAGGTATAATGCTTTGCAAACAATGGAGAATTAGTGTTTTCTTCACTCGCTAGAGTAATCCCGTTTTGTGCTACTTATTTTGTCGCTTGTTCATTATGCTAGAAAATTGAATATTCTATTAAATATTATTCACTTACGATTCAATCAGATTCAAATTAAATAGAATATTTCAGTGGATAACATAATTTTATAAGCCCTATATAAGCTATTGTTTCGTCATTGATTTTCGTATCTTCTTCATTTAATATGCACACGTTATAGTTGACCAAAGTTGTTTTTATTTAGTCAAGTAAATAAAAAACTCTTATTATTTAGCTAAAATTAACGTTTAAATAAAATTCTGCCTAAAATAATATTATTAAATATAGCTTAATAAAATTATTGTTTTTTATTTATTTTATTATTATAATTATTAAATTTATAGACTTTCAAAAGTGGGCTGTATTTTTTTTATACGATGTTGAACTAGATTAATGTTTAACATATTTATAACTCATTAGATACCGATTATCAAACTCCAATCTCCGTTTCAGACACAAGATAAAAATAACGAATTTATACGATTCGCCAGAAAAAACATTGAAAGGTGTAAAAGTGCTGGAACATTTCCGATTAAAAAAATTCTTATTTATACGTATTCCTAAGAACTTCAATGTTTATGAATTATCATCATTATTAAGAAACAATTCTCAGTTTCTCTTTTTGACCTCAGATGCGTGAAAAACTCGGAGAGATGAATTCCGAGACAAAATTTTGAATTTTATAAAAATTTTCTTATCTCTGTCATAAAATATGTTTTATCTCTTTCACTTCAAGGGGATTTTAATAGAGTGGAAACCGAACGTTCTCAGTTACTTTTTGACCTCGATATCGCGATCACCAACCCAAAATATATCTGCAAGATGATATGTTGAAATTTGTAATTTTTGTAATTTTTTTATCTCTATAACTATTTGGGATGGAAAATCTACTCTAATTTTCTTAAATTTCATAGTGAGGTAAAGGTTAGTGATTATGAATTTTCCTGAGGGTCGAACAAAAAAGAATTTGTAAAATCGGTGCTGTTCCGTCACTTTTCTACTTTCACCGGCTTATTATAGGTACTCCAGGTTGTAGCATAAAAGCAATAGTGGTTGTTACTACTATAAGAGCTTGTACTTGATATCCAACGAGGAAATGCATTGTTTATAAATAAACAATAATATTTGCATATTTTTGTATTTGCGTTTGTTAAAGGATTTAAACTCTTATATAAGGATATAATTTGGTTATATTTTGTGTCTTTATAGTAATGTGTATCAAAAATAGGGAGGATTGTAAATTATAAAGAGTAAAAAAAATTGATATCACTTGTTTTGTATATTTAATTTTTAATTTTTCTGATTTATTCTTACAACTGGACCTATTTTTCTTTGTTTCTATAATTTAATATAAAATCTTTTGTATAAACGCTTGATTTATATTAAACACAAATATTGGGCTATTGTTTCCAAAAATATACAACTATGAATTGTTAAAATTTTCATTTTTATCATTATCAAAACTGAACAAGCAAAAGTTTAAAATGATTCATAAATTCATATTATTTATAATTAGACATTTCATCGCAATAATTTCGTTTCATTGAAGTATTCTTACACAAAATATCATGTTACCAAATCGCAGCATGATTTATATTTTAACAACTACTTTAATTTCATTTAGCTTAAGTATCTATAGACAAATTTTTCGTGCCCAAGTTTGGAATAAAATGTATCATAATATGTGTACCTGATGGAGATTTTTTAATAATAAGAAATTTTTTCGATACCAAATCATCACATCGGTGCAATACTTTGAAAATTTGATAGTAAAACTTGATAGAGAATAGAAGACGAACAATAATATTACGTATTTCGTCTGACATATAATGCTTTTCATAAATACTCAAATATTCCGTTACACTTCTCAATACCGTTTCCAACAATTATGTGTTTAATGATGTTTATTTTTAAATGGAAAAATGTATATTATGATTTAATTTCATGTTTATTTTTTTTTTTTTACTTGATTTTCCATTAAGATTTGTCAAATAATTACGTAATTTATTTTTCATTTTTATTTAGAGGAACAAAAAAGTTTTTAAAAAAGTAATACTTGAAAGTTTCCATTTTCAATTTTTCTTTTTAAACAAATTTCAAATTTAAAAATATGATATGATAACAAAGACTGCCTTTCATAACTGCTCAGATACTCTGATACACTTCTCAACAACGTACCCAAAAATTAAAAAAATAAAATTACTGACGAACAAACTCAAATGTTCACTTTTATAAAGTATTTTAGAATCTACATAATTCCGTCTGAAATTTCCTATTTCTTTTTAAAAGATAAAATATTTGAAAATATATTCATCTTACCTCATCCAATATTTAAAGTGTACTATAGTATTATTATGTTGAAATTAAAGCATCTGTACCTATTAAAATCTTGCAAATACATATTTCAATACAGATCTTAAACTATTAATTAGTCGTTGATTGAACAATAGTTATTAAATCAGAAAGGAATACTAACTACTATTCAAAAGTTTCTTATGCTCTTCGTTACGAATATAGAAACAAGAATAAGGGAACATTAATTAGTTTAAATTTATAATTACTTTCTCAGTTAATTATAGAATTTCCAAGAATATATATTATTACATGTTTAAAAATAGAAATATTTTAGGGATCCTCTAAAAAATTAATCCATCCTCGAAGGTTTTCTCAAATTGAGCATTTTTGTAACAGAACTTTTCCTATCAAGTCTACAGTACACCACGTGATATTTCTAATCATTCAATAAGCTCAACTTCAATAGTATGATATTTATGCTAACTGCAACTTATTTTATAAAAATTAGTTTTTCATATTTTGTACTCAAAATATTCTCAAAAAATGGCATTCTAGATAAATGCAAATGATGAAGAAAAAATGGATTTAGAATGGTGCACATTTATATCTCCATACAATATTCGGTTTTTCAGTAACCGTTGTCATTCAAAGTTTCGAAACTGAGATATTCATTCAAGGCAATATTTTCAGTATTTTAATTCTGCTAAGACAGTAGTTCATTCTAAGATACTTGACAGTGGTTTACTCAATCAATGTATAATGTGTGAAATAATTTCAATCAATAGCATTCATAAAATACTCTGAATATGCAATCTATACAGACAAATAAATGCATATATCATTTTACCATGTTTTATAAATTTACATGTATTTTGCTTAGTAAGAACTGAAATGATGTATTCATTTCCGTTTGCATTAGTTTATTTTGGGATCTCTAGAATGTAGACTGTAGGCCATCATGATGCAATAGAATCCACTCAGTCAAAGGAAAATTAAAACTGACCACGCATAATAATTCATAATTACAAAGTCAATAGTTATAATTCAAATACATGCCAATCGAAATGGAATCAAAAATGTTTAAATTAATTAGAAAAAGATGTAACTGAATTACATATTTTTAAATTTAACTACTACAAGTAAAAATTGCCAAAAATAATAAAAACTAATAAAAAGAGTTACAATTTTTTGTATAAGTCACAATATACAAAAGTATTTAAATGTAACATTTTAAATACCTAAATAAAATATATAAAAAAATACAGATACGTTCCGATTCATAAATCAAAATATATTCGTAAGTTAATTCTTGTAATGCGTATCTTAAAATAAAAATATATATTGAATGTACCTGTAACATACAAAAACAAAATTTTATCACAGTACAAAACATATAAAAACTTATAAAATTAAATATCTGTATTGTAAAAAGAAGTAAATGGCTACACATATCAAGTGCAACAAATTTCAAATCATATGGAGCGGCATCCAAAAGTATATTTTTATGGCTTTCAAAAAACTACAAATGTTTTATAAATGTTTTAAAAATTGCAGCATATATAGTTTGAAAAAATCGATGAGTATAAATACTTTTGGGTCAGCTATACGTAAGATGGAAGCTTTTTTTTTAAATCACCAGGATACATAGAAAACTCCAATTTTTAGGATTCAAAACGAATGTTTGGATTTTGAAATTACAGAAAGGACCAATACCTATCGCTATTTCATACCGATAGTGCCCATATTCAGAATTTAAATTTTTGTTATTTGCATACAATGAATCTTTTTAAGGACGGTAAATTGAATTTTTTTAGATAAAAGTTGGTACAAAAACTTAACTTTATCAGAGTCAACCTCTGGTTTGACAAGCACATTTAAAGTTAAATTTTGTGTATAGGTTGCTACCCACGTAAGGTGAAATGAAATGTAAAAAGACAATTAATAATAAACATAAGAATAAAATAAAGTAATAAAATTTTATAACATCATTAAATTAAAACGAATGAATTTCAGGAGTGGGTGTTGTTTGTATAAATGTTTTCTATATCATCTTTCTGATAAAAAGTAAAAGTTCTCAGCCCAAAAAAAAAAAAACAAAAAAAAAAAACCAAAATATAATATAATAATTTAAGGTACTTATCATATCATTCTATACATAATCACTTTTGCTCATAGTTGATGAACTGATTAGAATAAAATAGTTGAACTGATTGCAAAATCTCTCTGTGATCTCCTTAAATCGACTATTCTTAAAATAGTCAAAATGGGTTCAATCTATTTTATATAAAGTTTACATAAAAATGAAATAATATAGTCTTCCTTAAGACTACTAATAGAATAATATCACGATATAATGTCATTACTTTGTTAAATTCATATTTTAAGATCACATATTTATTAAAAGTTTAAAAATGGTAATTTGTGTCATTCTTTAAATCAAATGAGAAGTTTTCCTATAAGTTGCAGTTCTGCGATCGAAATCTGAGGCAACTGTTTTTGCGAGCTTTAAGTAAGGGGATGCAACAAACTACAACAGAAGCTACCAAAAGTTTGGCTAACATAAAAAGGAGTGGTTTAGAACGTTGTCGTAGCGCTTATTTCGAAAATGGAACAATTTCAAAACTTTATAGAAACCTCTAAGATTTTCGTCTCCTGTCTATATAGGCAAACTGGGAATCGTTCTATCTGTAAAATTGTCCAAATCACATGTGAATACTTTTTTCGATCATCAATATCTTGAATTATTTGACTCCCATATATTGCTCTAAGAAGAGATTCAGCAGAGATGCAATTGCAGAGAGGCCATACTATGTTAGTTACAACTGATTATGTTATTTTCAAAATTATATATCATTTCTTAAGTTATAGGCTAGGTCTAAGATATCAATTTGGTAAAGTTTTCTGGTAAATTAAATTTTGTAAATAAAACTTTATTCGTACATATGTCATGTAAATAACAAATTCCTGTTTTCCATCATATAAACCAAAGCCTAACAATGTTATGTAGCACCCATTAAAAGTGAAGCAAACTATTTACAGACGTTTTTTAAATTGTTATTGCCGGGCCTTTATGGCTCAGTAACAACATTTGTAACATTCGAATTAATAAACAATTTCT
This sequence comes from Chrysopa pallens, assembly GCA_020423425.1. NCBI lineage: Eukaryota > Metazoa > Arthropoda > Insecta > Neuroptera > Chrysopidae > Chrysopa > Chrysopa pallens. The sequence continues at coordinate 32,206,912 of CM035591.1, forward strand.
TTAGGTTTGTTAAAGGAGCTCAAACAATAACTTTTAAATTATAAATAGTGCCATGAACATTTAGGAAGCATGGATTGTGTATTCAACAAAGACGTTGTCCTTGTTAATGAACAGAATATGGAATTTGTCAACAATAAGTAAAATGGTAACATTTTTCAAAAGAGAACACATAAAGAAAATTAAATTAAAAAAAACAATTCATGGCGAAGTAACAAATGCCATATTCACCACGGTTTTTGTTTTTTTGTTTTTGTAAATGTATTTCAATAAATTATCAATTTGTCAAGTTTAAAATAATAACGGTTTTAGTTTAACAACACACAAAATAACAAGATAGGAGACATTATATACTGACGAAAAAAAAAAGGTAAAAAGAAAGAAGATGCTGAAACGGAACGAAATGTATTATTCATTCATCTCACCGATGTAAGTAAAATATATAAACAAAAACATAAAAATTTCATTTAGTGTAATAATAGTAATGATTGGTAAGGACGACTTCGAAGAGGGTTCAAAAGGTAGATTATAACAATAACAATGTTTAATTTGTATTTTGTTTCCATTATTTTTAAAACTATCTAACCAATATTCAAGAACGTGTTTTTAATTTTTTTTTTAAATCACCGGGATTAAGCTGTTCAATCGATTGTTGATCTTCTTATGATTATGATAAAAAGGTGGTGAAGTAATATTTATATAAGTATACGGACCAAAGCTAAAAAGCAAATTATCATAATAACGGCAAATATGAAACATACAAATGTAAAATGTCTTTAAATATTACCACCATAACGACATTTAGTTTATATATCAATGTATGTAATGCACACATAAAAATAAGGATTTTCTTCAGTTAAGTTAGTTGTATTTTCTGTTTGTTTTTCTTATTATTCGAATGTTGATAATGATAATCTCTCTCACACAACCATAAAGATAAATATACAAATTTAAACGGATGTAAAAATGAGATTTCACATTTTTCATTTTTCGTATGTGAAATGAATATACTCAAGATAGAAAAACATAAGGTATTTTATACAAAATTATTTTAGATCACATATACAAATATTACTCAATATTGAATTCCATTTGCAACGTTTCTTTAAAATATATCATAGACCATAAATAGTCATATATTTTTCTATTCATTAGTCAGGAAAATGAATGACTATTTTTGTTGTTTATTAATAACCAAAAAAAATGAATAGAAAATGTAGTCAACAAATATAATAATAGATTAAATACTTATCATATCACGTATATTATTTCGTAATTTTAAATTTAGAGAGTACATTACTGCAACATTAACGTACTGAAATCGAGAGCTTGCAATACTGGGGTTTATTTGAACTCGAATTTGGACCAGCTTCCATCAACAAAAGCGATCAAAACGCGTTTTAAACATATCTTTGGATTGGGTGTTTTCTCTTTCCGGTTATATATTTTCCGTTTGCCTGACCACCGTCACTCCAAAGCCCGAATTTTCGCAACATGGACTTTCAGTTTTGTTTTACGTCTAATACCTAGTACTATAACGAACTTAGTATTTAATTTTGAGATTTAAAATATTCTTTCAATATTTGGTTTACAGACTTTAAGCTTATGGAGTTGAAGTCTAAAGTGTGAAAGTGAACAATGGAAAATTACCCGAACCAAATAATTCTCTTTAATTTAAGTGGGAGTCTTAAACACATTTTGTCTTAAACAAAATGTGTTTAAGAGAACAGTACTTCGTTCAAGTATTGCGAATCATTTGACTGACTTAAAGTTCTATATTATTTTCTATACTTTTATTTGACCTTAGCAATTGAATTAATTGACCTTTTCTATCATTATCACAATTAACTGATAAACTTTTCGTTAACTAAAAAATCCAGTTAAAATACTATTTGATTCAGTTTCTTAAAAAACAAAGAAAGAAAGGAAATCTTTATTGAATACGTTTAAAAAGGTGGGATTGTACTAATGCGTAAAGCTATTAACACATAGAAACAAGCGAAATATTGTTTTACTAGGAATCCCCTCCAAATTTCGGAATAATCTCCAGGGGCTGCTGGAGATACCGAAAAGTAAAGTATCGGGAAATAAACGGATTTATAAGACATTCCCGCCGGTCACCTTGGAGACAGTGCATATTAAGTCTTAATTTTCGTAGAAAATATGACTAAAAGATTAGTAACACCGTCAAACTTTTACCTTATGAAATATAAAAACTTGCACTTTAAATACATGAAACTTAAAAATTTGGAGGTTAATTCTAATCCCAAAGGGAGTTTTAGGGAGTAAGAGGTAATTTCAGCAACAAATTATAAAACAAATGTCAAAAATAAAATTTATCTTCAATTTCGTGAATTATAATTTTTTCTTGGTAACTCTGGACCAAAATATGGCCGTTTCTGTGTAGGGGTTAAAAAAGTTTGTGCATAAGTTTACTTTTTATACTTATGTTATCATCTCAAATACGAAACAATTTAAAGGGTGTATTCCACCCTTTCTGCGGGATGAAAATTCTACAAATAACTTAATTGTATAAGTTTTTCTTGTAATCTTCTCTGCAAATTTTATGTATGTATTAATGTTATACAGATCGTTTTCTGCAACGTTTGAAATTTGTAGACATACATAAAAATTTATTACACAAATACATGTAATGTGAGTATGAATGAGAACAGATTTATGCGTTATACACTATTACCTCTAAACTTGTTATAGTGGAGGATAGTAATATTCTATATACGAATATTTTAACGTTATTGTTATATCAAAAGATGTAGAAAACGATCTGTATGTAAATACGGTTTTTGAAAAATAAAGGCATATAGTTACATTACCAATTTGTAAAAAAAAGTGCAATATCTGTCAACTTTAAAATAGAAAAATCGATTCAATAAGCACTCGATTATCCTCATCGATTTTGAATATTGATTTATAAATAAAAATCTATTTTTCATAGAAGAATAGTTTAAACATATGCCTTTAGTACTTTACACAAAAATTAGAATTTATACGAATAGTCAATCGGTTACTTTTAGTAAAAGCGAACGATTATAAAACGACATATCATTATAAGGCAAATTATCGTTTTTTAAATAAGTCTGATTACCAGAGGTGATCATTAACTCGTTTATCGTTAATTAACGAAGTTAAAAATCTCCTTAACGAATTAACTTTTAAAATTGAATGATAACGTTCTTCTGAACTTCCGTTAAAATGAAATTGCCCTGTATGCATAAGAACTGGTCTGCATATAGCAACTATGTAATATATACATATATGTGTTATTCTTATTATTTATTATTCCTATTGAAAAAGCCGATTATTACGATTATCTTCCGCCTCCAACTCTTGCATATATTTAAAGAAAGAAACAGCTTTGTTGAGATTTTTATATAAAGAAATAATTTCTTTAATACCTTCTAATATAATTTACTTCATTTTTTAATTATTAATAAGTATTTTATAATAATTTTTCTGTTAGTTTCATTATTTTACTAAACATAAAAATAGTATAAGTCAAGTACAATGGTACACCAAAAAATAGGAAATATGTGTACTATATGTGCACACTACCAGGTACTATTTTTATATAAAATAATCGTGTAGATAGATGAGTTTTTATTAAAATAATCGATAACTAATAAAATAACTAATTTCAATTAAATTATTAGGTTTATAATGATACCTGGAAAATAGTTTTGAAGACACTTCATGGTATAAACAAACCATTATCTAGTATATATCAAATTTTAATGTTCCTACTAACATCGATGAGGGGATATTTCATGTAAGACCTCCAAATTAATTACATCTACTTTTTAATATTTAACGCTTTACCTTAAAAATGTTCAATAAATAACGCTTTACCTTTAACGAAGTTAATTTTCCAATTAACAATCTACTTTACAGTCTTACAGTCTACTTTGCATTTTTTTATGATTACAATTATAATACCTGAAATGTATCATACTTGATGCATCTAGCACGCCCAAGATGTACTATTATCGTCATAACGAAGTGACACTTTTAATAAATTGTTTGGTTATTGATCACAAACAACATCAATGCAGATAAAACCATCGTTAAACTTGTCAATTTTTTTTATTTGAATATTTAATATATATTATTATCTATTTTTTTAAATCGTTTTATTTAATGGCTTTAGTCATTACTTGTATTTCATTTCAATGCTATCTTCTGTTTTGAGCTTAACAAATTACCTAATTTATTGGAAATTTTATGAGAAAATCGTGTACCATCAATCGCTTACCCTTTGGAAAACTTAACACATGTATTGTCAGTAACTGCTAAAGGTAATAATCTAATTTAAAAAGAAGTAGATAACAGAGTTATTTGTTTGAATATTCAACATATGGTTGATTATCAATGCTTGAACAATTTTTAATCATTAACATTTCTAAAATACTCTAAATATCCAGTCTATACAACTATATATACATATATTATAAAATTATTATATTTATATATGTGCATATTAGCTAAATTTGAGCTAACACTATGGCCTAACCTAAACATTTTACGACAAAATGTTTCAAAAAGAAGTTGTTTCTTATAGGCATCATCTTAATACGATATAAAAAGATATAAACAGCTAGTACATTTATGTAAACATCACTAACTGAAAGATAATGAAAGTTCAAACGAAAAAAGATAATCAAATCGCAACATAAAATTTTATATTATATTATCCTATGGTTTAATATATTTTAAAAATTAACTACGATCACCATCTTAAAAAGTATGTAGGTAAGTTGTAAAAGAGAAAAATGAATTTGAACCTATGTTATACCACCATATCTTAATTTTCACTTGGAACTTATCTAAGATGAGGATGTTGTACTTTTTACTTTTATGAAATAAATATACACGATATGATATTCATACACATTCTACTTATTTATGGTAATTCCATTCAATTTTCCCCCTCACCCCACCAGACACAACTAAAGTATATTCACAACTCTTGCTTGATTGAATACTCAATGAAAAAAGATAGTGATATATAAAATTCAGTTATTGAAATAACTATATATTTTATTTTTTTATACAACTATATTTATGATGGTACTTTCTAAAAACGGGCCATTGTAAATATATAAAAATTAATTTTTTTACTTTTCAGTTCCTTTTTATTCGCAACTCAGTGCTTTTTTCGCTAATCTAAATTTTCAAATTCTCTAATTTCCAAAAAAAACAATAAAATTACTTTTTAGTTTAATAAATTATGTTTTTTTTACATTTAAGTGCCTACATTTTGTTTTCCGAAGTTGATTTTATTTTTTATTTTTGAGGCTATACATAAAACCACAAAAAATTTGTTATTTGAATAATAGAAAAATATTTAAAGTTTGTTTTGCCCCTTTTCTCGTTAGCGATATATTTTTTCCTAAAATCCATCCTAATATACACTTTCAAAGAAAATTTTTCAATTTGGTCCACAATCAACAAAAATATTGGTGAACATTCTAAGAATTATTTGAAGCCACTTCAGGAGTTTCAAAAAATCCTTCCTTTCAATCAAAATTTGTGTACTTCTGTTTTGAAGTTGAAGTTAGTTAAAAACAACAACAATAGATATTGTATCATATGATATATTTTTTAGTATAACTTTCATTCATAAAACAAATGCTTTTTATTATAATTCTTTTCGTAAATGATTTAATACTTTGCCACGTGTTGATTCGTTCATTTTCTGTTTGTAACAAACGTTACCGTTTCGTTCAAATTGTCGTACAATTTCAATAATATCATACTTAGTTGGAGCTCGTCGTTTTCCATACACAATACTAAATTCATTACTTACTTTATCGTAATCTTTCATACGATAAAATTGTTTCACAATAAATACACGTTCTGGTATAGTATAATCATCTGAATAGTCATCTAATCTGGGTACAATATACTCCATTTTATTTTTAAAAGTTCTTTTTCCCGCGTATTAATACACCTTCGGTTTTTTATCCAGACTAATAGCTTTACGAAAATATGAAATGGAACTTTCTCTTGTATATTGACATTTAAAATTCGTAAAAAATATTGTTATGAAACAAAAATACAATTGCTTGATATATTTTATTGAATATTGTTTCTATGTAATAACCAGCTTATTAAACCACCTGCTTATATTTTGATGGACCTATAAATATGTATATGTGCATAGTAACCTACTCTATTTTAATCTTTGGCCCGATGAATTAATGCATTTGTAATCACAGACACACAATGAGGAAGTTTTGTGCTACTCAATTCGAAATTCTTTAATCTTTAAATCAAACAACAAATTTTCAAAAAAATGCAAATAATGACTTTAAAAAGCAGCAACTTAAAACTAAAAATTCACCTCAATAAAACTTCAATTAATAGTTTCCATTTGACATACTATCTGTCAAAGTCGGACCAACTATATTCTTGCTCAGAAATTGATTAAGCCTTACTATGTAATCGCTTTACGTTTTATTATAAATAAACATGCTATTGTTTACAACACTTTTGCATAAACCATTATCTATATATCGAGTATTATTAGTGGAAAATATTTTAGAGAAATTGTTTTCTTTTTCTTTAGAGATTTAAAGCTAAGAACTTGAATACAAAAACAGAGTGTTTCTGCATATATACTTTGCACGTGTAAAAAGGATATAAATATCATCTACTTTTTCAGTATCTAAACACACATACTTCTACAAACTTATATTTTGAATAAATATTATGACAAGAATTCCAAGAAAAAATATTAAAAAGAAAAAATTGATAAGAAAAAGAAAATATACTTTTAAAAAAAGAAATTGTATAGTATGGTATTTTTGTGAGGTTTCATTTTCTTTTCTAAAGCTTTATTTTATACCCTCATTTTTGTTCGAAGCGAAAATGTCTTTTTCTATTGTACTTGTATCGTCTGAATGTGTAGACATCATAGATTTTGAATACATGGTTTTGATTTCTAGTTTCAAGGTCGGCGGAATGAAAATTTTGCTGAATAGGTATGCAAGATTTCTATTGTATAATTTTAAATAATTATAAACACATGAAGTTTTTCAATTTCATTTTCACTCGGTATTATTAAACTTGATCCGTTTATTATTTCAAATCTTACGACTGATTTTTCTAATAATTCTACTAAACCGACTATTTTGAAACTTTGCTAAAACATTGGATCCCCATGACAATACCACATTGTGCTTATTTCAGCCTCACTACCCAATTCTTTTAGAATAGCTGAAAAAATATCTATTTTTCTATATAACCCAGGCAATCGATTTGATTTTATATAGTAAAGTTAAAGACTATGTTCATTTTTATTTTTCCGCCTTCTAGGGAAAAAACTTACCAACAACAAAACTATCTACTTGTTTTCTGAAAAAAAAAAACCTATTAATACCACATTATACTACTTTCAGCCAGCCTCTCTCACACCCTCTCACATTTTTGGAAAAGTTCGAGATATACCAAGTTTATTTCTGTGTAAGAGAAGGTACGGTTTTTTGAAATAGATGTGAAATGGTAAATTTAAGTCTCAAGATTATTTTAAATTTCACGTGGACCGTAATGATATAAGTAAAAAATCAAACTAAATAGTTGAAAAAAATCAAAGATCGGCTAAATGACGTGCAATAAAATCAATGCTTTCTTGTCATATCAGATAACATGGTCATATAGCAGAGTAAGTAAATAATCAGCGAATTCCCATGCTAAAATAACAAAATTCAGAAGAGTAATTTCAATTTTAATTATCAGAGCCGTAATTAATTTTTACTTTCACTAGTCGAAATATAAAATTTTTAAATTAATTTAGGCCTTGTAGCAAATTTAATGAAAATCCAATATTATATTTTGGAACTTAAAAAAACTGCATTTCTAACTTCCCAGTGGAAAATTATTGTAATGGGGCCGATTTTTACGATTCAAGGTTACTAGAACCTAAATTGTATGTTTTAAGAGATACATTTAAGCCTATGTGAGTATGTATGTGCTAAAAACAATATGAGTATTCGTAATAATAAATAAATTATTGTTTTTGCTTCTTATTGGGAAGTTCGTCGTGTGAACCTTGCGGGTCGCACCTACATATAACTTGCTTTACACATCTTGAAACAATATCAATTGTTCGAGTAAATTTAATTTGATAGAATAAAAAAGTGAGTAGGGAAAATTCTAATAAAAATTTGTTTATATCTTATATTGAATTAAACATTTATTTATTTTCAACACTCAACACTTTTAATGCTTAACGCCTTTAAACCACTACGAAATTCGGGTTATTGATAAATCAATCAGCATAGTAGGTAGAATAGTGTATTAGATTTTGGATTGCAAAATACCAAAAAATTATAAAACGGTACTTTTGTTTAACCAAAAATTCAAACTAACCTATTTCATTACTTTTGTTAAGCTTACCAAAAATTAACACCCTTTTGTTATCCAAAACGACGGTCGTAATGATATCAAATCCGTGTATTTGTTGAATTTAAATAATTGTGAGTTTACAAAATTTAGAAAACTGGTGTTTCAAATAATTTAGTCATTTTAAATAAAATGTGCTGATCAAAGATGCTTAAATGGCAAACAAATGTGTAACGTAGTGTACCCATATTTGTTAAATGCACAAAATTTCATTGATAATATGTACTATGGATTGTGTATTTGATTCTTTAGACTTGGACTAAACATCTATGGCTCATATGTATATGAGACCATTTTCTTTTATACATCTAATATTATAGGTTCCAAACACTACTACCTACCATTTTGTTTGCATAAAATAAACGTTATTTTATAAAAGGTAGGCCTACATTAGTATAAACGATCCTTGAAAATATTGTTCATTTGCCCCAACACACATATTAAATGGTGATGGTATTAAAAATTTTACTTACTACTGATGAACTGGATAAATTGGGATAATATGTTGTGTAGTTTAAAATACATCTATGAATTAAAAGATCGTTAAGTACTATCAAGTTCAAAAAAAATCACTCTCTATTGAATAGTAAAACTTAACTAAAAAATAACAACATTACAACAACATAGAAACGTTTGAAATATTTTTATCGATTTACAGTAATAAAATACACTAAATACGTAGTATATACAATTATGAAAAGTTTTTAATGTTTACAATATCTTTTTAAATTAAGTATATAATGTTTTATTTAACTGAACACGGGATGGGATTGTGGGGAATAACTTTTTAAGTCCACAATGTACCATCAAATTTGCTAGATTTCTGTTTTCTTCTTCGAGTTTATTTTTGACGGACAAGTCACGTGCATAGTTACGGACATACTTAAATAGAGTACCCGATTCTATGAATATCTGTTGAAAAGTTTTTTCTTGTCTTCAATACTTTCATACATAAATAGCTTTAGACTCAAGTTTTTTTATTATGTTCTCATCATTGCCACTAATTATTACCAATCGGTACTTTTTCCGAAGTAGAGAGAATAATAGACTAACAATGTTTCGGGTTTTCAAACCAAAGAATATCTCATTTTTATTGTATTTTAAATGTATATTAAAAAAAAAAAAATTAAAAATATCAAATTGTATGAGGAAAAGATGATTAAACGTAAATAATTAATTACTTTTTATTTTCTCGGAATTACAATCTCGGTGTTTATTTAGCCCCTTTATGATGGCGAAAATTATACATTGTAAACATAGGAAAACGGAATGACTACCAACCGATGCATACTTTACTAAAATCGAATATAATAGAGAAATTAATTGATAAGAAATTTATCTTACATCAAAACAAATGTTAGTTACTGATAAAATTGAATAAAATATATACCAATTTATTTTCAAGATTCTCTATTGTAGCGACATATTTTTTTAATCAGTCGTTGTGCAAGTCTGTGGATGATGCATTTCTTTATATTGAAGCTTTATAATTTTTTTAATTAATTCGTCAAACAAATAGATAGTATTACATATATCTCTTTTTTGATTCTTTACAATTTGGTAATGCTTTGTAAGTTTTATTGAACTTGAGAGTTCAATTATTGTGTGTTTATGTTTATCGTGATAAGGATTTCAATTTAATGTCCCTTTGTTTTAAATGAAAATACTTTTTACATAAATCTTTTTGAAATATTTTATACGCAAATTCCAAAATGCCTGCTAATGAAACGCCTACAGTTTTAATATTATACTCATAGTGTATTTAAAAGTTTCATATATTTTGATTAGGTTTATTTGTTTCTACGTACGAAATAATATAAATTTTATTCTTTCAGAAATTCGAATATGAACTTTGAAGGTATCTTTAAGATCCTCCAATTCTAAAAATTATATTTTGAGCTTTATATATGGATACATGGTTCAAAATTTCTCCCAAAGAAATGTTAGTATAATTCAATTCCGCAAGAGTTAGACATAATACAGGCATATCTTAAAATAGACTAATAAGCTGTTACAAAAGTGGGAGTTTTTGGTATTTCCAAATTTTTTCCATAATTTTTGTTTCTGAAATGCAAATTAATTCTTGATTTTAATAATACTTACAAACATTTTAATATATATATATAAAATTTCATTCAGTGTCGGGTTAAAAATAACAAACAAATTAATGTGTTGTATAAAATTATTTATCATGTTCGATATACACTAAGTATACATTAGATTTTTCAACATAGAAATAGGATTAAACTTAAAATTATAGTTAGGTCTATTATTTTGACAAAACAGAGAATCGTTTCAGTGTTTACAAATTTTCATGTACAACACTTACAATTTTTCAGAGGAAATAAAAATTTTTAATTTTATAATAATTATTAGTTCATAATAAGTTTATTATAAAATTTTTATTAGTAAGGGAGCTCACGATAGTAAATTCGACTTTAATCGAGCGTCATGGGAACCTATTTGATTTTGAAGATAAGATGACATTAAGAATAAAACGTTATATGGTATATTCACTTTCGTTAGGGTAAGCTTCCATACTCTTTCAAAATTGTAAAAAAAAACAGATGTATAGACTCGTGCCTTTGGAGGAATAGTTCCTTTAATCTATCGATATGCCTAGGTACTACCTTATGAAAGAGTTAATTTTAATTGATCGTGTTAGATGAATATTCAGAGAGAAATGTTAAGTGAGCCCGATGAAACTCCCATTCAAAAGACTGAATAATCGTGTGACGCATGGTTTTGGCAGCTTTTTAAAGGATGTCCAGATCAAGCTTATTTACAATCTTAACCGAATTTGGAGAATTATTCTCAATCTGATGGTTTGCAAATTTTTTTTATCATCTGCCTTTGTGTTTTTTAGGTTTGTGTCCGTACCACCATCTTATGTCATGTTCAAATCGTCATATTATTAAAATGTACACTTTTCAACATCCAATGAACCTTTTTTTAAACTACATTGTTTTACACGCTCAAGTAATTCCAATTATCAATTTTTTTACTATTCGCGTCGGCTACCCTACGTGGCTTTATGTACCGGACTAGAGATTGGTGGAGATATTCAACAGGGTGCAGGATAACTCAAATATGTTAATCTGCAATGCTGAAGTAAATCCTAATTTTGTGATTTCAATGTATACAATTGACAACAAAAATCAAAGTTTGGAAAGTAAATTTCGACTAAATCTCCTTTTCATGAAATACCGCGAAACATATACATTATGAAAGTAACTATAGCCATGTTTCATAACACATACCGGTACCCCGGTAAGCACAATATGATGTCATCAATTATACCAACAATGTAAAATATAATATTTTGAAGATTTCATATCGTGCTTACTGGCTTATCGGTTTGTGTTTTGAAATATGACTTTGTATAATTTTTAACCAGAATAAAAGAGAGACTAAAGAAGACGTTGTAGCTTTCATCGAAATATGTCAAACAAATTCATTGTATACGTTTCATACATAATATTTATGTGTAAAAATTTGGATTATACTCGTGGCTTAATGTTCAATTTTAATTAAATTACCATAAATTATATTTTCAACAAAATCGTTGATTTTAGTTTTAAATTTTTATGTATAAACGTGCCTTACAAACAAACTATTAAAGAATACAGAACCGCTTTCAAGATGAATTGAAACTTTTATGATTTAGGTATAATTACACTGAAAATCATCAAAAGTAAAACATATAAATGAAGTTTTTCATTCGTATCATGAAAATAGAAAGATAATAAAATTGAGTTAATCTAAATTTGGCGGAAAGAATTTTAATTCAAAAACTTTTCATACAATTTTGAATAAATTTGGGGTGAAATTTCAAACAACTTTATCCCTAACTCATGACTTACTTTTTTTTTTTACTATTTTTTTACTTTAATGTGTGCGATACACAATAGGTTTTACTCATAATCACTTATTGATGAATATTATGCAGTACAGAATTATTAGTAATCAAAACTCAAAGCAGAAAAAATATAAACTTACATTATGTCACTCAAAGAGGAATCTGCTTATTTCAAATAACATTTTTTTGAACAACTTTTGTATCTATGATATTTTTTTTAGGTTTTTTCTTGTTTTGTGTTATTAATTTAATTAAAAATATACTTAATAAATAATAACAATACTTATATTTGACTTTATAGGAACCTCTTGAATACTGATAGCGGCATATTAAACGAAAAACAAAATAATTATATAACAGTTTTAAACAATATTTTTACTGTCGAAACTAAAATGGTAACCAACATTATATATTTGCTTCTGTATAAAACATTTTATATCCATGGAACCTCTATTAACTCACCTATTTCATAGGTCTAATTTTTACTGGTAACTAGGGTTCTAGAGCATGAACGTTCTATAAGTCTGTATGATATAATTTTGATACATATGGAATGATTTTTTGTTTGAACTGGAATAGGAAATTAAATCTAAATAGAGTCAATTAGGAAGTTTTCACTTTTCTAAGACAGTAGTATTTTTAATGTTGACCCATAGTAAAAATAAAAGCTAAAAGAATGGTGCAATAATTATTTCGAAATTTAAAAACTTCATTGTTTTATTCAAGTTGCAAGCTTGTGTCACTCATGAATCCGATTCAGTGGTAAATTATGGCATCATATTTCATACTTTATTTTACACAGCTCCATTCTTAGCTGCAAATTTATGATTTGTAATGCCTACTAGATTTTTAAAATACATGTTTCTATGGTTTATTGTCAAATTTTACAGTAAATATCTTATTGTGACATTTATACTTTTCTGATTCAAAACAAAAAACTTTTTGCTGTCATTTGAATTTTTTTGAATGCAAAATATTAAACCAATGAAATTAAAATCTACTGATGTAAAGATCATGAAAAATGATGCCATTAAAACTAGTTAAGAAGTCTAAAAAAACTGAAAATGAAATGAAATAAATTACAAAGATATTGGTTCCTTAATTCACGAGAAGTATCATTGAAAATTATCCCCATATATTCTATCCAAAACAAGAGTTTATTTTTTTTTTTAAATTGGACAAAAAAATTTTAATAAATCAGACTATTATTAGATTGTTTCTATCTTGCGTTTCCATTTTTGAAAATAATTTAGAGGTTGAAATCATCTGCTTTATATTTTTTCAAATTATATTTTTCATACGTCTCAGTGTATATACCAACAAAAATTTCGTCTCATGTCTTAAAACACTTAAAAACAAATTTGCTTGAAAGGTAACTTTTAAACTACAGAAGTTTTATAATCAAAGTAATTTATCTTTTAACTAAATACTTAAAAACAAAAAACAAAAATTAAATATCGTAAAAACTTAGACATAGAGATAGATATTGATAACTTTTTATATTTATATTTCTTGAAAGTATTTGACGTACATACATAGAAAATTTAAGATTGAGATATACTTTTTAACTTTTGTATTTGAAACTAAAAAAAGAAATAAATGTTTATTTTTTCATCATATCAGAAATATCGAATTGGCTGAATATTTTAAATGGTAAAAGTGGCATTATGAGCTATATAGTCTCAAAACACAATTTTTTTAAATAAAATTGTTGCTACTTGTTTTTGATCACAAACGAATTGTTTATATTTTTATGTACGTCTCTTGAGTACAAAATAATTTAAAATTCGTTTATAATCAACATATGATTAATATTTGGAAGTGAAGAAGAAAGAGAGATGACTTACATGGCTGAACTTAAGGCTAATATGAATTGTTTTCGTTTCTCTTATATATCCTACAAAATATATAGTTTCAAGTATATAGAATTAAAACTAAGATTTTTTTTCTGGCTGCAGCTACTTTCAGCTATATAGCCATTAACCAAAGAGATGATTATTATTTTTATACAACTGTACACAGTCTGTAATTACGTTACGTCATTCCGGGGTCAAAAACTAAGTTGATAGTATATCATGAGCACAGTTTTCGATCGAAGCACTGCAAGCGATTGAAATATACAAAAAAACATTTATATTGGGGAATATATAATAAATTTTCAATTCGCATATAAATTGGATTGCAAATTGTAATAAAAATCAAAGAAAAATTACATTTAATGGCAGCTACTGTCAGCATAATCGCATTGTTTCACACACACATTGGATTGGAATATATTCGATATATTAAGCAATTTAATCAAACAAATTTGATTAAGGAAATTTAAAAATAATATATTCATAAACAATAATAAATGCAAAATAATGAGTAATAAATATAATAATTTTTAACTTATTTCCCGAAAGTTTAACATTTTTACGACACACGTTAATAATGTCTATGTTTCGAAAGTATAGCCAAAGAATATATATATATATATATATATATATATATATATATATATATATATATATATATATATATATATATATATATATATATATATATATATATATACGCTGCCATCCATATTGCATATTAATCAATAGCAATGTATTTTGCTGTAATCACGTGTTTAACCATGACGTTCACCTGCATACTTTTAAAACTCAGGTTTTTTTTATTTATAAGAGAATAATTAAAAGACTGAAATTCTTTAAACATTATTACATCGCACACGTTATCATTATTTACCATAAAGGCATAAAATTCATTAAACAAATCGATAATATATATATATATATATATATATATATATATATATATATATATATATATATATATATATATATATATATATATATATATATATATATATATTTTTTTTTTTTTTTTTTTTTTTTTTGAAAAAAAAGTAAGTTTTTTGGAAAAACTAATAATCATTATAAATTAAATACAGTGTTTAAAATACCACATTTACTCTTTATCGATGATATCATATATTTCCATAAAAATTCATACTAGCATCACTACATTCTATCTCTATTTCTATCTCTAGTTTCTTCTTAACGATCATTAAAAGGATTTGATTGCAGAAAATATTACTGTTATACCTAGAAAATATACAAGATAAACTTTCTATTTTAGCATCATGTTCTATCATGGTCGTACTCAATAAACATGTCTAACAATTTAATGTTTTCGTATTTATATTCCAAGCCAAATCGGGTCAAATGCTCATTTACTTTTATTGTTTGTTAGTATTACGTTAGTAAAATGTCGCTTGAAGCAGAATCACGCATGCGAGTAAAATTTACAAAATGTTAAAACACTTCGAATCATGCCGGAAAATTAATTAATTATAAATGTTATATTGTTTTGTGATATCCTGTGTGGTAAGGAACGTAAAATAAAATAGAATGTGCGTTATAAATTACTTATAGTCTGATTATTTACAAAAAACAAACCGATTTCAAAAAAATTAAGTGAATTAAAAATTATTTTAATTTTAGTACTTAAAATAAACTATTTTCATGTGACCATATATCTTAAGAAGACGAATAGCGAATTAAATTTTGTAATCATGATGTATTTTATACATTGCCCATTATACATAGAACAAAACGGTTTTTTTTATTATTATTAGTGTTGCAAATCGCTAGAAATCTATCTTTTCGGTTTTATACAAAAATAAAAATTAGATTCGCCGCCTCCCTTCTCATCGACTTCTACAAAGTACTATCTTCATAATAAAATATGAATCACCGAAATCTATGTTGTAAAAAGTTGTTCAACCTACATAAAAAATATATAGCAATTATAGAAATATATAGAAAACAACTGAAGCGATTTCAATGTAACTTCGAAGTAAAAAAAATGCTTTATATATTAAAATAATTGCTGAATTTGGATTTGTAGTTTGAGAAATACATACATTGAAATATACAAACTAACATCTATAAACATTAACATTATCTTATAAAATGTGTTACATTTGTTCAGAAAGCTGAATAGACTACTATACACGAATATTGAACAATTTGCACAATATTTCATGCATACGGATCGAATTTTTATCCTGTTTTTCTGTTGAACAGTTTTTGATGATAAATTGGTTGGTCAATTTTTATTCAAACATATAAGTATTTAGTTATACTGATTAAACCATCTTTCGATAAAGATTTTGGAGTACAAGAAGTAATTAATCAAATATTTAGCCAAAATTAGTGAGACGTGCAATAGTATAATAATCGAGCAATGTATAATTTGTAATTGCAGTAGTAAACAACATATATTCATCAGTAAAATTTTCGTTCGAATTAGAGTTCTAATTATAATATTATTATTAGTACCATACGAAAACTAGAAAACAATAAGAAAGTTAATTTTCATTTTCTTTGACTAACGACAACTCAAATACTTTGTTGGACTAGTCAGAATGATGTTTATTCAAATTTAAAGAGCTGGGATTATTTAATCCCCGCTGATTATTGCACAAGTCATAAATGCGTTCAATTCTCATAATACGAAATGCGTCTAATGAATTTTATAGGAGATTGCTGACATAGTTCGTTCATGAATACGTGCCTCCATTATGAATTAATGCTAATGAATGTAGTTGAGTTGAATTGGATAAAAACACTTTTGAAAAAACTTTATAATACTGAATTTCCATAACATTCAAATCAAAAAATAAATTAACTACGAAAATTTTGAACGAACTATTCTACAATCTGAAAGTCTTAAGAATAATTATTTGAATGAAATAAACAATATTTTTAAATGCACTTTACTTTCTCAATTTCTATGAGATTCTTTATATGTCCATTTTATGTATTCTCTGTTGCATCATTTAACTGGTAAACTAAACTTACTGTATTCAACAGACAATTTAGTGCTTATATCATGCGATACTTAACTAGCCTTTTCTAAAGTTAACTAGCTTTTCTTTATACTTTAAATAGGTATGCAATAACATCCCTATACATATGTAATACCATTTTAAACATAAGTAAGCTATGTTTCAAATCACTTACCGTGATGATGTCCACCATGATATGATGTTAACAAAATTGTATATAAGCAATGTTGAATATCATATTAGTATAACATCAGATTGGGCTGACCATCCTGACGACTTATGTTTTGAAAAAAACATGCCTATAATAGATGGTTTCATGTTATATTTTGTAATGATTATAACAATCTGACCGCAATTAAGATAGCGTTTAATAAAATTTATTTAACCAAACTTCAAAAAATTGCTCTCAAAATGCTTTATCAGTATCCGTAATTGCTCCAGTGATTAGGATATAATTTAATTAATTATTTGCAATCAAAATTACGATAACTATTTTCCTTATATATTAGCTTATTAATGCTTTTTTCTATATTTTAATTCAATCAATTTCTCCCGATTTGCTCTTCCGATATATCCATTTGATTCAGCAATAATTTTCAGATTTTATTTATGCATAATTAATTAAATTTATTAATTTATACGATTTAAAAAGCCGCCGTAAGACTTTGATGACCTTGATTCTTATGGTGCGATTTTTCATAGTGACGTCATCATAGTCTTACGGTGGCTATTTAAATAGTAATTAATAACTTTAATTAATTATGCATAAATAGAAGTAATTGCTGAATCAAATGGGTTCTTATCGAAAAAGCAAATCGGGAGCAATTTATTGAATTAATAAAATATAGAAAAAAGCATTAATTAGCTGAGATATTAGGAAAACAGATTTTGTAATTTTGATTTCAAATAATTAATTAAATTATTACCTCATCAGTGGAGTAATTACGGATTCTGAGCATTTTAGAGGCAATTTTTTGAGAATTGGTTAAATAAATTTTATTAAACTTTTACGCTAACTCAATTGCGGTAACAATCTGCTATTTCAAAACTCTAAGAAATGAAATAAAACCTTACGTGTTTTTTACCTATTAATTGTTAATTTGTACATATTTTGTTTTAATTCTTCTATTTAAAAGCTAACAATTACCAAAATAAATGAAGCAAGAATAATAAGTTAATGTACATACTTTATTGGATATGAAAAAAATCCCTAAAAATAAAAAAAATCTGTAAGGTTCTGGCCAATATGTTTTAGAAGGTTATTGCTGTATACTCCCTATCTTACCTCGATCGTTCTGCGATTTGCTACATAACATATAACTTGACAAAATAAATAAAAAGCATTCCATTATATCGGATTAGTTAAACTTTTATCTATGAAGTTATTTCATATCATCGTGTCAGTAACTATTTAATAATGAAACTTCTCTTCAATCTGATAATCCCAAGTATCGAATTGATAATAATGTATGGCTTTATCTTCATTTCGTGCAGAAAAATAAACTCAACATCAGAGGAAAAAATTTAGAAACCAAATGATTTATAACTTTTAAATCAATGTATGAATACATAACCAGCAGAGTTTCCAAGCGAGCTCAGAAGTTCAACACTTCTAAGTATTTGCTTGAATGAATTGGTAAAGAATGGGATCGAATCTAAATTAACAACGCAGTTCATTGAGTGATTTGTGTGACTGCTCCATTTCTTGTTTCAGATAAAAACTCGTTAAATTTCTTCTTATCGTACTTGTATTAAGTTCTCAACAAAGATATGCATTAAGAGTACGTATTTAAAAAAAAAATTAAAATCTTTTCGTTTTAATTGGCTTAATTTTTGTGGATAGTTTGAAGATAATTGTCGTAAATTGAAATAAAATTTTTCAAAAACAAAGTAGTTATAAGTTGACAAATATTTCCCCTCCCTTGAAAAATGAAATTTTTCAATAATCTCTATGAAGATACAAACGATTGTCGTCATACGTATCATATATCCCTATAAGTTTAATCAAGAATTTTAATCCTCCATATTTAATTTTTATTAATTAATTTATGTCAAAATTTTTAGTGGCAACAAAACTGATAAATTGTTTTACAATTCATGGAGTCGAGTCCATGAAAATAAACCGTAAAATCAATTTATAAAAGAACCATAAAATCGATCGAATCATAAAGAAAGAGTTCAATACAAAATTTTATAAATGAAATCAGATATTTAAAGTAATGAATTCAGTTTATGTTATAGGTACTATAGTATCTATCATATCTCTATTCCAATGGTTTTACTACTTAGATACTATTACAGAGCTTGGAGCTTGTATCATATACCAGATATAATAAATATTACATAAGAAGTATACGTATGCCTAGATTGTATGAGCTCTGAAGATGATGTTTTTGTTCTCTCTTGGGGTCGACATCTCAGTCGTCATAGGGTGTTTTTCATTCACATTTCTGCGTCTTCTCTTCTCCAAAGTAGTATACATAACATACAAGAAGATTTTTAAAAAATGAAAGTAGAATAACTACATTATTTTACAATAGGTGAACTATTGTAAAATCAAATAGAAGTTTGAATTTTATTATTATATTATTTTTTCAAAGCGGACCCCACTAAATACTTAAAGACTACTAGATTAGCAATATCCTAGACTAATCAAAAATATTTTGTACTGGTATGGCTTTAATACGGTCGGAATAACTTATTCCATGGAATTAGCAATAGTGATATTGAAACATCTATATCTCGTGTATCTTCGAATATCAAGGATTCAAAATAAACATAGGTCCTACGATTTCATAAAGAAGCCTTTACTTATACAAGATGACTAAATTATTATGCACAGGCAGTACTTCACGAAAATCATGGAAACTTAATGGTCAAAACACGACCATCACAGCACTGACTTTGCTAAAAGCCCTAAAGAGAATAAAATATTTAAAAACCGTAGTCGACTTCTTTATATAAAGATACAGGTTGTATCATTATGATATTTTGCCAAGATATTTTATTTTACTGTTACTGTGATTGTAAACAAGGTGGTTTTCGATACAGTTCATCATAATTTTTTACCATATTTCTTGGTATAATTTTGATTAGGCGAATAAAAAACAAGTGATGTTTACTGCGTTAATCGTTTGAATTCCCGAAATACGATAATCAATATTCATATAGAAACAAATTTTTTTGTAATTGAAACTAATTTTTTGATCTTGATCTAGATACAAGCGATATTGATTTCAGTCCTCTGCCTATATCTGTTTTGAATTATTTTGATGTCGGGCGAACAGATAAATTGATAAAAATAGAATAATTCGATAATTCTATCTTAACAACTTAATCTCTATTTTGTTAGGACTTTCAATATTGTTTACGTTAGAGATTTTGGGCTGAATTTAATATATCCTTATATATTTCATATATATTTTGGTTTATAAATAGTAAGATTTTATCAATTCAATGATATTTTTCAGATCATTTTGAAAAACTAATACTGATATACTGATTCTTAAAAGTAAACACCAATCTAGATTATATTTCATTTCGCTTATCATGCGTATCTCTAATTTTGCACGTTGCATTTGCTTTTACTTACATTCTGGGCCAGTACTGACTAGATTTTACCACAAACGTTGACTACATTTAAAAGTCCAAAAATGGCTCATCAATTTATAATTATTAATTTCACCTACAAAATTTGATGTACTCTCTATACATAACGTATATTTAGATACGTATAATAATATATGTAAAATATATTTATTTTGTCTGAAATTGAAATATACATGTAAGATATAAGGTCTAATATTTATTATGGTATGCTTCTTACAGCTTCAACACGACGAACTTATTTGAACATCAATATTCCTTGTTCAAAAAATACAAAAAAAAAAAAAAAAAAAAATTAAAATTGTCAAAAAATATAACTACTTTATATCCATATCTTATACCTAGAAAATTTTATAGTCTCCAAATGTATAATAAATATATATTCAGTATTAAATCTGTAATAATTTGGATAGATAATTGAAATAGGTAAGTATATTTAATATTTTTCTAAAGATATTACTATTGCGTTATTTTAGAAAAATCTACTAAATTTGTTTAAATGTTTGATTTGAGATAGAAACTATAGTCAATTTAGATATACAATTAAATTAGCGTGGAAGTTTAATACAATTTATTTAACAAAATCTCAAAAAATTGCTCCCAATTGCTATTTAATCAATTATTTGCAATCAAAATTACAAAAACTGTTTTCCTTATATCTCAGCTAATTAATGCTTTTTTCTATATTTTTTTATTCAATAAATTGCTCCCGATTTGCTCTTTCGATATTAATCCATTTGATTCTACAACTACTTTTATTTATGCATAATTAATTAAAATTATTAATTACGATTTAAATAACTACCGTAAGACTATGATGACGTCACACCTTAAGAGTCGCATCATAAGAATCATACCCTAAGAGCCATCGCTCACATAAGTACCAACAAAATTTCCCTAGAGTGTACAAAGTGCAACCTTGCAGCTTATTGTAAACTTTCTTCTAAAATTTCTCCTAAAGACTTCCCCATTACATTCAAACAACTAACTGACCTTATTAATCAAATAACACAGAAGCCAATAGGATGTTGTGAATTTAAAAAAATTATCCACAAATTTTCGAGTGATCCAAACCATATAAAGAGATGCTAAACCTACTATACACAATGCCTGTAGAATTTTCCCTTCAAATTGATGAAGTCAGAGGGGACAAATAAATAACAATAGATTGTACAAAAACAACAAATGCTACTTATGCTACTATATTACATTGAAACGTTAGAGGGTGGTACTCCTGATTACTTGAAATTAAAATATTTACTAAACAATTCAAACCGAAAATGCTATGTATTCAAAAGATTTACTTAAAAAACACAACCCTTCTCTAAAAGGAAACCAATTCATCAGATTCGACTTTGTTGACGAAAAATGTGATCAGGATAAGTCATAACTTTCGTACATAGAAAAACTATATGCAGAAGAAATCAACAAAGTACACATACGCATTCCAAAGATCTACAATTTGAAAAATCCTCCTGAACAACGGTCAAATTACTATGTTAAACATATGTACACCTACATGTTTATCTTCAACAACTGGAACACTAACGGCAATAGATTTGACGTTGACTTTACAAAAGCTCGCAAAAAGACCTTTCATGAGACACAAGAAGATCCCTACTCCGGTGATCACTTTCCGATTATAATGGGGGTAGAATCAAAAACACCAAGTACCAGAAATAAAAAATATTTACTTCAAAATATCAATTGGAAGGGATATCAACATGAAACAGAATTACGCAAAAATAATTTTTCAACGTTCACGATGCGATTAATGAAATCTACAAAGCGATTGAATTGGCTGTAAATCACAAAGGTCCAAAACGTCAAATAACGCATTTTAATAACATAAACAGAAAGAGAGCTATAAGATCGTACAAAAAACCGAAAATAATTGAACACCTCATAGAATATTAAAAGATGGGGGCAAAAGTGTGAAGAGAAATTTTAAATATTAAAATACGGTGCTGGAAAGAATTTTCAAATTCAACAAAATCTTCAACATTATTTAGAAAATAATCAGAAAATTAAATGTTAACAAACATTTTGTTGTTCTAAATAATATCAAAATAAAAGATAATATAACAACAGATCTATAAGAAATTGGAAAGGCTTTCAGAAACCTTACAGAAATTTCATCTACTGAAAAAAATTTAGATAGTTCAAAACAACTGAAGACTCAATCCCAATAAGTTTCAAAACGAATAACTGGGACTGCAATGCCTATTTCACTAAAACGGAATTAAATGAAACAACTACACCAAATTAAAAAGTTATCTCCTGGCCCTGATAACAGAATTATATAAATTAACCGCATAACCCACTGCCATATTTGAAACGTAAAATCAATTCAGATCATAAAATGAAAAATTTATATCGGTTATTTGTTTGCAGAAAATGTTACACAATTTTTGGATTGCTAACTTCAATTGACAAGATTGCGTTATATGATTATATAAGTGAATTTGTGGACTACTATTGGATATTAACTATATTTGATTCAAATATCGGTTTAACTGAATACGTTTTGTTATTTAATATGATTTTTATAGATTTTTGTACTAAATCCGTAACCTACCAACCTCATTGTATTATTAAAATACAATGAATTATTTTTCTATCTATTTAAATTAATAATAATACTGTCTTTGAAATTTTCATAAAATATCGATATTAACATACAAACTTACACAACCTATTTTCCTTCCCCTTAAAATCTATAAATCAAAAACCCAGACCTACCAAATTATTTCATTACGATGAGTAGATACAGTTCTAATTTTGAAGTTCCAATCTTTAAAAAGCCAATAATCGTATACAAAACTTCATCCCCTGTTTCCCAACCCCCATAAAATGAATATCCAAAAAAAACTATAACGCGTCGTTATTTATTTTTGCTAAGTATCTCTCAGATTCCATTTTTTATGTTTCTAATTATAAATGACACAGGCCTTCATACAAGTTTTCCGTACCAAGACAACATTATTTCTTAGGCTTAATAGTTATCTTAAAATTTCATTTTTCAAGGTTAATATTTATCTTAACTTAAAAAATTAAAGATTTATACCTACGAGTTTCGTTAAATTCGTAAACTACACACTTTCTTACAGATAAAAATAATTAATTACAAACTAACATTTTATCATCTTGAAGTCAAATACTTTTAAAAATGCTTTTGGCAATTTAAGTATTGAAAACATAAAGTGTTAATTTTTACAATTTGTGTAACTAGATTTTGAACTAAGAATGTTTCATTTCTCTTGTTCACAGAAAGAACACTGTTTTCCACCAGCGCCGGATGTTACAAGACGTCTTCAATCAGGTACCATTCCGGGAGCAACAACAGCCAATATGAGTGGTAATACTTGTAAGACACCAACGGCAATAAAACAGGAAGTAACATTTTATCGTTCATCACTTACACCAGCAACATGCAGTAATAGTTCAAGTTCAGCAGGAAGCTCGTCAAGTAAGTAACTATAATTCGTTTTCGTTGTTGATAAAATAATGAAAAGTTCTCAATGTTATTTTAAGGTAAATAAGTTTTTGTAAATAAGTTTTTGTAAAAACTTATTTTAAGGTTTATATGCTGTGTTTAAAAATTATGTAATCTCTCGAATTTGATTTCGATCAAAACAAAGTATTCAATAATTCTGAATAAACATATTATTAACACTGAAATTTGGAGATTAATCATAACCTTTCTTTAAAACTATTAATTATTGTACGATTTTCATTTATTATACTCATAAATACTATAAAACTGAAAAAATATTATTAACACTAGCGTAAATTTTTCAAATATTTTTAAGAAGAATCCAACTAGTTTCACGTTTACTCAATTAGAGGAAATTGTCTTTCTAAAACTATTCAACACACGATTTTATATTGTGTTAAATTTTTATCAAATTTAATTGATTTGGATTTTAGCGTTTTCTTTATTTTTCTGTTCCACGAGTATAGGTCATTCGATACTTAAAATTCGTTAATAATTAATATAAAGTTAGGAAGGTCTGCTTTGCTAAAATCGTGGGAATAGGTTAAAATTATTTATAAATTCTTAATATTTTAGTCCGTTTTGATAGCAACTTTTAGTTATTTTTACCTAATTTTGATGTTGAATGTGAATCATCGACTCTTGTCAATGGATTTGCAGAATAATTGTGCATACTCATTTTTCAATCAAACTAAAAACGACGTGTTTTATCATTGGGCGTTAATATGATACTTAAATACCCAGAAATTTGCGAGACTTATAAAATATTTTTTGTTGACACCGATACTTACTAGTTATCTGTTTTAAACATACAAATTTCAATTTTGTTAAAAATTGAATAAAACTCAACGAAACCATTTACAAAGAATTTGAAAATAGGTTTAAAAATAGCTTTATTCAAAAGTACTGGTATAAAAATAGGTCTATTCAAAAGTACATAAAATTATATTTCATGTATATAAAGTTCTTAAGTATATTCAGAAAATCCCGATATGAACTGAAAATTTTGGAATAGATTCAGGTTTATTTTTATTCTTAGAATTCTTCGCCACCTTCGCCTTCACCTTCACCTGAATCCATTCCTACTTCTTCATAATCCTTTTCTAGTGCTGCTAAGTCCTCACGAGCTTCAGAAAATTCACCTTCTTCCATACCCTCACCTACATACCAATGAACAAAGGCTCGTTTTGCATACATTAAATCAAATTTATGATCTAAACGTGCCCAAGCTTCAGCTATGGCAGTAGTATTTGACATCATACACAATGCTCGCTGAACTTTCGCTAAATCACCCCCTGGAACAACAGTTGGAGGTTGATAATTGATTCCTACTTTGAAACCTGTGGGGCACCAATCCACAAATTGAATTGTTCTTTTAGTCTTAATTGTTGCTATAGCTGAATTTACATCTTTTGGTACTACGTCCCCTCGGTATAACATACAACATGCCATATATTTACCATGTCTTGGGTCACATTTTACCATTTGATTAGCAGGTTCGTAACACGAGTTTGTAATTTCTGCAACAGATAATTGTTCGTGATACGCCTTTTCAGCGGAAATTACTGGTGCATATGTGACTAATGGAAAATGTATTCTTGGATATGGTACTAAGTTTGTCTGAAAATCAAGACAATCCACTTTAATTGCACCATCAAATCTTAACGATGCTGTAATTGATGAAACTACTTGTGCAATTAATCTATTTAAATTTGTGTAGGTTGGACGTTCAATATCTAAATTTCTACGGCAAATATCATAAATTGCTTCATTATCAACCATAAATCCACAATCTGAATGTTCCAATGTTGCATGTGTTGTCAATAATGAATTATATGGTTCTACTACTGCCGTCGAAATCTGTGGTGCTGGATATACAGCAAATTCTAATTTTGATTTTTTACCATAGTCTACGGATAAACGTTCCATCAATAATGATGTAAATCCAGAGCCAGTACCACCACCAAAACAATGAAATATTAGAAAACCTTGTAAACCAGTACATTGATCGGCTAATTTTCGTAATCGATCTAATACTAAATCGACGATTTCTTTTCCAATTGTATAGTGTCCACGTGCATAATTATTTGCGGCATCTTCCTTTCCAGTTATTAATTGTTCTGGATGGAATAGTTGTCGATATGTTCCTGTACGTACTTCATCTACTACTGTTGGCTCTAAATCTAAAAATACGGCCCGGGGTACATGTTTTCCAGCACCTGTTTCACTAAAGAATGTGTTAAAACTGTCATCACCGCCTCCAACAGTTTTATCGGACGGCATTTGTCCATCAGGTTGAATTCCATGTTCTAAGCAATATAATTCCCAGCAGGCGTTACCAATTTGGCAACCAGCTTGTCCAATATGTACCGATAATACTTCACGCATTGTTGACTGTTGTGTTTTTACGACGATTAAAAAAAGTTATTTAAAATAAAATAAAAAGTGTAAACTCTAGCAACTTGTATAACGATCTGCCAAAATAATATTGTTTTAATTTAATGACAACGCGCTTCATTTCACAATTTTTTTTTCCAAAGTACCCTAATAATTTTAATTATTTCTGTTTTGTTTACTTCCATAATATTAAGCAATAAGTGATGAATTCTGTCCTAAAAATCCGTCCTAATTGTTTTCTTCACCCTATATATATTTCGAATTTGACAAAATTATTTCATCTTTTAGGTTTGAAAATCAGACTTAAAAAATAAAAAATCATACCATGTGTGTTTCCTAAAACGGTTAGAAATCCAATATTAAAAAGTAAAGATAACAACTAACAGAGTTAATTTGTTTAGATACTCGACATATGCTTTAATATTATTGTTTGGACTATTTTTAATTAGCATTCATAAAATACTGTTAATATCCAGTATTCAGTTATATATCTACACATGTATCATAATAATATTTATTCTTATTATCTATATGTGTTTATTAGCCAAATTTTAGCTAAAATTGTGGAGAACAAAAACATTTTTCAAAGAAATAATCATTTTTTTGTATTTGAACTTTTCTTTTGTCTTTTATAGTTTAAAAGTTGGATTAAGGATCCATTAGACCCAATGGATCCATTTTGCTCATTCACGAACTTAAAAAATCAAAATGTTAGGTTGATATTTGTTTTTATTTTTATCTTGATGACGGACGGGTGGACGGACAGTCGGAAATGGACTAGTTAGATGATTCTATGAATAGCTATACCAAAATTTTGTTTGTGCGGTCAATATTTGGTAGTGTTAAAATTTTTAATTAAAATGAATATATTCTGACATATTGTATATATCGAGTTTACAAATTTAAACGCGTAAAACAATATATTAAAAAATGAAGAGAAATAAAATTATCAGAAAAATAATTTAAAGTATTGTAACAAGTATAGGAAGAAAAATATTTCCATGATCGATAGTTTAGTAAAAATTTTAAGAATTTGATGATAGTTTATTTAGTTGTTTAGTTTATTTAGTTTTTTTCGTTCTATGATATAAGCAATCCCGTAAATGGTTGAAAGATTTCGTTACTGAATTCAGTTGACGAATCTTTATAGATATGTCCGTCTAAGATTTATGATATGTATAATTTTTATAAAATAGAGTTTATACGGAAGAAACTAAATTAAGAACACGTCATCAGCGACTGAATAGAAATATATTTAAATTAAAAAAAAAGAGCTTATCTAATACAAATTAATCATAATAACGTTTGAAACTACTGTATTAGAAATAAACAAGTTTGAAATTATTCTCTTATAACGCAAAAGCAGTTAACAATCTAGACTATAGAATTATATTTTTAAATTTCATATTATGTCGTACATCCAATTGAAAACGAATTATCATCAAACCGGCCTTACACTATAAAATGATAAAATTTGCAGTCGCCATAAAAATTTTTTAATTTATATAAATTTGAAGTGTGCTTTGAAATTTGGTTATAAATTATAAACTTCTACCCGTTTCTACCCAACAGTTTTATTTACAATTTTTTTACATTTTTGGAGAAAGTATGGTACATTTGAGGGATCATTAAATTATTTATTGCAAATTATTAATAATTCACAGAAAATTTCGATATTTAAAATTGTATTGTGATATTAAAAACAATTTAGTATGCCTGAAATTTTGTCTTTACATATTGGACAAGCTGGCCTCCAAATTGGCAACGCCTGTTGGGAATTGTTTTGTCTCGAACATGGAATCAGTCCAAATGGCCAATTACAAACAGAAATAGCTTATAGTGATGAGAATTTTAAAGCATTTTTTGCGGAATCTGCTTCTGGAATGTTTGTTCCACGAGCTGTTTTTGTAGATTTAGAACCTACAGTAATAGATGAAATACGTGTTGGACCATACAAGAAATTATACAGTCCAGATCAATTAATTTCAGGTAAAGAAGACGCAGCCAATAATTATGCGCGTGGACACTACACAGTGGGTAAAAATGTATGTCATGCTGTCGTCGATAGAATTCGACATGCAGCGGATAACTGTGAGGCTCTGCAAGGTTTTCTTATATTTCATTGTTTCGGAGGTGGAACTGGTTCTGGATTTACTTCCTTATTAATGGAACACCTAACTCGTGACTATGGGAAAAAAATTTCAAAATTAGAAGTATCTGTTTATCCAGCTCCGTCTGTATCCACTGCGGTAGTAGAACCATATAATTCCATACTAAATACACATGCTACTATGGAACATGGTGATTGTTCGTTTTTGGTCGATAATGAAGCAATTTATGATATTTGTCGAAAAAATTTAGACATTGAACGTCCAACGTATCTAAATTTAAATCGATTAATTGCACAAGTAGTATCTGCCATAACCGCCTCGTTACGCTTTGATGGTGCGTTAAAAGTTGATTGTTCCGATTTTCAAACAAATCTGGTACCTTATCCTCGAATACATTATCCGTTAGTCACGTATGCACCGATTGTTTCATGTGAAAAAGCGTATCATGAGCTAAATACGTGTACGGATATTACCAGTGCATGTTTTGAGCCAAGCAATCAAATGGTAAAATGTGATACAAAACTTGGAAAATACATGGCTTGTTGCATGCTTTATCGTGGTGATGTCACACCAAAGGATGTAAACTCAGCAATAGCATTAATTAAATCCAAACGATCCATACAATTTGTAGATTGGTGTCCTACAGGATTCAAAGTTGGTTTAAATTTTCAACCACCAACAGCAGTACCCGGTGGTGATCTCGCTCGAGTTCAGCGTGCATTGTGTATGATGGCAAATACAACCGCTATAGCAGAAGCATGGGCACGTTTAGATTACAAATTTGATTTGATGTATGCAAAACGAGCGTTTATACATTGGTACGTGGGGGAAGGCATGGAAGAAGGTGAGTTTTCTGATGCTCGAGAAGATTTAGCTACGTTAGAAAAAGATTATGATGAAGTTGGACAAGACACTAAAGTTGACGATCAAGAAGAAAACTTGGAACAGTTTTAAATTCAAAAATAAAATTATTACTTTGTAAATCGTTTTTATTAAATAAAAAATCGTTTTTATTAAATAAAAATTTATATATTCAAATATTTCTTAATTTTTTATGGAAATCATTTGAAAAGTATTTTGGAAGCCGCAAATATCTGATCTTAGAAAAGTTACTAAGAAATATCATTTTCTTATTCAAATATTCATAGTATTAGCCATCTGCGAAAATGCTTTGAATTTTTGATTAATTATAAAATTTATCACTAGAAAAAAATATTCAATAATTTGATTTAAATCGTAATATTTGCTGGTCGGTTTCTAATTTTCGATCTTAAGTTAATGACGCTAGAACAAAATAAGAAATTTATGAACAATTACGATGTGAATCAATTCATCGTTCGTTCTTTCCACTGCAGAAATAAATTTTCATAATTTTCAGTTATTCGTAAACAACTTTCAAAAGACTACTCTCCAAACAATTATAACATTAACAATAATCACATTCAATTTCTCGATAATCTTGTTCTAAATGATAACATTAACAGTAATCACATTCAATTTCACGGTAATCTTGTTCTAAAGTCGCTAAGTTTTCAATAGCTTCAATAAATTCACCTTCTTCCATTCCTTCACTCATATACCAATGAACAAATGCTCTTTTCATAAACATCATATTAAATTTATGATTTAAACGTTGCCACGACGGTATTATTGCCGTTGTATTCGCAATTAAGCAGACTGCACGACGAGTTCTTGCTAAATCTCCACCCGGTACAGCAGTTGGTGGTTGATAATTAATCCCTACCTTAAATCCTGCTGGAGACCAATCGACAAAGCAAATATTTTTATGACTTTTTACCATGGCAATTGACGCATTTACGTCTTTTGGAACTACATCTCCTCGATACATCAAACAGCAAGCAATATATTTCCCTTGTCGTGGATTACACATTACCATTTGATTAGTTGGGTCAAAACAAAAATTCGTTATATCCGGAACATTGACCGTTTCCATATAAGCTCGATCAACGGGTTCAATTGGAGCAAATGATACCACTGGAAAATGTATTCGAGGAAATGGTACCAAATTAGTTTGAAAATCTGTGCAATCAGCTGATAATCCACCAGAAAATCGTAAAGATACTGTAGCTGAAGAAACTACTTGTGCAATTAATCGATTCAAATTTGTATAAGTAGGGCGATCAATTAATAAATTTTTACGGCAAATATTGTAAATCGCTTCATTATCATACATAAAATTACAATTAGACGTACATAACGTAGAATGTGTACCTAAAACTGCGTTATACGGTTCCACAACTGTGGTTGATATGCAAGGCGATGGATAAATTGTTTGTTCAAGTAAAATTTTTTTTGGAAAATAGCCCGCTAAATTGTCCATTAACAAGGATGTGAATCCAGATCCAGTGCCTCCCCCAAAACAATGGTATAATATAAAGCTTTGTAAGCTACAACATTTTTCTACAATTAATCGAATACGATCCATTACCAAATCAATGATTTCACATCCAATGCTATAATGACCCCGTGCGTAGTTATTTGCCGCATCCTCTTTTCCAGTAATCATTTGATAAGGATTAAACAATCTACCATAACTTCCAAGACGTATTTCATCAATGACCGTGGGTTCTAAGTCTAAAAATAATGCTCGTGGTGTCATTCTGCAAGTCTCACTTTCATTAAACAGTGTTTCAAAACTGGTATCGTAAGGTGAGCCGGAATTGCAAGATAATTTTGGCATACATCCATCTGGTGTGATTCCATGTTCCAAACAGAATAATTCCCAACATGCACTACCAATTTGACAACCTGCTTGACCAAGATGGATGGATATTATTTCACGCATTTTTTAAATCAAATTTTTACCTCAAATATTTAACCTAAATTTAATTTGAAAAGTATGATAAATTTTAAATTTTATTGATTTGCATAATTATTTCCATAGTAACCATATGGAGTCAATTACCATATGTATTCAATTACTATGATATTAAACCATAGTAGAATGAAACCAATTGGAAACGGAAGATAATATCATAAAAATGAAAGGAAAAATAAATTACGAGGAGAAATAATCTGAGTTCGGGAACTAGTAGGGGGTGAGTGTTTAAGGCTTAAATTCGGTTTATCTGAATTTCCGGCAATACTACAAGTCCTATGGAAAAAAGTTAAAAAGCAAAGTTGTAGGTAATAAAAATATCTACAACTTTTGTATTAACGTATTTTTCACATAACCTCGAAATTTATGTGAAAAATTGAAATAACCAAGTTTTTGGTGTTTAATTTAATCCCCGAAATGTGGTGAAAACTTACCTTTTTATGTTCCAATTACACTTTTTTTGATTTAAAATATTTATTTTTCATCTTTTTCATCATTTTTTTTGATTTAAAATATTTATTTTTCATCTTATTTTGATAAATATTGAAAAAACACCCTAATTTTCAATCGAAAAATCGGTCAGTGTACATTGCCGGTGAGTGTCATTACTCCAAAACGAAAAGAGTTATATAAAATTCCTGTTTAATTGCTGCTGTATATTCAAGAGTGGTGTATCTCAATTGTTTTTTTCCGCTTTTGATATAAAAATACTTATACAATGATTGAACAAAATAAAACTTTTACGAACAATATTAGTAGATAAATTTGAATTTTTTTTAATTACATTATTTTGTACATATAGACAAAAAATCGGCTAATGGTGGTCATCTGTTTGCCCTCAGCTATTGCTTCACATATTTGAATTTTGTATTTATTATTATTATATAGTTGCCCAAATTAAGACGTAGATCTACGGAAATGGAGAAATGGAACAAGGAAACTTTCTTAAAAGCTATAAATCTTGGAGTAAAGACTGTTAATTATGTTAAAGTCTAAAATAAAGTAATAAATGTTTTATTGACATTATTTGAGCTTGAATATTGGTTGTAATGGTGTTTGCCATTCTTTCAAAGATTCAAGTAGTTTGTTATATTTACTTTAACTTTTTATTTGTATTTTTTTTTTTTTTTATTTGGTCGGGTCCTGTAAGCAATGATTTTTGATAACTCTTTAAAACGGTACTTAAGTAAGCAAATTTTATATTCTTGTAGTAAATATGAATTCGACTGTGAAACTACAATTACGACAAGTGTAGTTTGTAAGGCACATCGCACATGAGGTGATTTGCGTGAAATCGGCGATATCATACATATGATTTGCTTATGGAAACCAATGTATAGTCGCACACGACGTGATTTTCGTGATTTGAAATCATACATGTGATAAAAAAATCGTTGTTAAAATCCTTCGTTCTTAAAATCATATGGGCAACTTTTTTTTATTCTTGTTTATACAGTCATATAAATCAATGTTTATGACAAAGATAGAGAGTTAAATAATGTTTTTTTAATATTTAAACATAAAAACTTGTCAATGCGTGTTTGTATACAAAAATAAAAAAGGTTACATTCATGTCCTGAACCATATAGAACAGGCTTAATAGGTGCATCTTATAAAACAGATTATAAATTTTTTTAAATACATACATATGCTTTAAAGAAAAGGAACGAAGAGTAGCGAGTATTAAGTAAATGCTTATAATATCCTGCAATATTTATATCTTTGAATACATGCTATACTTTTATCACATATATGGTATTGTTGCAACTGTTGTGTCGTATACGGATAGAGATTACTTTCCATAAGAAAATTACATGTACGAAATCGCACTGTGTAAGATATGCATAATCAAATACTGAAATCGTAAGAATTCCATCATGATGCGACAACAATCGTATGTAAATTTACATTCGTAAGCAACGTTGTCAAATACATAATAGCTTTCACCTATAGTATTACTCAGTTAAATGCTCAACTTAAAAAATTTCTAGACATATTTACTATTTGTGGATAGCAAAAAGGGAAAAACCTCTTTCTCTAGGTATACTTCTCCTAATTGTTGTCGCAACGTTGCAATAGATACAACATTTCTTCATTATGGCAGTAATGACGTTCTGCAAGAGTTTATAAACTTATTTTCTTATAACACTTTTCAAGCGTCAATATTAATTTCATTCATTTCAATGACAGGGTAAATAAACAGAAATGAACTTTAGACTTATTTTATAAAATTAAGCCAATACATCTTATACTATTAAATACTAATTCTTATTATTATGTTATGTTTTCAAAATGAACTGTAGAAATATAGTAATTGTACAGTGGCTATAATCTGTATCTATTCTAATCATATTAAACAAATAAAAACACAAATAATAACAGAGCTGTAACTAATAACAGAGTTAATTTTTTAGAAATTCGATATAACATTGAGCATCAATGTTTGAACTACTTTAATCATTAGCATTCATAAAACACTCTAATATCTATACAGTTATAAATATAAATATATATATATATATATATATATATATATATATATATTTATATATATATATATATCATTTATATATATTTATGACTAAACCATATATATATATATATGGTTTAGTCATAGTATATTAGTATTAACCCATCTCAGTCTCCCGTTCGTCATCAAGATAACTGTTTGAACATTTTTCGGAATGTTTATATTCGCCACAGTTTAAGCTAATTAACAGATTCTTATTATATACGAAAAATGTTCATTAGTTATCTTCATGACGAACGGGAGACTGAAATGGGTAAATACTAATATACTCTGACTTAACCTTATATATATATATATATATATATATATATATATATAAGATTTGTAAGACGAAATGCGAATTTCAACTGGCTTAAAGTATAATCTATTATAATGTATATTATTTATTGCTTGTATGTATTTCATCCTTTAAGACACTGTATATACATATTTTGTTGTTAGTAAACAAACTATGTATTACCCCTTCTTCAAAAAACGTTACAAAGTCGGAGCAACTTCTGTTGCTCCGTGTGCGACTAAAATGCTGTGATATCGCTGATATCGGCGATATCGCTGATATCGGCGATTTCGCCGATTTCACCTAAATCACCTCATGTGCGATGTGCCTTACAGTCAGAAGTTAATACATTGATGGTATGAAGATTGCCTAGAAATCAAAAAGAATAACACAAATTTCTCAACTTATACGAGAAGTTATTAATAATACTATGCTATAATATATATTTTTTAAAATGCAAGTGTGTGGTATAAAGTCTTTATTAAAAAAAAAAAAAAAAATGTAAATTTGTTGAAAATAAATAGTTTTGGTAATAGAAAAGTGGAGGTTTATCGAGTAATATTTAATTGCGGGAACAAGATTAAAACAAGTATCTCCAATTTTTTCTTTTCTTTAATTACAGCTTTTATTTAACTTGCAATGTATGTTTGTTCGGGTGAAATATTGCATCTCAATTTTGAAGTGAATATCTTCAATCGATTGAGCTGAAAACTAGCATACACGTTTAGTTTGGATGACAATACAAATTTGTGACGTCAGTTTAAATCCAACATGGTGCCACTCCGAAAACAGCGGACAAGTTATTTTTAATTCAATCATACAATAAGCGTATCAAATGTAAGGGCTAAGAATAACTCGAAAAATAAAGTGACGCCACTTCAAACCCAATATGGCGGATTTCTAAAGCCAACGATAACGAAAAAGTAAAAAATAAATTAAATTAAAATTTAAGAGTTAAAGTAACAAACAAATTAAAATTTCATAGTAAAAATACTTTTTAAAAAAACAAGCTTTTATTTAAATGCCTTAAATAGGAAAAAATAAACTTTCACTTTATAACTTTTACTATCAACTTATAATGACATTACGTAATTTATATCATATTAAAGCTTATCGCGAGATTAGCTTGTGTATATAAGCAAGTAAAATATTAAAAAAATAACTTGATGTGATTGATTTTAACAATTAAAATTTTCAAATTAACTAAATATTTATATCTCGCTACAAGCTTCTATATCATATAATTTGCGTCATGACGTTATTGTTGTTAATAAAAGTCCATTTTTTTCTTTTTCGACCATTAAAATAAAAATAAAACTTGGTTTTTAAAAAATGTTTTTACTTTCAATTTAATATATTCATAAATTTGGGTAGCATGGGTTTTCTCCGTGTTAAGATTCTTTTAATTCCTTAAAGGAGGCATTTTCTTGAAAACAATACATATTTATATAATTAATCTTTAAGGTATTTAAATATTTTCTCTTACACAAACTCTGTTTATTAAACAAAAATAAACAATTGTAAAATATCATATCAGAACAAAATACAAATGAACCCGAATGAAGTTAAGCAATTCTTTTCTTTAAAAAAATATTGTCAAGACGTTTTGAAAGCGTTTTGCCATGGCCAGGTGGTTTTGAAATTTAACTTAAAAAATATTTATGATTATGGTAACATTTGGACAGAATCGAATTTATAAATAAAAAAACATATTATCATAGGACATTATTTTCTAAAAACTTGTTGATTAATCGATTCCTGCGGTTACTTTTTATGTTGAAATTTCCATTCCTTAGAAAGAATGGCTCTCACCGCCTCCATGAGAGTCTTACTTTTTAAACTTTTAAGGTTGAAATATTTCTATCATTTTTATTTTTTTATAATTACCATCAAAAACGGAATTGTTTTGTCCAGTTCCAAGAGACCGCATCTTTCTTATTAATGGTCTTCTACTACAATATGGATCATCTGAGTATTTCACTCAAATGTGTCTATAACCATAAGATCTGTTATCATGGTATATATTATACTTTCTCAGCATGCCTTCTTTGAACTCTTAAAAACATAAATATAAAATATAACAACATTATTTTTTCTTTCTTGGTTTCATTAAGTAACTACATATTAAAATTCTGGTAGAATGAGGACAACTCCTGGAATGACGTAATTCTCACACATAAAAAAATAAAATATATAATGAATATTTAAAAATAGTGTGTATTCTTTCTTACAGATCATAGAGCAGACCTAGATGATTCGAATGAAACATTTTCGGACGCAATTTCTATTTTAAATGTGAATTGTGATATTTTAGAGTTTACACTCTAAAAAACCTGCGTAAAGGGAATAACTTGGTTTTAAACGAATGATAATTAAGTGATTTTTTTTTAAATTTCCGACAACTATTCAGACATACAACTTAGCATACATTCTAATTCTATAAACTATTTAAAAGCACTTTACCCCTAAAAATTTGCAAAAATAGTGTTTGAATTTCAAAATGGTCACCAAAAATCATATTATTCGTTTTAGAAACACAAAAATTGAAATTCACTTGAATTCACGGGCTACATGGGTTTCGAAGGCTTAAATAAGCATATTTACTCAATTTGTTTTTTATTATAAGAAATAAAATATATAATTTAAAGTTTTACATTTTAAAGATAACCATTTAAAAAATATTTTTGTAATGTTCAATTAGAATTTTTAAAAGTTGAATCATTCGGACCTATTTCTGTGACCACTAAGAATAAAGCAATAGATAATGACAAATTCAAGTACTATCATTTTTTATTTAATGTGTGCCTCGTTTTACCAAGCAAAATTAATTGTGGTTTAAAAAATCCTGCCTTTAAGCAAGAGTGAATCTTATGTGGAAAAAGTGAACTAAATTGGAATCAAATCGAACCAGATTTGAACCAGACCAAGAAGAAGTATATTCAATCTGAACCACATGGTTTACTTTCTGAGAAACCATGCCAACCGACTTCAAAACTCGAAAGAAAAATACCGATTACAGTAACACGCACAAGCTACGGTCTAATACGTGGAACTTTTAATGATACAATCTCCTGTAGGTACCTTTAATCGATCTTACTTAAAACTTCAGGAAAATATACTAGACATATTCTAGAAATTTCCAAAGTCATGAAACCTCTTTATACGCGCTAAAATGAAAAAAGGCTTTTTATGTAACAACTTTTAGGAATGTTTAAAATGAAAAATAAAGTAGAA
Source organism: Chrysopa pallens (assembly GCA_020423425.1). Lineage (NCBI taxonomy): Eukaryota > Metazoa > Arthropoda > Insecta > Neuroptera > Chrysopidae > Chrysopa > Chrysopa pallens. The sequence continues at coordinate 32,244,519 of CM035591.1, forward strand.
TTATCTTCGTTAATTTTTCATGCAAGTGCATCATCTGTACCTGAACCATCTGAATATTTTTATGACGTTCTGCCTTGCTGACTCTTACTTTTTAATGTAATGTGTGGTATAATTTTTTATATTCTAAGTAAAAACGTTTATCTTTCATTTTAATTTTTTTATAAAAAAATATTTTACTGTATATTAAGATTGAATGTATAGAAATGTTCAAAAAAAAAAAAAAAAAAAATTGGCATGAAATCGTCTATCATAGGAATTGTGTTAGGCTTACTGTATTGTCAAGTCAACCAGGAAGGAGATGTATCTGGTATCTCTTGACAATTTATATAGATTCTATTAAAAGATAATAATAAGATAATAAATTATTTTGGGCGCTTTAATGAGAAATGAAATTAAATATGTCTGCATCAGGTAGATTTTTGACGGAAAAACGACTATTTTAATAAAAAGTCGTAGAGACAGTCGTTTTGCGCGATCTGATAGATTCTTCACAGAATGTTTGTAGGAAATTGATTGAATAATGCGTTTTCATGAAACAATCTAAAGATTTTAGAGGAATAACAATGGCAAAATACATTATCTCTCTTAAAATTGTGTTGTAAAATGCTTAAAAATGACACCATTTTAAAACATTGCCCAAAAATAATCTATTAATTGTAATTAAATTACACAGATGATGTATGAGATCAACTAGGCACGGGCATGCGTATTTGGGATTGGCTTAGTATGTATCTGCGAGTTTTTTGGGCTTTACGTTCACACTGTGATTAAATAACCACGGTGATACTTCTAGTCGAGTATCCATACCACGTGAAATTAATTTTGTAAGAAGCCCAATTCAAAAATAAACCTCAATTATAATCCCCATACTTAATATTGCCTGGGTATTTAAACGACAGGTTAAACAGTAATAAATACTAATAAAATAATTAACAATAACCTGCTACTTAGTGAAAACGAGAGATATGTGTTTTAAAGAAAAAACTATTTACTGTTGTAAGAATCTAAGCTCGATTACTTTTACTCTATGATACGATTTTTCGTGAAATCATTAGTTTTTCGTAAAAAAACTAAGTTACCAAAAACGAAGTTTTATTCATTTGACACGAAATTTCTATTTAAAATTTCCAATCTTTGATTATATTTTTAAAACAGGGCTGCTATTAAATATAAATCCTAAAAAATCCTCCCGTCTTAAATTTAAAAAAAAAAAGTATTAATATGATGAATACGTAAGTTGTATAAAAAACCGAATATCACTCGTCTCATGATTAACCCAAAAGCCAATCATTTACACAGAATCTACGAAATAATTTTTTTGTCTTTTACATTCTTCTTTTTTGCTATTAATTAAGATTATGTTATTTATTTTGTTACTGGAATTAATTACTTATACTGTCCATCTGATTGAGCTACTTAATACATAGTTGGGCTAGCTCAAAGTAAGCTATTAAAAATTTCTTCTTCATTTAAGTTTTCAGACTTCAAAACTAATTCGTTTATAATCCTCTTTATGTACCCTCAATAGCATTAAAATAATGCTGTTGTTAAAAATATAAAAATTGTTTGATATATTTTTTCCTAATCCAGTAAATAATTAAAATGTTGCATAGTTTTGATGAGGTTTACATAATTTATTATGTCTGATATTATTTATTTTTAAAATTGGCAAACAATGCAGTTTAATTTATTAATTTTAATTACTACGTCATCGTGATACCAGTAACAAAGCTACGATTTTCAATAATAGTATCTTCTCGAAAGACTTTGGGCTGTTATAATGTGAATATTAAAAATTGATCCATTAATATATTATTGAATGGAAAAATTCCGCGTCTGATAATCATGATTAGATTACATTAATTAAATAACATTGTCCGCGTATCAGTCAAAACATACTTGTAGTACGATAAAAAGTAAAAAATGACTAGCATCATGCGTTTCACATTATAAATAAAACCAAAACATAAACGCATAAGCGTTCATTGATTCTTGTATATATTGGTTTTAAGTCGTATAGGTCGTAAATAAATCATTTTGGGTCGTAAATAAATCGACTCGGATACACTGTATCGATGCATCGTTTCATGACCACATAAATAAGAAGAATCAAAGATCAGGTACCTATTTATTTGGACTCGAAGGGAGCGTTTGGTAAATATCTTTAACATCGTAAGACTTGAGAAAAATCTGTGCCGCATCGGGAATCGATCCGAGATCAGTGGCATAAACGCTCAGAGCGTTATCGATAAGCTACGTTACTCCCCAAATCGAATATGGACTAGGACATATTTCACTCATTTGAACAATATAGGGTAAGCAATAAAAAAATTTGGGAGTTTACTCATACCTACAATAAATTGATAGGGTTATAAGCTCTTTAAGAATATTTCGCATGGCGTTGTTGAGATGAAAATGAATGATGTCATACATTTCATTTACCCCTCTTTCTTAAATTAATTTTTATTTTAAAACATTCAAATACATATTCGTGAAGTAAAGTACAATATTCTTCATTAGAAGTGATGCTTCTTCTCTTTCACTTTTATTACATATTTGAACAATTTCATTCATATCATACGATTAACAGCCCGTTATGTTTTTTACTGTTTCTTTTTTTAACTGGTTATTTTTTGTTTTCAACTTTTTCCGTTTAGTTTTACTGTGCGTATAAGAATATATATGCCACTCAATACATAAAAACGGAAAAAACTAAAACGGGATTATAAAATACGGAAGAGTAAAAGATAGTTACTGTGAACGGGTTGTTAATGCCACTACAGTAAACTAAAAATATTTTAGTATTTATCCCATTACAGTTGTCTGTTCTTCAAAGTTCTCACGCTCATGCCTTAAATGAAATCACTGAAATTGAATTTCATATTCCGCGCTTTAATTCTTAATAGTCCGAAATATCGCATAACTTAATGAGTTTAAATATTTCTTTATTGCGTTTAAATTAACATAGAACTATGAGGGTGAGCCTGACTGGCCTTATGAAGCATCCCAATGGCGGGAATCTTAAATGTCTATTTTCAATAAGTCCAAATATATATTTGTATCTTTACTTACTTCAAGGTCTCCAAATTAAAAACAGAAAAAGAAAATTTGTTCTGGCGAAGATGAAGGTAATATCTTAAATTGATCTAAAAATATATAATTTTTACAGCTGTTAGTATTGTCATCCTCGATTATTACTTAATATACCTGCCCTGAAACAACCATTGGTTTAAAATTAATGCATACAATTTTTTATTACATAAGACGTGAAAAGAAAAATTACATGGTATTATATACATTTTATTTCTTTTATAAGGGAGAAAGTCTTAACATAATTTCTCTTGTCTTGTTGTAGTAGAAGATGAAGATTTTCAATATATAACGACTACAAATAAGAAAGTACATAACCTCCACCATTAAAATTTTTATATTCTTAATTTAATATAATCAAATACCTGGAGATTTATGTATCTACATGAATAACGAAAAGATGAAGACGGCAAAAAGTCCATACAATTAAAAAAAACACCTATGTATGTGATGAAATAAAGAAATATGTTTAGAAGGAAAAATTTTTATTAAATTAAATTTTTAAAAAATTTACCGAATGGCTCTAAAAACGAATGAAAGCAGGTTATACAATTTTGTTCGTTCACAAAAATTGACAAATGAAAAGAATAATTTACAATATCTTATAGAAATGTCATGTTTTCGAAATAAGTTCATTTTTTACTCGATACCTCCACCCAAATTTTTTATGTTTTTTTTTATGTTCGTTTTTAAAAATAAATCACATGTTGCAAGTTTGTATAATTCATCACTGGGTATGCATTTAAATTAACTATAAATAATTTGATGAAGTATATCTGATAGAATCATCTAATTAGTCAATTTTTTAGCACTTTCGTCGATAGTGAACTGAAATTCTATAAGTTAAAATAACCGATGGTTTTAGAACTATAAATTCGTATGCGAAAACCGATAAAAAGGGTGTCAAGTAGATTTTAAGCATCATTTAAACCACAAGAGATCGAAGAAACAGGTAAAAAATAATTCGTTTTATAAAAATTCATCTTATTATTACAAATACATACTTAATAAAAATACATAAGGTAAATAATGCGCATCTGCATGGAATTACGTTTTATATTTTAATGAAGTTCACTGTTATACACTTTTCGAATACACTGAAAAGATTTACTTTATGATTGAATATAATTTTAATATTATTAAAATATTCACAGGCTATTTATTTTGTTTTAGTATTCATTAACTAATTCGAAATCGACGAGGAATAAGAACTTTTTCATATTTGAAATACATTCAAAACATGAACTTACTTATCAATAAATAAAGAAACTAACTCAGATGCTGAAAAAGTCAGAGTCCTTAAGTTTCAGCAAAAATATTTTTTTTTTTCATTGCATAATAATATTAGAAAATTAATTTATTTTAAAAATAATACAATTTTGCAGTCTAGTGCTCGATTGGAGTACAAGACCGTATTAGTTTTAAAACATTTTTGTTGTTTCATGTAATTGAGATTAAGAATAAATATAATATATATTAATATTATTTTTTAACAAATGAAAGTAACAAGTGTTAATTGTTTAGATAATCAACATACAGTTTCTGTATCAATGTTTGAACTATTTTTATTGATTAGCATCCCTAAAATACTCAAAATATTCGAGTCTAACAAATGATGTCTTTAATTTTAATTTAAACCTAGATACTAATGTATTTAGATACTTTAATAATATAATAATTATATCTCTATTTATATTAAGATACTTTTAAAATGTATATCATGCGTAAATATTCCATGTAATTTATAAAAATAACTGTATATGGCTTGTTTATACTTTGTGAAAAGATTTTCCCATTACGAAACTTTTGATAACTAAACCGTGCTCTTTCATACAGGTTATTAAAATTTTGATTGCTAAGAATTACGCATACCCCCACATTGACGAATATTGTATTTTTTAATTTTTAAATTTTGGGACAATTGGTATTCTTCTATTTTTTAGGCAAAATGCTTTTTCCCTTATTATTTAGAAATGATCTTTCCATTTGGTTGTAGGTTATATTGTATTAGATTTTTAAATGTGGGAAATCTCTAACATTGCAGCTCTTCCTTTTTTGGCTAAAGGTAGTGGGCACGTATCTTTTTAGAATAATCATTCGAATTTCTCCTACAATTAAAATTGTATGTGCCCATACGAAAACTTTTTGGTCCACGTGAAAAAAAAAAACGCCTCATTTACCAAGAGTAAATTTTAATTGGTATTTTGTAAATTACAAAATATGCTTACGAGAACACGTTAACTACAATTCTACAAATATACTAACATAAAATAAATGCTCAATTGACAACGAAATAAAAAATTCGACATGAAAAATATCAAATAATACTAGAATGATGGCGAAATTAGGGAGAAAAATTTTGTTTGTCACCATAAAAATTATTGTCAGTAAAAGAGTGGGGTGTAATTGTACTTAGAAACTCAAGGGACAAAAATGTATTATAATAATTATTTAAAATGTGATGGAGAAAGTATACATTTAAATAAATACAACTGTAGTTAATATCATTCGTGTAATGTTTAATGAACAGTTTAATATATTTACAGAATGATTCGTTAATTACACGTGAGTCATTCTATGAAAACTCGTATGTATTAAATATTATATATAAGACCTAAAATGTATGAAATACTGGTAAAATTGATGATATTTGATAAATTTAAAAACAATTAATGGAAAAAAATTGATTACGGTTAATAATAAGTTAAATCACGTGAGCCGAATCTTGTTTATGTTAACTTTCGCCGAAATTTTTAAAATTAATGAAAATTTGAAATATTTTTAGAAGAAATGCTTCTCTCCTGAATAATTTTTTGACCACATGCAGTTAGTTATTAAAGAACAGGCTTTGTCTTCTTTTATAAAATATTTAGACTTCTCATTACTTACCTGCTAAGAAAGAATTGGGTATTGTTAATAAGTAACAATAATTTATTTCCGTTAAACAGAAAATTTTGTGTTTTTGAAAGTTTTCCATATTTATTTGAATAATTTATATTATTATTGTAAAAGTAATAATTATTTTTAAATGCAATAAAATACGAGTATAAATGAAAAATACACTGTTAATAATGGAATAAGAATTTGCTCGAAGACGAATATAGTCACTGAAATATCTATATATCTGAAACGTCTTCCACGAATGAGAAATCTTTCACTTTTTTGTCGATTTTCTTTGAATTTTAAAATTTCCCCTCTTCAATATCCAGCATAATAAATTTTAAGAAAATTCAAATAACCGATGTAAAACTACTTGCACATAAGAAATTTCATCAAGATGAATAGTTCATAACATATCGACATGAAACGGCCGATAGATCATGGTATCTGTGATTGAGTGTTACAAATTGATAGACCGCTGTACACGAAACGAAAGTTGCTCAGCAAGTTCCAAAACGTCGACATATTAATCAGTAAGAAGGAAAGATGAAATGATTTTTTGAATACGTAGAGGAAATTGATATACTTTATAAAAATGAATTAATAATTATACTTTTTTACGCAAAACTATTTCAATGCTGTTACGTGGTTATTGAAGTAGCTATTTTGTATGTCATTTGTGAAAAGTAAAAAAATGAATAATCCTGTATTATATAATTTTTAAATTTTTTAACGACCAGTCAGTAAGTACACAAAATACACACACATTTTTATAGATTATACGGTTATTTGTTTTTATAGGCTTTTTTTAACAAGTAATAAAAAATTATTACACAAAAAAATAATGATTTTGTTGCTGTATGTTTTCTTTTTTTTTTTTTTTTTAATAAATTTATAGCATTCTGTATATACTTTTCTTGGATCATCAAACATTTTAAATTCAATTAAGTTCTTTTTTTTTTTGCACTGTACAGTAATAAAAATAATATTAAAATCATTAGATATACTTTGTTTTCTTATAATTATACGGCTGATCGAATTTAATACAACTCGTTCATGTTGGAAAGAAGTGACTCACAAGTTTAGATATTATGGATAAGGATCCTACTATCAAATTCGCATCAAACTGTTAAAGACATATTATGCCAATTAATAAAAAAAAATTAATTTAACAGGATGACTAAATAAAATAATAAACTATTTTAACAATTGTGGACATTGGTGAATGTCCCCAGTGTCGTATCAATGATAAGTCTAATTAAAAATTCGTATAACAATCCTACTCAAACTCTTAGCCCGTGCGATAAATTTAAATGATCTCCAAAACGTAGGAAACACTAGACGAATCAGATTATCCACGATGTAGGTGTTCCCACGACGAACACAGTTACATATGTTTTCTAATTCTAAACGATATTGAAGGATAGGTCATTTCTAAACACCGAAAGGCAGAAAATTGAAATAGTTTTTGATTTATTGTATCATTCAAAGTTTCTGTATCGCTCGCTTCAATTTTGGGCACCCTTTAATACCACTAACTTTCCACAATTTGCATATTTTAAATAATTTAAAAAAAAATAACAGCAATTACCTTTCCGTGAAGTTAGTACGCTGCAATTGAAGAAATAAAAATTAAAAAATACTTCATTGTTTAGTTCGCCATAAATGCAGGATTAATATAAAATGTAAATTGATTTTTAATTTTATATATATATATATATATATATATATATATATATATATATATATATATATATATATATATATATATATATATATATATATATATATATATATATATATATATATATATATATATATATATATATATATATATATATATATATATATATATATATATATATATATATATATATATATATATATATATATATATATATATATATATATATATATAAGATTTTTTTTATAATAGTATGTTATAATAATTATTACAGTGATTATAACACTAATATTGTACAATAATCGTATAGACATTTTGAATGTGTTAATTAGTTTGTTTTTGATAATGGATTTATGCGACTCAATTGACCGTTATTTCTTAAAACTTAAACTCACTTTTAGTGTCTAGAAAAGAAACTGAATTAATTTAAACGACGTCGTTTGTCCGTTTTGCAAAAGTATATCTGGTGATAATTAATCCTACCACTCCTAAAACGCTGCATATCCAAGATAATTCCATCATGTCATATTTTAGTTAGCAATTCACAAACAAAGACAAAAACACTAGCTATATATCCGCAAAGTAATAATACGAATGGAAACAATAACATTTCCATATTTAAAATAATAAATCCTGTTGATAATTTTTGAATTGGTTTTTTTGTTAACATTGACTCATATATAAATTTTGAAAATCCGTATTGTTGCAAATATAAAATATTATGTATATGATCAGGAATGAAAGGATGACCTTTGTGATACATAAAAAATATGGGAGTCGTAATAATCGTATAATCAATTTTATGAATTTTCAACATTGAATACTTTAAATCATAAAATTGGATTGATTTACGATTCATGTAAATGTTATATGTGTGAAGTGGAACTACCAAAATATGATCTAATTGATTTAGAAAATTATCCCAATCTTCCATTTGTGTTACATTAGTAACAATCACGTTACAATTGTTATTCAAAATAGATCGAACGATTTGCGCTATAATATTGGGCGATACTATGGGTAATCCACTTTGTTCAATATCTTTGATTGTGTTTATGGATTGTTTTACAAATGGAGCAGTAACTTTACTAATTAATCGACAATTGAAAGTTGTTGTTAAAACTATTCCGTAAAGTAGCCACAGTGCGATTATTAAACGTAGTGGATTCGTTTTCAATGGAAATCTTGTACCAGTTCCTAAAAAAAATTACAATAAATTATTAATTTCTAATTTTATGATTAATGTAGGATTAAACATCTGAACACGATATATTAAAAGAAATCGAAGAAATTGTTTTCTAAATTATAATAAAGCCCAGTTGAAACCTGTTTAAAAAAGTTCATAATCGTTCCGATAAGATAGATTTACATGAAATGTAAACAGTAACTAGGAAATGATCCAAATATTTAAAGTTCCAAGGCGTTATTTTATTTGTCAGGTCTAGAGTGCCTAGCTTAGAATAAAAATTCAATTTATATGGCATTATTAAAATACAATTTACTTAATAATGTTAATAATAAGTTGTAAATAGAATTGGCTATTCGCTTTAAGCTTAATTGATTTTGATCATAAGTATTACACAAAACGTTAAAGTTAAACTAAATAGCATTAATATAAAAACTTACCCAAACTTATTTGTAGTAACATTGAAACAACTTGGAAAAAAACACAATGTTCAAAATATGGCTGTGCAAGTAGCCATATAACAACAGTGCCTATTATAAAAACAACACCGACATATATCCACACAGTTATTGATATTGTAAACATTGCATTTTTCCAAAATATTGGTGAATTTTGTGATGGAACGATGAATATATACTCATCAATTATTAAAAATGGTGAAATCCGAAAATTTTGTAGTTCTTGCGTGTTAATAAACGAGCTGAAGCAATTTATTAGAATAAATTTATCTATCCCACGTTGTATTTTATTATTAAATAAAAATGTATTTTTTATATGCATTTTTTCACTTACTAACGATAACGCCTTTTCATATATACCTCGAATTAAGCAATTAAAGCGCTTAAATAAACAAACATGGCTTGTAAGCGTAATTTTTGAAAAGTTAATTATTGGCATTGTATGTTTTTGATCAATTTTTATATCGGTTTTACAATTTCCAAGATTTTTAGGTATGATCTCACCATTGAAAGTAATGTCTCCCGTATAAAGGATTTCATTTGATAATATAATAAAATTTACTATAAAGAAGCTCCAAATAATGTCGACCATTTTCTGTAGATTATTCTTGCCTAAATTTGCAATTATAAACAAATATTTTTGATGTGATTTCCAAGCACTTCCGCGTTGTAACCGTTCAAGTTCTATTTGAAATTCTTCTAAATTATTATATAAAAGTATGTAACTTGGTTGTAAATAAATATTTGTATCTGATATTAAATATTCTGTACCATCTAAGTTATTTTGCGTATAATTTTTGTTTAATGTTTGAATTAGTCTATTACTTAAATCTGAATTATTTGAATTAAATTTTATAATTAAATAATTTTCCAAATACATTTCACATAATTTAAGAATACACTTATTGATTTCAAAATTTTTGTTAATTTCTATTAGTTTGTGACCATTAACTACTGGAAATATTAATAAAAGTATAACGACTTTCATTATTCATAAAATGAATTGAAAAATAATGTATCAAAATGTATTGTAATACAATTATTTCGTATTTAATAACCCAATTATTTTTAAACACTCAAACGTCAATCAAACTTTAATTTTAGTATGTCATTATTATTCAATCACTTAAAATTAAAATACATTATTCGACAAGTTTTTTTAGTAATTACCATTTTTAACCGACTTCAAAAAGGATAAGGTGTCAACTCGTCTTAAGTCTAGTGGTAAACTCGTCTTAAGTCTAGAGGAATGAAAAATTTGCCTTCCAAAAATTTGCATTTAAATAATTATAATTGATGTCCCTTTACCCAAAACTTTACTTGGCCACTGAGCCGAATTCATCCGTATGTTGTATGTATATGGAAGTACCTTTTCTTTTACCCATTTTGAGTGATAAGGGAAAATTTGAATGATAATTTACCTAAACTTGTATGGAGAGACATGCATTTGGTAAGATATTTTGACCAAAAAAATATATTACGTATGAATTTTCAATGACGAGAAACATTTATGTTTTAAAACAATAAGAAATCATTGTTTATAAAAATAAAATGCTTTCTGTAATAAACATCAGTAAACCTTCTTGAATATTAACCAAAGGAAAATCAGATACATAACCTCCAAAGTCTCTAATACATTTAAATTATTCAAATAAACAAAGCATACCAGATACTTACTACAGTCTTTATATGGAAGGTACATACTCTTTATCAGAGGTTGAAAATCATTTTTAATGCATGTCACTCACTCCTATAGTTCACAGAAGGAAATCATGACGATTGTGTCTACTATGTACTCTCAATTCACGAAACATTCATGAATTTACATTTGAAACAGTATTTTAATATTAAAAGTCAAGTCAAATATGTCAGAATACCTGTTGATAATACGCTTGTTATATATACATTATGTAAACGATGTCTTTATACATGGACAGAGTGTCACAAATTCAATAGTCACATTTCCTATCATTTTAAAAATGAGAATTTATTGGCTACAAAGTTAACACGCCAAAAATGCTTTGATACTATCAATGAAAAGTGAGAAACATTTCTTTCAATAATACTAATAAATAAAGTCCTAATTAAACATTAAAATCGATATTTGCATTGCGTAATAAATTATTGAGTAGAATTAGGACCAAAAAAGAGACGTCGGAGACAATTTCCAATGAAATATACATTGTATTTTTTCCAGTTGACGTGCACAAATAAGTCGAAAAATAAATTATTCAAATCTCGAACACCTGCTTCTCAATACGAATCTTTGTTGCATTTGTAGTTAAGTCATCATGCATTCAAGAGTTTATCCATCATATTTCGAAAGCAGTCGTAGGATCGTGTGACACCAGTTTACTCCTATTCTTATGAGTATAATTATTGTTTGTTTAAGAACAATTGAAATAAGTATGTTAACAATTCTGTTACAGTTTGTACATGTTTATATGCACAATATTGAATTGTGTTTTGTCTACTTTAGATGTATATTATTTGGTCGGCAGTCAAAATACGTTGTATATCAAAGTACTGTCGTATATCATTTCAACCAAATAAACGAACTGAGCCCCCGTTGAAGCTTCAAAGCCCTTCTTGTGATGATCACTTCTCTATCAATTTGCGTAGGTTGTAGTCTCAATATTCTGTGAACATTGTTTGTGACTTTGAACATTATACTATAATGTTCAAAGTAGATATATAACCACGTTTAAACGTACACACAATAATAATGTACTTTCGAAACAATAGCATTAAAATCAAATTTAAATGGAATTAAATTAGAAATCAATGAATCTTTTGTTAAAATGCTTTTGTCAAACATAAACAAAAAGTTTATAAGTTATAAAAAAATACACTACCAAAAATGGACATTTGCTTGTCAATGTACAAATATGCTTACTTAATAACTAACTGTATGTCTGAAACGTCTTCAACGAATTATTTCAATTATATAAAATTTTCTGCGCCATAAATTTCAACAAAATTAAATCTACTGATGTAAGTCTAAATGTGGCATTTATATACAAAATTTCCTCAAAATTAGATGAATGGTTCACGATACACCGATAATTATATGAAAATAGGTACTCTTTATCTCATATATTTATTTAAATAGCTATATCTCTGGAATCTTGACGAATTAAGTTGCTATTTGGATGTGAGGTTAAAAATTTACCATATATAGCATAAAATTCTCTGTGACAGCACCCGAAATTTGATTCATGTGATTTTGGTCAAATTTAGTACGTATATGCATGAAATAGTTTACATTAGGTATTTGAATTTGAAGTCGATTATTTTAGGCATTAAGAAAAGAATCGTAACGCAAACGCTAAAAAATGAAGCTTGCTTACTAAATTCGAATGTAGAAAATATATTTTTCACATCATATCCAAATTACTATTCATTGAGTGCAGCACTGTATTTGTTTATTTTGTCTTTTGAAATACAATTGATTTTTGACAAACTCTTTTTAACAAACAAAAAAATTTGTTTGTTTTTCTATGACAGGGGAAATCTTTATAATATTTATTAATTAAAAACCAAACAAATATAGATATAAGGACAACTAACAGTGTTAATTGTATAAGAAGCATGTGTACCACTTAATTATTTAAATGTAAAGAAGTTATTATGCAATATATATCATAATTAGTATGAAGACTCTTGGAATTGTGGTGATTCTAAACAGTTTTTGGTAAAATATTACAAACACAGGTAATTTTTAAAATATGAATTTTTTTTTTCATTTATTTTTTTCCTTTCTCAAACGGCTTAAGGCTTTGGATCTGTAGACATACAAAAGAAAATGAGGTAAAAAGACGATTCTATAAGCACCTTAGTTTTATTAGTACATTTAATTTTTCCAGGAGTTAAAAGCTTTAGACAAAATTTAGTATATCCTCAAATGTTTGCAATATAAATATTGTTATCAAACGTTTTTCATTTATTTTAATCATACAATATATACCAGAGTAGAAGCCTTAAAAAATGATAAAAAGTGGTAGAAAATTACAGTGGGATGAAACCCATTGGAAACGCAAGATAATATGATAAAAATGAAACGAAAAATACATTACGGGCGATCTAAGTTCGGGAAGTTGGAGGGGTTTATAAGGATAAAACACGATTTATCTCGATTTACGACCAAACTGAAAGTCATATGGAAAAAAGTTAAATGGCAAAGTCATAGGTAATAAAAAGATCTACAACTTTTGTATAGGTAAACACTTTTTTCACATAAACTCAAAATTTTTCGAATGAAAATTAGGGTGCTTTTTCGATAATTATTGAAAATAAGATGAAAAAATTAATATTATAAATCAAAAAAATTACAGTTTATTTGGAACATAAAAAGATAAATTTCACCAAATAACGGAGAAAAAAAATAAAAAACCAAAACTTGGGTATTTCAATTTTTCACATAAATTTTGAGGTTATTTAAAAAAAGTGTAAATACAAATGTTGTAGATCTTTTTCTTACCTTCGACTTTGCCATTTAACTTTTTTCTATAGGACTTGTAGTTTTGCCGAAAATTCAGATAAACCGAATTTTACCCTTAAAAACTCAACCCCCTCCTACTTCCCGAACTCAGATCGCCCGTAATTTATTTTTCCTTACATTTTTTATCTTATTATCTTGCATTTCTAATTGCATTCTAATCTTGCATTTCAAAAATTATCTACCCTGAGAAATTAATAATATTCCCTGAGAAATTGATCAAATTGTGACTTAATATTGATTTTGGCTCATATTTATATGTCGTTTTCAGGGATCGACTTATCACAACGTCATTGGTGGGTAATTGTCACAGTATTATTATTGGCTGCCGCTGCAGGAGTTGGTGTTCCAATAGCAATGCGAATAAGTGCTGGTGCTTCGTTAGAAGAACGTATGGAATTCGCATCACGTTTATTACAAGAAGTGCCTCTAATTGATGGTCACAATGACTTACCATGGAATATACGAAAATTTTTGCATAATCGACTTAAAGATTTTAAATTTGGTGATGATTTACGAAATATATCACCATGGTCACAAAGTGCTTGGTCCCATACGGATTTACCACGTTTAAAACAAGGACATGTCGCTGCTCAAGTAAGTTCATATATAGTAATTCATACCCACGTTTATTTTATTCAACCCATCACTGAATTTTCAAGATTTGTGTGATGAGGATAGTTATAATCAATAAAAATAAAAATTTTATTCCAATATTTCAAGGTAACAATTATTTTCTAGTGAATGTTTTGCAATAAAATCCGAAATTAAGCTGGGAAGATAGCTACAATACAAGGTACGATAGCTAGTATACGCAGAATATTAGGTAAAATTTCTTACTTCGACTGGAAGCTATTTAAAATATATTTCAATAAAATAATTTTATTTATCCGTATAAGTAAACTTTTACAATTTTATAATTACCATAATAGGTGACGGGTTGTTGAGAGCAGCTAGATACAATAATTATAACAAATATTATAAAATTGAATTATTTTGTCATAAAATTATTTCCGTAGCTATTGAAAAAACGGTTAGAGAATTCTGGTTTCAATTCATTTTATTATTGATTACGTCAATAAAACTATACGATGCCTGAAACGTTAATGGTTTTTATAGAGGAGGGCAGGAGGATCTTTAGTATGCAAAAATCGAGAACTGCTTTCTGTCGATGCATTTGTGTTAAAAATACCGTAAGAATCCGGTTGTTGACGGATCAAATTTTAATTAATTTTCATTTCAAAAAAATTTAATACAGCAAGTCATTTCTATGATAGTTCTATGTAAATTGGTCCAAAATTTTAATATAACAACTTATATTTTCATGCTATATATCTTTATCCTTGCAATAATTTCTTCTTTGGTTTTATGACTGTTTTTCGAAAATAAAACCCTTAAATTATAGCATAAAAACAAGGTATATTTTGAAATAATCACAGGAGTTTAAAAATGCCTACATGTATCCAATTTACAAATACTATTCTAAGCTCTTTGGATTTTTTTCGAAAAACGAGTCGTTTTCGTAGTACTAGCAATTTACTTTAGAAAGTCGTAAAATCCTCCAAATTCTCTTAAAAAAATAAATCATTGGAAATTATAAAACATAAACTAAAATAAAATTTCAATTAGAACCCGAGTAAACCCTATTTAAAAATGGCGAGTTTGAGCTGTTTTCGATCTTAATTCGAATATAGTACGAAAACGGAGCATTTTTCGAAAAATGCACTGCTGATGTGATAATTTTAAAATTAGAAGCTCTTCTATAATATTCCTTTCTACTTGCTATGTATACATCCCACATTTTTCAATTTATATCTTACAAACATTTGTGTTGTTATAGTTCATAATCACATGCCAGTGATGTTTCAGTACAAGTTTAATAGATTAAGAGATTTTAAATCGTATTAAATCTTTATAAAACTAATAACTTACTATCAAATCCTCAGAAAATATTTATTATAGTTTTCATTAAGAAAATCAATTATTATATGGCATAAAAACGAGTCAAAAACATGTATAATTCCTTCACTTATTGTAAGAAAAATGCTCGTAACAATCAGCCAAGTTTTTTAATTGTCAACTTTTTTAAATCAATGATCACAGCAGGGTTTTGTTGGTTTCTAATAAATAATGCTTGAATAGTAATAGAAATTATTTTTAAACAACTATCACATAAACAACATAATAATTAATGAAAATTTAACAAGAATAATTATGAAAATTTACTAAAAATCGTTAGGGGTGGGGGGGATACCTAGATTACCCCCTATCTACTCTACTGTAATACTTACGAATAATAAAAAACTAAATCAACATGTCTTTACAGTCACATTGTGATGAATTTCAATAAAAAAAAAAGGATATATCAAATTAGTTCTAAATTCTTATTATAAGCCCTATTCTCTTCTAATAACTTTTTTTACTTAACTATTTTTTTTTTTTTTAAATAATTTATTATTAACCATCACCAATTTTCTGAAAATTATTTTATACTCATCATTATTTTTTTGTTTACTTTACATTGTAAATAAGTGACGGTGGTAGTTATGGGAACAAAATAAGTGAAGTAACTACTAATGGAAAGTAAAGTAGAAAAAAGGGACAAGAAAAAGTAACATTTGATAACATTGAAGAGGCGTATTTTTGTTGATATAACACTTTTATTTAAACACATACAAACACAAGAAAAGCGCACATGTGACCAATTTTGTATGTGCCACAAAAGATTTTAGCAAAATGTGTTTTACGTGTATCGATTTCTAATATGTACACGGCAAGAAGAATGGTATGTAATGAATGAACGTATTCCACATGATATATACAGTTTTTGGTTATAAATATTGCACTTAAAAAATAAAAGTACGAGAAGTCGTTACTTGTATTTTTACTTTAAAACTTCCATACGTCGAGAAAGAAATTCAGAAAAACTACATCTTTAAAATAAAAAATTATACATAATTCCAAACTATTATAATCAGACTCAAAGTTTTTCAAATACGAAAAAAACACATAGCATGTTTTTCCCTTAAAGTAACGGTTATCCAATGATTAGTTTCTTATTTGGCCAAATTTTTTTATATTTATAAAAGAGTTCATATAAAATGGTTTTGGGAATAATGGGGAGTTAACCATTATTCAGAAAAATGAATATTATTATTATACTTACATAATATTAAAATATTTAAAAAAAATTTATTGTGGAACTCACATATCAAATAAGTTGTAGCATACATGAAATTCTTGGACTTTTAATATGGCGCCTTCTATTGGGAACTTACTCAATGAAGCCAATAAATTAACTCACACTGCCATCTATTAGAATTTTATGGAACTCACAGATAATTATAACTCTCAAATAAATTTATAATAAAAAAATTTTACCTACAGGAAGGGTGTTTGATATAAAAATAAACAATTTCCCCAGTTTTTTAAACCATTTTAATCGATTGCAAAAAAACACATGTTACTGGCTTCCATTGAAAAAAAGTTTGTATTTTACTGCTTTACGCCATTAGAAAATTGGTTAAGAAAAAATAAATTTTACGTAATCATTTCACCCAAAGTTCAATCTGCATTTCTCTACCATGCCTAACATTTATTTGCCAATTATTAAATCATTAAATTTTTTTCCACATACAATTTTTCAGATAAAACTTTTCCCCATTTCATGTCCGGGATCCACCTACAATGGTACTGAACCAAATTTAATCAAATTTTTTTCAAATTATGATATTTGTTCCAACTTAAAAGATAGGATAGGTTTTTAGTGCATTTTTTATTTTATATATTTATATATATGGGCCAACAATAATCTTGCTCTGGAAATTCATAATTTCTGTCTAGTAGTCTTGCATGAAAAAAACTATTCGTTTTAAAATTGACTGCAGTTATTCAACAAATTTATCAATTTCCCTTCGTTTAATAGCAAATATCAGTTCAAAAACAATTGACCATTAATGCTTTCAATAGAATTTCATAAGGAAATCAATTTCAAACAGGGAAAAATTACCATGTATCTTTATAGCTTCCACTATCATTTTTCCCCCAAAAAGTAGGCAAACATAAACAAAAAAACAATAGCTTATAATAATGGAAGTTATTTGAAAATTTTGACAGAAGAGTTTTCGGTTGAATGGCTAGATTAACTTTGTAAGAAAATCCACTTTGTATGTACGGAAGCTCATTGATGGAAATGAATATATATTTTGAATAACAAAAGACAAGTAAGCGAAATCACCACCCTTCGATAATCATTCTTATAATATAATTTGTATATTTTTTTTCTTTCAAGAAAATATGATGAAAGAAAAATATATATTGAATTCAAAAATTCTTCAACAATGTCCTCTGGCTTAGTGATTGATATTCATATCTAATAAATTTATTATTATCTCATAGTTGAGAAGCTTATGGCGAAAAACCCTGTATTCGAAATGTGTAATAATTTTACGAAATATGAAATATTAATACGAGGATATTCCTAATAACATCAGTTCACAGTCAGGTTAAATTTTTTTACTTTTTAGCAGTTGGGAACTTTTTTATAACCCGGGCAAGAACTGCAGTAATAAATATGAAATTATAGAAATTAATAAATGACGTTAAAATCATATCAAATTAAACTGAATTGTTATTTTATATGGTTGGTGCAAGACACATTCAATTCTATCTTTGCTCTGCCGTTTGCACCGAAAGAAATCGAATTCAGAAAATTATTGGTATATGAAATAAAATTATAATATGTGAAAGTGGTTAGTAAACCAAGTTTACCATATGCTGTATTTTTTTAAAAGGAATGCAACTTTTTCTAAGTAAAATTAGAAAAGAAATCCATTTTGGAGGTTTTCCACAAAGTTTAATTCATGTATATTTAGTATATCTGAAACGCAAAAATTTTTTATCTGTTTCATAAATGTGAACGATAACATTTTTATGTACCATTATTTATCAGAAATCTTGTTTTGCTGTTCACAGTTTCAGTGTACAAAATTATACTCTAACAATTGTACGAAAAGTTCTTTTGTTTTTAATTTAATTGGCAAAAATTTCCTGTCCCATCAAAATTATTAGTTTCCGTTTAGACAATCTTTGAAAAAAATTTATTTGTATAGCAATTCAGAATTCAGTTGAACGTATTCAGAACTGGTCAACTTGATGTCATAATATAAATGAAGCCAAGAGCTAAGAAACCTTCACACAAAAAAACAATTACGTGTTTAGCGGGAACTAACAATATAGCTGGACCGCTAAAGGAGTTATTAAATGTTTAGCAAAAAATGTAATAATATGGTTTACTTCGAGAATGATTTTATTTCGAGTATTTGGGATAAAATTTATACTGAATAATAGTTCTTATGTGAAGTAGAAACAGTATTTTGTAAAAATTACTTATAATATAAAGCCCCTAGATTTGTTCGTTGCTATCATTTACTGATTTTCTGCTAATAAAAGTCGGCTGAAACAGGCTGCAATCCAATCAGTCTATATGTAACCGCTATACTTTTATTGCCTTTCTTATTAACTTTTCTAAAAATTTTTATTATACTTAAAGGTTGAAAATAAGTTTTTCTTAAATTTATAATATAAAAATACAAAGGTGTATACATCAAAACACCGATAAACATAAGGAAGGGAAATAGAATTAAGTTTGCAAACGCTGCATAATTATTTTTATCCCAATCATATTTCAGCTCCATCATATACGAATGCATGCATTAAATTAAACCTATTAGGTATCATTGTGTAGACAACTTGTAAGATATTATAGACATGATTATTGACTGGTGAAACTAAATAAAACCGTGTACAAGAAATTATAACTCAGGGAAATTCTACGTCTACTTAATTTTAATCGGGTATAAAAAGTAATATTTCCAGAAACAAAAATACAAAATTGTATTTACAAAAAAATTTTCTTGAATCAATGCTTACGTATTTATTGTAATTACAGGACTTTTGAATTTTTTAACAAAAAAGAAAGATATAAGTAAATGTTTTGTATCATAATATAACCGGTTCTGAATTACAAAGTGAAAAAGTGAACAAAACAAAATCTATTGAATCCTATCCTGATGATGCTTTTAAAATTACTTGTCAAATATCTAAGCCCCCACATGAAAAGAATCTTTATTAAAAAACCACATTAGTGAGTTTTAAAGGAAAATATTATATTTTCTCACATCAATGCAGCATTTTTCACAGAAAAAATCAGTCTTTTTTACTTCAATATGATTAAATCGTACAAAGAAGAGCATTATTAACTCTTGAAAACTTTTAAATTAATCCCGTTCTTGTTAACTTCAATCAAAATGAATTTCTCTTAACTCCAGTTAGTTACTTTAGTTGTCTGTTGGCATGAACATAACAATAAACAAATTAATCAAGTGTTTCCATGTAATGTTACTTTTACGGTCTAGACTAACGAATAATTTTAATGCAAGTTGATATTTACCTTTTGATTATTTTATATTGAATGCGTTCTTGTTCTTAAACATTCCAGACAAAATGCTGCTTTAGCAAATTTTTTTAATATAGGTATCTTCAGATTCTTAAATATATTTTTATATCTTAAATATAGGTACGTTCTATTATAAGACATCTATAACTTTATCAATAAAAGTTTTGTATAAGTTTGAACTTTTTGATTTATTATTAAATTTATACTTCCAATTTATCATATTTACAAATGAATAAAACTTTCAATTTTGGTTGTTTTTAATGATATATTCAGTAACGGATTTATTTATTCTTTTTACTCTTGTAACAGTATATATATATATATATATATTCCGACATGAGGCCGGCTAATTTAACGAACTTTTAAGTTTTTGGATACGAGTGGTATAACTGGTTGGGATTCGCCAAGACCGTGGCGCCCTGAGATAATTTATCATGGTGAATTGATATTTTGTTTTATAATAAAGCGCAAATAAATGTTAAAATTAAAATTTGAATGAAAAATATGAAAAAAATCTAAATTCGTAAATAAATAATATGCTAGGACTAAAAAAAAGATTTCTAAAATCTTTTTGTTAGCTATTTCAAATTTTAGTACTTGCCTGATGTTTTAACAACGAAATTCTACCCTCAAAATGGTGCTATGTTTCGATAGTAACAGCGCAATACACGGGCCTAAGCCTAAATCCGCTACTGGATATATTCGTAATGTTACAATTGGTTTTATCTGATTCGAATTAATTCATTTTAGAAAAAAATTTGGATTATGATAATTTAAAGAACAAACAAAAATTGATGATAAATAAAACTAAGTAATTTTACGAAAGTTTCCACATTATATTTTTTAATTTTAAATAAATTAGAATAATAAATTGACAATTGTTTCGACCATTACGGCCATTATAATTTTATTAAACAATAAAATTCTACAGTTCTTGTTTATATACCAAAAATTTTTGCGACTGGTTGTAACAGACAACAAAAAAAGATAAATGTAATAAATTTACAGTTAATTAATAGAATAAAATTATGAAGGCCAAGAAGATATTAAAATAAAATAAATATATATTATATTTTATGTTTAACCAAAAAAAATAAAATAATAATAATAATAATAATAATAAATAAATAAAATTGATGCAATTAAGGTAAAAAGTAAAAAAAGGTATAAATTATGGACCTTAATAATTCTATCTCAGATAAAAATTGTTTCTTTGACGCTGAATTATTTAACACGGAAATAATTTAAGTTTTTGATTTCAAATTTTCTTTTTCTTTACTTTTTTTGTAAAGTTGGTTCTATTTTTTGCGACAAATTTTTATTTCTTTACATTTCAATGTTGTATTTATAATACACTGTTGAGTCTCCCAAATTTGTTTTAACCCCTTTCTCTTGGGACTTTAATGATTGAAAAATTTGCCGGTATACTATCCAACAATTACTGTAGAAAAATTGCACATTAATTAATTTATTTAATTTGAATTTTTAAAATTTGGTAGCAATGTAGTTGATTAGAAAATAAACCTTGTATAACTAAGTGTTCGTGGAGAGTATTTGAGTAACAACCTTTCTATAAGGAAGTAAATTTTTTTCTGTGATGAACTATAGTATGTAAAATACAGAAAACAGATAAAAAATTTTACACAAACACACATGGAATTTACAAATATATAAAACTGTAAAATGTATGTGTACAAGTATGTATAAATACTTTCAGACATTCTGGCTCCGTTATTTGCAATAATGGAAAAAAAGACAAAAAGATTTTCTTTGAAAAATTTTACGCTCTACGATTTTTATTTGAAAGTTTTTTTACTGAAAGGGATTTCCGCACTTCGCATACATTAATTAATTAAAAAAAAAAAATAATAGACTTACAAAAAGGCCGTTACTTAAATCGCCAACAAGCTCTCAGTTTAATTGTTAGTCTAGAAATTTTCAATGAATAAAAACCATAAAAATCAAATTTAACAGGTAAAGATAACAACTAAAAGTGTTATTTATTGATATATCCGATGTATGAGAACAAATCATATATTTACATAATTTGATTAGTATATATATATATATATATATATATATATATATATATATATATATATATATATATATATATATATATATATATATATATATATATATATATATATATATATATATATATATATATATATATATACATATGTATATATATATATATATATATATATATAAATAGAAATGTATTAATAGTAACTTATTGAAAATTTATAGAATCTTTCTGCAAAAGGGTAGATAATTTTATGTTTATAGTTCATCAACGCTACGAAGCTTTTGAAAATCGTCAAATTTATCAATGATAAAAAAATATTTTTTTCCTAATTTGAAATTTTGAATGCTAAAAATTGTATACAATATTCAAAAAAATTCGCTAAAAGAATGGGGTTACTAAAGAGTTTCTAAAATTTAAATTAAGGAATTTGTATCTGGGAATTTACAAAATCATGTCTAATTTTTAAACACGTTACATTTTCGAGTTTGAAAAACCGCTTTAGTCTACTTTTTAACCCTTCTGATGCTTAATGCTGGATCTATATTAAAAAAAATATGCTTATTGTAGACTAATTGTTAATGGCTATAATTCAATGCACTTTTGTTAGAAGATGAACAAAATATCTATTTTGGAATGTCATGTTTTCTTAGGATTTCCTATCCAAAGAAAGAGTTATTCAAACTAAAGCAATATAACTTCAATTCTAAACAATTGAAGAACAACTGGATAATACAAAACTGATGAAAAATAAACAAAATTATATATATATACATTGTCGATATTACAGTCACGATATAACAAAATTCAAGTCGCAAACTTTCAAGTTTCCCTTGTGTATCGTGGATTTTAAACAAAGAAAAAACGAAATCAGTGCATGTTATTTTCGTAGATGAAATGTGCTTTCTCCAAAGCAATTCTGTATGCATCCATTTTTATACACGGAGACTATTTTCTTTTGTACAAATATATTTTTCCGGATTTAAAACACAACAAATATAATATTTCTTTCTTAACGAACTTTTTTACGTTTTGTAAAAGCGTAGTTAAAAAATAGTAATATAAAATTTTTATAAATAGAGGACTGTAATCATAGTTTACAGGTGATTTAAAAAAAAAGAATACCTATGATATGATAAAAAAAATTCAAGTAAGTAATCTGTCATTCAGCTTCAGTTCATTTATATTTTTAATTAATTTATAATTAATTTTGGTAAGAGAAATGAAAGATCGAAACGTGTATCCATTGCTAATGAATTATCATCTATTAATATTATAATATTGTCCATTAATTAATACCTTCCGAAACACTAAATTAATACCCTCTGAAAAATAGAGTTTGCCACACTGACCTTTAACAGTGCAATTCTACCAACCTGTTTGAAGATTTATTCGAGGTATGATAAATGTAGTCATTTCTATGGCTATTTAGTACAAGAGAAAAACTTCACCTAATATTTGATTTTTTATGACAATGTTTTTATTTTTTTAAGCATAAAAACTGCAGTAAAATATTTTTCGTTTTTATTAATGCTTGAAATTTTCTTATGTGAAAATGTACATTTTGTTTAATCATTTTCTACGTTGATTTTTATGATTTTCTCTCTTGGTAATCGAAAATTTTGTTTAACTACTCTCAGAGTGTACGTGCTTGGATATGTAAATTACACGTAAAATTTTTCGTTTTTCTTTTGAATTACATTTGAAAAATAAGTGAGTGTGCGTATTAACTGTGTGCCATTGGAGGTTCTGTATATATAGAATAAAAATAATATCAAATATTATTATTATCTCTTCTGAATTTTAATTTATTTTCAATTCTATTATTATACGGCGTTTGAATATTATATAGACGTGTATATAATTTTCTTTATAGTCGAATAATATTCAGAAAAATTTTATATATTATATTTTCGCCTACGAGAAATGTTATTACCAGATTTTATGGGTTTTTCCACTATTCGCGGAAATACAAAACAATATGATCTATTTTTTAAGGGATCTTTATAAAATTTCATCATTGGTTTGGATTTTATACAAAATACTTTAATCTTGAATATATTCTGTAATTAGATTATTTAAATACAGTAATTTATTTATCCAATAATGGTTTGATCCTTAAACGGGATTGTAACATTGTAACGATGTATTCATTGTATACGGTGAACGTATTGGTCAATACGTTTTTAGAAGCAAAAATATAGAAAAACAATTTTTTAACATTCTTACCATTTGAAGAATGTATGTGTGCGATGTCCACTTGATTAGATATAAATTTTCGTCCGCTCAGTCATTTTTTTAAATTTGAAATTAAAAATAAATCCATAGGAGCCAAATCTGGTGGATGGTCTATTAATTTAATCTTCAATTACTCACTGTTAGCCATTGAAGCTGCGGTTGTGTTCTGAGCTGATAGCAACAATAATACTTATCTCGCAGATATTTTTATTCTAATTTATCATATAAAATTGAAAGTCCGATACGATATAAAACTCTTGTGGCCTCCAATATTTCACGCAATTTTATTTAATGATCCTTTCTGGGGTACTCACGTCTATAAGACGTCCTGAGCAATCTTCGTCGACTGTTGATGTATGGTCGAGTTGAAATTCATTTATCTAATTGTAAACTGTTGCAAATACTGAAGCAGGTGACTTGAATCGAACTCAATTTTTATTTCTTTCAAGTCTTTAAAATAGAAATGTTTAATCGCCGCTCTATTTAAACCCACTTTTTTCCATGTTTTCAAACAAACACAAGTTGCTTACTTTGACTGGCGATAAAAACAGGATTAAATTATAATTATGGTTGCCACTTCGCACTGCAAGTGAGGAATGATACTCTCTAAAATCAAACTATTATTGATGCCATGAAGTCTCATACCTTGATTTTCTAAGGACTTATTCCACAGTAGTACATTTACTTAAAGTATCATATTATATTCAATTGTTTATTACTTTTCAATAGTTCTGATAGGTATAATAGTCTACCTCGGGTTACATATTCGTAAATGAAAAGCTGAAAGGGCCTGAAACATCTTAATATATTTGAGATAACATCTAACTATACAAATGACGATTAAATTGACACTTAAATATGAACAAAAAATATGTTTCTACAGTCATAGATATAAAACAATTTTTAATGTAATAATGTATAAATTAAAATTTGAAGCGTAGATACTTAAAAATTTGTGGTTAAATTTAGTTTTACATGAAACTAAGATAATATTTAAAATTTTTTAATTTGTCTTTGTAAGGAAACTTTATTGAATAGAAGTGTATAAATAATAATTATAGACCATGGCCCGGTCGGACTTGAGTGTGTAAGAGCATTGCTATTTTTTCAACGGAAATGTATTAAGAATAGCTTTTGTATAAACAATATAGATGTTGCCGGATTAATTTGTGGACCAATTTTTTTTAATCAATTTTTAATGCTAAAGTAAAAAATAAAAGAAAACTCCATCCGTAATAAGTGCTGCTTATAGATTACCATACGTGCAATGTCGCTGACATTAGTAAGTCAGGTAGACAATTTTCAACCAGGTACAAAGTCATAATACTTCTTCTAGCCTTTTCATTCATCACACCAATTGATATGAAAACACAAGCTGGAGGTGCTAAATATTTGCGACAAAAGCAATAATTTATATTTGCTAGAAGCCCTCGGGGTCAATAATTTATTTTTTCTTACTAATCGTCTTATGCTAATCTGAGTTTATGAATTCCTTTTCGTTTAGTGATGCTAGTGTATTTATTATTGTTCAATTTTGTTACTAGTTTTCCAATCCAAATTCATTGTAATCTTTTTTTTTTGCCAACTTGTACTAAACCTTTAGTGTAAAAGTTGTAAAATCTTATAACGGTTATTATAATTATTATCATATTCGATTCACAGTATAAAATTTCGGGTAAATGAACTGTTCAAAATCATTTCAAATTATTGCTCTTCAAAACATTTCTTCAATATCAGAAATAAATCGTTTGATTTTATGTAAGTATTTTTATAAGAAGATAGTATAGGTAAACTTCATGTAAGAATCTTCGTATTCGCTTTATAAAATAAAAAATAAACACATTGCACATATGATATTGTATTGTAGGTAAATGTGTACGTTATGTAGTATGTACCTATGTAATGTATAAACACATAAAAGAAAAGTAAAAACGGTGAAAAAGACTTTTAAACTAAGTTTTATATCTAATAACATTCACCTCACATTAAATATTTAAACTACCTGGTTGTTTGCATGCATGATGCTACCTACCTACCTATCTACCTTTCTACCTGTATGAACAAACTCGAATCAGTTGAAATATGTGCTGGAGTTCACTTTGTTATTTGACTTGCATTCATATTTAATGTTCTGAATGACTGTATTCATACCGAAAATCGTAATAAAATATTTTATGATATAAATAATATTTTATATTGTTTTGTGAAATTTAAAACGATTTTATAACATTGATTTTTTACAATATATTTTCGGTCGAATAAGGAGAAAAAATTATGTAGTTGATTTGAAATTTTCCAAGACGTTGAAACTTTCAAATACTTTTTATCATTTTATCATAATATAAATAAATAATATTTAAAAATTATCCGTTAATATTATACAGATATAAATATTTTCCATAACAGGTAGCAAAAAATTATTACTAATATTCATATGATCATTGTAAACCGACTTGAACTAAAAAGATGGAAATACTACGTTCGCCTATATGACCTTTTTTTTTAATTTATACAAATTTATATTTTTGGCTGTATGCATCTGCCAAAAGTAAAAAATAATACGTTTTGTTATAAGTAATTAGCAGACAAAAGACTTATAAATTTTAGTTATAAATGATAAAATTATTTATTTCGGTAATATATTGAATAATACATTTTGCTAAAATAAGTACTTACCTACAAATATTTACAAGCTTGATTTTTTTACGAATTTTTAACAAAAACACCCAAATTTGGCTAAAATATGAAAGATACAAGTATCTAGATGCTTGTCCTTCTATTAGAATATTTTCACGCCAATCAAACAATTCGAGCAGCGTACAGTGGTAAAATGACCAAGTGTTTTTTCCGACAAGTTTAGAACATCAAAATTTCAGAGGGAAATCATATACTGTTTAGAATCGGTTTATCAATTTTTGTTTTATGAAAATCTCGCATTTTTTAATCGTTGTTATACCGATTTGAACGGTTTTAATAAGTAGAATAGACTGGAAATAATTTACTGTGTTATACTAGGACAATAACTCAAACTGCGGACAGTCTATCAATTATTATTAACAGTAAAGAAAACTATTAAAATATTGGTAATTTATTATAAAGCGTAGTTAAATTTTACTGTACCTTATGAAATAAAACAACAATCCATTAAATGGGTAAATAATTAGTTTGAACTGAAGTATCATAAACACCTCGCATTGTTCGACTAACAATCTTATTTTAAACATTATAATAATATCATATGGATGCGTGTGAATATATTAAATATTTGAAAATATTTATAAAATTTAAAGTTATCTGCATGGAAATGTTCTCTAAAAATCTCATAAAAAAATTATATGTATGCTATGCTAATTCATATTAAAGTAAATATGAATCTAGGATCATGCGCCCGCCATATACTGTAAAATGAATCCTGATAATGTATTAATCTATTAGTGGTTTTCAATCACCTTGGATTAATTTAATCTAACCGGGAGAATTTTTATATGAAAATTTAATTTTATGAATTTTTGAACTAATTCGACGGCGTCTTAATTTCATTAATTATAATTCTAAAATTGGAATAAAAGAATAGTAGAAGTATTTTAAATATTTTCCTTACAAATACGAAATTTTTTCGATTGAATGTTATTTCAGTTGTGATTTCACACTCATGTTGACTTTAGTTGCGAATTAAATTTCGTTTATCTTCTTATTTCAACAGATATAATGACATCACGTTCATTTAAATAAGGTATCAAAAACCGATTATAAATTTTGAAAATACTCCATCCACTATACTTCAAAAATGTATTTTTTTTTTAAAATTATTTTATCAATGTTGAATATTTAAAATAAAATGGGAACTACCCTGTAAAAAATTAAAATAATAAAATTCGTCTCCATTACAAAAATAGAACAGGTAGTAACGTAATCGAATTGTATTAAATTTATGGTAAAACTATAGGCACAGTATTCACACACTTGGGTTACAAAAAGCATATTCACAATAAAATCGATTAATTCTATCCCAGCTAAATTTTTCATAAAAACCTGCTAGTGTATTATCCAAGCATGCATAAATTATATTAATTGATCACATACAGGTGAGAGTTTGGTCACTGCATACTAAGTTTTAGTGAGTATTTTTAAAATAATTTATTTAATCCTCTTTTTATTCACATTTCATTGAATTACAAAAAAAGGCGTTGAAAAGGAAAATTAAAAACAATGAGTATAAATAATGGTGTATCTATATTATAACTAAACTATTTCAGGTGGATAAATGTGCGCCCTAATTTTTTACTTAATTAAGTATAAAAATGTTACAGAAATAGGATATTATCGCTCATTTATTAATATATGTCCCTTAATAAAACTTTCTCTTGGAGGAAAAGGAGCTATTGGTTTTGTTCCGGTGATGAAAAGTTTATTTATACCACAAATACTATATTATCTGGTTATGTTTTCCATACAAAAAAACTTTGTCAAAAGGCTTCCTAAATTGCCTAACATAAAATTTTTAATTTCTCAAAAAATCCAATTGAAAATTTTTTATGGAACCGATTTTGTAAATTTAAAGTTTCGTGTATCCACGGTCCCAAAATTTAAATAATAAATTTTTTATTACTTTTAATTGTTATTTTATTTGTCGTGTAAGTGTAATCGTACATGCTGCGTTTTGACTTTTTTTGGTCTATATTTTTTCTCCAGTGATGAAAAACTTTATAGTGTAATTTCTGATGGCATTATAATACATTAAATACAAGAAAATATGTTTGCTTTGAAAAGAAAATACATTTATCACATATATGCTCTGACAAACTTTTTGTACGAAAAAACTATGTGTGTTATCGGCCTAAAGAAATTACGTTGACCTATCAAAATATTTCTGTCAGGAACATCAAAGTATTTTTATAGCTTTTATAACGATTTCTGGAATTTTAAAAGCAACTGAAACAAAAACATAGTTTTTATTCAACCTACTACAAGTATTTAATCGGAAAAATTGGGTAAATTTATGGAAGAAATTGTATTCACCTTTCGACAACTTCAAGACTAATCGAATGAAATTATACGAACAGTATCATTATTACTCACATTTTCAAAGTAGTTGATAATGTTTCATAAAATATTTGTTGATAATAGGAAAATGCTTGTTGCAATGACAAACATCTATATGCGATATTTGATCTGCTACATATCGCATGTGAAATAATTTAAAATTATTTAATGCCGCTACAATTTTTCCGGTTTTCAAATGAAATAATTCTACATCATAAATTCCTTAATTACAAAGGCGTAAAATTTCAATGAAAACGTAATGGTATTTTAATCTTATGGTTGTGCCGCCAATGGTTTACGTATATGAGTACATCTCTGTATAAACAAAAACAAATTTGTATAAAGCTTACAACAAGAAGATTGTAATCAATATTAGTTTTAGATAGATAGATGTGAGAAGTTAGATGTTTGTAGTAACAAAAAGCTTTTATTAATTGAAATCTCTCTTATAAAAGTTCATTGAACTTTGTTTATTGAAGAATAATTGTAAATCGTTTAAGAATACTTTTTGTATATGTGTATACTAGATGTAAGTATAGTATTACACCAATCAATTAAAGTACATACACAAATAGGGTTTTACCTTCATTTTTATTGTTACAAGGTTTATTTATTCATTACATAGAGTTTTTCATTATAAAACCACTTTATATACACAAACTGATAATACATTTGTTCTAAGAATCTATTTAAGAATTGCGACAATTTAAATAATGTGCAATAAAACCTGAAAATAGATTTAATAGTGCCTAGTTTGAAAAATTAGTACAAGAATTATGATTAACCTAATAGACTGTAACTTGCAAAGCATTCTATTTGAAAGTATATACCCACTTCCAGAATGGTTCCATAAAAATTTAAAAAAATACTTTGAATAATCTGTATTTTATGAGAGTATTACATTATATTTCTTTGAATTTTCGCGCACAAATAACTCAAAAAATAATTATCCAAATGTTATGAAATTTACTATACACAATATTAACATGGGAAAAGGAGGTTTTTTTAAATAGTTTTTTTCAAAAAAAATTGCTTAGGTAAAAATTAAAATTTGAAATTATCTTTAAAATTTCCAGAAAAAAACTATTCGACCTAACATGCGAATATTGAGCATACCAAATTTCTTCACTTACCGAAAAAGTTACCGATTAGTTCCCACATGTTCACAAAATTACTTACTGGTTTTAGTATTCATTGGATTTCAATTTCAAGTTTACTACGAAAAGACAGAAGGCAATTACATGGACTGTGAAACGCGAGTACCTATTGACCAAATGACTTAAGTTATTCCAAACATGCTATAATTACACATTAGTTTCATATTCGTTCTACTGCCATTATTTATAGCAAATTTCATATCACTAGGATTAATTAAGAAATTTTGAATATTGTTTATAAGATTGGTTATTATGTTTGATTAATATTAATTGAGAAATTATCAAAATTATCAAGCGTAAATCATCAAAACTCCATTTTTTTTAGATGAGAGTTGTGTTTAAAACTATTAATTAAAATAAAACAAGTAACAATTATTAAGCATACTGTTGCACGTTTTTAAATTTAAAATTGTTAATAAATTTTTCTTAATTTTATAATTTATCCATTGTTCTATTTGTTTTCCAAACATATTTTTCTATGACAAATTGTTGAAAGGAAAACTGAACTAATGAAATCAAATAAATCAACATTAATCCAAATCTTAAAATAATAGTAAAAAGTTGAAAATATTTTTATTGCACTTATAAGAACAACTTGGCGGAGAGTACTTTTTTTTTTTTTTTATTTACTACTACTAAAAAAATGATAGTTAAAAAAGTTTAAAGGAAAAGTTTTATTGCGGCAGTATAACTTCTATAATATACAAAGAAGAGGCATTTCTCAGTCACAGTCAGTGACTAACTACGTACAATAGTCACTTCCAGAGAGTGAGATGTTTTTATGGCTATGTGTCTGTCTGTTTATTCAGACATAGAGTAAGTACCAATAGAAATAAGTTTTTATATTTCAAAAAATTATCTTTCGATCTTAAAACTATATTTTATTTGTTGTATAAGAAGTAAAAGAAGCTTTAACTATCACATACTATATATTTAATTTTTAGGATCCTGTAGAGATTGTGGAGTAATACATTTTGAAAACATAAGAAAGTGAAAAATCTTTCATTCGTATTTGGAAAAACTAACTGATAAACAGAAAAATCAAAAAAGTCTATCAACGGAATATTCAGCTCCCTGATTAATTTTTCTTTATAACCAAACTGATAAAACTTTGTTTAATGGAGACTTTTTAAAACTTTGTTTAATGGAGACTGAATCCCACGTTTTTATGATTTCTATTTAAAGCCTGTTACTGCACATTATTTTAAAACACTCCACCCTTCCGTTTATAACTTTTATTCACTTAACTATGTACTAAATGAATAATACTTAATTAATTGTTATTCAATGTAACGTAAATTTTATACTGCATTTAATTTGCCTTGTTTATGTTAATTTTAACTTAAGTTGTACCGCAAATTTATTCATTTCTTAATTCCTCAATTAGCAGATACAACATGACTTATTAACGCACAGCTGTCCGTAACCGTAGAAGAATCAAGAAGCATTAAATTTTGCAAAGATTATATGATGTAAGTGAGTGAGTGAGTGAGTGACGTAGTTACGAAAGTTTTAAAAAATTCATCCCTTAAAGAGGTGAAGGAAGGTGTATCAATAAAGGTACAACAGAAATAATAAGTCAAAAAGCTTTAACTTTTGAGCAGAGGCTCCTGTTATAGCATATGCGAACATGATCAAAGAATTTTTCAAAATCAATTTCCAAATTAAGCGGAACGGCACTGTTTACTCAAATAAAAAAGAAAACACACATACCGGAATATTTCATGTTTATTTAAAATTACAAAATACATAATTTTTATGGTGTATAAATTTATTCAGTTTCAAATGAAAGTTTCATTTAGATAAACATTAATCGTAATTAGTGTACTTAACCAGAATTTGATCTACGTAGTTTATTACGAAAAATTTAGAAAAAAAAATTGTTTCACAAAAAAATACAACCTACTTCAAAATATATAATAATAAATAATTTCTATAAATAATTCCCTTAAAACCAACTACCTTTGGAATTTGGCTACAGTAAATTAATTTAAAACTAAGAATATCATTAGAACTGACTCCCAAAGGTAATTGGTTACAAAGAAATTATGTATGGAAATTTTTTTTATACATGGTTTTTTTTTTACATTTTCATTAGTTTTGTTAAACTCGGTTCTATTTTTTGTGATACATTTTTATAGTATGCATTTTAGTGTTGCATAGTTCAGGAAGAAGTTGTTATTTGATTGATATTCAATCACTAAAATTGTATTTTGTTCCTTTAAGGCTGGAATTTTTTCAGCAAATTTTTATGGCACCATATCAATAGTATTCCCTTTAAAATAAAAAATGCTTTCGAAATTGGATCAAAATTGACGAAAATATCGGTAAATATACATTTATAAACATATATACAGGCGAACATTCGTTTAAAAAGCATATTTCAACATGCTTTTTTACGGTCCAATTTTTATGAATTTATCTATTAAACACTTAATTATTCTTCGATAAAAAAAAAAATATCATTAAATCAGATAAATTGAATGAACATCGTATTCTTATGATAATTTGGAATATAATTTTCGATTCACTGCTGTTACTAATTACTTTTTACTAATATCAATTTTATAATTATCCGTTAAATGTATTAATATCGTAAATAAATTTTTTATCACTATTTTAACATGACAAATAATCAGAACCATTTATGTTACTAGCATATTATATACATTCACACTTTCGCAGATCGTATACTCGTCTTGTTTTATGTTATCCTTTTTTAAATGATTATTGACACTTATTCTCTCTTCACTTATATATTAAACATTTCACGACATTTGATTTTGTAATAAATTATTCCAAAAGTCAAACTAATATTTATAATGAAATTCACACTAAAGACAGACAGACATACGTACACCAACTGACTGATTTGATGAAATAAAATTGTGTACGAATATCTATCAGTTTCAGTTGCTGTAAAAAGCTAAAAGTATTAAAAAAAAAAAAAACAATAAAAAACTTGGCAAATAAATTTATAGAGTGATTTATTAAAATTTATATTCACAGCATACGACTGGAGTCATCCAGCCATGCTGGAAGCAACAGTCTTAAACTTTATACAAGACAACGTAGCCTGTTTAACACTTGTTTAAGCGTAATGTTTTGTTTAGGAAATAATTTATGCAATTACTTTGGTACTCTTTGGAATTTGGAAAAATTTTGGTGAACGGCAACACTTTAAATAATCTATTAACTAAAAAAATAAATACAGATAGCTGCTAATGTGGTGGGTCATTTGACTGCGCTTAAATTAACTTGGGCAGAAGAACTCATCTGTGGCCTGTTTCAGTTATATTTTATGTAAAATTAGTCAGCTATATCCTCGCTATGTATTGAATTTATACAAATTATTAGTTATTTTTGAGGACAACGATGGGAATTGAATTCACTCTACGTACTATGGCTACCGAGACTACTCGCATGGTTCATTAATAATTAAAATTCAACATAGCCATAAGATATTTCAGTAATCAGCAATAATCAGAAAACTATAAAATCGATCTATTTGAAAAAATACTAATAGGCTTTTTTGCCAGGATGCAGGGCACCTGTAAATAATAAATAATAGCCTGAAATGAGATAAAATCTATTTAGAAACAGAGTCTGTTATTGTATGATAATGTTGATATCAATATTGAATATGAAATTATTTTATGTCAGCTGTGACCTAACGAGGAGTCAATATTTTTTAATTGTACCAGTCATGATAATTTGCATGTGATTACCTGTTTTCGGGGTAAACTCAGTGCTTGTAGATAATCTTTCAGGTATTCTGAAATTAAAAATAGAAACTAATGATGTCGATGACGTTTGCTTAATGAAGAAAAGAAATAAAAATTGTTCGTTAAATCCATTGCATGTACACAAATGTTTTAAATCAGTTGATACGTTACACCAAATATCATACCATTATGTATTATAATTATTGTCTAATTTCATTACAAAACCCAATTGACAATAATGAAAATTCAAAATGGAAAAGTTTAATTATTTATGAATTTTGATAGTTGAGAACATCTAAACAATCTTTTATATTCAATGTTTTATTTATAATAGAAAATAATAATATGATAGAATATAATAGAAAAAATATAATTATTTTATTGGTTGGAAAAATGCCGGATACGATTCTGGTAAAATTATAAGTTAGTTATTTATCGGAAAAAAACAGGTAATTTTGAAGAATAAAACGAGTATGAAAACAGCTAGGAACTGGCAGTACTATATTACATATAATTATTTATATATAAATATAATATAGTTGCTAAAAATTACTGACTAGACTCGATTTTGAAAAAAATGCAGTACAGTGATTTTAAGCTATATATGAGGTTATGATGAACTTTTGTATTAATTTAAAACAGACCAATGTGTAAAAATAAATCTGGTTGAATTCTAACCTGTAAATATGCAATTCTAGACAAAGATGATGTCATTGTAAGCTTAAGTTAGCTAAATAAGAAAAGAGCTAATTATAATTATGTTTTACCTCCTTTTCTTAAATACACAAGTCTATAACAGACTCTACCCACATCATTTTAATAATTATTTGTTTAAATATTTTCTAAACATTAAATTCACGATGTGGGTGGAGAAAAGAATATTGTGTTAAGTCTAGGATTTGAAAGGCAGTCTTTTGAAATGGCTTTTGAAAGGAACTATACTGATAATTATTTATGGTGGCTTCATA
Source organism: Chrysopa pallens (assembly GCA_020423425.1). NCBI lineage: Eukaryota > Metazoa > Arthropoda > Insecta > Neuroptera > Chrysopidae > Chrysopa > Chrysopa pallens. The sequence goes on from CM035591.1 coordinate 32,279,932, forward strand.
ATTTTCTTAATTGTCTTACTTGAATATTTATATAAACCATATACTATTTTAATTGACCGGCAAGTTATTTTTGATGTTTCTAAATACGTATGTTAATGAAAACAATTAGCTTAAAGTTGACCTTAAGATTATACAGTTTTTTTAACGCGTTATACCGTTCAAGAGCCCGACATTTTCATAAACTTATTCACCACAAACCATTTTTGGCATTTAGCTTACCAACATAAACTAAATCCCATTTGTAAACCTTTTATAATTTGACTTTTATTAATTCACTTATGTCAACATAACTAAGAATTCTCTCAGTGAATTTTTTTTCAATAACAAATACAAAAACCAATGTGTCCGGAAGGTATCCGTTTTCAGATATCCAGAAAATTGTGAAAAATAGAAATTTTGTTATGTCACATGTTGAACAAAATAGATTTTTAATTTGTTTTTTACAGATCTTCTTATAATAATACCAAAAAATTAAAAAGTCAAAAACTATACGTGCTCTGAAAAAAAAACCCAAAGCTTAGTATTATCGTGAATGAAAAAGTTGTTACAAAAATCATTACCAATCCATATACAAATTTTTAGGCTGGTTTTTTTTAAATAATATGATATACTTATGGGCACCCAGTTTAAAATGAAGTATCGAAACTTGAAAATAATGCAAACAAGAAAAATTCATTGAAATAATTCTAACTAGAATCATACAAAATGCATATTAAATATTTAAATCCCCATCAAAGTACGGAGGACATTTACAGATTATTCTGTAGGATACATGTTAAAAACCAATGTAAAAGTTTTCTGAAATAGTTTTTTAAATTACGAATATAGTGTAAAGGAGAGGAAGCTTAAAGGGACATCATCATTGACTCAATCATAAATGAATAATGAGCAACAAAAATCCTCTTCTATATTGAGATTGCATTATCAATTAATCATCATATGTGAAGTTGAAGGAGCGGTGTTTACTTTTTATTTTGAAAACGGTTTAAATAAAACTTTTGTATCGGAGTGAATGGCAAACAAAAAATTGCAAAAACTAATTTAAATACGAAACAAATGCGAAGAACCCCAGATTAAGTATTTTGGAAAATTTCCTTTTTAATAGAAATGAGCTATCGATTCTATACCAGACATAGAAATTGGAAACAATTTCTTCGAATGCCTATCGATTGAATTATAACATTCAATGAAAACGAATTATTAATTTTAAAAACTTATTATTAGAATTGTATGAAAATGTGTATTGCTTCGAGGTTCACTTTGTGGAACCAGATTTTCATACTAACTTTATTGAATATAACTTTTATATTTTGGGGAACATAATTTTATTTACTATTTTTATACTAATAAACTTAAAAATAACACACAATTCGTAATTCTATCACCTGGAGAAATGAACATTTACCGGTTCCTACAAACAAAAAATCAAACATCCATCTTACAGAAAATAGCCGTAATCCGTAATAAACTGCTGATATCAAAATTTTAATATTAAATTCTAATAAATTTCATAAGTTTTAATGTCATTATCCGACTAGAGGATTATAACATAATTTTAAATAACCCAAGCGTAATGAATTGAGAAAAAACAACTGGTAAATAAGAAATATTATCTTATCGAGCTGAACTTTTTATAAATAACTTCTCGACAATATTACATTGTTCTTAAGGATGATTCTCTTAGTTTTCGCAGTTAGTGTGTGATGCATTTTTTTATAAGTTTGTAGTATGTTTTATGATGTTCATGTGAGAATCGATAGAGTATTAAAATATCATTATAGATAGTTTTTATTAACACATAAAACTTGTGAAATTATTGTGCTCTAATTTTGTTTTAATGGTGATGGTTATCAAAGTCGTAAATGATAATCTCATATGTTTGAGAGTTAGAAAAATTTGCACACTATGCGAAAATACTGTTCAAATTAGTATATTTAATCTGCGGAATTATTTATTTGATGAAATTCATCAAAATAGTTTATATCAGAGTGCAATAAATTATCTATAGGGTATGTCTTTGTAGAACCCGAACGATTTTGCTAATATCAGCGCTTTTTTACTTTGTTTATTATTATTATTATTATTTTTTTTTTTTTGTAAGTTAATATAACCAAGAAGACGATGATGGGAGTTAAAATAATCATATAATCAAGATGAAACATTTCACTCCTCATATTAGTAATTTTAAATGTATTGTCACTGCACTTCTCTCATAAACAGTGGTCTTGGTGCCATCCGTATAAAGGTATATTTTTTCAATCTTTTATCCGAAACAAAAGCGTTTTGAGTTTAATGTTGCGTAAATACGCGTCGAATGAAAGTGGCTCTACGTCAATTAGCATTATTTGTTGTCGAGGTAATCGAAATGAAAAAAATGAACCCACATAAATACAAAGACACACCCAGGCATCTACTTAAAAATTCTTAATTTTGGGTTGGAATGACCTTTTTGTTTGCTGTTTAGCAAAAATTGTTAAAGCCGACTTAAATAAAATAATTTAAACTTACTACTTATTAGACTAACTGAGACGGAATTATTTAGCATAAGTTTTTAGCAAATGCGTAATATTTTCTTAGATTGCGCTAAAGAAATTATCTATAATGCAACTTATGAGGCACATTATGAAAAGTTTTTGATAACTAAAAACTTGTATGCATCTTTTGACCTAGACAGTAGACACGCACTCAAACAAACAAATAAAGTGATATTATTTATATGCGAAAAATTAAGAACGTTTATAGAAGTTAAATATATACAATAAACATTTACATACCCGAAACATGATACTGAAATTAACATACAGGCATTAACATAACTCGGCCTTGAATCAGAAAATAACCTAATTGCTAGTATATGCTAGTGAAAATTACTTTTGTTTACTGTAACGTTGTCATGCGATAGAAATTAAAAAAAAAAAAAAATTACAGTACATTTTAAGGTATAAGTTTTTATTTGGCTAGAGAAAAAAAAGAGTTATTATATATATTCTCATGAGTTATTCATATGAGTAACTTCTATAAACGTAAAGAGTTTGTGCCAAAAATTTAAAAGATCTATTTTAAATTAAAAAAAAAAAACATTATTAATTTTTCGCATATAAATAACATCACTTTATTTTTTTGTTTGAGTGCGTGTCTAATGTCTAGTTCAAAAGATTCATACAAGTTTTTAGTTATCAAAAACCTTTCATAATGTGCTTTTTGTTGCAAATAATCCTTATTTAAAACCTGCGTTTTATTTCTCACTGGCCTCATAAGTTTCATAGCCAATCAAAGAAAATATTAGGCATTTGCTAAAAATTTTTGCTAAATAATTGCGTCTCAGTTAGTCTAATAAGTATCCGTATGGGAGAATGCTTGCGAATACAGTTGGTGGGAAATTTAGTTAACCTACGTTTGGTTTTTTTTTTAATTATATTATTTCAGTTGGCTTTAATCATTTTTGATATACAGCCAACAAAAATGTCACTCAAACCCAAAATCAAGATTTTTTAGCAGATGCCTGAGTGTGTATTTGTATATATGTGGGTTCATTTTTTACTTATCAGCTCAGCTCGATAAGATAATAATATTTCTTATTTACCATATGTTTATTTTCTTAATTCTTTTTCTTAATTATTATTGGGTTATTTAAAATTATGTTATAATAGTCTGAAAGTAAAATTTAATGAGACACAGACTGGGTAATCTTGTACACAGACAAGGACTTTCATGTCTATGTATAATATACTTAAAATTTAACATTTTAAGTAATTAAAAAAGTCTAGATAATATTTACAATATCTATAATTACAGTTACTGTTTTCAAATATTCAAATGACTATTTTTTGTATTGTATGTCTCTGTATATTAGTCATTTTTATATTTTTCTAGAATTGTACATACTCTTATATCCACATAAATATCTATCATGTATGAAGATACAATAATGTAAATACAAAAGGCAATATTGTAAAAAAGATTTTCATTTACGAAAAAAAAAATAACACAAAATTACTACCACCGTAAAACAAACAAATCTACTCTCGAAGTCTCATAGTTTGCATATGAGAAGGTTATATGCATGTACGATATGTTATATCTAATTTTATATATTCAACCCCTAAATATCAGACAGTTGAAGTACATGCATACAGATACAGATTATTTATTTCGTTCAAAATGGTATAAATATAGAAATATATATAGAATTGTATTCTATTATTATTACCAGCATAGAATCTGATCTGGAATGCCAGATCTATAATTTTCTAAGTGAATAAGATATTGCTGATATGTAGTTTATACGTTTCGATAAGTAGTTCGTGGAGCTAAAATGTTTTTATAATAAACCACCCGTCACAAAATAGTTATGGTAAGTACAACAACTTTTCCTCGACGAAATTAGACCGTCTAAATACACGAAGACAACATGTCCACAATAAAATACGCGAAGACAAAATATCCGCAAACCAAAATACCCCTCACAGAATACCTGCAAATTGAAATATTATAATAATATACTCTGAATGAAATTACATATTATTTTAATTATGGTTCTGTTAAGATTATTAAATCCTGTTTCATTACATATAATGTGTAATGAATGCCATGTTCAATATGAGGGCTTGCAATTGCTTTATAACAAGACAATTAGTTTTTCTGAAAATATACAAATGGTTATGGCACTTGCATTTGTTCCAGTTCACGATGTGATCTCAGCGTTTAATGAAGTTACATAAAGTAAATTTTTTATTGATCACGATGATGAATTATGTGGTTTTTTTGATTATTATGAGTCAACATGAATTGGTGTATGGAAACGCATTAGAGTTCATCGGTCGGTGCCTCTTTGCTATTGAGATTTGTTATTGTTATTTGAAGGTTGATATCAATACTTTAATGATTTAGTTCGTGTTATTCATGCTAACTTTGCTTAAATCAAAATGTATTCAGCAAGCACTTGTTGATAAAAATTAACGCACTCAAATACTGGTTTGTCTACCTAAACGGTATGTTATTTACCGCAGTTATAATTATCGTCTTAAAAAAATTGTGGTTTCATATGATATCAATAATAAATTGCAGTAATTTGAAAATATCGTCGGCGGAGATAGAAAAATTAGTATATTAAATGGGCCATAAATCGTAGTTTTACAAAACAAAGTTTACAGGAAACAAAAGATGCAAAATTTTATATTCTAGAATTTTATACTCTGTCAGCATTTGATGATTTTATTCTCAGTAATTGATCCAAAATCATTCCTAAACCTTGAAAAAAATTGAATCTGTCATCACGATAAATCAAAAACAAAAAGAGATACCGAGCTAAAATTTTGGTGACGTATTCTTAACATAAAAAGTATGTTGAAGTTTGTCAATGAGCAAAGTCAAATAAAAAAATCTTTATTGCTTTGAAACACTTTTTTTAAAAATAATTTCCGTAAAATATTTGGATTCGCCACAATTTAAGCTCAATCTACAATACATAATATTAAACAAGTATGTATAGCTGTATATCCAGTCTATACAGTTATAGATATTATTTATATGGCATTAGTATATTTTTATTGTATTTTATGAATGCAAATATATGTCGAGTATCAATACAATTCACTGTGTTAGTTGTTATCTTATCTTGTTTTAATCATATATCATGTTTAAAGAAATAACATCGTGTAAACATATTAAAAACATTATTAAATGATAGAAACGAATATTTATTACTATTCCATTTTTGAGATGAATAAATATGCTTTATAACAGAAAATCAACAATGTATACTTCAACAAAATGTAGTAAATCTTGTCATATAGCGAACTTATCCCAAAAAGATTATATTCATGAAGTATTCTAATTTTAAGATGTGTGTTACTTTGTATATATAGAATGTTCCAACCTAATGGAAAGTTAACTTCAACGGAAATTTCCTGATCCACATAATGTTGATAATGATTCGGTTATCAATTTCGAAACAAGAACAATAATACCTCTTATCCTATGTATCGATTTCCAATCTTTAGCTGGTCATAGTTTTTATTTTTCTTATTTATTTAAGAAATTACCATTAATTGTACCTTAAATAGGTGGCCTGCACACTGAAAACACAATACAATTTTTGAGATGAACAAACTCAGAGGGATGCCAGTGTTGCGATTAACAAAAAAATTCGAAAATCGCGAGAATTTGAAAAACGTAATGGAAACTACTTCCATATATTTTAGTTCGTAATAACCACTTTCAAAATTTTGCGATTTTCAATATGCTTAAATGGATTCCCCCGCATTTATGCTGAACATATAAAAGGAAATTATCATCACAAATTGCGTTATTTTGGTGGTCATGATAGTGAGGCAGTTATCTCTTGGTTTATATTTGTTTCTATCGTATTAAATGCTACTAGAGCATGAAAACGTTCTCAAAAACTAAAACGTGAATATAAAATAAAGCATATATAAGAAAACACAATTTTCGTCAAAAATACTTAAAAAAATAACTATCGAAAAGGTGGAGTTTATTTTTCGAAAAAAAAATTGTCAAAAATATTTATTTATATTGAGCAAAGAGATCCACTAGTCTTTCAGTTCTTTGAGTAAAATCTACAATAATAATCGTACATGAATGGATTTTATATTTATTTCTTATGTTTATATCTATAAGAAATACAATGATAGTTTTTTGTTCGCAAAATTACTGAATAAATAATAATCAAATTAATAATCATAATCTAAAATCTTCACAAACACAGGTTACCAAGAGTGGCATAAATTATTTCGTATCCCCTTTCTCACGAAAAAATGGGCTTAGGCAGTCAAAGTTTGTGTGAAATATTTTAACTTATAATTTCCTTTAAATTGAATTCTAAATGGACGAAGTCGCGGGTACGGCTAGTGTTAAAATAAAAGAGCACATGCATGAATATCTGACACCGAACGTTAAAATATATATCATATAATATTCCTATTTTTTATTATTGAAGAAGCTACTTAAGCTACTTGACTTTTTATTCATATTAAATGTGGAAATTACTTTAAAATAAAAATTTTTATCTTATTCTAAATTTTCACCGAATATAAAATTTTCAGTGAGCATAAATCATTTTCCAAGTACTTAATAAGGGTTGGCACAATTATTTTCAAAATTTCCCATAACACCATAACATACTGGTGTGAAATTTATTTTAGGTATTTACTAATAATAATAATTTTTTAATTATTTTAAATTTAAATCATCCATCCTGCTCATTCGGACCAATCTGTTCTAAACATACAAGTATGCATAACATAGAATAAGTATATACGGCTATAATTTAAAAAGTTTAATTTAAACAGTTCAAATAAGATTCAAAGTTTAATATAAATCTCATTACATATTTCTTTATTCATTTTCTCTTATTATTTGTGCAATAACTCTTTACAGTTATGTAAGTACACATAGAGAAACACCAAGCTTTGTTTTTATGGTTCCGAACCTTAGAATAATAAATCAAGTCGAAGAAATAAACTTCTCCACAATATGACAATTTGTACGTTTTTGATGTTCCTCTCACAGAACAATGTAATACTTTGTTTTTTAGTTTTTTAGCATTTTTGAAACTATGGTCCTTATCTTACATATAAAATGCTTTGTGCGGAAAAAAAGAATCAACGCACAGTCAAAACTGCTTTAGATCTAAAACTTGGAGTTTGTGTTCTTTGTAACACATAGGTATCTAATAAGAAAGGATTTTCAGAAATTATGCCCCTTAAGGTGTAAAAAATAGGGGCAAAGTTTTTATTCAACTTCTCACTTGATGGATGTTACTAATTCTCGTTTCCATCGATTCTAAAATCAATAAATTTGAATTTGACAGGATTTCAATAAAATTAAAATTTCAATTTAAGAAACAAAAAATTATAATTATTAATAACAAAAGTAAATGATAAAAATTTATAATAAGTAGTAAGTTAATAATAATAATTTTTAAAATTTATTGTAGTAGTTAAAATAGTTTTTAAAAAGACCGTAACATATAGCTCCGACCGAGTGCCCCACGACACCTCTCGTTCTTTTTATTTTGTTGGTTTTTTTTTATTAGATATACGGTGTTATATAGATTGTGATCAGCTATTTCAAGAAACTTAGGAACAACTGGCAAATAATACTTAAATAAGTATGAAATATTTTATTTTGTGTGTAATTTATGGTACATTGTGTTTTATTTTTTGCATTCCTAGTACCATTTTATTTTACAGAAATGCAAATTTTTTGACATCATATTCATAATCTTTGACCTGCAATAAATACGTTACTGTAACAAAATATTTAATTTTATCACTTCATTAAAGTCTATATTTGTTGAATTATTTTAAATTTAAGTAACATTTAAAAACTTCTTGTACAAATAAACTGTTTTTATTTCAATATTCCATCCCTGCCATCGCTGTTAACACACCTACCAATATGTTTCTGAGCGTAATTTATGTATGGCGAATGTAAATTTGGGCAAAAAATATATCACAGTCGAAAATAAATATTTATAAAAATCATCGTATTTGTAAGTAAAATGATTTAATTCAAACGTGAAAAATAATCCAATTTAAATCGATAAACTGAAATTTTATTTGTATAAGCCACTTGTTTGATCTATGGAAAAATTATAAATAAATTTATACATTTTTGAAATTTAGGCAATTGACTACATATTTAGAAAATACTTAAAATTACTATTGAATGAAAACAAAGAAATTTTCTTTTGGTTTTATTTGGATCCGTCAAGTACTGGTTATTAAGATCAAAAAAATATTCTAGTATAATATGATTGCGTAATTGAACTATTTGAAAATCCATTTATAATCAGAAATATATCATGGGCATAGTACGTGGAAAGGATTTCTTAATCGATTGATGCGCCACAAGTAACTTTAATTTGTAATAAATCATTTATCTAATAATTTTTTATTCGATTGTTTGTAAGTAATTGTAAATGCAAAATGCAATAGAATAATTAACAGAATAATTGACAAAAATGGCATTTAATTGAAGTTGTTAAATTGAAAATTGTAAGAATGATCGAAGAAATTGCATTAGTAATTATTTTTAATGACAAATATAAATAATTACGCCTTTCAATTGGTTAATAAATTTTGAGAAATTTCCTATGAAAATATTTGTTTTTGTTACTATTCACGTTGACACCCGCAAATATTAGTGATATAAACCGCAATATTTTTATTATCATACAAAAAGTAGAGAAATAAATTATTACAAATTTGGAGTTTGTTATGATTCACTTCTTGTTGGTTGAAGTCACGCTATGCTGATTTTTTCAATGATATTGAATATTTGACAACGCTGATATGAATGAATGTTATAGTACGCATGCATATGTACATAATGTAGACCTTCGCATAGGCAATTAAAGGTAAAAAATGGTTTTTTAACGAACAAAATCGAAGGTCTAACAGGCCATTGATAAAAGGGACGTGCAAGCATCCGGGTCGGGCTGATAGTTAAAAGCAAATTAGACACTAACAAGTGTTACGTCCTTTTATATATTATCATTGGGTGTAATAAGGCGTATTTATTTTTATACTCTAGAAACAAAACAAAAGTTAAGAACGTTAGTTTACTAAATTTGAATTCAAATCAGCAGTGTTTCAACATCTTATCAAAATGACTTAAACGTATTACAAAAGAACTCCATGGTTTTGTATATTGCAATTAATTTTTTTTATGGAAACGTAAACATATAAAAATTATCCATACATTTTGTTTCTATTTTTTGAATGGTATGAAAATATGGGTGCATTTATTTATACTAATATAAAACAAGCAAAGACGTGCCAGAGACACGTGTATGGCAAAAGTTCTTATGTATTGTGCCCTTAATTGAAGTCATAACGTATAACATTCAAGATCAATTTATTTATTAGAATTTCAAAAAAAAAAATTCACATTTACACGAATAAGATCAAATCAAAATTTGTTAATACCAGAAACATTCTAAAAGTATGGACCTTATTAACGCACGGCGTAGGTTTCTTTGTAAGAGACTATGAGTCAATCTGAAAATATGATTCTCCTAAATTTAAACGCAAAATAGAGAAATTCTGAATGCTTTCGGAATATATTCGTTCTATTATCCCATAAAATATTGTAATCTATCTAAATTTATTATCAATCCAGACAGAAGTGATTCAATTTTTGAACAAGTGCCTTTTGTATTATGGTCATTCTTCTTTCTTGCAAAAGAAATTGTATGAAAAAATGTCTACACTTTTGTCAATACACTTTTGTCTGATTTTTTGTTCATCTGTTTCATTTTACATACTTCATTAGAAAGAGAAAAGTATATTATATATATATTATAAAAAAATCAAAGTATTTGTCCATCAAAGACAAAATTCAAAAAAAAAAAAAATTCAGGTATATATATATTCAGTTTCATTTAAAGAAACTATTTCTATGAAAAAATTATTTTAGTTGCTTTGTATTTGCCTACTAGTTTGCCAGTCTCATTTTTTTAGACTAGAAAATTTTGAAATTAAAAAGTGTTCCGCGAGATTTCATTTTGCAATGGTTAAATCCGGTTTTTAAATTTCATCGTCAAAACTTTCCCAATTACAATAAATACAAAATAAAAAAACCATACCTTTGTTTATGTAATTTTTATTATATAATATTTAGTACCATCTTTCTAATGATGACAAATGAAGATTTACTAAGTTCCAACTAAGACTGGATTTGTCGTTTCTTCAAATAATGTTTCAATTAAAAATTTGATCAGAAATGTTTCAGCAACGCATCTTATATCACTTCCGAAAGTTTATTATCATTCTAAATATGAGAATGTATTCTCTATGTAGTTATCATGCAAAGCTTAATTCCCATGTCAATTAAACGTAACTGAATCTTTATTACATACCTTCAAAAACCAACCGAGTATTATAACAAACTCACAATCAATATTTTATTTTATTTTTTAGTATTTTAGAAATAATTTTCGTGGTAGATATGACTATTATTATGTGAATCGTATCAATAATTTTTTTAAATTTTCTACCTGTTTATTTTTCTAGATTAATCCATCGTAGCTAGTAGTTTATAGTCGGTTAAAATCAACACATTTGTGATGATTCAATACTAGGTCGCTTTGTCAGAAGGAACCATTAACACTGATTATATTATTGATTTAAGCTATGACCGTTAATATGAACTAAAAACAAGTGAAGATAATATCTAATAGAATTAATTGTCTAGATACTCGAAATATGATTCAGTATGTTTTTGAAAAAATGTTTCAAACAAAATTTGTTTGATTTGAAAAATAAACATTTTTTGCTTTTGGATTTTTCTTCTATCGTTTAATGGTTCAAAAGTTGGATCTTGGATCGTCATGTATCCAATGGATCCCATGAACCGATTTTGCTCATTCACGAATTTGATATCACTTTTTATGTCTAAAGTATGTAAGACATAAAATTTCAACTTGCTATATATTTTCTTTCTCGAGTTCTAAAATTTATTATTATTTGGTCAAATTGCTCTATCATTCTAAAATAAATAAAAAATTAAGAAAGCATAAAACATGGCTTTTTTAAATTCATAACACGCCTTTGACTAGATAAGTGATATAACCTTTACAACAATTACTATTATCTCTCTATAATACTACCAAGCAGGGTCATTGATTACAAAAGACACGTTTAATGGAACGGAAACAAAAAACAGTAATAGCAAATAAATTAATATATTTCTCAGACAGTTTGGCAGCCTAACTAGATTATATTATGCATAAGTATTCTTATATATTTTTGTTTTTGTAACTGCATGGTCAAGAAAACTTAAGATAGTTATTTTAAATATTTTTCAAGTAGTAGGTTAGGGAGGGGGTAGTGTTATAATGAATTAACAGTTTTCATATTTTTCGGACAATTTTATATCGATCACAAAAAACTGGACCTTCCAAGCATGAATGGAAAGAACTTAGAGGTATTTTTAGAAATTATATTCAGGTATTAGGGAAATTTTTCATATACTTATAGTCTATGCATTAAATAAGATGTGTGAACCCAAAGCATATTATCATAAATTTATACATTATTGATGTATAAATATGACGCTAAATTGAGTTTTTTGAACTTACAAAATATTATATTTTTAAATCCTAGATGATTTTAATTTTCATAATTTCAACAATAACTTACTATTAGAAAGTAAATAATACCAAATGATTTAAACTTGACTTTTGTACGAACAATACGTAGAAAGAAGAAAAAAATGTGCAAGATTTTTATCAAAGATTTTCTGTTATGTTTGAACTGTTCGATTTAGGAGCATTTATAAAAACATTCTAGCATATTACTACTATAGTACAAAGAATGTTTTTATTTCACTTAAATTATTTGAAAAATTCGTGACTTGTAAATACACAATGTTACGTGTTGTTCGATAATCATTTGTTATTGATTCGTCAAAATTTTTATTGTTTAAGGTATTCTTTTGTTGTATTATTTAAAAAAATAAAAGCAAGGAATAATCGACTTGAATAGCCTTAGTCAAAGGCTTTACGAAGCTGTTGAAGCAATTAGACATTTCAATTACCATTCTGAGGAAATTGCACTCGAAACTTCACAATTTCTTTTTGCCACTCACATGTGGCTATTTCGCGAACCATCGATCCGATTTTAATCATAAAGTTCACTGACACGTGCGTATTTTATAGTCTCATTCATCGCTTAGATCTTAGATTAGTGAAATTATCATTAGATTCCCGACCTATTTCTATGATATATTCAGTGCTGTTTTAATATATCAAAAAAATCCCAAGCGAGAATTGAAAATTCAATCAATTTTTAAATTATCTGCATATAAATTTAATTATTTTTTAATTTTAATAATTGCGCATTATATAATATTTTACCAACGAATTCATATTCTAGATGTACTTAGATAAGATAATAATTCAATTAACAATAATTATTTCTCTGTATATTTGTATATTTTATATGACTAATATACATATTACGTAGATGGTATATAAAATGATTGACATAATATCAATTCTCAATCAGTAATTGTATTACCTCAAAATATTGGTAGTCGATGTAATAAAGGTATGTGTTACTTGGTCATCCACAATTATATTACGAGAATGTTCATCACACAAATAACACTCAAATTAAACCTATAATAGTATAACAAACACACAAATTGTATAAACACATCATTTGTAATAATTCTGTGGTTTTATTATATTTGATAGAGTACAGAGTTTACCATGAAAAACGTTCAGTGTTTCAAATTCAAAAGTTGAATCTTACTAAGTGATGGAAAATCGTATCTTCAAATTGTTTCTACTTGAAGGATAAATTATATTTGCCTGATAACAGACAGTTACAATTGAATAGTTGAAGCTCTTTCTGTTGACTGTTGATTACCATTTTTATTCGTTTTATTACAAAAATTTTGAATGTTTAATTTTTAATAATATTATCTCGTTTCTTCAAAATTATTCTATTTTATATAAGCAACTTTAAAAGTTTGCAATTGTAGATTCACACATAACAAAATTTGTCGTACGCTATATTTTTATTTGTATATTAAAAATATAGATCATGGTTATTACCTTTCATATTAATTTTCTTACAGAACTTTCTATCAAATTTTTCAATTAGTAAACTCATAGATTTGTTTCTTCTCTCCTTTATGTTCTTCTCACGTATTATGTTCAGAAAACAAAAAATTAAAGTAATTTTTTTATTAGGAAAATAAAAAAAAATTAAAATTTTGCTATTTTGTTTTTTGCTTAAAATAACTTCCTCGTACTTCGAATTTCCATATCAAATATAGTCTAAATTTCGTTTTATATTATAAATGCAAGTTTTAATATAGTTGAACTACCACAGAAACGTAATAATTATAACTTAACTATTTAATGTTGAGTATTTTTGATTTATTCAGGTAAAAATAAATACTTTACTTTAATAAAGAAATATAAATATGAAAAACAACTTAATAAATCATTAACGTCGTGTTGTTTAATAGTTAGAAGATTCAGGTATAATTTTTTTAAGTAGAATATTCATGGGTTTGTATACATTTGTTATCACAATTGCTTAAAGCCATTTACAACAAAGCCTTATTCACTATTCCAACATAGCTTATTAAGATTATATGCATTGTTTTTTTTTCTTAAATTTACACAAAAACAATGTTTCTACAACTGCAATATTCCTTAATGTGTTCCTGTAAAATGTTTTCATTCCTTTGTTATTACAAAAAATACTGAATATCTTTTTGGTACATCCTGTGTAAATTTCTTGTATAATAATATAAATGGAATACAAAATATTGATTAACTTTTAAAAACTAATTTCTAAGAAAAATGTTGATACAAAACAATAAATAATAAAAATAAAATAATTTACAATTTATTACTTTTAAGAGTTTTAATGTTTAAATTGTCAAAACAATGTGAAAAATTACGATTGTAGTAATTCTAGTTATCAAAGTACGTAAAGCGTAATCATACTTATGAATTAATAAATGTAAATTGAGAAATCAATAAACAAATACACAGACTTGTCACAATAATTTTTTTATTATAATTGCTTTACAAAGTGATTATTAAATAAATATAATAATAATACACGTTTTTACTTATTGACCGAACAACTTTGTGATTTTAGCTTTTAATTTAGAAGCAGTTTCACTAGACTTGATTTTTTATGTCCATCTGTCTCCAAAAATATCTTGTTTCTCTTCATACGAGATAGTTACAGTCACTTGTACAACCAATGTTAAATGAAATTGAATTATTATTGGAAATATAAACTATAATTTTTATATTACATTCCATCCTTTAAAATAAATATCCAAAACATCAACATTTTTCTATGTCATCAAGGAAAATGCGATTTTTTTCTATCAAGAGATACATAATTTAAGCCTAAATATTCAAAGTTGACCTAATGAATAACCATTTTCAACATTATAGTTGCCTACTTAATTACTTGAGTATCTTTTTTTGTGTGGTAACATATTGAACAATGAGCAATAAAGACAATATAAATAGACCATTTCAAATTTAGAAATATATAAAAATTGTCGACCCATTTTAAAGCTTCCTATATTGTACAAGCTACAATCACACCAATCGGCTTATAATTCTCAGAAAAATCAATTTACACCATTATGAATAAAAGAGTACCATGTTCGATTAAATGTGGTTTAAAAATTAAATGCATTTAAACACAATTATAAAAAATGTTGAACGAAGTGTTTCAAAAGTTATCACACTGTTAATAGATGTAAACATAAATTATTTTCTATATATAGATAATCATAATTTCGTTTTGAAAACCATCGTTTTTTAAGAGCAAGAAGTGTAGAAACGATGCCTTGGTTTCAGATTATAATAATTTATCATATCACAGCTATTAAGTTCAATTTATTTAGTTAATCGCTTTAAACTACGCACATGCTTATTTCTTTCTTAATACACCATTACTTACAATTATGCAAACAGCCTGTTTTTTAATTAAACGCTAAATCTTTTTGATAGCACGCTTCATTATTTGATAAGTTTATAAACAAACTTAAACGAAAAATAGTAATTTGATAACTACTCTTACTACATATTGAAAAATTATATTGACTATTTGAAAAAATTACTCAATCAATCGAAATGCAATTATCATAATTACTCAATACACATTACTCAATTAGTGGATTTCGAATCTGGAGCTTCATTCCACTACGTCATCATTTTAACCATAGTTTTTTGTTTTGCATGCAATACACGGATTTCTAAATATAGGTATGTTGAACTTGACAATTTTTTTTCGGATTCTGCATGAAAGTTGGACCTGTTTATTTGCCTTTGAACTGTACTTGTAAATTTTAAAGTAATATCCAACTTTCTTATGAAATTCGATATAATATTAGCCTATCGATCATTATTAGGCTTGTAGGTTAATCACCACTTGGTTGCCAATGTAGATTTAAATTTCCCACGTTAGTGTATTATTTTACCCACTCAGATAATTCATTAATGGCCGCCACTTCCATCTGATACACAATATTTCTTAAAATGTGGGATTTGGACTCTAGTAACCCTGATCGGCCCTATTATAATGACTCCCCACTCTTAATAGTTCGGAACAAAAACAATAAGCTTATTACTTGTACATAATACTTCACATATGCTTTAAAACCAAAAACATTTTCTAGAGTGTGAAAAGTAGTAATTTTTTTAATTCTCACAAATCTTTCCATTCTTAATATCAGAACGAGCATTTATCTTTTAAATGAATTTATTTTAATACACTCTGTACATTATCCTTTACAAATAAATTCCCTTTTTTAAATATTGATAATGCATGCGTCAGTAAATATGCGAAATATATACATATAATATTTCCTGGTAAAATAATAATATATAAACACATTTCATATCATGGGTAATATTTATGTAGATTATTTTTATACCAACCATGATAATTATTTATATTATCATGAATAAAATGATTTCCAACAACATAATTTTTATCATTTATAAATTACTGCATATAAATGAAATGATAAATCTTGCATGATAATTGTATGACAGATATTCGATTACAAATTGAGACCCGTTAAAGTAACGAAATGAAATAATATTTATTATGTTTCCAAAGGAAAATATTTTAACGTTTGAGAAGTAATTTGTTACAAAAATCGTTTATAAATAATGTATGTCAATCTAGCCAAACACCTTTTCCCAATTAAATTTGAAATAGGCTCATAATTAACCGTTAATTAATCGTTAATGAATTGAGAGAAAAAAAACACACAAAAATCGCTTTAACCATAAAGGAGAAAACTAATGTTTCGCTAAGATAACAGTAAATTTAGTTTTTAAATCAAATTTTTTTGAAAATATACTCATAATAAACCATTAAATAATTGTAAAAAATAATTTTTCCGCTCTTACCATTACGAAGAAAAATAATGTTTCGCTTAGTTGGCTATCTAATTATTTTTCCCGTTATGGTTAGAGCGATTATTTGTTTTCGCACAATTAATTAGCGATTAAGAAATGGCTAATAATGAACCTATTTCGAATTTAATTGTGAAAAGTTGTTTCCCTAAGTTGACCTACATTTATAAATATGTAAGTATTATGTATATAGTGATGATTTTCTTTCAAGTATCAGTCGAAACATGAATGTGTCAATTGGTAATATCATAGTTCTCAAGCAGATGGATTGATTTTGTTTGCATTATTTCAATTGGACCGAATACATTGCTTTATTTTTTATTTGTTACTTCCAGATAAATTAATAATATAAGATACTTAAGAAAAGTTTCAACTATTAATAATCGCTAATAAGCACTAATGAATTCAATGTTCGCTTTGTTCCATAGCATTACCGGATGGAATTATGTGCATTATTTGTAAAGATATATAAATTTGCCACATATGGTAAAAACATTTCTCTAGTTACTATAGGATTCTTTAATAGAGCACGACCACTAGATAAACATTTCTTTGTCAACAATCAAGTTGATTGTGTCAAAAACTTACTCCAGAATTATATCTGCATCGGATTTTCTAATTATTCATAAATTTCGTAAATATCACCTATGTTAGGAAAAAATAACTCGCTTGACACTTCTTTTTTTATAGAGTAATGAAAAACTTTTGGACAATGGACATTGAACAAAATATGTGTATTATGTAATTTAATTCATTCTCATTCAAATAATCAACCCATTTATTTCTAGGAATAAAATATTGATATTGTTCATTGAATTAAAAGTTTGTAGTTGTATTGAAGCATAATTTAGGCATAGATCTGAATTAAATAATCTCTAAAATAATTTAATTTTTTCATAAATATCTAACGCATTGTTTTTGTATGCTTAATTTTAAAAATATGTTCCCATTGAGCTTTTTCAAATGATTTCTACTCTTAGCTTAATCACGGAGAATCACTTAAAAATACTAAATGGTTATTGATTCATAAAATCAAAAAATTTCCAAAGAAATTTTATGCCTAGAATTTTATTAATATTATTGAACATATTGCGATAGTTATTAGTCCACCTCTATACAAAATAAAATATTTTATATAAAATTATGTGCCACTTATGTAGAATGACTCACTTTTTCAAAATTTTGATTATATTTTTCAAACAATTTCATACAGTTGGCAAATAATTAACCATACTAGGCTCTGACCACAAAATTTTTCCTACCTTTAACAAATTTAGTGCTATTTAAGTGCTAAAGCTTACTCTTTTTAAGATTTTATTTCTCAAACCGTTTAGGTAAAAAACGACATTTTGAATGGGTGGCCCCCAACCATTTCCATGCTAAAAATTGCACAAATTCCAAAAAAACAAATCAAACCAGATTTTGTTGCTCTAAGATTTCAGCCTAACATGTTGAAAAAGACTCACCCTTTACAGTAAAACCCATATAAAAACCTGGATCTATCAAACAAAAACCAATGGATATACTGATAGGAGCGAAAAAAGAAACATACCAGAGTTTGAAATACCAGAACATGGATAAAAAATTTTGTTCAAAAACAATTTTAAAACGTGGCTCAATTGGATCTGTATAAGCCCTTATAATTTCATTTATCGTTTAAAAACAAAACAAAAAATATATTTCAAATAATAAATTCTATATAAAAAAAAGTTTCGAGAAGAGTTGGTAAACATAAACAAATATAATAATATCATTTTTGAAAGGGTCATAAAAGCATTAAGCTTTCAAAAACCACATACACTAATCAAACGGAGATGTGGGTGGTTCTCGTTTGTTAAATATGTGTATGTATAATGGCAGATACATACAGAGTGTTTTAGAATATCAAATGTCAAAATTTATAGAATTATAGAAGTTTTATATTTGAGTCAAAATCGCATCGTATAGTAATCAGAACACTTCTTTCGGTTGATATTCTTATTCTTTTGTTTGAAACTATTAATCTAGTGCAATTACTTATAATGTGTGAAAAATGTCGAATCCAGTCATAGTAAATGCATTATAATGAATATTTGTTGTTGTGTAAATTTTGTTTTTTATTATAAAACCATGTACGTCGAAGTTTGTCAATTGTAAACTGACGTAATTTTGAAAATGGGATGGGTGCCACTCTATCTAGGGACTGAAAATTTCAAAATCAATAATAACTTCAGATATTTAAAAAACAAAATGCCAAAAGCCTTAAATTTTCTAGATGCAATATCAATCGAATTATAGATTATTGGAGGGGAAATTTCGGTACAATAATTCAGTTAATTGCATTTAACGATTAATAATATAAAAACGAAAAACAATTCGATGAAAACTGAGTGGATATTTTGTAATTTATGTCAAAAGACCTTCATAAAGATTGCTGTTAAAGTTGTGAGCTTGAAAACTAAACGAGTTATTACGAAAATAAACTCGCTTAGTTCTCTTTATAGTTAAAAAGAACTTCGTTTTTTTGCTAAATTTTTTAGTGAAACCAAATGTATTTTAACCAATGCAATGCATGTCCAGAATATTTAATCTAAATGCTAGAAATGCATTTTATTATTTTAACCGCTGTAATGCTGAATAAAAATTACTAAGGTACAAAAGTTTTTTTATCTGTCAACAAATATTTTGTCATTTATTTAATTTCTGTAAGAACAAAATTACGTGAGACGTCAATGTTTGATGTTCATACATGAAAATAATGATCAACATAACTGAATATTGAATAATTTTAAAAATTATGAGTTTTTAACAGTTCCTCTTCACAAGTTTCTTTATTATAGCACTTAAAACTCTATACAAAATCATTTTTAAATCCATTAAATAGTTTAGACCGGTCAACTGTTCAAGATCGTTTATTGAATTACAATGTAAGTAAAATATGAATCACGACACAGATATTTAATGTTCAAAAGCTTAAAACTTCTTTGTTTAGGAATCAATTTTAATTTAATTTTCAAATTTTTATACTATCCAGATTAGTTTGATATTTTAATCGACCCAATTGTGAAAGCACTCTTAGCAAAAAGTGTTCCTACAGTTTTAAATAAAACTGAAGAACACGGCGTAAAATATTCGTTAAATAAAGCAAAACTTTCGATCATGGAGAATATATGTCGATTCAAAACGCAAAATATTCTCTGTACGAGAAGTGAGAATATAGCTTTCCTACAACACTATGTACCTACATTATGTTATTTGTTTTAAAGTGTACTATAATACCTACACATACATAACATGTATACTTACAAAGTGTCATTCGGGTCAGTGATTTTTGGAATATAAAGAAAATTTAGTCCATATTATTTGTAAATGAAATATAATAATAAACAAATAAATAAACCTCATATACTCATCCTCCATATTACAGCTTGTTCTTATAAACTCATCACCTCATACCATCAACTGCCTTGTTGTTGTATTCAATTGTTTATCGAAATAATAAGAGGAAATCATTATGAATTTCGAAATGAAGTTTAATTCAAGGAGAATAAATACGTATATGTAGTACTTCAGAAGAATTATTTTCTCACAAAGAAAATGACAAAACATACAAAATAATCATTCCCTTTATAGAACAATGAATCGTTGCGAATATTTTGATATATTTAGGTTTATGAATATCTCCATATTATATGTTTACAATAATTTGGTTGTTGCAGTACAAATAGTATAAATTTATTACTGAAGAAATAATGATGCGTGATTTAGAATTTGAGTATAAGTACATAAATGTACCTCGAACAATTTGGGAGTAGTTTAATTATGCTGGTAAAAATTTTCAATTAAAAAAATTCTATAATAATATTAAATAAAAATTAAAATAATTGGCTAATTTAAATTTTCTGTAATTATACCAGGAAAATAATAAATGCAAATACTATGTATGATTTTGCCCGAAACGAGATAAAAAGAGCTCTTCTTACTCCATTTCTCTTTTGTACCCGGCAAATTTCCTATTAAACTAACACAAATATTCATTAATTCAATAACTAGAATTTTTGTACACATAAAACTTAATAATTGTAATTAATCATTTTACGGTGTTAATAATCATTAATATATTTTTTACATCCCTCTTGTTTTTTAGAGTTAATAAGCATGTATAAATTTCAAAGAGTGTATTTATTATTACTATGAGTAAAAGCAAATTGTTTTTCTTTTGTGTGCGTTTGTCAGTTACTACAACTTATATATTTTTAACAATATTTGTTATCAATTTCGCATTTACTGAAAGATTAAAAGTATTAAAAACATTACACATCGATGTGCAACCTGGAAGTGTAAAAAAATCTGTTTTTTTTAAAGGAATGGTTTAGAAAGAAAGAAACAGACATACGTGTAGTTTGAAACGATGAACTGAACAAATTGAACTTTATATCTGTCATATGATATCTAAATCAAATTTAATATGGTAAATTGTAAACATTGCACACATAATAAAATATCTGTAGTTTACAATCAAATATGAGTTGGAGGCACATCTGACTTGTGAAACCTAAAACCCTTCAAATTAAATAGAATAATTATATAATAATAATAATATGTCTTAATTTGGTTGACCGTTCCTGTTGTATAAATAGTATCAACATACAATTAAAATTAAATAAAATAACAATAAAAATATTTATACTAATTCAATTACAAATAAACATTAGAATTAATTATAATTTAAGAAGATAAGGCAAGATGTTAATAAGTTGTTATATTATTGGCTAAGTCTACAGCTACTTTTGTAGACCATAGTAGGATTTTTCAATAAGGTGTTTTCTAAAACTTTGTTTGAATTTAGAACGTAGTAAATATTTAATATCTTTTTTGACGGTAAATTATTATTAGTGCCCGATTTTACTGTGATATTTGCTAAGACTAGATTGGCAAAGTATATAAGTGTCGTATTCCTTAAAATTTACATTTTCCGAAAATATGCGAGGAAGACTTTTGACGAAGATTACGTACGCAAGAATGTTAAACACTATTAAAATTTTATAACTTTTGAAGATAGGCACGCAGGTTTCTCGTGTACCAACTTTGACCATGACTCTTAAACATCTTTTTCGAAATTTCAAAACGTCATTAAAAGCGGAGGATGTTCCCCAAGATGTGAATTAAGATAGATATCTCAGAAGCAAAATATGGAAACTTTTTGTAATAAATGTGTAATGTGATGTCTTCAATTCAAATCTCGATCAATGTATATACCTATTTATACTAGCTGACCCGACCAACGTTGTTTTGCCATAATAATTATTTCTAATATGGATAACATCTTCTAATATTATGTTACTATAAATCCCCGAACTATGTAAATTCTAAGATTTTCCGGTAAAACCTCAGATTTACCTACTCTTAATGGTAAAAGTCTGAATAGTTCCGTGATTCATTTCGAAAGATTTTATAAAGATAGAAGAAGTAGTTAAAGATAAAGAAGTGAGACTTTGAGAAATTGTCAGAAAATGGCCGTCTACAGGAGGACAAGGGTTTAAGAAATGTAAGTGTCTTAATAGTCCAAGAGCTGACTGAAAAAAAGCCTACCGAGTTACCGGATTTTTTTATTAATTTTAGTTTAAAATATATAAGAAAAATTTCATTGTATTTTATGTTTATACTTTGTAAAATACTCTTATAAATAAATTTAAAAAATCGCTTAAAAATGGCATTTAATTCCTGAATACATCTGATGAACAATTAAAGTTCATTTTTAAGTGAAAGGTCATTTTTAAGCGATGTTTATTCATCTATTAGAATAGAAATGGCACTTATGTATTTAATCGATAAGGAAGCAGAAATGCAACAAAAAAAAACTAAAAATAATGTCGTACCAAGGGGTTAGCATCAAATTTAACGAAGTACTTGTTTATATTTTTGTACTCACTTAAAATTAAATTTTAATTCAAGTGGTAACTCGAATGGTATCGTGGTAGTACGAAAAATGTCCCCTTAGAAAAAATATGGCAATTTTATGTACCATTTTTGCCCAGGCACTAAACGATTTTCTAAATACTTACAGTGACTACTATCATTTAAAAAAATACTTCGATCGGCAACTCTATAGGCCAGGTTTTTTGCAGTCAGCTCTTGCTCTCTAAAAAATACATGTGGAAGACATAGGCATAGGTCATCTGGATAACTTTGTAATTCTAAACACCACAACAGCACTTCATGCTGCAACTAGTAATTTTTTTTATTTTTATTATAATGACAATCATTGATTTTTTCTATTATCAAATAATAATGAAAAAATGGTAGTAAAATACTAAATAATAATGAAAAAATATTGATTCAATTAGCCTAATGTACGTAAGGGTTATGTTTTATAAAATATTTTTACATGAGTTACTTTTTTACTTTTTAGAAATTTTGAGTGTTTAAATTTTATTATAATTATGTGACTTAATAAATAAAACTACCAAATTAAAATGATGAGAATTTGACTGATTAGTAATATAAATGATAAATAATTACTTTCATATAATCATTTTTCATAGCATCATTTACCACCCGTCACTGGTATAACCTAAGATGTACTAAACTCTGATGGTAAAAGCCTGAAAAAATTGTCTCTTTTTTGTAAAGAACACTTATCCGCTCATGTCGGTAAATCTTAAGATTTTCCGGTAAAACCTAATTCTTTTTGTTAATCAATTTTTTGTAAATTTAGTCACGCAAACGGTAGGATTTGTTATTTGACTAAATCTGTTTGATCATATAACATAAAGTATATTTCATTCGTATGTCCTCTGGTGTTTGACGCATCAGTTTTGAATATTTGTAGATCTGTTATATAAAAATATCGATAACATCCAAAAGTAACTAAAATTCACAGATAAAGCTGCATTAAAGCACCTATGAAAATATTAATTTGAACAAATTTTTTGATCAGTAATTATTTTTTGACAAAACAATGTGAACAAAGAGAACACATTTAGAAATGAAAAAGAACAATTATGTGTTCATTTCTTATCAGTTCATATCTATACACTTTTGTAGAATTTTTATGTAAAGTGTACTACAAGAATAAAATTTTTGTCTTGAACAGACTGTCATAAAATACGAAGAGAGAATTAATGTTAATGGTACATTTGGGTTATGACAAGCTTAATTAATTTAATGATCAAATCATATATATCATATATTTTGTAAAACTGTACGTAGGGGAATTGGCACGAATCCGCATGATTTTTGCCTTTAGCCTATAAAAGATAAAATACTTATACAATAAAATTTCGCTTTGAACTTCTGAATGTATTATAAATTTAACAATAACAATAGCTAGAAAAGACAGATGGTGGAAACCTGTAACCGATAGAAAAACTTTTTTCATCTTGTTGATTTAAATAATCAAAAAATGTACAGATTATAGCCTTTGGAGACCTAGGTACAAATTTTCAAGTATTAGATAACAACGTTTACTACAAAAAATGTAAATAATAATCAATTTCAGTTTTCTTATTAGGCGGATAATATTTTACGATATCTTTTGTTTACGAATGTTGAGGTTCTCTTGACCGAAGGGCGCTTCAGTTCACAGAAGAATATACACAAGGATTCTACAAGTGAATTTTATTGTATTGTACAAACTGGGACTGAAGTTATAAGTGAAAACAAAACGGTCATTAAAAAATAAGTTGTTTTTATAACGTAAGCGGATTTATTTGAAGTTTATTCAATAATCTAATAGCTCTAATGACATACAATTTATAAAATGAATGTATCACAGATGTTTGCACGTGAACTTGAATCTACTTCCTGTATTTGAAGAAATACTATACACTACCGCACAATAATTTAACTATTTTAAATTTTTCCATGCACAAAGATAAATATAGTATTACTAAATGAGTATTGGTGATAGCAATCTGTTGTTATCCCTATGACCCTTTGCATAATTGGAATAATATCATCAAGAAAAAACTTATCATCGTAGGAATGTTCGTTTACTCCCTTCGTTATTTTTCAGTTTACGCCTTTTACCATTTTTAGAAAAAATATAGCTTTTATAATTATTCTTTAAAGAGACAAATATCGAAGTAAACGCATTTCAGCGTACACGACTCGGGACTACCCCATATTTATCTTTACCCAGATTTCGAGTTCCTGTTTTAATTCTTTTAGACGAATTCGCCGCCTTCGTTTATTGTTACTCTATAAATTCTATTTGATGGCCTATCATTTAATCTTATTAATAAGCCTTCTGACCTAATCATGCGTAGTTTCTTTGCATCTTTTTTAGTTGTTCCTTTGTAATGATTTTATCTTTTCTTGTTATTTTTAGACCTTAATATGTACAGAAAACGAGTTTGGGCTTCCTTCTAATCAATTTTAACACAACGAATGCTACTAGTTTAAAAAAATTATTATTTAAATAAAATTTATTTAAATATTAAAACAGATTGCTCCCGATGGCAAACATAAACGGGCAAATAAAGCAGAATTGTGAAGTGAATTACTCCAAGATGACACGGCATCTCAGAAAATTTGTTATTTACAAAAAAAGAATTATCGTTTCTTTATTCTGGATAATAATTAATAAGGTCAATTGAATAAAAATACCTCATAGATATTTTATTATCTAATACTAAAAGTTTCCGATAAGTCATATCGACAAATAAATTCGAGTATTATCTTTTTCTAACAAGTTATGCTTATTTCTGCGTATTTAATAAAAAATAATTCGATATTATTAGAGAAATATTTTACCATATAAACTTTTGACGATAATAACAAATAAATATTAAGATCATATTTCTGACTCTAATTAGAACATAAGTAGTCTTCATTTACTTTGCCTTTTTAGTTTTGAAAAGTTTGTAAGACTACAGTTCAGTTTTTATTTTATTTAAGAATGCTTAGTATATTCCTCATAAAAAACAATGTTTGTTGTTCGTGATTCAAAAACAGGCTTTTGTGATTTTTAACAATAGAATATGTAAGAGTATAATAATTTTAGTCTAGTTCTAACCCTAGACAATAATGAAGCCACAAACAAAATTTTGGTATGGGAGTTCATAAATTCACCTAATTAATCCATTTACGCTTATCCGCCTGCCCATCTGTCATCAAGATAACTGATAAACGAAAAGAGGTATCAAGTTAAAATTTCGGTGACGTATACTAGACATAAAAAATAAGTTTGAGTTCGTGAATGAGCAAAGTTAAATCTAATTAAAAATTTAGAAATTAGATCTCATGATACATGATCCAATATTAAACCATACAAGATAAAAGAAAAATTTATAGACAAAAATGTTTGTTTTAACACACAACTTTTGTTCGAAATATTTCTTCGTATAATGTTTGAATTCGCCACAATTTCAGCTCAATATTAGCTGAATATATATTTGGAATACATATTATTAAGATTAATGCTAATATGTGTAATATTTTATTAATTCTAATGATTAAAATAGATTAAACATTGATACTGAACTACATGCCGAATATCTAAATAATTCTTTTAGCTGTCATTTTCACTTGTTGAACTAAGATCTGGTACAAGCTTAGAAAATATTTAGGACCTTCACCTCAAAAATTTGTAGAAGATTCGGTGTATAACTAAAATAAAAAAACCGTGATACACCGTGTTTTTTTTTTCTATAAAACTTGATAATTTTTTTTCAAAACGCAATCCGCAAAGTTTCAAGAGGATCGTAACACAAACAAGGCGGAAAAACAGGTAGACAAAAATTGACTAAATGATTAATTTTTCAAATAATTGTACCAACATTTTATATAACATTTCTTCTTCAATATTTTTAATTGGTACACACTAAACTTTTAATAGATCCTTGTCTATTTGATGTTCGTATATACAAAAAATAGCTCTTCTCCACCCGGTTTACAGAGTAGCTTTATATTCAAAAACATTAATTTAAACTAAAGTAAAGATTATCGATATACTTCATCACTGCTTTCATTTTTTGCTACTTTTAGTACAGCGTTCCTCAACTCTAGTGTATTCCTCAACCCTAATACTAAAGTGTATTTGTGCAATATTCGCAGAGTTTCGCTCCCAATTTACTATCAGTATTAATAAATTTAAAAAAAAATAATAATAGGAATACGTCAATTATCGTCTCTACGAAAGTAGAATGGATAAACCAAAACATATCAAAACATAAAATTTTTCTACTTTAATTAAATATTGTTCAATATTTTCCTGAGAACTTTGCCCAGAGCTTAACGAACAAACCTTTGGCTGGAAAGCTGGAATGTCAAATACTTCCAGCCGTATATATAACATCTCTTTTCTATATTGAAGAAATGACAATAAATTCTAGAATAAAAATAAAAATTAACTCATGTCCTACATTTATTGATTTTATCGATAGGAACGAGGAACAACACTACTCAATATATATTATTATTCGGTTTTAATCTTTTAAAAAAATAACGTATATATACACACATATATGAGTGAGTATGTGGGTGTGTAGATAGATACTATCCTTTTCTTTTAAGGTTGTTTAGGAGATGTGTAAAAAACTTACTGTAGCAATATAAAAATAAAGAAAATATTTCAATTAAATTTTATTAAACCTTTGACTTGTAAATTACAAAATTATAATAAATTATTTTGTATACAACGCTTTTTTAAGTGAAATTATGAATATTTTTAATATTTTATACAAAAAAACTTTTGCCTCTGCATGTAGATTTGAATTCAATTCCAAACAAACGTATTCGATTTTTTAAGCATTTACTTATAGCTAAATCAATTTAATACATGACGAATACTTTGTAGTATGATTTAATATTATTTTTACAAATTTAATTTATTTTCATTCATTAATTAAATAAAATCTTATAATATTTTTTCGTATGAAATCTAGTCAACACCATCAAATATATGATATAATTGTAATTTTGGTAAAATCGTCAAAGATGATATATTGCACTCTCTTCAATACATTGTTTTTGTTATAACATACGTTCTTTATCAACTGTCAAATTAAACTGTCAAATTAAAGCCATATCATTTAAAAATATTGATTTAGATTTTAAATTAATTATTTAAATTATTAAATTGCTTAAATAATGTCTGTATGGATGGCATAATAAAATCATATTCCACATAGTCTATTCAAATGAATTAAAACGATTTCTAAATGAGTTTAAAAAGAAAAATTGCTACAGACTATACGTCTAAGCTGAATGCAGTCTTGCCACACTTTCTTATCAACTAATAAATTTGTACACTATAACTTTTCATTTTAATAAATTAATACTCAATTAGTTCTCTGGAGATCAAATTACTTATTATAAATGTTTGAAATTCCTGCTACCTTTTTCAGTTAAAAAAGTTTTTTCAGTTTTTTTCATAAAATTACGTGTAAATAACAGATTTAAAGATTGCATTTACTGTTTAACAGTTTAGCGAATCAATTTGTAATTTATACAGGTATTCAGAATAGAATAATGTCCGTTCTACTAAATTTTTATTCGTGTCGTAGCATTTTTATATATCCATTAGTAACATCCTTAATACTTTCCACACTCAAATGCGAATTTAATTGGAAAATTATATGTACACATTGACATAAATAGAAAATATTTATCTAAATTAATAAATAATAAAAACATTTTTAAGATCAACTTCAATAAAGATTACTTGACATAAAATTACTATGAGTTATAGAGAACATTATTTTTGGGTTCAAGTAACTAACAAAATAAATATAAAAAAGTAATGAAATTTTTCCGAAAAGGCTCGAAGAATTGAGATATTATATGAAAAAATGTATTTTTAACATCTTAATCACATAAATAATTCAGTTAAATGTCCGTGATTCTAAAGTAATTTTTATCGCGTTTTTCTGCTTCCATTTTACATTTTCCTAAATGTAAATGTTTAAAATAATCTCACATATTTTCAAAATTCAAATTAACCATAACCAAAGCATATCTCGCATGCATAATTCAGATTTCCATGTCGATTGCTGAATATATTTACCTAAATAGGTATAATTATGTTTTTGATTTCAATTTACTTTAAAAAAAAAAAAAGTTCTTTATTTAAAAGTCTCTACAAACTCCAAACGAAAATGCTTGTTACAATATTCAAATGAAAGTGACTTGCACAATATTCAAAACGTATGATTTGTTTTTATATTAAATTCCATCTTTATTAGTCATTATTATATTAGTTTAGTTTACATAAAAATACATAATTATAAAAACATGTTAAACAATCAATTGTTGTTATAATAAAATGCTTAAAAATATAATATTGAATATTAATGTTTAGTAATTAATTTGATAATAATAATATTCATTGTTCATTGTTATTAACAATTATTTTAATTGTTATTAGTTTGATATAAAAGAAATAATCACACTATTATGTATCATATCAAATTACCACAAGCAACTTATTCATACTTTGATAATATTTATATTGGTTCTTCTATAAGAGCGTTACATAGCTACATATTTCTGGAACGGCTTAAGTTTTTAAATTTCAATTTGGATAGAGAAAATTTACAATTTATATAGTTCATTTACATAAAAATTGCTTTATCACTAAGCTACCTCGATTATTTTCATGATTTTCAGTTCCGATTCTTTATTTTTCTCCAATTTCAATTTCTTAGAATTGTTTTAAACAAAATGTATATCAATAAGCAAACCTATATAACTAATTATGTTCATAGAAAACTTCATTAAAATTGAATGAATGGTTCACGACGCGAAGAAGTATCTTGGATACGACAACTCATTAGTTATATCTCGAGTAGAATTTAAAGTCATCCCTGAACAGCTCTCGACAAATAAATTTGGGTTATAACTTACACTGGCCAGCTATTACCTTACTATGTAATGTCATTTCAGCTACTTGTTTGGGATAATTTTTGGCTAATAGTTGACAAAAATTATAAAATATTACTAGCTAAGAATCAGAGTAAATAAAAAAATCAGAATCACAGTCAGAATTCAATAATGGTAGTAATTTAACTGAAAATTAGAAATATTAACTCGCCACATGCTACTATGTAAATAAAATCAAATGATATATACAATTATTCTATGCCAACTTTGACTCAAAATTTAATTATGGTACAAAATATGTCTAATGATTAGCCAGATTTTATTTTTTTAAATTCAAATTTTCAATTAAGTAACAGTAGCCAATCGTGAGGTCATGGTAAGCTAATTTAATTATGACGTAAAAAAAACAAGCCTAAATTTCTAAGTTAGCCATTAGCTGTATCTCAAAATATAGAATAAAATATCAAAATTCCACTTGGGATGCTCCGCTAATGATTACGATAAATTCAAATACATTCGTTCAATAGTTTTGTAGTAATGTTTATTCATCCGAACAGTTTTAGCAGACAGATCCGGTATGTGAACCTAACCTTCAGACCAACAGGCATAAACTGAAAATTAATCAGGACTTGAACGTCGGTGTGTATAAAATATTTTATAATCGGAGCAAAATAAGTTTTATTTTTACGAAACGGAACACAGCACCTATTTCCGATATCAATTGATATCACTCGGAAGTAATATTATATTGAAAACAGGGTGCTTCGTTTGAACTATATAGTGTAAGTGTTATTATTAAGTTATTATTGTCAATGTTTTTTACTTTTAATAAAAAAAGAATATCTTTACATCTTAATAAAATGACTAATGACCAATTTACCAATTGAAAATCGAAATAAATTCTTAAGATAGTAAGCAACGTTGTTTGATAATCTTTATGGCAACAAATTTTGTTCCAGAAGTAATCATCAGAAACTGATCATGTATTAAACAAATAACTTCAATTGTTTTATTGGTCAACAGAATTAACTAGGTTATGGCCGTTCAGTTTGTGCCAAGGTTATATAATGTGCATTTGTCATGAAAAAGATAACATAGGAGTATCTAAATTTTGGCGTAATTTCAAAATAAAATTGCTAAAACAACCACGCATCACAATTTAATGATGACGTATCTAAAAATACTTTATACATGCAAGAATTTGTGTTTGTTTTTTCAAACAATTCATCGAATTTTCCAAGACGTGGAAAAAACATTGTTGGCACACAAAGTATCAAATAATGCCGTTAAAACAATTGCAAAGAATTTTTCTAATATAATATAAGCTTTTTTTATTATTTTGTTTTATTATTGTATGAAACGAACATCACGTTGAAAAATCGACGATTTTTTTATGACATTACAATCTGATATCATTATGAAACAAAAATATACTGCCAGAATTTCTTGGGTTATATAAATTTATGTTTACTTAACTAGCCAAATGTGATAATCATATCTGATTGTCATCACTGAATGAGATTAATTTTTTTGTAGCAGAATGAAGCTAATATGCGAATATCCTTGATAATCAATTAAAACAAAAAAAAATTAATTAAATCTATATCATACGTATACATGCAATATTTCATGAAAATCGGAAGGTTCAACATTTATAGGTATTTAACTATGGAATAGTGTGACTGATTAAGTTAGATATTGTATTCGACTTAGAAAGTTGTTGTTTAAGAGTTCATAATTCAACCCTACGGGGTAGCAAATTAACAAACTAAAATTTAAATTCAAACTTGATTTTCCCATAAAAAACAAAATCTTAGTTAACGATAAAATATGTGGACGTTAAGAAGATAAAAATGTGGTTAGAATTAAGGGGGGGGGGTGATAAATATTGTGTGTTCAACATCGATGAGATACACGGAGAAATACACGGAAAAGTATGGAGGAAAATTAATTTATTTTGTTAATTTATTTTGTTAATTACAGCTATAATTAGTCTAGTTTCGACTACTTGCTACTATGTGGTTTTATAATAATGGTACGAAACAATTAACGTGAACATACTGACATTGCTGGAAACTTTTTCTGATATGGTGAGAATATTGATCGCAACAACTATTTGGACAATGCTATAATGGGACCTTTTATGTATAAAACCTATGCCTACAAAAAAAACTAATCTGGAGATGTGTAATAAAATACTCCCAAAATTTCAATGTTTGTTACACATAGAATATTGAATGTAATTATAAATTGTTGTAGGAAAACTACATTTTATATATATATATATTTATTATTTTATAGCCTTATTGACTAATGAGACGTAATGTTACTTTGAGTGTATAAAAATGTTTTACCACTTTTTCCACTCACATGCCATAAAAATAAAAAGTTACCTTGACTGACAGAGTTCCAGACAGAGTGACTTATAACATGATCCGATACGACACTTTTCTACTCACCCGTGAATGGTTTAATATAATCATTATCGTCATTTGACAATATATAAACAATAACCACCTGGAAGCAATAAAATAGCGCTTACACATCCATCGACACGATCTCTTTTTATGTGTGGTTATAAATAATATTGTTACGCTTGTCTATTTTAATAATGTTTTGTAAGTTTTTCACTTCCACACACACACATATATATATATATATATATATATATATATATATATATATATATATATATATATATATATATATATATATATATATATATATATATATATATATATATATATATATATATATATATATATATATATATATATATATATTAAGAAAAATGATGTGTAATCTTTTAGAGACAATTCAACACAAAACAAAAGAATTTATATACCTGCATATACTTGCTAAATTCAAAATGTTCTAACTTAAATCAATTATAATTATATTTTTATTACAAGAAACGAAGAAATTAGAGGGTTTTAACAAGAAAGCAATTACTGTTAAATTTATCCATACAATAATTTATCCATATTTCTTTTTTGGTCCAAATTTGCCTACATCTGTTATACAGAGTCTAATTAAATTATGCATAATTCTTTCAATTCTTTAACAGGTTTTATATTATTTAATTTTCAAACCACAGAGACGAACAAGATTTATAAAAATTAACAATATAAGAAAAAAAAAATTAATTAAAAAATCTGTTAGAAATTAACTTTCTTTTTACTATAAACGAATTAAAGTAAACATTAAATTAACCACCAAGATCGTGTGGTTTGTTCGCTCGCTCATGGTGGTTGGTTCCTCATCTGTGGCAATATGATTGTAATAAATTCTAATTAAACTCACCGGCTCTATAATACAACGTACAGCATAGAAAATTAAGGAAAAACACTGTAGAAACGATACGAAGCGAAAAACTAAACATCGTTGTTAGTTTATATTTTTTAATTATTATCAAGTTAATATACAAAAAGAATAAGAAATTAAGGTATACTCACATGGTACCGTGATATATACACTCACACGGTACCGCGTTAAGTTTATCAAATTTTCAGAAATTAAAATCAAACATTGCACTTCAACATTAACGTAGGGCTGAAACTAATTATAGCATTGGATTTCGCATACAGGCTCTTCTCTAAACTGGATCAGGCGATAAGATGGGATTTATCAAAATTTCTATTATCGAAGAGTGGGAGTGGGGAGTTTTTTTGGTACTGCTTCATATCTCGGGATATACTTATCTTAGAGTCTTCAAAATTACAAAATATATTCCAAAAATTAAGACTAATATTTTTGTTAATTTTATGATTTTTCATTTTCCGAGATCTACATATCCCAGGGCCTTCAAATTTAAAACAGCAATCATTATAATTAAGTAGACATTTATTTCTTAACTTTTCGATTTTCCACTTTCTTGAGCTGTATGGTAAGGTTACGTTTTCCACTCAATATCATATTTTTCATTAATATTTCGGGATCTACATATCCTAGGACTTCCTAGTTTTGTAATTACAACCCTTAGAAAAATTCAGCGGACCCATGTTTTTTTTTTATTTGTCGGTTTACCACTATCCTGAGCATTACAGGTACATACATGTTTTCACCAAATTTGATTTACGTTACTTTGGAGCTCAAACCTTAAACTTATATTCATTATAATAATTAATCGAATCAGCGTTTATCAATTTATCAATATCCCATTTTTCTTAGCTTTACGGGTGACGGGGGATAATCTGATAAAATAAATATATATGATTTTAATAATCTATTAATTCAGCGCAACATTTTACAATAAAACCCAACTAGTGATAAATATTTCGTGTCATAACGTGAAACATTAAATTACATAATATTTAAACATGTGACTCATCACAATGTAAAATTAAAATATACATTGTGGGTAAAATATATACTTAGCTCTTATAGAAAGATATGGCCTTTTAAATGTACAGTTAGTGGGTGGAGGATAACTGATGGCAGCTAATTAACCCTTCGTCGGTATTTAAAGCTAATTAAACCTGGGTATTTCGTGTCCGAGCCAAAACTGTTTAGGTCAATAATTTTCTAACGAGTGAATAGATAGAGCTACTATCCCTACCTAAAAAAAGTTAAATAGGAAAGGGACTTGACACCTAAAGTTGAAGGTCTCAGTCCCTTCTATGCAGTAACAGTGAGCAGTTGAAAATCGAAACGGAACACAAAATACCCAGGTTTACCGACGCCGTATACTGAACTTGCAGGTAATTGAAAATTTTTTTTTTTCATTTTAACTTGTTTTTCGCATGAGTAAAAGTACAGAATGAGAAAAAAATTTTTTTTTTTAAATTACATACATTTTTCTCAGTGTTAGTACAAAATGGAGCAACGGTCGGCTGATCATGTGGCACGTGTACTTCGCCAACGAGAAGTAATTTCTTATTTTGGAGGTGACGACAGCGAATTAAGTAATTTAATTATCAAAAAAAAATGTTTTTTGATAATTAAATGTGTTTATACTAATGTTTGATACATCTTTCATTGCCTGTTTTACCTGTCCAAACTTAAGCATTTATTGATAAAAAAATGAAATAAAATATTTTTTTCCTGAAAACTGCATTATTGACCTTTAATTTGGTTTATTTAAAATTACAATATCTTAATTTTTCATAAAGTTACGATTTT
Source organism: Chrysopa pallens (assembly GCA_020423425.1). Taxonomy (NCBI): domain Eukaryota; kingdom Metazoa; phylum Arthropoda; class Insecta; order Neuroptera; family Chrysopidae; genus Chrysopa; species Chrysopa pallens. Next base: position 32,314,799 of record CM035591.1, read on the forward strand.
TTGAGTAAACCTCCGTTTTTTTAGCAAGTTGCTCCAGTTTTTTAATAAAAAATATATGCAAAAATGAATTTTTCTACAATTTTATGATTGATATGTTAAGTTGAAGGTTTCACAGATGAGCATGAATTTTTACGAAATTTTTTGAGTGCATTAACAGGTTGAAAAAACGACAGGTTTACCGACGGAAGGTGTCGAAAAAACGTTTACGGACGAAGTGTTAACATGCACCTTAAATTTTTTTTTTAAAATTTATTATATGCTGGTTACAAAATATTTATAAGCTAATGATTCATGATAAAAAGATTTTGATTAAAATTTCTCTTTAAGTATATTTATTTTTGAATTGATAATTTAAGAGTAATTTGTTAAATGTAACTTGATTTGAGTGAAACGAATAAATCAATTCTTCACTTCTATGTAAAGAAAATTTTCAGAATATTCGATACGATAATACTATTTAATATGATATTTTATGTTTTTCAACTGTATGCTTTTAAAATAATAAACTATTGTATAATTATACACCGAAAAATCATTCTGCATAAACATGCCTGCTTCTAAAAAATAACCATTAAGTACCACATTCGAATCTTCTATTGTACAGTTCCGGATGTACCCTATAAATCATAAAAAACAAACGGAAAGCATCTAGGAAAACTTAATCATGCAAAATAAGAAAAGGTAATTTCGACATACAAATATTAATTATATAACAAATATGAACCAGATTTTATTTTAAAAAAATATAATTAATGTTAAATATTAAAGTTGGATTTTAAATTGAAGCTATTTTCAAATTAATTTTGAATTTTGAACAGGCTTGCCCCACAAAATTTGTTTGGTAGAAGTTAAAGCCCATATTTCTGTTGCATATATCTGTTGCATGAATGTGCAGCCAAGCATCGGTTTATGAACGATCACTTTTATCCGATTAAATTAGAAACAAATTTGTTGAACTAGTAACGGATCAATAACGTAGATATACGGTATACGTTATACCTGGTCATTGAAGACATCCCGACATATTTTGTTAAACATGAGACCTTAATTTTCTCTGATGTATGAGAAATATATTTAATAATTTTCATTTTAAGATTTTGATAATGTCTATGAATATAATATCTAACAATGATAATTGTTTAAATACCCGACACAAAGCATTGTTATATTTTTCGTAATCTGTACATAATAAAAAATACTCAGAAAAGTAAATTTCATGATCAATTTTCTATATAATCAAATTGATAATAATTTATAAAATAAGTATGAGTGTTTTAATTAGATTGTTTTTAGTTGGAATTTAGACACAGCTTAATACTTATTGAAAAACAAAAGTTATTTTTTTAAATAAACATTTTTAGTATATGATATTTTCTGATATTTATAACGGTTTAAAACATGGATGAAATTAAGGGATCCTCTTAACCAATTTTAATCATTCACGAACTTATAGACTTATTTTTTAGTTCTCCATTACTTTTCATGTATGATTATTTTGATGATAAGGGATTTATGTCAAAGTTGAGCTAATATCGTTCCTGTTGCCTAACGTTATAAACTTTAGACTAAATTTAATATACTTTCATTTAATTTGTATACGTTGCGAAAATTTGCTCATTCATATAAATTTAAAAAAAAGTTATATAATGTGCTCTTATTGGCTGCATGGATACATTGTAGATGAATGTGTCCTTGCATGTGTGGATTAATGTTTGAAATATAAATCACATTGAGAGCTCGTGGTTCTTTCTGTAAGGCTAAAATTATGTTAAATGATGAATCCTAGTATATGGATGACATGTTCTTGCAGAAATGAATTCTGCAACATAAGTTTTTATACAATAGCAAGGACTGAAAGTTTAGTAGAGGAAAAATTTTAAAGATCTTTTATATGTAAAATTGTATGCATAACAACTTTTATTTAAATCTCTTTGTTCTCACTTTTACCATTTTTACTCAACTAAACTTTCACTCCTTGCTATTGTATAAAAACTTATGTTGCAGAATTCATTTCTGCAAGAACATGTCATCCATATACCAGGATTCATCATTTAGTTGTTATGCATACAATTTTACATATAAAAGATGCTTTCTCAGTTTTCGCTATTACTAAGAATATCGGAACCTGAAATTTTCACACATGTATGTAAACATTTTACATACATTTTATATAGGTATTTGTAAGTTCTATGTGTGTATTTGTAAAACCTTGTAGACACTCTAGCTCCGTTATTTTGTATAATACTCAAAAAATAAAGATCAACTATTTTTAAATGCTCTTGTTAATTTTGCAATGTATATAACTTGTCAGGGTGGAATCTTTCAACTCAATTTTGAAGCAGATTGTCTTCAACCGATTGACCTGGAATTTTCTATACACGTTCAGTTTGAATGACAATGCGTGATTGACTGTGTGATGTCATTCTAAATTCAATATGGCAACACACCAAACATGGCGGACTAGTTATTTTTGTTACACTCCTCCAATATGGGTATCAAATGAAAGAACTTGCTAAGAATAACACAAAAAATAAAGGTACATCATACTAAATCCAATATGGTGGACTTCTAAAGCTTGAAACTGAATTTTGAAGCAGATATCTTTAATTATTACTTAATGTTACGAAACGCTGTATAATATACATTTGTAGTTCTTAGTCAAGTTATAACTAAAAGTAAAAAATAAATTCATGATTCACCTTTTTAAAACAACATTTTTTGAATTATCTAAGAAGGTATAAAAGATATAAAAGCTTGTCGCCAGATTTACTTGTGTAGATAAACAACTAAATTAAATAACTTTCTAGATTTTATCTATTAAAATTTTAAATCTGGAGACAAGCTTTAATATCATATAAATCTTGTAATGACATTATAGATTGACAGTAAAAATTTTAAAATAAAAATTAATTTTTTTATTTTTAGGGCATTTAAATAAAAGCTTGTTTTAAAAAGGTTTTTTAATTTGAATTTATTTATGTAAAATTTTATGATCTACAATTTTTACTTGAAACGAATTTTTTAAGTCTTACAATTTTGGCCCAACTCAAACCCCAACTATTATCACTTACGAATATATAAAGGCTGGTGACGTGTGGGTTTGATTCCTACAGGAATATGGCTTCCAGACTTCGCATACTATCCACACTTGAATACTATCACTGAAAAAAATTACAGCTTTAAGCTAAAACAATTTATTTATTTTTTTCTATTGTAATATCGCATCGTTTCTTGTTCATTTAACAATTTATTGTAATACTACATACAGCCAAATTGTTCAGTAATTAAATAGCTCTCATTTGTATATAGAGGCTGTATAATCTTCACACCAAATTAATTTTAATTCTGATTTAAAGAAAACCTGTTTTTAAATAATGCACGGGCTTTAACAATATATATTTTCAATTTAGTTGTTATTTGTTATCGTATTGAGAATCATGATAAAATGCTTAGATTTGCAAAAAAATTTTTATTAAAATTTCATATAAAATACAAGCAAGCGTATTTACATAATCATAATCATAAAAATTTGCTGACATTGATCAAATAATTAGTGGTACTCACAATATATGTAAAGAACCAACCTGAATTTTGTACTAATTGCAGTAAATTTCCCACACCCCCCTCTACACCTGCTTCGATTGATTATTATTAATATGTTTTCAATTGTGTTCAACACAGAAAATATGGGTTTGTTTGAGCTTGTTTTAAAATTTAATTAAAATTCTAAAGTGAATTTTAGAAGCGTGGAATATCTGATATAAGTAGTTTTGAATCTGTTAATTGTTAAATATTATACATTTATTGAAGAAGCTAATTAGAGGACGATCTGAATTCTGGTAGTGGTTGATCATGCAAAAATCGTGGATCGCATTCTGTCAATGAAATTGTGTTAAGAATAGCTTAGATATTAAACATCCAAATGTTGCTGCATCCTATTTTGGACCAATACCTCCAGATCCTCTAAAATCAAATTGGCCAAATTACAATTAATACCGTTAGCTGAAAAGATTTGACCAATTAAAAATATTATTTATCCCAAACATTTATTCTTACTATGAATAAAGTAAACCCTGAAATTATTAAAACTGTTTTTACTTTTTAGTGCAAAAAACATTTTCTTGAATTTTTCCAAATAACAACTTTAGGTCAAAAGTAGGTAAAGAACGCCATCCCCTATTTTTACACAATTTGATCGAATTCGGTTTGTATATGACAAAGTTATTGCACGTTATTAAATTATCCCGAGTATGAACCAATAAAACGGATTTTTTATATTAAATTTTACGTATTGTGTTCAAAATAATTCATTTAACAATTTTTATTTAAGTTATTTAATAAAAAGGGTGTTATACAAAAGAAGTTAAAAACTAGAAAATATTACAGTACGTTGCATCCTATCGTATATAAATGTCAGTGCAAAACAATTGTAAGGTATCTTTTATCTTTGTACAAAACTGTTTGTATAGTGAGTGTTAGGTATTTGGGCTTATTGGGTAATGTAAAGACCAGTTCTGCAAGTTATACAATAAAAATTGTTTGTCAAAGTTTTTCCAGAATTAGTGTATTTTAGATATAATTTCTGTTTAACCATGTTTTTTTTTTTCAAATACTTTTGCATTTTCATAATTCAACAATGATAGTGGAAAACTGGAATCATCAGGATTATAATATGGCTTTTCCATCTGTATTTAATTTACATTCGAATAAATTTTATATTAAAACCCAGATGAAATGAAATATTGTTAAAATATAAAAAATTTAGAGAAGTAAAATCGGAAAAATTATAACAATTTCACAATGACTAAAATACTCATTTTAAATAAAACAAAAACAAAAGAAATATGACCTAAGAAAATAAAATTTTCGGAAATAAATTAGATTTTAATCGGAAAGTAGCAGTAGTTCAATCGAAACTAAGGAAAAACATACCTTGTTCGATGATTTATATAAGACTTGATGATGACTTATTCAAGCATAAAACACAAGCTGTTACAAAAGTTTTATTCGTACCTTTAAAAGGTTTTACATTACCGCACACCATGTTATCAAATAACTATGCTCATTTCTACAGCATCGATATACATATTTGTCTACTATACATCTTTAACAAAATTTATTTACCTACACAATTTCGGTATGAGTGAAACCTCAAAGAGGAATTCATTTATGAAAAATTGATTTTACTTTAAATGAAATTTAAAAATAAATCTATTTTTAGAAGAGGAAACTTTTCTAAACTTAGATACAAATATGTTGAGCATTTTTTAAGTGCAATTTATTACGCAGTCCTTGGGATAAAAACTTTACTGCTTTGCGACATGCTAACAGTGCATTTTTAAAATCTCAGATTCTGTTAAATCAAAAAATTGTACTAAGTCAAGGTCAACGGAATTATCATATAAGGAAAGCACCTAGAAATAATGCATATGAAACACATATGCCAATAACTAAAGTACTTTATGTTGGTTTTTACATGCATTTAATTACTCTCACTGGTGATAGTACAAATTTTAACAGCAAAACAAAACTTAATTTAAAAATTTTCTTTGTTTAAAGACAAAATATCGTGTTAATATGTGATCTACTCAATTTTACTAATGTAAATTTCCAACCCACAACATTTTGTACAAAATGATTTATCGTTTTATCTGTGTGGATTGGAAATATTTTTATATAAAATGGTTTTATATTAAATGACTTTGTATGTATGATGTAGGTTTTTACCCTACTTAAAACCAGAAAGAATGCTTCCAAAAATAATTGATTACAGTGCTTGGTTGGTACACTTATAGATTAATTCTGCGACACTTGTTCGTAAGTAATGGTTAATATTGTTACGGAAATTAAAAGACATACATTAGTGCTTTGCGTTTTAAACTGTAATTTTATTGTCAAATAGATAGGTAGCCAGTTGTGGGAGACTACCGCCAAATTAAGATGTTATCAAATTAATAAATTGTTGACGAGATGTTACTGTTGCTAATATATAAAAAAATTTGATTATACCAAAATGTAATTATTGAAAAATTTTATAGGCAATTACTTTTACAGTACCTATTACAAGTTCATAAAATTTCTAGATAAATTAAAATTTTGACATTTGGCACAATTTGGTATATAACTTGTGGATACTTTATATTAAGCAAAAATACTGCTAAAACTCTTGTAATCAAAAAGGCTAAAAGTTACATTACTCACCCAAATTTTTTTTAAATTTAAAAGAGTTAAATATTTAACATTAACAATCAGAGTCAGCCTTTAAACTTCGACATAATTGGTACAAGATTGAGTCACACAATTAGAAAATTAGAAAATATGCGCATTCGATTAATCGGTTAGTTGCTCCAATCTGATGTTTTAAAGTGAAGATATAATTCAATGAAATTTCTAAAAAACTTACTTGTTTATACGATACATTTAGCATATTTGATTACAAAAGTTTAAGAAGTATTTTTTTCTCATTAATTATCTTAATTTTAATTGATCTACAAATTTTGTCTGATTGCAATTCTTTAGGAGTTATTAACTATATATCGAGAAATTTGCAGTTAAAATTGGTCGTGTGAGGCACTCAAAACACTAGTAGCCGCATTTTTATACTCGACATAAATAATATGTTAGAGTATATTAATAGACCTTTTCATTTTAAAATTTGTTTCGTACTGTTGACAATAAGTTTGACAAAGATAGAAAATATTTGCTTTTCATTTTATTACATTAGTTTTTTGACATTCTGTCCGAAACAAAAACGAATCGAAAATTAAAATGAAAAGCCCTATTTTAATCTAAAGTTTGTAACGCCAGGATATATTGACCGCATAAACAAAATTTTTACATAGGTTTTCATAGAAACCACCTAATTAGTAAATTTGTTGTCCGTCCGTCCGTCATCACGATAACTCAAAAATAAAAAAAAGATAACGAGCTGAAATGGTGACGTATTTTTAAAATAGAATGTGAGTTTATGTTCGTGAATGAGCAAAATCGGTCCATTAGGTCCAATGGATCCTTAACCCAACTTTTAAACTATAATATTTAGTATAATGTATATGTTGGGATTCGACACAATTTAATTGCTCGAATTTAACTTATTATCACATATTGGTAAATACAATACATATAATTATTATACAAGTATATATAAGTGTATAGACTCGATAATCATAGTATTTTGTGAATGTTGATTAAAATGCCCTTGTTTTTTTTAAGTTTGTATAGGAATTCAGAGGGATCCAAAAATATATTGTTGCGGTTAGTGCTAGGTTAAACAATAATTTGACTCGACTATAAAGGATGAAAAGGGGTGGTATTAAATAAATTGTTCTAATTTTAGTAAAAATTCGTTTGAAATTAATATTTCGTTATTAGAATTTAACTCAAATTATGTAAACTTGAAAATATTTTGTATCAAAGTTTTAGTGGCTATTAAACAAAAAAAAAAAATTAAAAAAAGCAAGCAAACCAAGAAAAAAAGAAATCTTTATTAAAACATACAAACGATAATATTTAAAAAGAAGCATACAATGTAACTACATAATCTACACCATATACACAAGCTATCAATTGAAATCTACAAGACTATAAATTTTAAACGTTATTATTACACTGAACGCACATATATAACGATAGCTTACTACCTCTTGTTACAACGTTTGTACAGAATGTCTATCTATTCAAAGTTGCGCTTTTATGAATTTAATATGGATGTAATATCTTTGAAATTAATGGTATATTTAAAGGAAAATTACATACATTCCATAATAAAGGAACTCACAACTTTGGCATCTGATTATGCGCTCTCATTATTTGTAAATTGTAACTGTATACAAAGTTGCTTTTAAATGATTTGACTTATCTTTTTACAAAAATTACTTAATGAGCACGTTTATGCGTAAGCGCATATAGATGCTGCATTCTCACCGTTAGTGTACACTCATACCTTAGTTATGTTAACTGTAGTTAGCTTATTACGATTTATAATGACTAACTACGATTTATATGTTCAATGTCCTAACTAAAATTAATGTATTTGTTTACTCAACATATTAAAAATATATGAGGGTATATTAAATTTAATTTAAAGTTTGTAACGCTTAAAATTTAAAAATATTAAAGGCATTACCAAAATATATAGGCTGTATAGTATACTTGTTTTTTCTTTACAAAAGTTCTCAGATGCTCTTAATTGAAAGATATTTGTTTTTTTATAATGGTATTAAGTAGGGCATTCCATATTAAATGTTAAATCATTTTGTCCGGCAAGTCAGATGACCGTTATCCGAAAGCGGAAAATTGTGAAAAATGGCAATATAAACAACAACATCAATTAAAACCAAATAATTAGAAATGCGTGACAACATATTGATGACGTCCATCAATTAAAGGATTGTATAGGTAATCAATAATATAACGCGATGTGAAAAAAAAAACTGCCCACTTTTCAGAATTTTCATAGACGATAACCGTCATGAAGATAACTCAAAAACGAAAAGAGGTAGTAAACGCAGTAAAATAAATTTTTGTCAGTCAACGTATTTAACAAAAGGTTTTTTCAAGTATTTTAAATTTTGAGTTTCGCGGTATTATTTTCAATTATTTTGTTTCTAATTACTAGATTTATTAATATTTTTTTAATGAAGGAGATTTTGCTTACAAAATTAGTGAATCTTAAACAAATAATTGGTCCGAGCCTATAAGCCTGATACACTTTTAGAAAAGAAACTGTTAAAAAAAGTGGTAAGAAAATCCAATTCAAGTAATTATTAATTAAGATTTATCTACTTTTCAATGAACGACTCTGTATATACTCATTTACTTCACCATTTCTCGAAGGAAGGAAAACCGGCAAATGTTCAACTCAGTTCGGTATCATTTAGTATATACGACCATTTTTGTATCAATTCTCCACTTAAAGTAAAAAGATATTATTATTACTACACAAAATGAAATGGAATGATATGAGTGGTATAGTGTAGGTGAATAATAGGGCATACCCACTATCCTGTTTTTAAAATATAATCGTGGGTTGCATTCTCTTCGGGGTGCGAGGTACTTTGTAGTTACTTTCTGATAAAAAGTTATTATTACTAGCTCTGAAAATAGTAACAAAATTTGTATTCATTTACGTATTCGGCTACAAATGTGTCTATGCGTCTGTATTTCTGTTGCCATTTTTTTGCGAAAGTTAACTTTATCTTAGCTAAAATAACAACAGAAATACATAATAAAATTCTTTTAATATAAAGTTTGTTACTATTTTCAGGAATGATATAATCATTTTTTATCAGAAAATAAACCAAAAGTACCTAGCACTCTGATCCTAGCAAAAGCATAGGCGCTAGTTTTTATCCAGATCATTTCCTTTTTTAACAAAAAAAGTTAACGATTGTGTAAGACAGGCAAATATTTTTTTAAAGGTTTGTGAAAAGTTTCACAGCAAAGCGTGACTGAGTCTGTTAATCTTATATATTTCATCATGCTGAAAACATGGAAAAACATATCAACAGCATGAATAAAAAAAATAATTCAAAAATCATCCAATTACTCTTGTTCCCAAAAAATATTTTAACGAAACACTCTAAACATATCAATACATCTAAGATTTATACATATTTACGATTTTAGTTTTCTAAAACAAAATATTGAGATTTCCTTGTCTTATACTAAAAATTTCACAAGCTAGTCTTTTTTTTGACAATCCATTATTTACATAAATATATTTTCTATTTTTAATATTAAGGTTTTTGTAAATATAATAATTTCAATCAAACTAAGAAATTGGAAAATAAATTTTATTACATTTCTAGATAGGCGTTTTCTAATAATGTCTTAACTATAACAATTGCTATCATATTTTTAGAACTAAAACGCTGAAAACGCTGAAAAGAGATTATTATTTCCCATCGGGCTGCGTAGCCATGAAGCAATTTGTCATCTAATTAACATTAATATTTTTTGTACCAACATTATTTTAGCATTAGTTTATATTAAAATGAATCAAATATGACCTAAGGGGTTCCGTTCTGACAAAGATTTTCTTTTGTTAATTTGTTTTCGAACCATCTACAGTGATCCTAAATTTAGTGTTTAAACTGTGAATTTTTTAAGCTAATACAAATGAGTAGTTCAAGTTAATCAACCAAATAAATTTCTGTCATAATTCTATCGGTTAGGAACGTATTATGGGTCGAATCTCTAAAGTACACATCCACCAAATCTTGTGTATATTATGTATACCCCACATTAAAAACATCATACTTTATGGTATCACAAGAAGTATAACGTAGAACATTTTTCTATTATCTTATACAGATGCACAACTATAAAATACAAATTGTTGACTGCATTTTTCTTTTAATTTAGGGATGTGGAAAATTCAGATAATTATTCTTCAGTGTCTGTTATTTCACAAAATTCCATTGTAATCAAACAGAAGAGTTTTTTCAATGCATATTGAAAAATTTTATAGAGAATTATTAATGATTATGTAATGGAATAGTGTTTTTCAAACTTTATGTTCAAATAAACGATCGTTGTACCCGATCTCTGCTAATCTGTGAAATTAGAACAATTAACACGGAAAAATTTCTTTACATGTGATGGACGTAATTTACTTCAATTCACATCTCTAATATTACATACTCATTACAACTTTTGTTTTTAATTAAAATCTTTTTATTACGTAAGTTACTTACATGGGTTAAAAGTCAAGAATTGTTTATTTTAATTAATATTTGTATTATTTTCAAAATAGTGACATGTTTGTTTATAATAAGTAATTTATAGTAACTAGTTTGTTTATTGTTTTATAATAAATCCTGATATAGGGATATTAAATTACTGTTTGTCTGTTAATATATACATGAGATTTTATAGTATTTACAAAATTTTTCTCAAGCATAATAAACACAATATGAATTGATAGCCTGTATTTTGTAGCAAGGTAAACTAAATTTTGTTCAATAATTTAATTTTAATTTCAGTTTATTCAATTTATAAAATTATTTATTATTAATATAATAATTGTATTTGGGGGAATTTTTAAATGGGGGAATAATATTTGAAAGGGTATCCGTTTTTGTCAAACTCGGTAGAGGTGGCAGCATCATAGTTGCTTAAAAGTTTCCTATTCATATTTTCGATTACGTTTTCAAATCACTAAATAAGTACTAGTTAATCTGCTTCTCCAAGTGGCTAAGTTTGGCAAACTGAAACCCCATTGCTCTATTACATAATATTGCCAACTTCATATGTAAGTATAGTATGTTTCAGCACCATCGAACATCAAGATAGTAACTAATTTTAACTGATTAGATTTGATTTCAGGATCCAGTTCAAATGCAAATGTACTAAATACCACTCAGATGATATTATTGAGTGCATATGATTCCGTTGTGACATCGCGAATTTGCAATTGTAAATAAATCTTTCACGTTACAAAACGGTTACTTTTTAACAAAGCTGCTACTTTGTATGCCGATCGCAGTTCCTGAGTTGGCACGGTCGTCTACTGAAATAAATATACGCCATTTACCAAGGTTCAGAATTCTGAGATTAATAGCCACAAAATTTAATTATAGGGATGAGTTGATGAAGCTCAATACTCAGCAGTTGCAGTACGTGTAGTATGTATATATATATATATATATATATATATATATATATATATATATATATATATATATATATATATATATATATATATATATATATATATATATATATATATATATATATAATTATATTATAAATTAGAATCCTATGGTATGACAAAAATTATGTACAAAACATTATGCACGACGTAGTATGATCATTATACAAAAGATGAATTGAATTAACATTATGCACGACGTAGTATGATCATTATACAAAAAATGAATTTATTATTATTAATTTAAAAAATAAAGTCGTTTTGTAATTGTATTAAATGTTTTTTAAAATTATTTCACTAAGCTTGTTATAAATCCAATCTTTAAGTTTAACAAAGACATAAATTTGTCTGTAGTATTAAGTGAAATAAATCGTTTTCTTAACTTACGGTTAAACATTGATAAACATTTTATTTATTAAAAATGAGAAAAGGGCGGATCAGTGAAAACATCAAGACAAAGGTTTTACTTTCACAACGTTTCGTGTTCTTTATTAACACTTCATCAGGTGGTCTACGAATTAAATACATAAGTAATTATATTGATTATACAAAAGACACGAGTCAAGTCTCCACATTAAACAAACCATAAAATGTTACTCTTAATGCTATCAAAAATTCATATCCTTGTCGTATTTAATTTCAAATCACAGTAATAATTCCATAACATAAGTTCATAGACAATTTTTTCATAACATACTACTATCAACAAATTAAATATTTATTTAAAAATATTAAGCAAAAACTTCTAAGCATTACTGTCAAAAAGTGGTAGCCATCTTAGTCGATCATTTAATTTGTACCACGGCACAGATTAGTTATGGCTACTTAAACTATAGCTTCTTCCGTCTTGAGGGACGCTTCCTTTTTTTATACTCATCGAGGATATTATGATTATATAAATAGCTTAAGTTATTTGTATCAGTTTCAAAGTTTCCAGCGTCATTAAGATAAATTTAAACCATTTCACTAATGTTACTTTTCATATTCACTTCAACAAAAGCAAAATTCTGTCCTGTATTATTATAATGATAAACATTTTATTAAGCATCTATTATTTATTGTACAATCCTGAATATTTGATACCTTATTCTATACCATAATTTCAATTATATGTATAATATGGTAAAAGAGTACTTAGATGATGTCTGTGACCTCCTGGACAACATTTCTTTCACATCTTTTTAAATTTTCCTTACCACATATTATAATTTATTACATTAGATGCATGCTACTACCATAAAAAGGTAATTGTACTCGCAGTAGTAAGTCCTCAAGGATTAGATATCTATTTTAAGAAAACGATCATTATATTTTTAAAAAAATCTCGAATTTCTATTTTATTTTTCATACTTAATTTGATCATTATTTGCTTGAAAAGAAAAGCTTTGCGTTCTGGTAATCAGCTTATCATAAATAAAATTATCCAGTTTTTATTAAAATATATCTTTCAATCTGAAATATTTGTACTTATTTGCGAAAATTCTTTATCTATTGGAATTAATGAAAAAAATCTTTGGCGAATCTGAATAGCTCAAGGAAAATGTTCATCAATAAAAGGTCGGCCATACATTCTATCAAGCTTTTCCATTCTCCATTATACAATTTATAAACTAAAATTAAGAATAGAATTTCCAAAATTCTATAAAACATATCGGTCAAATAAAACCACCTGTTAATACAAAGAAAAAGACACTACCAAATCTTATAATCTGATTTTTTGGCAGTTAGTGGTAATCAGCCAGATAGTCAGATCTGATGGATGAGGAGTTCTTACCCTCAGGATATTTTATGTATTTTTTGCCACAACAAACTAGAAGCCATGCAAATTTTGAAAGCCAGCATTGAAGAATATTACAAGCAAAAGTGATTTGTTTAAAACACTTTTTTCTCTTTAAATTTTTCTTCTATATTTTCAAAAGTTTATGTTTCAAAAGTTGAGTCATTCATCTGCTCATTCACGAACTCCGTCATTATATCAACAATAAGTCACCAAAATTGCAAATGACTATCATGTCGTTTTTAAGTTATCTTCATGACCCATAGACGAACAGACTGAAGAACATACTGAAATCGGCAAATAAGGTTATCCTTTGAACACGTATACCAAAAATTTTGTTAGTGGTTTCAATATTTTTTTAGCATTATAACCTTTAGACTAAAACTATAATATACTCTGACATATCGTCAGCATAATTCGTTAACCTTCTAAATCCATTTTGTACTAAAATGAGATTTTGTACAGAATAAAAATAATATACCGGAACAGTGCTGGTATGCTCGTGTCAAATTTTTTCGTATTTTAGACAAGTATTTAAGGATGTTAACAATTTATTATAGATAATATTATGTCTTTATCATGGATTATTTTGTTTTATCTGTTCATTTATTGCGTAAGACTATTGTTTTTAACTAAATTTTCAATTCTCAACATGAACATTAGGAACTTGGCAGTCTTACGCATCATATTATTTTATTGGTGGAAATATAAAACCCGGATAAGTCCCCGTTATTTACATTATTTTCCTGAATTTTGTAATATGAGTTTAAAATATGGTACTAATTATACTTTTAAAATGTTAAGCGAAATTAAGCTAAGCAACAGAGTTTTTGGAATTTTGATTAGATGATGGTTACAAATATTATTCAGATTTTTCTTCGTCCTAAAAACTTTGCAAAATGGCCCTTAGCAGGTTAACGAATCAGACCGACGATATTATACATATGTAAGTGGAGTATATGAAAAGTGGTATCTTTAAAAATTGATGGGTCATGTAGGATACTATTTTCATGGTTCTAGATAAAATTACCAATAGTTTTCCGGACATAACATTACACATTTTGCGACCAAAGATCATCAACATTTCAATAATTAGAAAATCAATAAAAATTATAACGACTTTCACTAGAAATATATTCATATTTTAAAACTATATTTTAATAAATAATTAAAACCTTAGCCACATTTAATAAAATAAATATACATTTTTTAAAAATTAATAGGCGTTCTATATGCACACTACATATAATATTCTACAAAGTATAGCGTAAGGGTAGAAATATTAAACGCTCTTTGTTTTATTATCACATAAAATATACACTTTTTTTTATTTAAAATGCTTACAGTAGATAATGCAAAGTATAATAATTCACATTACAGGAAAATACTGTTTTCTTATGCGAATAGAAGATTTTCACTCGATTAGTAAACAATATTTTAATATCTTTAAAAATAAACGTTATCTTTATTGTGCAACTTTAAATTTTAAGTTTAATATCAATAGTATCTTCGTTATACGGTAGACCTCAGTCATGGTGATCCACTCTTCTCATTACAAACGCAATAATATAAGCCAAACCTCATAACATAATAATAATATTAAATGCAATTCGACTCAAAAATTGGAAAAATTTTAAATGAAAACCACTGAAAATAAAACTTAACCTATGTGGATGGATAATCCCTATAATTAATTTAAGAATATATGACAATCTAAAAGAATGGGAAATCTTTTCCTAAAAAGCAGCGCACGTGGGTTGAATTGACCGATTATTAATGATTCCGGGAATAGTGGATAAAAGATTTAGCGGTTGTTAGGATAAATTTTTGGCGGTGGAGAGCTTCGGACGGAATACCGTGTTTGGCTTATAAGTTTCTATACTCAAACTACACACTTCATCATACTGCAAGTCAGAGTATCTAACTATAATTTCAGAAATTCGCTGTAGAAATGCGGCCAATAATCCAGTGAAACACAACACAGTAAGTTTCTGAAATATGATGTACCAATTTTCATTAAAAAATGGTTCCCCAGTTCCGGAGTTACTGCGGAATAAATATACGTACAGAGATAGATAGAAACATACAGACTTAATAATTTACTGAGATTTTAATTACTTACATCATTTCTCACATTTGTTTCGTCTACCTACAGGGAAGCTGTGATTTTCATTTCAAAAATTGGAAAATATACATTTTTGACCTCTTAATATGTAAATATTTTCAAAATGTCAACGATTCATTAAAATATTAATATTTTCCCTGTTTTTCCGTTCAAATAATTTTTTTAAGACCATTTCAATAAATATCAGTTTAAATTTCTAATAATGGTTTAATACTTTTGAGAAAAGTTTGTAGGTCATTTAATCAAGAAAATGTTTAAGAAATGACAACATATCACAGAAATTTCTGATAATTTCTTCTGTTGTAGCGACCTGTACATGTTTAATATACATACTTTTTATAACTTATTTAAATTTAAACCCATGAAAATAATTCATCCTATCACATAATTCATGTCAAAAAAAGTACATTTTTCTATCAAATAAAAAACAAAAAGTGCAATATTTTCAATTGAAAACTTCCTTATTTCTTTAAAATATTTACTGACGTTTTAAAAAATTAAGAAATCAATTATTCGAAAATGGAACTTCAAAGAACTCGTCTACAATTTGCATTACTTTTTAGACACTATTTCTATAAACATAAATAAATACATTCTCGACTGAGCCTTCACTTACTGAGAAGAAAACTTAAAAAAAAAATGTTTTAGTATGTCCCCGGCTGCATCATTTCCAAATAAATTTTAACTTAATTCTCTACCAAAACACTTGCGCTCAATATAATATGTAAGACTCATTATGCTTTAACATCCCCCCGCAGGATAATATTAAAATGTGAAATAAAAAGAAAAATGTAAGCTTTGTTTTCCTTTGTGGGGGATATTGGTGATCCACTCATCTCATTACAAAGGTAATAATATAAGCCAAACCTCTTCATTACTTAAATTTCAAATTAATTAGTGTTTAGTTACATAATAATAATAATGCAATTCGACTTAAAAATTAAAAAAATTTTAAATAAAAACCACTCAAAATAAAACTTAACCTATGTGGATGGATAAGCCATCCCTATAATTAATTTAAGAATATATGACAACCTAAAAGGAAATATATAAAATTAAGATATTGCGATTTTTGAATCAAGAAAAACGATTGTTGATCGTATATTTCAGCCTAAAAAACATCATCAGGAATTGTTGTCAGGAGTTTTGAGAGGGGAAAGATGATATTGGTATTGGCATAAACTTCAATCTTAAGAAGAAACGTAATTGCCAGATTTTGATTTATACAGTCGAATTCATTTTATTATTCATACCATAATACCAGATGTACACATATAGATAAAATTCAATATTTATTAATTTCCATACCAAAAAGTTATAAAATCACTATACCTATAGTAAATCATAAATTTCTTTAATTTAATCGAATTTATCGTAATGTTATTACAAAAATGAAAGTAAAATGGAATAATATAGTTTTTTTTTTTTTTGTGGGTTTTTACATTCTTACACATTACATAATAAAGGGGAAGCAAATGGGAACGAAATGTACGTAACAACCACATATAAATAAGTTATGTCTAAAAGTAATGTGTGTACGCATCTACATTGTTAAAGAGACCACCAACTGCTAAGACCATTTTAATAAAATGTGTGTGTGCAAATAGAAGAAGTATACAATTATTTTCATATTGAAGAAAGATACCTATCTTTATACGTTGTTAGATACTCGTTGAAAAATCACTTAATACCTGCACTAAACAATCGTTTTGCAAAACAAGAACGAAAAAAAATACACTACCAATAACGGGCACAAAACTACCTAGAGATGTAATAATATCCTTATAACTAATAACTAACTGCCCGGTAAGTCATCAAAGAATGAGTTTCAATTTGGATATGAGATGAAAAAATGCAAATTTACTACATTTCAATGATATAATTCTCGATATATCAGCATTTATGTGATCTATATATTAATGTGAAGCACAAATACTTTCTACCCGTTTTTACTCAAAAATTGATCCGACAGAGAAAGCTAATATTTTTTTTTTTATTTATTCATGGAAAATACATTAAATAAAAAAAAAATATTACACACACTATGAAACATACATATGTAAGATATAGCTTATTTTACACACCCTACCATACACACACATATATACTCTTTTGTTTAATACACTGTGTTTTTTCTTTTAATATTCAAAATAATCGATTTCAAAAAAAATTCAAATCACTGATGTAAAACTATTTAATGGATGAACGTATAATCAAACTCGAATGAATAACTTACGGTATATATTCGCATTTAAGATATCCATTAACGAGTATACCTACTTAAATAGCAAGATAATAGATAATAGACAAAAATTCATTTTCTAAATTTTGATCATATAAAGTTATGTGTGACTGTAAGTTAACTTTATTTATTTCACGTTTGTTCCTTCCGATTTTTTTAATTTTCTTTAATAACGGTTTTATAGATTAATTGATTTTAACACAATTTAATTAACTAATGTACTAATGTAAATGACGTATTTTACATACAAAATTTCATCAAAACCGGATGATATTGGCACTTAAGTTGCTCGATAGATTGGAATTTAAGTGAAAAAGACATTTTTAAACTTTGTTTATCTGGAGGCGTAATTGATAGTAAAATATTTCTAAATTGGAACCAATCCGAATGTAATCCTCTGTTTTTATCAAAAGTTTGGTTATTATTTATTATAAAATATATTTTTATCAAAAATATATTCGGGCAGCTTTGGAATTATATATATTCTCCTAAACGATTTTTACAGATTGATCAGCCGAGAAATTGCTCAGGACGTTCTAACTAGGAGCACAATACTTCGACAGTTAAATCTCCAAACTATTAAATATAAAAACCATTTCGTACGCCACGTGGTAAATACAGATAACTATCTATCGATTATCAGAGAAATTCAAAATTGTGGAAAATAGCAATTTTGATGTTATCTACTAGCATAGGACATTTTGTCATATATGGGACAAAATGGATTTTGCATTTGTTTTTTTGTGATCATGCTACACAAAAAAAAAAAAAAAATTAAAAAAAAAACAAATATGCGTCAATTTCAAGCTTGTGGGGGTAATCAAATTTTTATGGGAAATAGAAAGTCACACTAATCATAAGTAAACCGTATACAAGTACACTAATTTTTAGAAGTACACTAATTATCAATGATATGAAATATACTAATGGACACCGGGGCTTTGAATAATGAAATTTATTTATAATTTCAGTGTATTTCGATTTGGACTGTATTTCTAACCAAATTTGCTGAATTTTGATAAATAATGGGAAAGTAATTAAACGAGATAATTTATAGTTTAAGAAAATTTTATTTTTTTCTAAAATGCTTATAACAGGTATTTCAAAATAATTATTATAACTAAAAATTTTAAACTTTCAAAGGAGGTATGCATTTACACAAATTTATTATTTAGGGCATCCATAACTTCGAAAGTATTCATCACAGAAACTTTTTAGAACGCTCATATGAAAGGTAATAATATTTTTCACATTTTGAATTATATTTGAATAACCGTAATTTCATTACTATTGTGAAAAAAGGAAAACTGGCATTTTTTTAAATACATTTTCGGTCGTATAGAAAAAAGTTTGGTTTCAAAAAAAGTTGCAATTAATTTTCTATAACTTCTATTCCTTCAAATTTTTTTCTAAAATGAACGCGTTAGGAAAAATAGCACCATTTGTGTTTTTCAAGTTGACAACAGGAGAGCAACGAATAGAGGTTTTAGGCTCTATACGTGAATTTCAGCCAGAAAATAATCTCCACTCTTATATGTTCCTTAAAACTTAAAGAGTGTTCTGGACCTAATTATACTACCCTAATCAAATCAAGACAAACATAGTAATATTAGATACTATAAAATTTTTTGAGAACTATGGCAATTGTGAGAATGTTTTATTGAATTCTTATCATTTGAAAAATCTTCCTATGTAGGTTCATAACTTTCTTATTATTTTCTTGAAAAATCACTATTTCAGACCCATATTTTTAAATTAAACTGCTTATAAACTGTTACCTATAAACATGATGGTGAAATCTTACTAATTGTTTCCGGCAAATGTATTAAAATTTTTATTTAAAAATTTCATAATTTATTTTTCAAGGAAGGTTATATGTATTCTTAACATATTTTCATGTTTATGGTGGTTCTAATGTAATCTTGTAATCTATTTGATGTAAGTAAATCATAGAGTTCCTGTAGTACTTATAAACTTTGCATTTTGCACAAAGCTGTGAAATCTATAAGTTTAATTAAAATTTATCTATGTCATTAACCCGCATTATGTAAAATATTTATTATACTTAATGTTATTTAGGGTATACAGGATATTCCAATTAAAAATCACTACGAGTCTGATGGATAGTTGGGTAAACTAAACGAATTTTCTATTTAAAATAAAACATTAAAATACCATTTAGAATACGTCAACTTAAAAAAATGATTAGATTTGCAGAAAAATGTGTAATATTCCACTGCTTATTATTAAAATTTCAGTTTATCTATTCTGATTTTCTGAAAATTAATTAATATATTTAAAAAAATCCATAGTTTGTTTTAATAAAAACCATTCTTTGAAAAATGAATATAAACAAGTGAATGTTACAACTAACAGAGTTAATTGTTTAGATAATCAACAAGTGATTTAGTATCAATGTTCGAACTAGTTTTAATCATTATCATTCATTAAATAATCTAAATATCCAGCTTATACAGCTATGAATGTATATATTATAATATATATTGTATTTTTACTGAATAACTACATTTGAACTAAAATTGTGGCAAACCTACAAAATTTTTCAAACAAAAGGTGTTTGTTTAAAACAAAAACAAACATTTTTAATCCTTAAAGTTTTCTTCTATCTCTTTTGGTTCAAAAGTTTGGTTCTGAATCCATTTGACCCACCCAATGGGCTGATTTTACTCACCTACTTCAACTCAGCCTGTATGCCTGAAATACGTCACCAAAATTTCAACTCGTTTGCTCTTTTCCATTTTGAGGATCTTAGTAACGAGCAGCCGTACAGACTGCCCAAAAGATATTCGGAAATGGACTAATTAAGTGATTCTAGAAACACCTATACCAAAATTTTGTTTATGCGGTCAATATTTAGTTTTTCTTAAATATAAATTTAATTTATTAATTCATATAAGAAGAGAGGTTCTGAAATTGTGTATCGTAAACAAATAAATATTAATATAACACGTAGTAAGTAATAAATTATATCTAGCATGGAAACAATCTCCACTCACACCATAAGTACCAAAAATAATAAATAAATATGTATCTGTTAACAGATATTTATAGTAGAATGAACAAGAAATAATAATATAAAATAATACACTTTAATAAGCCGATGCAAATGCGATCTTAAGAGTCCAGCAATGAAACTTTCTGATTAAATTGTTAAATATTTAAGCTCACTAAGTTCCACGCATGTTCAATTTTCCATACTGACGGATAGACAAACAAACACTTAATGGGGTGGTAAAATTTAAATGCATTCATCCCGAAATTCGAAATTTAAAATTTGTTAATGTTTGTAACGATATCTGTAAGTGGATAATTTTTATGTTTCGATTTGATATGTTCGTTTTCTAGGTTTCTAATTTTTGGACAGAAAAAATTGCGAATAATTCTCATTGCTCCAACTCCCTTATAACGAAAAGCAATGAAGATGAATCTTTGTTGAAAGTTTAATAAAAATTTGTAATAAAACGTTTTTAATAATATTAAAGACTGATATATATTCTATGAAACTGATTGATTACAGCATTATTTATAGTTCTCAAGTAGTTTAAATAGTGATCAGTTAAACCGGACCACATAATAAATTAATATTTAACGTAAATTTGGTAAAGTATTTTTATCACAGATTATTATCATACAATAACGGAAATAAGACAAATTTAGTACTCTGCCGAGTAGTTCAGTTCATAGTATACATTCTTCAAACAGATCTGCTATAATAAATAATTATGACCAATAAATAACTTGGTTCATATATATCTCCCGTCGATAGGAAGGACGCAATAAAGAAAATTATGCTATTTTTCCCATCCAAATGTGAAACTAGGCTCATTACCAAACAAAATTCGAAAATTAAATTAAAATTGATTCAAAAACGAATAAGTTATAGGCTCTTAAAAATTGTTTTCTATCTCTCTCTTGTACATACTAACGTTATTTAACTTGAATTTTGAAAAATATCGTATATAACTGTATATAAGTACCATCAATAGGACTTCTTACCATAGAATGACCCTTATATATAATCACTATCGAGATTAACATGTATAACGTTATTTATGGAAATCTCCTTTGTTGAGTTTTAACGTCCATATTTTGGGTATTTTTTATAATTACTTTAAATTCATGTTCGTGAAATAAATAGGCTTCAATTAGTGACAAAAAAACATTTTTGCATTTTTTCCTATTTGGATCGAATGACCAAAAAGTGATTAGATCGAATTTCCAAGAAATTTAAATAAACCAGACAATAAATACGTAACTATTCTACAGAATCAACAAATTTACAATGACGGATACACAAGTCATTGCATTTACATGCTACTCAAATAAATCTTCTTGTATGATAAAGATTTTTGCACAAGTTATGCTATACATGATCAAAACAACATGTGTAAAACCAAATCAAACATGAGTATGCAAGGACCGACGTCATGAAAATGTTAAATTTATTTTTCTAGTTTCTGGAAAATAACATAAACTTTGTATCAGAAAGTAAATAATATTACGTATTACATATAAGAGATAATCTTATCCACTTTTACAGTTCAATGCCATTCATTTCATTGTCGTTTTGAATTGAACTAAATTGTTCTATTCGAAACTGCTCTGCTTTTCTCTTTATATTATTATTTTGTTATCATAATATAATTATAATAAACATTAAAATTAATAATATTAATTTTATCTTTTAATAAACTCGTCATAACAATTATTTGTTTTAATATAGTGTGACGAATATTTACATTTATAATATGATTAATGATGAAATGAATAATGGTACGGTATTGTAATATAAGTCCTTGAATTTCTAATACAATAGTTGAGTACAGGTTGTTAGAAAAATAAGAACTGTTATAATATTACACAATATGGTAAAACCTCTGTTTTATAAATTTTATTAAATATAGAAACTTGATATACACTTGAAAATAAGTTGATTTGTAAACATTTTTATCAATCATAATTTACAGTATAAAATCATTTCTGATATTTTAGAATAGTATAACTAATTGATTTCCATTCAAAAAAAAAGATTTATATATACAAATATGCCCCTAAACACAATTAAATCCTAATAAATGTTACGAATTCTTCAAAATATTTTAGTATAGTTTTTTGTATTGTATTATTAATAGAAATAAATTTTTAATTATCATTTAATACATTTAGAAAAACATGCAATGATTTATTAAAAGATTTTTCAGCCGTTGAACTGTAAATCATTTAGTGGATAACGGTTTCAAGTATCGAATTCTTTCAATCAATACTCCTTTTTGGGAAATTTTAACTGTAGCTAGAAAATGACCCACGAGATAAAAGTTATAGAGTGCCGTAGTGTACTGTTACCTTTGGGGTGATTGTCGTCCTTTAGGGGCTGAAAATTGCAACATTACACATTTCGAACCGAATTATAGCTTAATTTCAGTGCCAATTTGTTTTTGAAAAATTTACGAACTAGCATTTAATGGTGAATAACTAGCATTTAATATAAATAGTAGCTCTTAAAAAAATCATGTAAACTTTCCTAAAGTAAACAGAAAAGCTTTTAAAACAAATGTTTATTGATGGCGTTATCTCAAAACTAAAGAAGTTATAATTGAAATAAAACTGTTTACTGACTTCTTTACCGAAAAAATCAATTTTGTAATCAATGGCGTTTGCCTCAAATTATGAAAGATATTTAGTTTTCAATTTTGTTTCTGTACTATGAAAATTAACCGAGACATTAATGTTTACAGTTCGTAATTGAGTATAACGACCACTTTTCCCTTCAATTTGATTTAAAATTAAGCATTCAAAACAATTTACCATTACAAGAGCTTGTAGTAAAATTCTATTCAAAAAAGTTCATGAATCAATTAAATTAAAGAATTCTTCAAAAAGATTGATTTTACGAAAAAACTTTAAAGAATAGTTGTTACTTAATATTTGTGGTTTTATTGATTTCGGTAATCATTTTGAATGTTGCAATTTTCAGACCTAAGAAGGTGTAACATATACCACCAATTTAAAATACACGTCGAATTAGTACACCTTTTAATGCTTTCATCAGTTCCCCACCAGTCTACAAATTGCATGTAAATCGGTTTTATTTCAAAGAACTAGGAGGTAAAATGCTGTTTTACCGTTGTCCACAGATATAAAATAAAATATGTTTAAGAGTCAGAATCACTTTACATCTTTTTTACACGAAAACGGATATAATGTTCTTGTTATTTCTCAACCAAAATGCGTGCTTCTAAATATGAATCTTCTGAAAAGGCAAGAATTCAATTTAAATTTAAATAACTGGTTTCTGTTAATTCATAAATTTAATTTGTAAAGAAGTCACTTATACACTGCACCTAATTAAATCTTGTAATCAAAAAACTTATTACAAAAAAATATTAATTTGTCTGTTGATGTTTACCAAATCTGTCTACTTCTTTTTATTAATCCTTTTAAAGCCACTCTTTATTCTTATAAAAACAAAAATATTATATTTTGAACAAGTTAAATTTGCCTACACTTTTTGTACTTTGAAGATGAAAACTTTTCCAACTTTCTACAGAAAAGTTCTTGTATTCGGCCCTGAAAATTAATATCAGAAATTATAAAACATGTTTTTTTATCCTACTTTTATAAAAAGTATGCACAAACAAAAGTATTAAAAAATGGAAAAATAATTCATTTTGTTTGGTAAGACAAAATACCAAAAGTCAGACGATGTAATATCATTTATTAAAACGTGAAACATAACACAGCAACGCGTAAACCGGGTGGGTATGCTTCAAAATATAAATTAATATCATAATATATTCTGATTTGCCGCAGCTTCATTATTTAGTTATAGATAGTTGAGAATATGTTTATATTATATTTAGGAGATATTGATGTTGATTAGAAATAATTTATATAACAAAACAATGTTTACCCGGGTCAGCTAAGAGAATGGCTGGACCGATTTGGTTAATTTTGGTCTTGAAATGTTCGTGAAAGTTCAGGGATGGTTCAAACGGCGAGAAACATAAATAATAAGTAAAGGAAAATACTATAAACGACAATTTAATTTTCGAATACAAAATGTTCCTAGCTGTGAAACATATTTTGTCTTTTTTTTTCTCACATGTTACAAATCATCATTTCCATAAAAACCAAAATCTAATTTTGAAATTCAAAATAAAACTTCTTTATCTCTTTTCACTAGCAGTATGACGAACCGTCAACTGTATAAAGTGTGCATATCGCATTGTTCTATATTAGAGGTTCTGGACTTCCTTTTACTATTTTTCATAAAGTATATGAGAACCACAACACAATATACACGAATTGTGGGTGCACGACGTACCAGGTGTCCCACATCAAACACGAGTGAATATATAAATATTTCGTGTCACGGGTATCCCACACCAAATAGTGGGTTACACATCAAATACCGGGCATCCCATAAGAAAAGATTTTCTGAAATTCTAAGGGTAGAATTGCATCCGCATGTAAACGATGTAATATCATTTATTAAAATGTAAAAAATAACACAGCAACGCGTAAACCGGGTGGGTATGCTTCAAAATATAAATTAATATCATAATTTATTCTGATTTGTCGCAGCTTCATTATTTAGTTAGAGACAGTTGAGAATATGTTATTATATTTACGAGATATTGATGTTGATTAGAAAAAATTTTTACCCGGGTCAGCTATTCAAAATTTGTATGGGACAACGGAATTCCTTCGTCCAATCTGCTTCAAATTTTGCATGCAATCAATGTAATATCAATTTTCACCGCAACGTGTCCGGGTATGCTTTAAAATATATATTAATATCATTATTTATTCTAATTTGCCTTAGCTTTCAGTATTAAGAAATAGAGGAAAGTTGTTAAGAATATGTTATTATACTTAGAAAATGTTGAAGTTAATTAGAAATATGTGGCAAAACGACGTTTGTCGGGCCAGCTAGTGTTTATTAAAGATAGGTACCTATTTTGATTTACATTCCTGTGCCTTCAAAAAACGTTTAAAGATAAATTGTTTGATAATGTTTAAAGATAAATTGTTTGAATAAAATTTAATGTAAGGCTATGCCAAAGTGGCGTATTCAACAGCTGTTAAAAGCGCATTCTTTTATGTAATGTATTTCAATTTTTGGTTACAAATAACTGAAAAATACTTTAAATAAGCCAAATTTGGTATGTACAATATTCACATGAAAGCAGAATCGAAGTCGAAGAGTTTTTCTCGACAAAACATTTCTAAATATAAAATCAAATTTTGATATTTATCTTAGAAATGTTTTTTCGGAAAAAACTCTTTGACAAAATAAAACTCAAAATTAGATTGTATATTTAGAAAATTTTTTGAGAAGCCGATATCTTGTAAATATTTTGCACAATAAATTTCATAACATTGTATACATAGGTATTTTTTTACTTATTTTTGTGCGAAAATTGAAAGATATTGCATAAAAAGTGTGTTTCTAACAGCTGTTGATAATCTCCCTTAAACAAGTTATTCAGAAAGTTATCGATTGGATTTCTTGATGTACATCACGGCTTGGTATTTGCTATTAATATTGAAGAAACATTTTTCAAATTTTAATTATATTTACTTAAAAGTCTCTAACTAATACTTTAACCTTCCCGCCCGTAAGATATTCTAATGAAAAATCTCACCGACGTCCTATTATAAAAATATTTTTTAATTAGTATTTGTCTAATTTTTTTTATTATATATTTATGAAAAAAAAAAAATTACTCTCCCGTCCTTAAAAAAAACTATAGCAAAATCAATGCAGGTTTATAGATCAAATTATTGAATAAAATTTAGCTTAGGAATATGATTTAGTTAGTTATTCTGAAAGTTACAGATTGGACTTCATGATGTCATATACATCACGGCTTGTTATGTACTATCCACATAGGAGAAAAACTTTTCGAATTTTAATTATATTTACTAGAATAAACAAACCAACTCTCACAAGTAGACAACTTTAATGAACCATTAATTCGTTTTATATACAAATAATTCCTAGAAATGATATAAATTGTTTGACAATTATATCTTTACACATAGAGAATATAAGCGAAGATAAAACGATATACACGACGCGACGTAAATTTTATTATATTAAGTTTTTGTATAATTAAAATTTTCGATTTACACACTACAATAACTACATTCATTCATTCAATAAATATTTTACTTTATAAGTATTTTCTTTTCTGATTATATCTTACAAACATACTTTTCTTTTAAAGATTTTCAGTAGATAAAGATTTTAAATGTAATATAAACAATACCCGAATTCAGATATTAATAAAAACAGCGTTGGATTTATCTGTTTGGTGCATTAAATATTTATAAAAAATCATACCTAGATTTTCATTTTAAAGAGTAGTTATTGGTGGCGTTGTGTGTCAAGTATTTTAGGCCGGCCGCACACCAAAAGAGCAAAACTGCGTTAGACAGTGTTAGTCAGTCTAACACAGTTTTGTTAAAAATAGAATATAGGAAATTACATTGCATACGCACACTGATTAGGCATAGTCAAAACAAAACGTTTTTGCTTTAAAACACAATTAGTCATGACTGATACTGTCTGAGTGTCCACATTTTTCGTTAGTCACAACTAGACAATAATTATTCGTGTGCATTTTTTTTTTCGTATTTCGTATATATTTTTAATAATATTTTTTATATACTTATCACAAAATGGCTTGTGATGGGGAAATACTAGTAAGTTTAGTGGAAAAAAGAACATACATTTATGATTCTGGAGACAAGGACCATAGCAATAGAATTGTGCAAGACAAGTTATGGGAAGAAATAAGCAAAGCATTTACTTTTACTAGTATTACAATTTTTTTTTTTATGATTCTGTTCTAAATTTTGTTATGTGTACCACATGCAAATCGCAACATCTTCATCAGATGACATGATGACTACTGATTTTTGTTTTGTCTAATGGTGTTTTGCCTAGGTAGTGTGCAAATTGTTTTTAGTTGACTAACACAAAAATGACTAGCATTGTCTAACACAGTTTTGCTCTTTTGGTGTGCGATCGGCCTTATATTCTGATTATATCCTATCAACAAATATACTTTTCGTTTCAGAAGAATAATTTCAGAATGATTTTAAATGTTTGATATAACCAATATCCAAATTCAAACATTAACAAACATTATATATATAACAATATTAATTTTTTGGGGCCATAGATTTTTTAGAAACTTAAATGTAATAGGTCGTGATAGACGAGAAATCCCCGATTCTTCGTTAATTCTTTCTGCTTCATTTAATCATCTAACACTATACTCGAATGAGTAAGAAAAACTTCTGTCTACTTAAAGAAAGGTTTTCAGGGTGAAGATTGATTATCTGCGTTATCAGTGACATCAAATGTAACTGAAATAATGGCGAATACTACGGCGCAGTTATTTTGAATTTTTTTCAACTTGTGTAGTATTTGAGTGCAATTTGGGAAAAGTTTTGATCCAAATATAAGAGCGGAAGTTTTTTTTGACTGAAAGAAAGCCCTGGGTAAAGCCCAAAATCAAAAAGTTGTTAATTGCGTTTTACAAATAAATAACTTTTCTTATATTAATTATTATGAATAGTCCATAAACTAACTCAATTGCATCCCCATTTTTAATCAATATTTACAAAACCGTTCGTATTTTTTGGTGTACGTATGGTATTATTATAAATTTTCTTTCATGAAAACTCGCTACTTCCGATTGGCGCTTTCGAGTGCCATTTTACTTTATAACATATGTGATTTAAATGAACATAAATTATACAAAATATAAATCCTAAGTTTTCAAACATCACATTTCAAAAACTGTATCAAAAACTCTCTAAATTTAATCTACAACAAAACGTCAATGCCTTCCTTAGCAACGAAATGAATTCGTTCCATGGATAACTTCAACTGATTATATATCCACAACACACTCCCGCACGCCCAAGTCATCATAAACCACAAGATACATAAATTAAATTTATATTAAAAGAAATGTTTCGACGAGTGGGGTAAAACTGTCTTGCGTCAAACATGTATCCAGCTATTGTGTGTCGACCTCTATTTAAAAAATATAGATTTTATGGAGGTCGTGATGGATAAATATATCCACAACACACTCCCGCACGCCCAAGTCATCATAAACCACAAGATACATAAATTAAATTTATATAAAAAATGTTTCGACGAGTGGGGTAAACTTATCTTGCGTCAAGCATGTGTCCAACTATTGTGTGTCGACCTCTATTTAAAAAATATAGATTTTATGGAGGTCGTGATGGATAACTGAGGCTGGTCGATGCTAATGACTTTTATTCAAATTGTCGAAACATTTCATTGATATAAACTTGGTTCATTTGTTTTATAAAGCATGTGGAAATAACATTTATACCCGAAAAATTGAACATGTATTTATGATTTTTAGTGTGTTTGGCTCCAGATTGGTTTTCTAAAACAATTTGGTAAATGTTGATTAAAAATGGAGATGTAAATGAGCTCATTCATGGTTTGTGTGGTAACAGAAGAAAATTTAATTTTTTCTAAAATGCATTTAGTGGGTATTTCAAAATAATTACTAAAAAATTTATAATTCTTCTTCTGCGAAAGTATTCCTGAGAAACTTTTTAAACCACTCATATGAAACGCAATTTTAATCTTTATATTTTATTAACCGAAAGTAAATTAAAAGTAGTGGAAAACGATTGTTGTCACTCTTATATAATCGGTCTTTCAATCAGAAAAAATCTCCACTTCTATATGTTTGGGGAAAATTTAAATATGTTGCGGATGTATTATTGCTACATAAGTCCTTACTCATAAAATTAGTATAATAATTTATAGCTCAGTTCATTTAGCATTTTATATCTGATTAGAAAATTAAACAGGCCTTACAAAATTTTTTTCCGAGGCAAGCTTAAAAATTATGAATTCAGGTGACATTTAATTCTTTGTAATTGCAAATTATCTCAACCATCGTAAGAACCTTGAGAGTATAACGAGGCTTCAGTAATAAATGAAGATATTGAAAAATGGATAAAATTGACAATCAAGAGACATGTTTTTGTACAAGTCACGCTATATGTACATACAAAAAATGGGTGGATCGAGGACTAGAAGATCACGTTAATACTTGACTACCAAGTATGTGATAATCGCACACAAAGAGAAACTGTTCTACTATGCTCATAGAATAATTAATGAAGATAAAATAAACGATGTTTTTTTTCCGAAAATTTGTTGTTTTTGTTGGTATTAAAAACTATTAAAACGTGTATTTACAATTCAGCAGTTAAGAATTTTTAAAATTTTCGTGAATTAAACCTTAGTTATTTAAATAATATTTTTCCTTTATTAGCGCGGAGTATTGGTACTAATGTAACGCTGCTGTCGGGCAAAAACATCTACTCAAAAATATCAATGAAGAAAAGCAGTGAGTCCTGTATGTGTTGTTTAACATCTGTGAAGCTACTTATTTTTTTTACTGCATACATTAATTGTTACCTGCAATAAAATCATTCAAAGAAAAAAAAATTTGTAATGAGGCTTTCAACAAAATATCATGTTTTAAAAAGTAATCGTTTATGCCAAGAAACAAAAATTTAAATTGCATATTTGAGTACAAATTTTTTTTGTTTTTGTTTTTTTTTTTGTTTAAATTTTGACTTTTGACAATCTTTAGAGATCAAACCAAAAAGTTATTACAAATGTATACAAGAATGTTTAAATAACTGCCACTCTTATGTTTCACGAACATAAGAGTCGCATTGTGTTAACGAGTACTATCTTATACGTTACTCGCAGCAACCGATTACTGAGGGTAATATAAATTGTAAAGTTGACAAGATCATTGAACTTGAAAACTTCTCACTAAAGGAAGGTTCTCTACAGAAATAATGGTGAGATAATAAATTATTATAAATTTATTTTCTACAATCATAGTAATAATCAACATATATACCCCATATATATATATCCGCTTCCTAGCTTTCATGGAAAAAATTGTTATTTTTGCCACTTAATGAAGTCATATTTGCAAAAATAAAATAAAAAATAAATTGCAGTTAGAAGTATTCTTTTTAATCATAGACAATAAATAATATACCAAATCTGTGTTTTAATGTATATTTACAATATTAATTATGGACATTAATACGATCAAGAGCAATCAAAACAATCGAAATCACGAAAATCATTAATTATGCAATAAAAAAAGGAAATAATCGGGATAAAAGCTATTATATCTTTTAAGTTAGACCAAATTACAGATACTTACGAAATTTGATCAAAATCGGTCCTTTTTTCGGAGTTTATCCCGACAATATCAAAAATGATTTGAATATATATAAAGTTAATAAAATACTTTAATTGGTACAATCAGTTTTTGTTTTTTTATGTTTCGTCCATGTTAATAATTATTAGTATAATTGTGTTTATTTTTTGCTTGGAGACTATATTCAACACTTTTTTTAATATTATTAAAATTATTTAATAAAACAAAAATTAACTATTTTTATTTTTATTTTAACAACGTAATATATTACGAAGGATTTCTTTCACGTTATATAATTCCTTCATAATCAGACGTTTGTATGTTTTTTGAAAAATTTTACTGTCTATACAAATAAAAACGTTAGATGATGAAGAAGAAATTCTTCGAAATAGATTACGTTGTTAAATAAAAATATAAACAGTTAATCTTTGTCTTATTAAATAATTTTCATAATATTAAACAAAGTGTCCAATAGTCGAAGTAAAAAATAAATATTAATAAAAATTGACACAAAAAAACAGAAATAATATAATTGTGAAAAAAAAAATGTGTTGTGTAAAGAATGGGCAGTTTATCTATTTACAATCCTATGTTCTATTGAAATCTATAAAAATTATTATTTTCAACCGACGAAAAAAAATGAGTCTCTAAAATCAAGCCATATATTTTTTTAATGTATGGCCACGCCTAACTTTTTATGAATTATGTAATCCGATTTGAATAATTCTTTTTCTATTTAATCGAGTATCAAACAAACAAAAAGACCAATTTTTAAAGGTTAGGCTACGGTAAAAAATAAAAAAATAAATATAAGAAAAATATTTATATAAGTATAAAATATCTATAAAATTAAATAAAGTTTTATAAATTTTCTTGTGATCAATTACGTACCTTTTGAAGTCGGATCCAACCATATCCTATATATATTGATTAATTGGCGCCAACTTTAAAAGACAATTGGTCATAACGAACTAATTTATAGACTTATTTAAAATTATTTTTTACTTTATAATTCAATTTTATGAAATCGGCTCAATTTTTTCGAAAAATTGTTACTTGATATTATTGAAATTTCATAAATCAAGAAAATAATTTGATTAACGGATTAATAGGGTTGCAGCTAGAAAAAATTCACGTACCGTACTGAAACACAACCATTATCCGGTACATGCAAATCAAATGATGAGATACCAAACGAATTGTTGCTGTTTGATTAGTGAATAAAATGGGTCATTATCATAATTAATTCATCATTATTGCAGTCAGTCAACGAATATATGAACTAACTAATAATTCACAGAAATGTTTGTAGCCAATACCAGTAAATGATAAATACTTATCGATAAAACGAAATGTTGCTGTCGATAATTTCATATGTTCATAATTTTTAAAAGTTATCAAAAATATATAATTGAGTAAAATTATAACAAAAATGATAATTTATATAGGCTTTTCCTGACCTTTTAGTCTTTGGGAATTTTGTAAGAAGTGAAGATATGGCAATACAAAATTTGGGAAAATGACGATGACGCAGTCTACATATTCTTTGTCTTAGGTTTATTTTAACAATTAATTTCAAATGTGAATTTATTTATATATTTATTTTATATTTTGTTTTGTTAACAGCTAAGTTTACATGTACAGTAAGGACATGAATAATTAACATAACAAAATATTCAATGTTTTAAAATAATTTCTGTTACTGTAATACCATTTTACGACATCTCGCTCTTTTACATCTTTCGTTTTGTAATATCGAATTGCTTGCAGAACGCCTGTAAGTCGGTAGAGGCTACGTTCACTGGTGAGCATGACACCCGCACAGATACCTTCAGAAGATAAAAGTTAGAAAAAAGTGTGTTTTTTGAGACGCACGGGAAGTTCTGTGAATGCGTGTAAAACATTTTACATGCATGTAAACAAATTTATGTAAAATGTATACATGTATAGGTATAGGTACTCCAAAAACTCAAATATTTTCAATTTATAATGCCGGCTCCGGCAAAATTAATATTCGAATATAATTGCTGGCGCCGATGATTTTCTTAGTAACCTTCAGTTGATAGTTATCTGTAATCTGTGATAACATAAATTTTGACTACTTTGAATATCAACGATAACTACTCATAAAAACAATCGTTCTTCAACATCAAATTTATGTTAAAATCGGACAAATATTTAACATTTTGAAGAATTAGTAGGAAAACTTGTAATTTATAATAAAAATAATTTCAATGAATGTTGGGATGCCTACTTTAATTTTGTTAAAATACATAATGATAAAATGAATAAAATAATAAACATTTAAAAAAATTAAATACACTGGCATAGTAATATTAATAAGATATTTAATAAAATAAAAGTAAAAAATTCAGGCACCGGCCATTTTAACTGAAACACCAATCACCATCAAACAGACAATAATGACGTCAGAATATATCAAATGTAAATACTAGTGTCAGTGTCACTTGAATTTCATTTATTGTGTTAAAGTGTTGTATTGTGTTTACTTTTTTTGCGATCACGATTTTTTAATAATTTAGTTGATTTGTGGTTTATTTGTGACAAAAATAAAATATCATTAACGATGTCATCGATGGAGCAAGGTTTTATTAAGGCAAATAGCTCTAATTTACCAAAAATTGATTTGTTGATGTGAGGAGATTTTCTTGCATCCAATAAAGATTTTTGCTCATCTGAATTTCGAAATGTGAAAACTTCATTGTAAGTACATTATTATTTATCTTAATTATAATTTAACGTACACAAGCCTTTTTAATACTTGTTTCATAGATTATTTTTGAAGTTAATTAACTCGCAGCTAAAATACTATTTTTACTAATAAAAGTACTTTAAAAAAATATTTCATGTAACTACACAAGCACTATTGTGTAAATTTACATACCTATCTAAGATATGTATTATGTATATTTATTTATTTAATCAATTTTTTTTATTTTAGATCTTCACGACCATCATATGGAGATGATGCTATCAGTTACATTCAACTAAAACGGGAAGGAAAAATTTGCATTGTTAAGTGTAAAATTTGTCCAGAACACAAAGTCCATGTTTTACCATCAAATTCAACAGTTTTAGAAAAATTTTTGGAAGAGGGTAAAAAAAGAAAACTTGACTGTGAATTAATTAATTATCAACCCGGCCATATTTGTAACGAACCTGCTAGTGTATCAATGCCCCAACTCGTGCTAAAATATAAGGAAAAATGTGATGTATTTTTAGATAAAATTAAATCTTTATTCAATGATGAAATAATTTAAAAAAATTGAAAATGAGACCAGAGGTCAATATAAAAACAGCCTGTGGTACGAATTAAGATATGGACGAATTACCGCATCTAGGGCTTATGAAGTCACTCGATGCCAAAAAAATGATGGGACACTAATATCACTTATCATGGGGGGGGAGGTAATTTCCGACACATCGGCCATGAAACGTGGTAGAAATTTAGAGAATGAAGTGCCTGAAACAGTTAGTTTGAAACTGGGAAAAAGAATTAAAAGTTGTGGATTAATAATATCAAAAAATTATCCTTTAATAGCTGGTTCACCGGATGGAATTTGTCAGGATAACATTGTTGAAATTAAGTGCCCCATGAGTGGTAAAACTTACGTTAATTATATTCAAAATAGAAAACCCACAATGTGTCAGATTTTCTTCAAGAAATTATCACTTTCTGGAAATTATATGTATATCCATTATTATATAAAAGTACAGAATAATAAATAAAAATGCAAAAATTTCTTGTTTCTATTTATTTATTTTTGCTTGCTAAAAAAT
The DNA here is from genome assembly GCA_020423425.1 of Chrysopa pallens. Taxonomy (NCBI): domain Eukaryota; kingdom Metazoa; phylum Arthropoda; class Insecta; order Neuroptera; family Chrysopidae; genus Chrysopa; species Chrysopa pallens. The sequence goes on from CM035591.1 coordinate 32,349,683, forward strand.
TATTTTTATAATGACTATCATTTAACTTCCCACCCACCGAAAAATAATTAAACACTTGTTTTTTTTTTTTAAGTGTCAAAAAATCCCAACATAAAATAATCCTATTTATTGAATTAGAGAATTTTGTAAATTAATTAAACCACACACTATTGTTATAACGTCATCCATAACTTTGAGGAAATTTAAGTTAAGACAAGCGTGTGGTTTCAATATATTGAATTCTCTTAAACGTCTTATCACCCGTTCAATATGAATTCTTAAACTGGCTATTTGTTTAGTTTCTGTAGCTTCAGCTTTTGAAAGTTTAACACCAGATAAAACACTTGGAGGCCGTACTAAACGCACTCCCACATTGCGTAAATAAATTTCCACATGTTTGAAACCTCTGTCCGCCATCACACACATACCCGGTTGCAAACACTTTATAAAATTGATTCTCCTAAGTGTCTGTTATACGTCCTCCATAACCAGGTAAAATATAATTTACCAAACCATTTGGTGTGCAAGAAACAAGTATTTAATTGTATTACATTTCTTGTATTCCGACCACGTAAGAGCTTGATTCAATGCCTTAGAAGGCTTCTGTATTTCAATTTCCATGCAATCTATTATACAACTTACATTATTATATTTATGCCTAAAGGCCATCGGTAAATTTTTTTTAGTCAGTTCATTGTCTAGTTTTACAATAAAAGGCCGTAATACACTCGCTAATATTGGTACATTTTTTAAAAATATTCTACTTGCATACGATGAATCCATGGCAAAATCATCTGCAAGTTTATGGAATGAAGTATTTAATCGAATTTTTTTAGACACAATAAAATATGGTTATAGGGGATATTTGTCTGTTCTTGAATCAAATTAATTAAATAATAACACTTTATAGGAACCCCAATGTAAGAACATGGATTTCTTGCGATTTTATTTAATGTGATTTCTAATATAATTAAATTCTTTCGTTTTATTAAATTTTAACACATAAAATATTTTGTTGACTTGACATATAGATTGTAAACAAAATAAAAACAACATATTACGTCATGTTGAATATCATACTACGTCACTAGTAACGTCCATCTTGGCTACAATCTTTTTTGTGGTTAATTCAAATTACATGAAAAAAATTCAATAATTTACCATAAAATTTAATTTTTTTTGTTGAATTAATGTTTTTTTCGTAAATAGTAGACGTTTACTTATATTTTAGAAGGGTAGTTCAAAATCTGTCATCATGCCTATTGTGTTTAGAAGATCCATATATTATATACGAGTATTTCAATATTGTTGTGCGTATGCAAAGCGATTACAAAAATCTAATCTCTAATGTTTTATGTTTCAAACTAAAGTTGTTGGTTCTTTAGTTTTTGATTTTACTGTTGTGGAATCTTGTATTTTATACGTTGAATATTTTTATTTAATTTAAATGAAGCAAGTTGAATTATTAAATATTATTTTATTGTAACAAATTATTTGTACATGTGGCTAAAAATGTACCCGTCGTACATTATAACTACTCATGTACTGTTCGTGCAGGTGCCATTCTGTATGGATAGCTACTTATACACTACTGTTCGTACATGAAATAATTCGATGTATCCGCGAACTGGTCGACCAATGAAATCGTGTTTTAGAGTCGACGCTTTAATGGTGGTGCCTTATATTATCTGACCTTATATTTTTGTTATTTTGATTATAAAGTTATTTTGATTTTACATTTAAAATTATTACAACGAAAATTGATATATATTATATTTTAATTATATTTAAATATTTTTGAGGAAACTGCACTTTACGGCCAGAACGTGTTGTTTTCGATGATTCATTTTGGGTGCACTTCTTCGTTTACATAAAAGTTTCGTTGCCTGGTTGCGAATTCTGGGTTGGTGAAGAACATTTTGATCAAAATCCGCTTCCAAAAGGTATGCTGATTTAAGCCTATCGATACTGATGTTTTCATGTTTGTTTTTAAATATTTATCGTGTCGTTTAATAGCTCGGTATTGACGGTTGTATGGAGCTTGTAGTGGTTTCCGCACACACGTTTCGTGTTTGTTCGAAACGTACAAACACGAAATCAGTTTTATTTAGTTGTGGTTACACTAACACTTTTGAATTACCGTGTGGGGTTGACATTTGTTTAAAACTTTGCACAATTTTTTTGAGTTTTGAAATGAATATATTTGATTGTTATTTTCTCAGCTTCGAGATCTAAATTTGCTTCTTTTTGATTTTCATTCGTTAATTTGTATGGCTAACGCGTTTATTTGTTCGGATAGCTTGTTGATATATCGATTTGATGGCATTCGTTGTAGGAATAATGATCGTATAAAATCTTCATTAAGTTGAGTTCCAGTTAGTTGTTACATTTGGCGTAGCAGTGTCGATCGCTGACTTCGTTCAATATTTTACTTTCGATTGCTGCTAACACGTGGTAAATTTTGCCGTCTCATTTGTTATATACATGTTGATGAACTGTGATTCAACTTGCGTAAACCATAAACTAACATTTGTCTTCCAAAATGGTGGAATTGATACTCTTGTAATTTGATTACTATTTTCTGGTTCGTCTGACATTTTTGCGTTTTACATAAAAAAATTTTTAAACGTGTTCATTAAAATGTATGTGAATCAAAATGGAGGTATTTTCGCGCACTTTTGTAACTGATTTATTTCACTTTGTTTTTGTACGCCGAAAAAATATAGTCGCGGATCACCAATATGTGGTTTTTTTTAACCCTTTATTGTTTATGTCGAAAGTCACTAATATGTGGTGTGATCAAAAATGTTGCACGTGTTATTGTCGAGGGGTCACAAATTGTTGGGTTTTTAGATTTACTTGTTGTAGAATCTTGTATTTTATACGTTGAATATTGTTATTTAATTTAAATTAAACAACTTGAATTATTAAATATTATTTTATTATAACAAATTATTTGCACATGTGCCACGTGGCGTCGTTAAGAATGTACCCGTCGTACATTGTGGTTTGTTGTATAACTACTAATGTACTGTTCGTGAAGGTGTCATGTTGTATGAATGGCTACTTATACACTACTGTTTGTACATGGAATAATTCGTGTGTTATGTACAAATCGTGTGCCACTTGGTACGAACTGGTCGACCAATGAAATCGCGTTTTAGAGTCGACGCGTGGATTGTGGTGCCATCTGACGTTATATTTTGATTATAAAGGTCAGATGCCAGTACACATCTTTTTATTTTTAATTTGTCTTCTAGCCTTTATGGTTTAAATTTGGATTTATTGGATCATTGAATCCTGGATTTATTGGATTCAAGGAACCCAATTTGATCATTCACGATCTTCAATTTCGATTTTTTGCACTAATTTCTCAGATCAAAAATTTTCCAGCCAAAAAATCGAGATGTATTCGAAAAATCCTATAGTAATCTTTAATAATGCTCAAATTCACGGACTTCATTTTACTTTTAAGGTTTAGAGCACACCACTAAAATTTCAGCTCTTTATCTCTTTTCGTTCTTGGTGACAGAAGGGCGATTAAACGAAATACTACCTATGTGATTTTATGAACACTTAACTACTCAAGTGTGTTTGTGCGGTCAATATTTTCTTGTGTTACAAACTTTTGTCTCAAACTAATATACTTTCATGTTGAGTATAAAAATTGTTCTAACATTGATACTCAATTTGAATAACTTATGGCCTTAACAGAATTACCATTTTATATTAAAACGGTTAACTCTGTAATAATGTGAAATTCACTTATTTAGGGACCTAACGCTGAGAATGACGCTCTTTTCAAACCTAATTTTTTCCTTCTACTGTACGTTATACTTACCTACATTTTTATACATCGTTGCACCTCAAATCTTATATTTTTTGGAGTTAAAGGCAATCAAAAAGCATTGAGAACACAAATAATAAAACTATCATATATATTATAAAAAATACCTTTTATTATTTCTTTTTTTAGAATTTAACAACATATACACAATGAAAAGAATCATTCCTCCGAAAAAAATTATTGATTTTAACAATTTCAATTTCAAAAGAAACAAAAAAAAATCTAAAGATTCTAATTCAATAATTATTATTCTAGCGAGAAAAAGAAAAAAAATGATTTATTCGATCACGAATAACAATAAAATACCTGAGATTTTCAAATTTTATTCTGGTCCTCATTTACAAACACTATTTTTTTATTGGATAATTAATATTGATATCTAGGAAGAACAAATAATGGAACGAAAATATTTTCGATTCAATTAGTATTACAATAACACATATTAGAAGTATTTAAACTTTTGTTAACATTATTTTTATACTTTTCTTTTTCTTATAATTATTCAAAAACTGTGTTTATTAAATTTAACATTGCCAGATAAAATTCAATTTGCATTTACAAAAAAAACTAAATTTTATATAATTCATATTTGTTATATTCATTAAACTGATTAAAATTAAAATATTTAATGCGAATAAGGTTGAATTCAACAACATATTTTTAATTAATATACCAATTAACAATTTATAGCATTTTCAGATTTAACAATTAGGTACCAGTTTTGAAACATTGAACACTGTAAACTATTCAACTGAATTTTTAAATTACCTGACAATGGGTTTTCAAAACTAAATTTACAAAAATAGGTGCTTTCAAATTAATAACCATGTAAATTTCAGTCTTCTATTTTTAATATTTCAATTCTAATTTTGAATAATTTTCTTTATCTACTTCCGTTTAATCAACAACCTATTTTATTAAAATCAGAAATGTATGAGGTTATTGTTAAGGTTGAAAATATCGTCTTAAACATATGTTAATTAATTAACCCAGCTGGTGTCCTCAAGAGAGAAACCAGCTTATAGAAATTTTTATATATTAAAAAATTATCTGATTACAACCCACTTAAGACTCAATCCTTAATAAAGTGAGGCTGTACAATATACACTAACTCAAGAATTATACTATTTAGGACTATATAAGTTTGACGTCACGAAAGAGAGCTAGTTATGCAACAAATTAGCATGGATATAATAATACCAATTAGCATGGATCTAGCATATGAGACAAGAGATAAAAAAAAAAACATTTTAAGCACCTGTGTAGTTATTTAACGATAAAATATTTTTAAAAAAGTTGATTGTTTTGAAAAACAAACATTTTTTGTCGTTGAATTTTTTTTCTGTCTAATGTTATAAAAGTAGGGTATCCATCGTCATGGATTCATTAGATCCAATGAACCGATTTTGCTCATTCACAATTTTATCTATATTTTCTAGCGTTACAAGCTATAAACTAAAATATTCTATGTAAACTCTAAAATATTCTATGTAAATTTAGTAAAAAAATATATAACTGAAAGATATCCATGATTTCAACTTAACGCATTTTCATTATATACATCACATTAGTGAGATAGTCTTTTGAGTAACGTAAGCACTTATAAAGTCCATTGGAAAACTAAATAATTATATTTGAGTATAATACAGTGTAGGAACCAAAAATTGTATTAAATATAAAATAAATGATTAATAAGTCTTAGAACTTAACTTTTTAAGTCTTTACAGTCTATTATAACAATATGAGTATACTACGATTGCGTTTATGAACTATAACGTTAATGCAAAATAACTTTCGATATAGAAATCCTTAAACAAAAAAAAAAATTTATTTTAATGGTTCGTAACAGATTTTTTAAAATATACATCTTCTGTACATATTACCGATTTTATTTTCTTTATAAACAAAAATACTTTCATAAGTGTCTATAATTCAAATTGTGCGTTCTAAAAGGCTACAAGTGTCTACTAAATATTTCAGGTTTTTCGCATTTACGATAGAGATCATAATCGACATGAATGCAAAATTAGTTTTCCTAAGACTTCATATACTACCTATAAATACCAAAATGAAGGTGAAGTTATGACTAGGAAAATTAATATAGCATTACATAGCACCATTTATTCCTATTCTAACTCAAGACCTAAAACAATTATTGTAATGAAATTTCAAAAATAATAATTTAAATATATCGTATACTTCAAAATACTACAAAAAAAAAAAAATGTACTTCGTTCACATAGTATATATCCACAATCCAGTTACCGACTACATTGTATTTAAAGCTACTACATCAAACTCAAATGGCACCGAGTAGGCCATTGCAGCAAACATTGGCGAGATCAGTCTCTGTGTGAACGGATTCTAACTAAATGAATAAGTTTAAAAAAATGATTTTTTTTTTTTTTTTTTTTACATATATATTAATTTTTCTTCTTTTTACGTGAACGAAGTGTTCTTACAGGTCTAAAACTTTTTTTAGCACATTTTCTCCTTGGTCTTTTTTTTGTCTCTCTTTTTACTTGAATGCCATTTCCATTACTAGATATATCGTTTGATCTACATAAATATGAAGCTATGGGGCTAGTAGATAAATTCATTTCATCCGTATTAATATTTTCTTTCCAACTCTCCCGTTTAATTATAATTTCATTGCTGGGTTTATCGCTTTTTTCACTTAAGTTTTGAACTTCCACTACATTCACTTGGAGACTTTTTCGTTTCAGTATTATTTCACTGCTAGATTTATCGTTTTTATCATTATGAACCTCGTTAGCAATAACTGGAATAATTTCAGTCCTAGGTTGATCGCCATTTTCAATAACATTTGTTGTAGCCTCTTGAACGTTGGCTGACAAGTTATTCTTATCGAACTCATCGCTTACAATTAATGTTCCTAATCTATTTGATCGTCTCCTTATTTTACTGTCAAGTTTAAAATTTTTTTTGGGTACATTTTTTTCATTTGAATCTTTTGTAACCGTTGAGTCACAAACCTCATTATCATCAATAATTATCCTTTCTGAGTTTTTAATATAACCAAGTCTAAGTTGCGAAGGTGAAATTTCAGTTGTCCCTTCTATAAATATAACATTATCGGATTCTTCATCTGTCAAATCAATACATTCTGTAATTTCATTTTCTGAGACTTGATTCTCGAAGTCAAAAGGAACTACTTCAACAGAACACGGCAAGCATTTGCTTGCTAAGAAATTTGTTCGATCTGAATAATTTCTCAAGTGCGATTTATAAGTTTTGCCAGGAAACTTGTATGTATGGTACCACCTGCTTGAATGCTTTGGATAAATTACTGGTGGTGTAAAATCTATCTCTGGGTGTAAAGTGGGTATTGGTGACGTATTCAAATATCGTCCTATACGCTCTAATCGTTTCATATGCGTTGTATCTTGCACAAAATATTTAATTTTTTTAGCCAACCGCCTACCAAGCTGAGATGAAAATGGTATATGTGGAGCCTTAGTGAAGTTGATTCGACAATGATTGCTTCGGGGCGGATTTACTACAAACACTGATGAACTATTTTCTTTTGAGCTCAATTCAAACATATTTAAGAACTCATTCTGAGTGAACGATTCTTTTGCAGTAGGTAATGGTGTTACATCTTCAGGTTCTAGTTTTACTCTCTTATGACTATCCTCAAATACTAAATCAGCCATGCGATTACAACTATAACACATTCGATTTAATTTTCTAGTTTTAATAAAATTTTCATTTAAATTGTCTAAATCATAAGTTAAATTCTCATTACGAATTGTAACTATTATCATACTTTTTGCATTATTATAAACTGATGTCAAATGCGAACATCTTACAATTAATTTTATATTATTTTTTTGTTGTTCGTGTGCCAATTTTGCTGATAAATCAATCAATATTTCGCAATCGTAATATTTATAACATTTTTTAATTAAAGATTTTAATTTATGCCGCCATTTACGTGTTACCTTATTTGGTCGTTTAATGGGATGCACAAATGGTAAGTTCGGCAACCACCAAGGCGGTTCTTCTATATGATTGCAATTTTTATCACACTTTACAAGAAATGAGACAAATGATTCCATTTCATCGTCTTTCATATCGTCTAACATCGTGAACTTACCGTGTGCAATGATCAATGGTAACGTTAATGCAAACATTTTTATATTTATTTATCACAATTTTATCAATGTTCTTATCACAGTTTAGTTATTAACTTTTTTTTTTATAATATCACACTGACACTTTGTTTAAAATTATTTTAAATTAAATCTTTAAAAAAAAACAGTAACCTTTTTTTTATACCAGCCATGACATATCAACACAGCACAGCTGTGTATATCTAACCATGTCTCTCTTTGATCGGTATAACGACTGCTAAATGTGAATATGCTATATAATACACGAGTACTGGTAGTAACAGCAAGCATTTGTAGTTTGTTAGTGCGCAATCCCATCGATAGATGGCCCTGCTAGCCAGTCTCATTAGTTACGTACAAAGTATTATATTTTAATATGTATTTAATTAATTGTATTCTAATAAATCTAATATTACATTAAAAGAGATATAATTGATTATTATTTTATATTCATTTTATTTTTAATTGCCCTTATCATTTTATTTAAATAAATAAATATTTTATGGCTTTTATAATTTAAAAATTTAAATACTTATTTAAAACGGACAAACATTAACTTAATGGTTCCTTAAGCATGCGTAGATGTTCGTTCCACAAACCAAGGAAGACTGTTTTTTACAATCAGAAATAACCACAATTAACTAACTTAAGATTAAATATTAACTCGAAATTAAAACACAAATCGTTATACCAAAATTAATTATAAAAAATAAAATATATGGCAAAAATGTATTATTTTATTCATTATTCTTAAACCAATTATGAAATGTAAAGGTTCAGTAAAAAATTTAAAAAGTTTTCACAAGCCCTTACTGATATAGTTAATTCAAATGGAAATTTATTCATTTCATTCATAATTATATTATAGTTTAAAAAAAATTAGATGTTATAGAGTTTACTGCCAACTATTAAACGAAATTCTGGGGAAAAGGCCTCTTCAATAATTAATATTTACAATTTTGCGAAATTGAACTTGGAAATTGTAAAGGTTATTGACTACATACTTTATTGAAGATATAAAAATTCTAAATCATGATGGTATATGCAAGTTTTTAGAAAACCGCTAAAAGTGCTTGTATTTTACAATCAAGAACAAATTAAGGAAAAAGAATTGAGTGTTATTTAAAAAATATTTTCTAGAAATAGAAGTATTAAATTTCGTTTTTCAGTGAATTAATAGGACGAAGTACTATGTATCGTGATTTTTTTAATGTTTTCAGCGATAAATGGAATAACATAACACATTTCAAATTCTTCATCTATTTAAAAATTCAGAAATAAATTTGCACGTCGAATAACAAAGTAAACAGGGCTGCTTTTGGATTGAGTTTCAACACAAAAATCAGAATCGAAAATTGATATATCAGTGAATGTAAATACTGGTCATTCACAATCTTCTACCGCTATAATAAACAATAAATGTTAAAAATAAATTAAAAAGATAAAAAATTTTATTGTTTCGATTATTTTAATATAATTTATAATTCAATCATTAATTATATGTGTATAACTAAGGTCGCTACTTAAGTGGAGCGGCCAAGCGTAGAAACGAGCGTTTTTTAATATATTTCTAAACAAACGATACTTTTGATTTTGACGTATGTTCCCAAAATGGTATCCAAAACTCACTTAATTTTATATTTTACTATTTATTTATATCTGATCAGAGTGGATTTTTTAGATTAAAACTATTATTATATAGGTAACACGAGAGAACACATTGTATACCATATTTTCATTAACACAAAAAAAAAAAAAAAACAAAACAAAACAAAACAAAAAAATGTTTTCACAGCCTACAAAAATTTGATTGTTAACAACAATGATATGAATTTTTCATCAATTTGCATCATAAGTAACAATATTTTCTAACCCAATGAACTAATCATAATTTTTGATGAAAAAGTGTATTGTACATCATTACCATTTCTTACAGTTCATAGGACAATCAATATTCTTTATAATAGGCTGCGAAAAACGCTTGTCTTTATGCTTTGTTGCCACCACTTCAATACACAGCCTAAGCTTACCAGCGACAAAGCTGAACAAATTGAAATTTGTCACATGAGGCCACACTTAAAAAAAAATTAATATATTTATCTATGTTTTCATAAATTTCAAACTGACGCTTCTTAAATAGGAGTAATAATGGCGGATAGTAGGATTACCTTTATGTTTATTACTTTTCTAATAATTCATTTCTAATAAAAATTCGTGAGCAGTACCTACTTGATTCAGTCTATAAGTCTATATTTTTGTGGATAACTAAAAATTGAAATAATAAATACGAAATAAAATAATAGATACATGTAAATAAATATATCATGGAATTCACTGACGCCACAGGAGGTTTCTAGTATAAATCCCAGTTCGGTTTTCCTACAATCATTGAGTAATATGTCTTCGGAATAAATAGTTTTCAAAAAATAGTATTTGTAATATTATTCATGTTTACATTTTTTGAAGAAAGTGTACTCCAACATAGATAAAAAGTATCTCTGACTTTTATAAATCTTTATCTTAAAATAGAACATTATCTGCTATTATAATAGTAGATAAGTATCAGACATTTCTATTACCTCTGTATACTGTATACACATTCTTTATATAGCATGTACTATATGTTTAAAACTGTAAAACCAAATGAAATTTCACGTTTAGAAATCTCTTCACATTTTCGCTCACGAATAAGTCTGATAGTTTTGGTTTATTGAAAAAACTTTATTGAGAACTTTTCACATACCTCATAAAATCCCTCTATCGATTTCTTATTTTCAACATTGTATACCCCTCTCTCCTTAGAAAGGTTGATAGCCATTCTCAGGACGAAAACAAACATTGGTACAGTGTAACTTTTGATTGTTATCTTTTCTATTCCTTGGCCAAATTTCATACAAGTCTGGTTTTACTTTCAAATTTGAAGGATACAGTGATTCCAATTACTGTACTAATGGGATTTTTAGATAGAATTTTGAATAAATGCGATCAACATTGATAGGCTAAATTTTGAGTCCAAACGATAAAAATGTTAACTGTTTGAAATGGTTATTAAGCAACAGATTTTCTCTTAAGTTTTTTTTTTTAGAGAATCTTTAACATTTCTAATTTATATAAAGCCTTGTTCATATTGGCCAAGTAATTGAGTGAAGTAGCAAGTAATTTATTAAAAATCACAGTCATGTAATATAATTTTATATCACATAACTGTTAGTATTGTATGACTGTGACGGTACTCAAACATATATATATATATACTGTTCCAGTCAGTCATACAATATAATCACTTAAGTGATATGAAGTTATATTACATGACTGTGACTTTTATAAATAGCTTGCTACTTCACTAAATTATTTGACCAATGTGAAGAAGGCTTTAGGCTAATATTTTTTTCAGTAATTTATTATTGTATGCCAAATATGAAAACCGCGTGCAGGCTGTTTTCAGCCCTGCACATCAGCAACTTTGACAAATTTGAAAGTTAACAAAATATGTATAAATCAACTTGTCGCTGTTAACTTGAAATTTTAATATGAATTAGGTCGATTATTGTAAAATTAAAAAAAAAATCACAGAAAATTTCTATGAGCACAATAACTTGACAGTTAAATAAAAATGGGCACTATATAATAATAATATTTATTCATTTTTTCCAACAACACATAATCGTAAGAATAAGTCAATATACATTTTACCTATAATTGAAATAACTTTTGATCATTATAAATAAATAAAATAAAATACTTTATAGACGATTTGTTCAATTGTTCTGTATAGGTAGGTCAATATAGACTTTGGTCCGTAAAGTTGAAATTTATATACATTTTTAAGTAAGTAACTTAAAAGAAATACTCGTTACAATGACAGATGATTTCGATGAGCACCAGACAAGTGAAAATAAAAAGGTGTGCGATATAAAGATTTATACATTCTTGTATATTTTGTTATGTAAGTTTGAAAATTACATACATGTTGTAATAAGCGAATTAGAAAAAATTGGTTTAATGACAGTCGATTTCCATGAGTACAAATACTTAACAGATGAATCGATAGGTCTTGCGTGAATGTATACTTTGTTATGTAAGGCTGAAATTTATATATGCATGTTTGAATAAGCGATGTAGAAAAACTTGGTACATCAGCAGATGTTTCTGGCTAGAACTGAAATTTTTTCCAGAAGTTAATGTTTCGAAAAAAACAAACAAAGTAGTAGATTATTATAATATGTATTTTAATATATTTACACAATGCAATATTTCTATTTATAAAATTATGTTTCAAACAATTTGATATATATTTTTTACAGTTTTATAATCCACTTTTTAAGACGAATTTTCAAATTTAGTGTCTCTTCTTTCAGAGAATTCTAATTCTGTCAATGTATATCGCTAATAAAAGCGTATGTATCTGCGCATCTTTTCACATTTACTCACCAGGAATTCAGCCATTTTGTACGTGTAGGTTCAATTTAACATTCGTTTGAGTATGTCGATATGAGTGTCTCCGTGAAAATGGGCTGATATCGAGCTGTCATTAAATTTTTGTTTGGGTTGACTTTATACTCAGTTTTTTCGTTTTCAAAAAAACACTTACTTCGACTTACTCAAATGACTGTCACATAACAATTACGCTTCCAAAATGGCTGTAATCTTGGTAACTGTCAAAAGATATACAAATACATTCTCTAATTCTTATTGATAAGGGCTGCTATCTTCATGTTGAGGTCGGAGTTTTCAGACAACTCTCGTATGTGTTAACTTCTAGTCGCACTAGTTCCTTTGTTTTTAATAATAGCAAATAAACACAAAGGATTGCTTTGTGTAAAATTAAATGCTTAACAACTTTTATTCATATTTTTTTATTTGAATCTTATTAATTATGAATTGTGGTAAAGAAACAATTTAATTTGCAGTTTATCATATTTCCCCGGAGATTTGTCTTCGATTTGCCTGTCAAGTACTTGTGTTTATCTAAATCTCTGTCATTGTACCAAGTTTTTTAAAATTGCTTAATCAAACACATGTATTTCAACTTAAGGGCCACAGTATATTTGGTTCTATATACTACATTTCGATTTGTCTGTCAAGTTCTTGTGCTCATCGAAATCAATTCAATTTTTTTCTACTTTACAATAAATGAACTAAATCGTATTACCATTTCAAGCTTACAGTGACATGTTCATTTATATATGTTTTTTTTAACTTTTAAATTTCTCAAGTTGCTGAAGTGTAGTTCTGAAGCCAATGCAATAATGTAAGAATATATATAGTAATTGCTCAAAGTCAGCTTTAAGTGTTGAAATTACATCTTTAGCTTTCTTTTGATAACAATAAATCACATTTAACAATGAGCGGTCGCATGGTGTTTACTTTAGGTAACGTCAATTTGATAAGTATGGTTAATAGATAAAACATTTTCTATAGAAGTCACAAGAGTACCCAAAACCAAATTTTTTGTAACATCCTTGAATAATATCTTTGTTTCAAGCTGACTTATATCATTATTATATACCTACGTCAGGAGACTGAATTCAACCTCAACAGAAAAAAAAAACATTGTCAGATTATTGTGGTTTCTTGATTCTCAATGGAAATGGTGGTGTATCATCTCTAGAACATGTTCACATATGTTATACTTATTTATGATGATAATATCTAATATGGATACTTACTATTATCAGACAGCAAAATAAAACCATATGGTAAAATGAAAAACGTGAAAATCATATTAGGCAATGAGTATTTACTTTACTGAATAAGAGAAATAGTGGAACGAAGTGGATATGATGGTTAGATAATAGACGAACAGTTTTCTGTTTCAATAAATGAACCACAATCTATAATAATAAACTATAAATATTATTTTAATCAGTTTCGAATTTGTTAATAGAGTCTACAGGCCGTGTCAAAATTCAAAGACGCTTGCTCACTTTGGTAAAATAAATAATAATTATTAATAACAGTACTTGGACAGTTTCGGTAATTATAAAAGCAAAAAGTAAAAATAAACATTTCTTGAATATAAAATCAAATTCTTACTTTTATGACGCCAGTCAGTTATTGTATAAATAATTTTCTGTGTTTTATTCTTAATTTATATTATCACATATGTGCTAAAAAAATAGTGAAAATAACAACGAACAGTGTTAATTGTTCTTTATAATCATTAGCGTTCGTAAAATGCTCTAAATATGTCTTACTATTATACATACATTTACATAAAATTAATTAATAAGAAATATTTTATCTCATAGATTTTTGATTTTTTTGATTATTCTATATTACCTACAGCTCGAAAGGTCAAACTTTAAACTCAAATGAAAAATATGAGTGAGAAATTTGAAAAACAAATGTCCATCGTAAAAAAATATGGATACAAATTTGCGATGGGCAGTTTTTGTATTAAAGTACCTCCAAATCTTGCACTCTCAAGTTATTATTACCATCATATATTGATGAGTTACCAAAAAAAATTTGTGTTACTTTTTAATATACTAAAAGTTGATACTTTTAGATTATTTAGTAAATTTGTTTAAAAAATAAAAAAAATAGATCACAACAACTTAGGGTGAAAGCGTTCGAAAAACAGCATTTCACTGTTTTGCGTCGGAAGTTTTTTAATTTTGTAAATTTACAGATAGGTACAGTATTTCTCTATTATCCAGATAATTGTTGGTCATGGTGTTATATTTTTGTTTTCTAGGTTGACAGAAATAACAATTATTTGGAACGAGAATACTGTTCTCTTTCAAAATAAATTCTTTCTTCGACATTCGTTAAGATAATATAATAAAAAAAAAAAAAGAATATTTTTTCTATTTTCTGGTTTAAATTACTAATATTCTGTAAGAAAGATAATAAGTCAATTTTATGTATGTATACTTATCAAATACGTATAACAGAAAAGATTTACTGCATATTAATTTTTTGTTCCCTTATCATTCATGTTGTATATACAAAGAGATTTAGATTCAATATGTATAATTTGATATGTGTCTAAATTAATACTACGAGTAAGCAATTGTTTTTTGGCATCTAGACGATTTTCCTGAATTACAAAAAATTCTGTAAAAATTATGTGTTTCGATTTTTTGTAGCTATATTTGTTCATAAATATTGCAAAGATTTCTGTGAAAGTTTAAAAATTTTGCACAATTTTAACCGACTTCAAAAAAGTAGGATGTTCTCAATTCTACTTTATTTTTGTTCGTTTGTTACTTCAGAACTTATGACTGAGTGATCCGATTTTGATAATTCTTTTTTATTTGAAAGCTAGTGCTTCCCGTTTTGTTCCTTTTCAATTTAGTCCAGATCTGATGCCTCTATGGGGAGAGAAGGGGCAAAAACTATTTTTATTAATTGTATTTCATGTAAATAAAAAATTTTTCGAGGTTGTATATAACACTCCAAAGTTAAAAATAATAAATTTTAAAACGAAAAAACCGCTTTCAAAAAAATTAAGTAAAAAGTAAAAAATAAATTTAAAATTTTCCTTGAGGCCACCTGTCTTTTAAAGTCGTTGCCAAACGTATGCTTAGCTAAAAAATCTCGCAGCATCATTGATTTTTGTCAGCACATTAAGGCGACTAGATAATAATAATATGCCATATTTATTATAAATCTTATCGCGGATCTGAGCAGTTTATGGAAAAATGTTTCAAATAAAAGATATTTGTTTTTGAGAAACAAATAAATAAGTTTTGTATTTTAATTTTATTCTGTCTTTTATGAAATGGATCGATGAAACCTATTTATTCAATTTTCTCACTTCAAACTAAAACTCACTTTTTGGTTTCTCAAGCAAAAATTCAGCTCGCTACCTATTTCCAGTTTATACATTATATAATATCTTGATGACTTAAATTGAAATTTTGTTATTACTTATTCAATATTGTCTACCATAACATATTTTAGACTAAAGGAAATCGTAAAGTGGAAACCCACATGAAGAAAGTTTAATCAAGAGAGAGGATTTCAATAAAATAAATGAGTAATTAATTTGAAATGTTTTTTAAACACCATTACATTTTATATATTCGTCCTTCTTATAGGATGTTGAAGAAATAATATTCTAAAGTTGCTTTGATTACCAGTTGCTTTGCGTGCCAAAATACAAGTTGAGCAAAATTAATGTTTTAAAAAAAATTTTTTTGTTCAAAATTTTGTATTTGTCATTTGAATTAGACAAGCAGAAGTTTAATACATATTATCTTTATACATAAAAGCGATATACCACTTTTGCCACTTATAAATTACGAAAAGTGTAAAATTTGTATTAAAAAAATACATGAATTTGTTTTCGTATGCCTGTTTATCGTCTCAAGATAACTCAAAAAAAAAAAACAAACAGAGATAACGAGCTGATTATTTTGGCGTATTCAGTTCAAGTTCGTTAATGAATAGAATTGGTGTTTCAAACAAAAGTTGTGTATTGTGTATATAAGCAATTAACACTGCTAGCTGCTATCTTCAATTTTTCCACAATAAAATAAAGTGCTTAATTTCTGCAAGAAAATATGTAAAGGAATCTAGGTATTTAATTCGCTTAGAGCAAGGATAATGAATGGTTTATAAAAGCGGAATGCCGGGACCATTTGGTTAAGTTTCCTGATTGTATAGATTTTTATGAAATAAACCCATGTACTTTATTTTAATTTTGATCTTGATTTTTGAAGAAAACAAGAATTTGGGGGTGGATAACACCTAGTACGAATATAACAGTATTCCTGTTTCCATAGCTAGTACGTAATTTTATCCCTAGTACGTAATAGTTTTCCATACGATTTACAACAAACATTTAAAATTACATAATTTTACATGTATGAGGTTTATATAAAAGTATAAAATAATTATGTTTTTGTTCTTGTGGTTGTAACACTATCCACATACGGTGCCAAATGTGAATTAAATTTCAAGTAAAACCAATTTTATTTTATAATTGTTGTGTAATCGTATGTGTATTTTATACGACGTACGGATGGGTAACCTCTATATACTTGGTAACATAGACTAGTTCATGTAAATTCGACACATAAGCTGATGGACACAATCTCAAAATTCAATTCACATTTATAATGATAAATTTAGTACATAATAATTGTTTTTATTTGCAATAATTAATTAAAATTTTGATTGATTTGAATTTTTGTGAAGATATTTAGATGAAAACAGGAATTTTGTTCAAAGGGAATATTTTATTATCTTATATATTTAAATGAGCAATTCTTGTATATATATGTATAATTGGAATCTCGGAATCGGCTCCAACGATTTTCATGAAATTCAGTATATAGGGGGTTTCGGGGGCGATAAATCGATCTAGCTAGGAATCATTTTTAGAAAATGTCATTTTATTCGTGTTTTCGTTATTCGATAATTTTTTATAATGTAATGATATATTTGTTTAATATTTATGGTCTTATAGTCATTGGAGTGGCTAAGTGTTCGCGTGCGAGGCTCTTCTACAGAGATCCCGCGTTCGAATCCCGGCTCGACCGACAAGTAAAATTAATTTTGTATACATTTTAAACCCAACCCAACAAAACAACACAATAAAGTGAATAATATTTTTCAAATAAGATTTTGTTATTATAAGTGTATAATTTTTATAATGTAATGATATATTTGTTTAATATTTAAAGTTATTGGAGTGGCTAAGTGTTAGCATGCTGGACTCGTCTTCCGCCTCGACGTAATATAATTTCCAAAAAACACAATTTATAAAAGGTCACCCAGGTACTATTTTTCTTATTTGTAATACTAACGAAAATTTGTCAAAATTTAATTTCTTTTTAAGTACGATGAGTTGATTAAATTTTTTTAATTATTTTATTTTTTCTCTTTAAAAAACATTGCAAACATTTAATAATATATGTACTGAGTTTGTGTTGAATATTAGGGGCCTATTTTTGGATGCTTCCAGAAAATGTTTGAGTAAAATTTCAGGAATAACATGTGTGGCATAAAATTTGAAGCTGCTGCCTATTATTGTTTTGGTTTTGTTTTTAAATATTATAAAGAAATAGATTTTCAAATTCAAGTACTAAAAGTAGTAGATTTTTATAGTAACACAAGCAACAGAAAACAGATATAAAGCTCCAATAAGTAGTTTTGGAACATAAGTCGTTTTGCAGTTACAATAAGTCCTTTTGGAACATTCTTATAAAATTTTAACCGTATATTATTTTTGTTCAATTCAAATTTTTTGACAATGTTTTATATTTCAAGATAAATTTGTTAAAACTTGAAGAGTATAAAGGTTTTTTTATCGAAAGTATACAAAACAAATATAATTCACTAAAATGTTAAAAGTTTGTTATACTTTTTACTTCCATGAAAATCAATAGCTTTTTGACACTTTTAAACTTTATGAGTTTACCATTGACCATAAGAAAGATTTAGGTGCCAGATCATAGACAAATTTTCATATTATGTGTTATGTAGTTCTACAAATTTGGTTAAATGTTAAAACATATTTCAAAAGCATTTTTAAACATCGTCATGAACTATGTGGTAAAAAGCTCTAGAAAGAATGATATATTAAAATGTTTCCAAAATTTTCAGACCTCGTTTCTTCATAATTTCCATTTACGACATTTTTCATTAATATAAAGAAGAAATGTAAAACTATATTGCGCGTGTCACTGCATCAAAGATTGATGGAAAGAGCACAAGATATCAGCATTTAAGTCAAATATTAATTATCAAATATCTTTCGAATCAACAAATACAGGCTCGAAGACTAATAAATTTATACTTATAATCAACTAATGATATTGACAATATATGCCTTCAAATATATTGGAACTAATAACCTATAAATAACTAATAACCTATTGAATTATTTTTGATAACTACACTCTAAGAACAACTCTTTCACGATGTGAAAATGCATTTGCTATATTCTACAGTATTTTGTCTTATTACCATTGAAATCGAATTTAACTAAATTTAAATGACTAGCTAACGCATATACACACAAAATATTGGCATTTAAGTGAAAAACTATATTATTTGTCCGCAATGTATCTCTGGATCGGTAATTGATAGGTAAGATATTTGTAAACTGGGACCAATCAAAACCATTTCCACTACTGTTTACCAAAAATTTATAAATATTTTCCAAATAGGCTTGGAGTTTGGCGTATTTGTCGGCATGATTTAAATAAAAAAATTTAGTTGAAGTAAAAATGTTTTTTTCTTTGAAATTAACCAATATTTCAAATATGAGAAATAACATGAAAACCGGCAAATGTTAATTGTGCAATGAGAATGATAAATTGTCAATCACACTCAAGAGTGAAGTATTATCCCGACCAAGACGATAGTAGCCAATCTTCACCAGCTACCCGCATTATATTCTTTGTGTTCGATTTTACATTCAAAATAAATAAATTGATCATTGAAAAATTTATTTGTTGGCTGTAATTGGAAATTTTTTACACGTATTAAGTAGTTAGTTTTGTGTTGCATAGAAATCAGTGCGGAGAGGTCATACTTATTTCGCACTATCAAAAATATTAAGCATACTTTGAATATAATTTTTTATTTAAACAATTTTCTTTGAATAATGATAAACATATTTTGTTCATTCTATAATGATAGTTTGTGTCAAGGACAAGAAAAATTCATCACATAATTATAAATAGTATAAATGCAAATAAGTACGTTCTGTGTACTTTCAGTATTTTAATTATTTTGATTTACAACGGTCTTACGTTTTTAATTAAATTTAATTAGTTCAAAAGCTTTGTTTTCAATTTTATGTAATTAGTTTTAAATATACCGTGGGTATACTTAATTCATTCACAACTATTTAATGTGGTAAAATAATTGCTAAGCAATCATCCTCATTGAACTATTTTTATAATTATAAGCAAAATATTTAAAACATGAAAATTTCATATATTTTTTAAACATCTTAAAATGCTCTAAGATAAGAGACGGTCATATTGTCGAAACTAAGATTTTTTGCAAGATTTGCCTCTTATACTTTTAAATTTACAACATTCATTTGGTTATATTACTTTTTAACTACTTTGAAGATCAATAATTTTTAATCTTTTTAAATAATCTATTGAACAAACATTTATTACGTTTCGCTTGTGAAAAATGTATCAAGTCTTACAACAAAAATATAATTTTACAAAAATGTTAGTAAACTAAAAACCTTTATATTATTTATTACCTGTTTTACGTTTAGGGTAGCCTCGGTCTCGTTTGAACTTATATGTCAATATGATTATTTTATTTAGAAGGATCACCACTAAAAGATTATCCATATTACAAAATTTAAAATGTTAAAATTCTGAAGAAAATATGTTTCATTTGCAATTATAAATTTAATGATAAATTGCGTAAAACATATTCTTACCATAATTTGTTTTCGTGGTTTTTCAAACAAATAGGTAGGAATAATCTTTTTTTAACAAAATACTATTTAGAAAATTATATTCATTTAATTGCCATTAGCACACTTATCAAGAATTAAAAAGCGGAAATACCAAAACATGGTAATCATACTGATATTTGTTATTAAACAAACAATATACAGGTGATTTTAAATGGGTTTACGAAAGAAACAATTGTGTTCAAGTATTTTTATGGTTTAATATGTTCGTTTGCCACTTAGATGTGATTATTTCTCAATATACCTTCTTTTTCAGGGATACGTTTTTAAGGAAATGGTGGGCATTATTGCCCTTCTTTCACTCATTTGGAAAAAACACAATCAAAGTTCTTTGTTTTGGTAATACAAACATTTTTATCTTTGCATTGTTTTTATCTGTTATGGTTTAAAAGCTGGTTGGTATATGGATCCTTTGGATCAACTGATTTTGCTTATCTTAACGATTAAGCTTATTATTTTTTTTTTTTTTTTTTGAGGACCAAAGTAATAGTAAAATATATTTTTTAAAAACGTAATCCTATCAAATACTTAATAATTTTCTACAAAAAAGAGTACCTGTAAATATCTTGAATTTTATTTTAATTTCGACTTATTTTGAAATAACTGAAGGAAGGTCAATGTTGAGTTTAAAACGCACTTATGAAAAGGGAAAACTTTGTGATTTTATCATATATAGGTGCCAGGTTGATAAAAGAGAATAAAAATTATCATGATCGAATGAAATTTAATTTGAACGTTTTTTTGTATTCTAGGCTGCTACAATTACGACAACCTATTTCTTAAAAATTTTAAATTACACGATTTTTATAGTGTAGTTTATAATTAATTTTGTTTAAGATAAAAGATGTTGTACATTCATGCTGATTTATCATAAATTATCAAGGAATATTTAAGTTTCAAAAGATTATAAGTTTCAAGATAAATAGTGATGTAACAAGGCTTATTTTCATACTCACTATGCATGAACAAGTTCACAAATCCATTATAGCATCTAATATTTAAATTAATAAGCGTTTTAGCTCAGATAACTGATGGTGGACATTTTGAGTAACAATTTAAATGCTACCGAAAAAAAAAACATGAAAGTATACACATACGACACTAAATAAGATAAAACATTAGTTGGGGTTATTTTTCTAAAATCTATGTAATAATCTATTCACTAGTTATGCTCGATAAAATTAAGGGAAATCCATACGACTAAACCAGACCAGATCGACATGAAAGGAATTTTTTTAATTTTATTTTTACATTTTAGATACCTAAAAGCTTTGGAATATTGTTTTTTTTTTTTGTATTTCAAATTACACGTCTGGCGTAATTTTGATGTTGAAAACGGCAGACGCGTTTTTTATTCATATGGCCAGTGATATATAATAATCCAGATGATTTATTGACATTTGAAGCATATGTTTGAAAAAAAATTTAATGAACTAAATATAAAAAGTATGAGTTCATAAGGAAACCAATATGTGTCCATTTTTCTCCTAATATATCTTAAAACAAAATTTAAAAACTTTACCTTCTTGAACAATATGCAACACGGATCAGCCAAAAATGACCATAGATTATTGTATTGTTATATATAATAAATAATTGTGCAAGTATCTCAAAAAGATTTGATTCCGGAAATCAAGCAAACAAACGTCTATAAAAAAGAATTAAAGAAAAGTCAATAAAAGTATTTCAGTTTTTACAATTTTAATGAATACGAGAGTACTTCTGAAATTACTTGAAATAAAATTAAATAAAATTTTTATTATGAATTTTTTACAGAATCTAAAATGTGCATTTATATCAAGCTGTGTGATACGGTAGAATATGCATTTAGGGAAATAATTTAATAAGCAACTTATACATTTAATAACATTCTTTATTCATTATAACTTCCATGAGCATTAAATTTTATTATTATTAATGAGAACTCTAGGATTTTTTGAATAAATTTCGACTACAAAGTAGCCATCATCAGTTTGAATTAGCTAGTTGCAATGATTCTCTGAAGAGATGTAACATCTCTTACGTATTTATAAAATGAAATACGTATTTATAAAAATACAAAATAATTTGATCTAGGAAATTGGGGAAAAAAACGAAATTTAAATGAGCATTAAAGATTAAACGGGTGTCATGTTAAAAAACATTTCACGATAAGCAAGGATCCATCCAAAGACCCACGTTGGGTTTTGAGACATTCATTATCAATGTCCCTATTCTTGTACGAATTAGATCCGAGTTTTTGTAAATTTCATAGATTAATTATTGTTTATAAAGTAATAAAAATTGGCAAAAAAATTTCATATTTACGTTACGTTAAATTTTTTATTCCCTTGTTTTCACTCAATAAATGCTCAATTCAATTTATTATATTGCTTAATAGTGAATTTTATTTGATACCATTTGTTGTGACTAAAAGCGCATTCTTCTAAATTGCGTGTACAAACAAATCGATTAATTATCATGTCGCTTCAATTCAAGATGCTTGTAGAAAATTCTTGAAAATGCACATTTATACTTGTGCAAAATGATTGCACAAGCAAGATTGAAGCTAAATTACCTTTTTTTATTTGTTGTAGCGATCACAGATTAACGATTTATAAAAGAACGTATTGGATGATGGAACATTTTTTGTCTAGGTTTGATATATAGGTACTGTAATCAATGATTATGCCTCTAATTTTAATAAATAATTACACAAATACTATTGAAATCGGTATTTTCAGACCAATTTATCTCTTTATCGTGAATTCAATATTACGGTAAATTTGAAAATTCTAGACTTGTAAACCATTTCGATATTTAAATTGAAAAGTGTTTGTTTTGAAATTAAAACAATTTGTTTGTTGATAAATGAAATATATTCTATGATCATATTAAAAGATTTCACCTTCACATAAATGAATTCATAAATCCATAAAATATATGTGAAAACAACTATTTTCAAAAGATTGGGTACATTCATTGAAAACTAGGATAAATATCAAGGCGTGGAATATGAAACAAAGTAGGGAAAAGCATAAATTCAGTTAGCTTAGTTAAACAAATTTATATGGATGAGAAAATTTCTTAGAATCTATTATTTGTATAAAGTTTGAGGTGAAAAATCTTCAAACTTGTTTAAAAATGATCGAAACGGGCTACATAACTTGGCTGCTTCATTTAAAAAATCATGCATATGCCAAGCAACTACGCATATGTCACTGTTTTATTCTTATTTCAATTCTTCTTCTTGCTTTGAAAATATTTTTACAAATATCTTATATTCAGTAATTATTTTAAAAATACAATACCGACTTTAAAAACTACGTGCAATGTGGGTTATGATTTAGATTTCGAATTACAAAATCCCAGCCGTCATCATTATTGAAAAATAAACTTGGAAAAGAATTATTTATTACGGGAGTGTTTTGTAAACCAATGTTTTTCAAAATACTCGTACTACATAAATAAATCAGAGAAAACTGTTTTTATAATACATTTGTAGTAAATTTGTAAACAGGGACTTTGAACGATTCACTTGTTCACTTGGGGTATGTTACATAGATAGTTCAAACAAAGTATACACACATACCAGATACAATGTCCGTAAGCACTTAGCATGTAGTAGTTGTATCTGTATGAGAATATCATCGTACTAAAACACACTAACAAGAATGACTAGACGTTATCCTGCATATATACATTTATAATATACTAAATATATATGTATGTTGTATTTAATAAGGATATGTGGCACTAAGTACACTCAACTTAAAAAAATAAGAAGCGGTACAAGCATAGCATACGTGCTCATATTTCTTTTATTCACGAAACGGTACAGGCTTCAACCATATACTTTTTTGTTTGGCAGATTCTTGTTTGAAGTCATAAAACTTTTAAGTAGCAATTTATTACAGACTGAGAACAAAGATGTTGAGGATATGCAATTTTGAATATTGATATAGATGTGGATATTGGTTTAATATTATACCGGTTCCGGATACCGTTAAGGATATGAAATTTTTTTCGGATATTATCGGTTAGGGATATTAGATATTTAATAATCCAGAATTATGCTTAGTCCAGGTTGGTTCTCACTTTCTGTTCATTAGCTTCAATTCAAGTTCAGCAACTAAGGAGTGATAAAAATGAGGAACTCTTTTTGCAATTTCTAATCATTATCAAGAGGAATTCCTCGATTTCCATCGCCAACCTATCACACAATTGTAGTTGATGAATGTCACAGCTTGCATTATATTGAATCCTCTGTCGCGTAATATAAAGAGAACTGTTTCTGCACTATAGCCTTGCAAAAACAAAATCCTATATAATATGTCTCATTTAGATTTTAAATTCTGCCCGTATCTATTATTATCCGAAAAATTAATTTCGAATCCGTAACGATTACGGATGTACTATTATTTCGGATATTCGACATTTAATTAAAACTAAAATTAATAACTAATAGACTTAATTTTTTAAATACTCGACATCTTTATATGTAAAAATTTCGTTTCACATTGTTTGGTCACGAGTAACTACTAAACTTCTGAAACAATCAATTTGAGATATAGAATAGTTCACTTCTCAATTTATAGCCACAATTTTTTTATTGCAAATTGTTTATTTTATGACAAAGAGTTATAATTGTGAGTTCCCTAAGATTCTAACAGATGGCGGTGTAAGGTCATTTAACTGATTAATTAAGATGACGTTATGCTAAGTAAAGTACTGGGTTCCTATATCAAATACCGAGCTTCAAATAAGAATGGATTTTCCGAAATTCTACCCTTAAGAGAGTGAAAAATGATGATAAAGTTTGTAATGGACATCCTGATTCTTTGGTCCAATCTACTTCAAATTTTGCATGCAATCGATGTAGTGTGAAATAGAACATTGTTTTTTTCAAAATTTTTCCTGTGAAAGTTGTCATAGCAGCGCATAACAGGGTCTGTTACTATGGCATAAATTACAAAAACTTGCATATTATAATAATTACATACATTATAATTATATACGTATTTACTACCTAAATTGGAGCTAAAATTGTGGATAATTATTTGAAAAATTTTTTTTGTTACCAATTTTGCTCATTAAACAGCTTTTTAAGTCTTCGTCACCAAAATTTCCTTTTCATTTTGTTTTTGAAATAGGTTAATTAGTTAATTCTATGAATATCTATTACAAAGTTACGTTTAGTGCTGCATTATTTTCTAGCGTTAGAAACTTAAGAATAAAATTAATATACTCTGACATATTGTATATGTCGAGCAATCAAAACAATAAACTAAATAAAATACTACATGTGTGTTGTATAAAATTAGGGAATCAACATTCTCATTAAACTCCAGTATACATGACGACTGTTCTCCTATTTAATAAGGAAAAGTAATACAATCCGAATGCAATACTTATCAACGATTTCCTTCATTTATACTACATGTAATTAAAATTAAAAACCAAATGAATAGAAAATATAAGAGAAATAGTTTAATAGAATATGTGAATCATAAAATTACTCAATTTTGTTAGAATATAAAACAATTAAAAATGCGATAATAATCATTTTAAAAAATATAAAAAACACTTCATAACATGATTATTGTAAATAATAAATAATACGAAAATATGAATAATTAAATGTGATAATTTGGAAAAATATAGATAAACTTGATATTGAGTTTATATTTATTTAATTATAAAATCTTTATAGTTTTTATTTTAAATAGAAACATGTCATAATATTTTATTGTGTAGGCAACCTCTAACATTTCAAATTTTTAGAATATTTTTTTAAAAATTAGTTGATTCATTTTGCTGAAGGCGGGGATACATAAAGTTTGTTTGCTAAATATACATATAATGTTAGGACATGGATTAACCGAGAATGGTGTCTATCTAACTCTATATGGTGGAAAACTGGCTAGACCTATAACAAAGTCCACCAGCAGCACAGTTGTTAGACAACATCAAATACATATCCTTAGAATATGTTCAAGATGATATGAAATAATAAATTCTGGTGGTATCGTCCAACACCCAATAGTATATCATTCTAAGTATGTGTAGTTTATGTGTACTATTCTAGCAGTCACTGACAACTCGACTACTATTACAATGTTTATATGAATCTTGTTAAGATTGTGTGCTTTTTAAAGGCTACAACCACTATTTCTATTCCGACCTAAAATTAAAGCATAAAGCATATTTACCTCGTTGCCTCAAAAAATGAAAAGAAAATTGTGTATAATCTAGCTTTACAGAATTTTGTAAAAAATTAAAATTTTCCTTTTTTTTTCATTTTGCACAAAAAATAACTGGGGAGATTTTGGTTAATATTTTATCAGTTTCATAAGTTACGGAATTCGTATATTAACGTGCGTCGAATGAAATTGGTTCTACGTCAATATTGTTTTGCATTTTCGAAATAACCGAAAGGAAAAATTCCTAGTCTACATACACACGCACGTGCATACCCACACCCGCGCCTTGACAGATATATAAAAATTTGGGACTCATAAAATCGGCATCATAATACAAACTTGTCACTGGAAATTTAATAATAGACATTAAGAAGGATAGTTGAAATACTTCCGACTAAAATGATTTTTTTCTTATAAACCCCCTCCAATGCAACGTGTAATTTTTTGAAAAATAATTAGTATTTAAAACGTATGTATCGGATTTTACAAACTGCAATTTAATTTTTATGAGCATACGATATAAATTCAAAGCATTATTTTAATATTTCAAAGAATTTGTAGTATGTCTTTTTTTATTCTTAATATAAAATTTTAGTTCTTACTACAGTTGTAATATAACATAAAGAAAATAATGTTCTTCACAAATTTAAATTTGTTACTACGCTTTTTGTTATGAAAAAATAATAATAGAAGACCATCCAAGGAGGTCGCTAGGATGAAAATTTTTTAAATTAATAATGTTGTTGCCCGATCAAAAAACTTTAATGCTTGTATTTAAATCAAAATACTACCAAAATTGTTGAAAATAAGCCATTTTAAATGTAGTTTCCTCAAATTTTAATAGATATTTTTTAAATTTTTTTTTTTTTTTTTTATTTAAATACTTGAAATTGATATATATATTTTAAATTTAAATGCTTATTCTTAGCTCTAGTAAAGTTTCGCTTTCCTCATAAGATTTGGTTTTCTTCCAAACAACGTATTGGCTAATAATGATAAACAACCAGCAAGTTAGATTTTCTTAGTATTTGACATAAGGTAAAACTGTAAATTTATTTCAAACAAATCCTCTTGCCATTGTTGATTGACAGTTGTCACAATAATTATTTTAAAAAATATATAAAAAATGTAAAAAAGTCACTTTCAATTTTCACAATGGATTAGTCACAGGCTCTTTAAATTCCGTTTTGCATTTTCTGACTTAATGTTACACGAAAATTGATTCACATTTCCGTACATAAATAAGTACTAAAGTTATCATCGTGCTTAAAAAAATTTTGTTTCAATCACATAATTTGCAGTATGCTTTTTCAAAAAAAGATCTCAAAGATACTTTTTAAATTTTGTTTTCAAGGAAATATTTCTTGAAATAATTGACAAGGTAACAATCTAATACCACTTCGGAGATGAATTATCAACAATTTAATCTAATGGTCAACTTTAGTAATTATTAAAAATTTATACGGAATAGTTTAATTGTTATTTGTAAACATTTTAGCAAAAAATAGTTAACGTTTCCTTTGAATTTTGGACAAAGATTATATGAATAAAATAAGATTATGCACTTTCATTAATTATTGTAAGAAATTACCGAAAAAATAAATAACATTTACGAAGGTAAAAGAAGAGATTAACATAATGTAACAATAATGTAATTTCACATAGTTGTTATTGTGTGCTAAGTGCTAATAATTCCTAAGCGTTATGGGCAATCGTTACAAAAAATAAGGCCTATATAAAAAAGAACATCTATTTATAACTATCTATCTCTATAAAAATGGCATCTCTAATGTTATATACATTATATTGTTTTAAATTTTCGCACACAAATAATTCTAAAACTAAACATTAAGAAATGTAAAATTTGAAATACACTCACTATATTGACATAAACACGGAGGACATTTCGAAGAGTTTTTCGGAAAAACACAAGAAGTCTTGAAAAATGATATTTAAGTTAGATATTTGTTTCAAAAAAATTCTTTGACATTCCATCCTTTTTCATGTCAAAATTTTACACACCGCATTTCATATCATATGCATAATTATATTTTGATCAAGTTGGGTGCGAAAATTGAAAAAAATTCAGAATATACATTAGAGATTAATTCATAAGTATTTAGTTTTATTGATAAATGAGTTTAAAATAAAATTCATAATTATTTCTTTATGTTTTTTTTAATGCTTTAAGAAAAGACAAGGTACCATTTCTGGTTTTACGAGTATGAATAATTACAGTAACCTTTTAAAAATTTATCTACCATAATATGTGTAACTTTATTATATCCAAACATTGTAACAGATGGATCGTTTATATTATTATATTGAACATTACGTACTACCCTTAAATTCTGGTATGGTGAATTTCAGGTATACATTTAAGAAATGTATCTTCAGATCTTCAGATAATATCCTCAATGTGGTCAACTTTACTGACTGGTTCGACTGGTTTAATGAATCGTTTAACATAATATTACAATATAGTTTTTACAAAAAAAAAGAAGATATAATTTAAACATAAATATTCCTATGAAAGTATGCTTACGACGATGTATTCTTGAAAATGAGACATCTATTGTATAAAAAGACAACATTCTCATGAAGAATTACTTTATAGAAATTATAATCAGCACTTTTGAACAAATTTTCGAACAATATTTTAATATTATAGAATTTAACAATTGTACTTGTATCTTTTGTTCAAATTTGTGGAATAAAAAATGATATAAAATTTAAATTTATGTAAAGATACCACACTATTTTCACGAACGAATAATAAAAAAAAAAACGATCTAAGTTCGAAGCTCATTTAGTAACTTTCCAGTGAGTAGAAAAAAATATAATAATTTTTTTAATCGAATTTGGAAATCTTTGTCTTTTTTAAAAGACTGGTCAGTTTTATTGAAAAGTCGATCAGTTTTATACTACGTAATTACGCGTCAAAAGAAAAGTCGGTTCCAGGTCTATACCATTATTTTTTCTGAACCCATATACGTAAATTTACACATAAGAGTATTTATATAAAAACATTAAAAACTAATGATGACCTTGAAACGCATAGATATGTCAAAATTTGGTGATTCGCTAAATCGGCTCCATTAAAATATATTCCTCATAACGGAGCTAAAATTATCCAAATGTTAATATAATTTTTGATGTGTAATATTCATAGAGAAGGGCTTATCCTGGCAGTAAAAAGGAACTGTATTGCGGACAGTTTATACATAGTTGTTTGCTCACATCTAATTGTGAAGCTTCAAGGATTTTAAGAGATACGATTCATTTAGACAAACTATTGATTAGTTTATCATGAACTTTAAATTTTAATTGTTAATAGGCGATTCAATACCTTTAACAATAGTCTTTGAGCAAATACTAAATTTGAAAATCAATAATAATCGAACAGAACCAACAACTAAATATTGAACGACAATCGATGTCGTATTTTTAAGATACCTCGATAAACATCATGGTTAGTATATTTGTAACATACTTTAGTTATAATCGGCCTATAAGTTCTTTAATACCATCTAATACACTGACAGCAGCTACTATTACAGAAATTACAGACGATTCGTTAAATACTATTCCGTAACTCAATTGTAAAATAGTCTTTATCAAAAATACTTACTTTTCTTTTGTGTATATTCTGTAATTATTTAATAATTAGAAAAATATATTGATTTATCAACGATTTTTTTTTAAATTTATTATTTTACTCCATGTTTTTTTATTGGTTATTAATTATAATAGACAGAAAGTAGGCTACCAAAATTGGAAATGATGAGGTGCAGTAAAAGTTTTTGTCTTAAAAAACTTCTTATTAAATGAATAACATGTCATAACTAATAGTTCTGCAGTTAGAAGTTAAATTATAAAACAAAATAAAAACATTGGATACATTACTAATGTTTTGTGTAGTTGTAGTTTTTAACTGTAGAAATTTAAAAATTATTGCTAGAAGTTTAGGTCGAGGATAAATCGGTTCCAGAAATTCTTTCAAATTGTAATGATAAGGTAAAATACTGCCCATTTCTGGCAAGTAGTGGCAAGTAAAGCCATTTCTGGCAATGTGCTTTTTTTATTATTTATACGCTTAGTTATATGCATATGATAAAAAAAACGGTACTTACCTAAATTTAAAATCAATATAAAATTTTTGAGTGTAATTTTGTGTAGTTGTAGTTAAATGACAAAGTGCAGTGCTATCAATTGTAAAGAATAGCATTTCGGTTTACCAAGATATGATATTATCATTTTTCATATTCATAGCCACCGATCTACCTTCTGGAAATTTTTATCCAAATTTTTTGATCAATTTATAATAAGAACATAAAATTGCCAACACTATACACTGTACATTGCAAATAATATTTAAACAATTTTTTACAGCATGATTGACTTATGACACGGTTTTATCCCCGACCTAGACTTCTGGCAATACTTTTATGCGAGTCTCTTTTTGATTTTGTTAGCCAGCTCTTAGACTATAAACTGTATCATACACCTTAATGTTTCATATTTGCCTAACGGTATATGATGGGATATTTTATATTCAGAAATTTTAAGAAATGAATGAATGCATTTCTAATATTTTTAAAATATTTATAAAAGTTTCGTAAATCTGTAAATTTCGGAATTTTTTAAATTTAATCCTGAAGTTTATTGTGACTGGGAAATGACTATGATACTGTGAGACTAAACACGGTGTATATATTCAGTCCAGTTACATATATTTTAGTTTATACATTGATATGAAACTATTACTTACCACATACAATATAGAATATGTGTATTCAATTCCCAGTAAAATGGTCATCATGACAGTTTTATTAAAACGATTCTTTAAGGATTCCATTGAATGATTATTTTCATTCTTGTCCTACAAACATATATCCTTCTTTATGTCTATGTGTACATCGAGTCTATACTTGCATTTTACAAGGTCTGACAAAAATTTTTTATGAAATAAAATTTTTCGAATTGTGAATTATAACATTTCGCATTATTTAACATTTTTTATTGCCAACAATTTTTGGCTATGTGTGCATCATTGTGCATAAGAGCAATTAACTCCAGGTGCTAACTCAAAAAATCTAGTTAAGAGAGAATAAAGTTAATCTGACCCGATTATTCTAAAAATGAAATCATCCATAAACCAGAAAAACTGGTAGTTATCTGAAGCATATCATATATAATATTAAGTGGCAACAAAAAAATCAACATTTCTGAAAACACAATGAATATAATAAAATTAATGAATACAAAATAATTTTCAATTTTTACAGGATACAGTGTGCTACGTGCGTAACAGAACTGTTGTAATACAAGTAGAATTTTTTTATAACATATGAATACACTGATGTTAATCCTAATCATTATATATATGCTTGAGGCCGTGTTTTTTATAAAAATTTTTATTTCAAAAAATGTATAATTTTATCTTAGAAAGAGAAATTTTATCTGAAAATTACAACAAAACGTCTACAACAAAAATTCTGAAGTCTCTGAATATTTTTTTAGATTTTATTTACTATTTAGGATAAAGAATTGAAGAAGATTGGCTACTTCTAAGCAGCTTATATTGAGCAAATTTTTACTGAAAGTGAATAATTTTCGATTTATATGAGAGAATTGAGAGAAGGTTTTCATTACATTTTTCATTCAGATGGTTTTTCATGAATAACTCTAAAAATAAGTATTTTATAAAAAAAAAAAACATTAGGAGTAAACATGTAGCTTTTATAACAAATACTGGGTTTAAAATATCGCCAAATCCAATACTAACGGAGTAATAGCCTGTAAAAGGTTGGTTGTTAAATGCATTTTTGAGGAAAAACTGATTTGAAAAAATATTTAAAAAAAGTTCCTAAAGTAAAATTAAGCGTGTTATGACAAAGCGTGTTGGTCCCAATTTTTTTTGGCGACAAAAAATGTGAAAACCACCCCGTAGTTACCATCCTAATTGAAAATGATCATTTGCACTTTCCAATTTAAATTGTGTATGTGTTGTAATGTGTCTTTGTTTATGTAAAATAAGTTCATAGTTCTCAAAAATTTGAGTTCGAAGTGAAAAGAGTTTTTTAGCGAGTAAGCAAAAAAATGTCTTTCTTTTAAAATGACTCAAAAACTATGAAAAATACGCAAAATCTTGACGTTAAAAATTGTAGGTATTTTTTTTGCTAAAGTTTTACTTTTTTTCCTATTCCTTTATAATAAAAATTATGTAAGACATGAGCCATTTCGAGTTTGCATTTCTTCACAAATAGTAACGTATTCAAGCTTTTTCAGCTCAAACCTTTTAAAAATAGTTAAGATCTAAATGCTTAAAAATTAGTTTTTCATCAGCTAATAACTCTTAAAAAAACTACAAAATGGGTTTTGTTGCACGTGATAGCTCAAAATTTAAGCGATTCTCCATCTTTTCATTCTCGAACAAGTCGAAACGTATTGACTTTCAAAAAATCTATCGCATATAGAGAATACATAAAAAATCGCATATAGAACAAAAATTGTTTACAATCAATTTATCTATCCATTCCTACACTCATATTTAACAAATAATAATTTGATAGCAGAGAACGGGCACATTGACAACTTTGAAGTAAGAAGTAAAATGAAGCTCCAATTTTGGCGCTATTTGGGAGAATTTTAAATTAGGCTCTTTTTTCCGCGCATAGGCTGGGCAATAATTATTGCTCGTATGCTGAACAGATATGCTATAGTGTAATATACCCACCTTAAGCACTAACGCTATAGATTTTTATCCTGTATTTACGTATGTTATCTAAAAATAAATTCGCTATAAACGGATTCCTATACCATTATAAAAAATTTTCATATTTTTTTACACTCTGTAACCGATCCATTTATTGGTATTGTACTTACAATGTACGTATCTAGTATAATGATAAATTTTATTGAAACTCATTTTCAAATAAATTCCACGAAATAAATATCGTTTAGATGTACTTTCTACGAAAAATCGTAGCCCGTATCTCATATATGTATGTTGTATTAAAAAAACAGTAGTGGTTAAATTTATATGATTTTAAATCATTTGAGAAAAATACTAAGAAATTTTCTAATAACAATAAAAAATTTGTAAATTATCTTTTTTACCAATGGGCAAACTGTTTTCATATATTCCAGGTATTTTATTTGGTTTTTTTTTTTTTCATGTCTAATAAAGTTTCTACGAATTTCTATAAAAGAAAGAATTATGAAAAAAGTGTTATTAGGTTTAATAACGGAATCGAAATTGTGATATTTTTGTGTTGAAGTTTGTTCCATCGTTAAACCAATTTTAGATACCTTTGCATATTTGACCTTTGCATAGATTTCAGTTAAACGTGCTATCGCGAAGTTGCAGAATTGTTGACCCTTTATATTGCGAGATAATTAAACTCATGACTTCGAGGATCAATTCACATTCAAAAAATTACATAAAACTTTCTTACTAATGAATCACAAAAAACTGTCGAAAGAATTGGAAAAAATTTAGTAGGAAATAATGTCTTAGGAATAGGAAAAAAAATTAGAAAAACTCATTTTAATCTCTAGTTATTAAAATGAAAAATATTAATTTTTACTCTATCATGCACTTTTACGACATGATATAACTTGAGTAACATAAGAACAATTTTCACATCTCAAATATAATTTCAAATTGAGTCGAGAAATTTTATTTATTTCTAGCTCAAAACTTGTCTACATTTATTATATTAGTAAATGTTAACAATATTTATAACGTAGTAAATATTCTGACTATAACATTTATAACATAGTAA
The DNA here is from genome assembly GCA_020423425.1 of Chrysopa pallens. Lineage (NCBI taxonomy): Eukaryota > Metazoa > Arthropoda > Insecta > Neuroptera > Chrysopidae > Chrysopa > Chrysopa pallens. The sequence goes on from CM035591.1 coordinate 32,384,023, forward strand.
ATGTTCTGACTATACTATACGAATTGGTTTCATGTTGGAGATCCCGTAATAATTAGTAATTGGTATTCGCAACTAGAAACCGAATACTACAGGCCATGGAAGGAAGTGACTATGAATTATGTTATGACCGCTTTTAATCAATAGCTATGAGATTAAAAACCCCAAATGCGAAATATATTATGATTTCGTTTAGTCTCATTTTTGTTCTAATTTTTTTATTGTTATCCTAATGTTAAATTTTTTGTTTGTATATTATTAATCCAAAATCGACTACAGGTAAAATGGTTAGCTAGGCCAAATAGAAAAGGCATAATAAAATTAAATGTCATTATCTTGAGCAACAATCGAATGTTCGATTCGAATATGGAAATATAATATGGTTTTTATAAAAATAATCTAGAATAATAGAAAAAATAACTTACATTGAGCAGAAAACTATCACATTACCTTATATTATGTATATCTCACCCACGTCTTCTGTTAAGATTATATAAATATTTTTCATGGTTATTTAAAATATATAATCATGAAACTTCAGGACACTGTTTAAGAGAAATATGCGTGGAGTTTGATATCTTTTGGTTAGTTATTAAAACGTGGTTGGTTTATAAAAAGATTAAAGGCTCTTATTGTTTAGTAAAAAAGATTACAGTTTTAACAAAAATCCCGTGATGATCATTTTTGCTTATTATACATATGGAAAATGTAAAATCACTTGGGTAATTTAAGTTGATACTCTTTGACGATTGAAAATAATAGTACACACATTGTTGATTTATCTTTTATTTCAGTTGTCTTGGTCCTCAGTGTTGGCATTCCGCTAATATATTATTTACACTGACCGTGTGCTATGTTGATAGTAAATAATTAACAACTGTAAACGTCAAGTCAATGATCTCATTTCTGCGTACAAAAATAAATGGAATAAGTTGTTCGACCCATTATTTAGAAATGAATTATGATATATAAACATCTTAATTTTATATTAACACATAATCACATCTTTAAACAAGTGAAGATAACAGCTAACAGAGTTAATTTTTTAGATACTAGACATTAGTTATAAACACATACATAAAAATAATATGTATTACAATTATATGTGTGCATTTTAGATTATGGATCATCCTAGATCCATTGGATCCAACGGACCGATGTTGCTCATTCATAAACTTGATCTTACTTTTTATGCATAAAGTATGTCACCAAATGTCAAGTCGCTATCTCTTTTCATTTTTGAGTTATCTGGTTCACGGATAAGTTATTTATTATTTATTGACTAATTAAATGATTCTATGATCATCTCGTATACCAACATTTTGTTTTTGCGGTTTTTCATTAATTTCTAACGTTACAAACTTTAGATTAAAATGAATTTACTCTGACATATTGTTTAAAAATCTGTCATAAATATGGGGCTTTATTGGAATTGATATGAAACCTTACAAAATATTTATTCTTAACACCATAACTTGTTCATTTATGAATTAAAAAAATTCATAATTAAGTAATTCATAATTAAGTGCGAAATTTGACAAAAATCACATGTGATTTTACTATCTTCAAATTAAAATTCGATATTTTTATCTTTATATCGCGTGACGTCATTTTGATAAAGATTAGTAGTTGTCACCTGTCAATTCAATCTATACTGTTTTCTTTATTAGTAGAAAATATTTAGCTATGTGTGTAGCTATGTTTTGTTCTGTTTAAACAATATTCTCAATATTATATACCGATATTACGTCACCAAAATGGCAAACAGCGGTTCTACAGAAATAATGTAATTTTATGGCAAGAAACCGTGAAAAGATATTTATTATTATGATTTTTTATTAAGAAATCATTATTTTAAGGTACTTTTTAAACATGGTAAACTACCCTATTCTGAAGTTGCTGTTCAGGGATACTGTTCAACCCTCCTTTAAGTTTTCTTTACAAAAAAAATATACAAATATTAAATTGCTTGAGTGTCAGTTTATGCAAACTAATAAAGTGCGCTTATAAATACCAAATTAACAAAGTCGATATGTTACATTCGCATAATATAAACTGGCCTAATTATTATTTACATTATTGGGAAAGAATTATATTATTGAATTGATTTCTGAAGAATATCAAAGATTAATTTTATGGAAAAATATTAAATGTTTTTAAATACAAAAGAAAGGAAAATTTGTAAGATAAAAATTTTATTAAAGAATCAGGTTTGGATTATAGTACATCAATCGAATTTTGTTTGCATTTATTTTAATTTTTCTGTTTAAAATAATTGTGTTTCGTTCCTAATGGTATATAACTTTTTAGACATATTCCCTAATTGATTTTGATGAAATTGTAAAAAATATAGAAGTATTGAAGTTAAATTTTTTGAATTGGAAAAACTACTTACAATATTTATAACATAAAAAGTATTATATTATTTAGTTATATAGTAATATGATAGATATATGTGTCCCAAATATATTTGAAAAACATTTTCGTCTTTTGAAAGTATTATACATGCATGCTTATTGCATAGAGTTTGTAAGCGCTTGCTTTTTATTGTGTAAAAGCGGATGTTTGTGATATTTGATGCATTTCTATTCAGAACACCGCAGCAATGCAAACATCGTTCTACGGTTTTATGAATTTTTTTCTAATTCGTACTATATATTTTATTATATATTGTGTTTATGAATAGCAATAATATAATATCGAATTTTCGAGTAAGAAGATTATTCAAAAATACAATGCTTATATTATCGGTACCTCTATGAGGAGAAAATATTTTCAAAATAATAAATTAAAATTAATAGTTGAGTTTTCGTGGATCTGTACTTCAAAATTCGCGAACTCAAAATATACAATTTTTAGCTACTGATTATTGGGAGCAGAATCTTGAGGTACTTTGGTATTTAAACAGCGAGTGTCGGATTCTATCAATGGATTTAAGTTGAAAATAGTCTAATATAAGGAATCCTAATATATTACGATATAATTATGGTCGAAATTTTGTTTACGAGCTCTCTTTCTTTTTAAGGTTTAGAGTTTTGTACTTTAAGGTTTAGAGTTTTTTTATGGGAAAATCACTCTTGAGAGGTTTATAAAAAAAAAAACAGCCAAAACCCGTTGTTTTTCCCCGAATCCGCTAAAGCTGAAAGGAACGGTTCTGATTGTAGCAAATGCTATAACATGGACTGAAAAGTCCCGGGCATAACAAAGAAAACACAGTTTTTTTGGTTCAAAATTAGCTTTATTCATCAACGTTATCTCCATCAAGAGCAACGCAATCATTCCAGCGCCGCTCCAACATTTCAATACCACTTTTGTAGAACGATTTATCTTTTGCCTCAAAATAGACAGTTTCAGCGATAACCTCTTCATTCGTGCGAAATTTCTTACCGGCGAGCATTTTTTTCAGGTCTGCGAACAGCCAGTAATCTGGCGAAAAATTCCGGTTTGTTACGTTTAAACATGGCCAAACACTGCTCAGAAACATCAACACGTTCTCGTTTTTTGGTCAACAGTGGGCAAACGCGGCACCCACTTTGAACAGAGCTTTCTCATAGTCAAATACTCATGCAATAGAAAGCCAACACGTTCTTTTGATATCTTTACGATGTCAGCTAACTCACCCAACTTCACTTTTCGATCATTCAAAACGAATTTGTGGATTTAATGTTTTCTGGTGTTACCACCTCATTTGGACGTCCATTGCGTTCTGCATCTTCGGTGTCTCTACGGCCACGTTTGAAGTCAGCAAACCAACGTTTTATTGTTGTTTCTGATGGAGCGGAGTCCTCATAAAACTTTTCAAGCCATTGTTTCGCTTGAACGGTATTTTTTCCCATCAAGAAGCAGTGTAAAATTAAAACAAAATTGTTTTTGATCCATTGTTTTGAAAATAACAAACGTAGTGTCACTCTTAGCACAACAACTCACAAACTAATGAATAGAATATCTTGAAATTTTAACAGCTGTCTTTTGAAGGTTAGTATTAACTGGAAAAAAAGATGACAGCAATAAAACTAGCACCATCTATGTGTTATGCCCGGGACTTTTCAGTCCATGTATTATAATCAGAGAAACGTCATTTAAAAGTCGTTTCTGACATAAAATCATTTTACAAATTCCATGATGCAGCATTTTCGAATGGGTATTCGAAATCAATTTTAATTTACGTTTGTGTTTTTAATGATGACGTGTTCATTATTGTTAGTAGCCAATGCATGAAAAAATTTAAAAACAGCTCTGTGTATAAGTAAATAAAAATTGTATGTCATTTTCTGGATGGGTTTATATGTAAATAAAGTTAAACATTATTTCAAATATAGGTGATCTTTCTTCTGAACTAGTTACATAACTTGAATATTGTATAAAATTTATAAACCATGAAAAATATTCATAGGATATTAAATAATAAAAATTTTCCAAGTATAATATGATGGACACACCGAAAACAAAAAATTATTTATAACATAAATAAAAGACATTATGCAACAGCATAGAAAAGTTCTTAAAACAATAATAAATTTCATAACATAATATTCTCCCCAAACTTGTTTATAAGATGAGTGGTACTAAGCTAACTGTATGTATATTATTTTTGACTATAACCAATGTGAATAAAGTATATGTATATAGTTAGTCCCAATGAAAATAACAAATCCTTATTTATAGACAACCACATGTAGATGTATATACCAAAACAGGAAATGTTTGGAAAACTTTCGTAGTTTGTAGTAGCTATTGTATATATTGGAATATTATATAGAATAAATAAATACCTTTATATATGCCCTAAATATATCTGGTTTAATGCTTTCACAAGAGTTATAAACAGACTTATCGACAGACAGACTTTTAGAATCGAAAAAATAAAACAAAAACTTGTGATGTAAATAGAGCGTGTTCAGACCTGAACTTCTATATTCAGGAATAGTTTTGAAATTGGAGTTTTCCACTAAATTTCCATAAATTTTATTAGGCTAGGACAAATTATGGTTAATTTTTCAGTAGGTTGTTGAAAAGCTATAATATATTTATTGAAAATATTCGTCTTATTCTATTAATTGTTCAAACAAAATGAGATTTAAGTTATAACTATAACTAGAGTTTGCATTAGTTTACTCTAACTTTCTCTCTTTGATGAAATTTCGTATAGACGTCTATCATATTTTGTACTTTAATGGGCAATCAATGAACTCGTTTAATGAATTTTCAAAATTATTGTTTCTCTCACAAGAAGTATATTGAAATTTGTTATATAAGTATTGAAATTAAGTTAGCATATAGCAATTATTTCAAAAGGAAATGGCTTGAATTTTGTTCAAGGTATCTAGGTATTAAGATCTAGGAAAACAAGGATTTTTATGTGACTTTTTTCTAAAATATATTTATTATTTTAGTTTTGATTATTGGAATGTTTAATATTTAAGATATTTCTATTTGTTCTAAATAGATTATAAAGACATAAAGGTGAATCCATTGATGGGAAAACAGATTAACGAATCCAGTGTGTAAAGGCACTAATACCTTCACCACTTCAAAGTAGGAGGTTGCAGGTTCGTATCCAGTCAGCGGTAGTTTGATCATTTATAAAAAGAATGGAACGGTTAGTTAATCTGGTTGATCAGGGTATAGAGGACTAAAAAGTCTAGGTACAAGTGACGCGGTTACGGTGAATACCTCTTAATATACTACTTTGAATACATAAACCGAGAGATGCTTAAAACATTTATATTTTCAATAAGAGATGTAACATTTAAGTTTTAAACACTTTTGTGAATAAAGGTGAAAATTTTAACTTCTTAAAATTTCATTTGAACGAAGAACTAACAATCTGTAATGGGTACAAAGTCGCACTAAGGGACTTCTTCATAAGAATGTTACTTATGAGATTATAAACTGAATTTTAATTACAATAATTACAGCGCATGTTATATAAATATATGCATTTTAATTAGTGTATGAATGAACTGCAAAATTTAAGCAGGAATAGTGGCGAATATTGAAAAGAACTCAAATCAGATTGATTGTATTGTTTTTCTGTGAGTGATCGTATTACAAAAATTTGCAGTTGACACACATACGGTACGACACATTTATACATACACGTACTTTTGTAAAATTCGACGAAACAGACTTGGTTTTGTTTAAAACATGTAGCGTCGTTTCAGGGTCTTGATTACCGGGCCGGTCCCAACATTTTTGTGATTCGAGTGCGAACTATCAAAAAATTTTTATAAATAATTAATTTTCTACCCAGGAAATGTTTCAGTCACATTATTTTCCAGGAATCTTATACTTAATTATTTTATTCGAATTCGTTTGACTTGATATATGTTGTACTAACGTCGAAAGTTTTATAAACGTCTATCAAAACGTAAAAAAACTATAATATGATTTACACATAGAGGTAATAAGAAAAAACAAATATCTTAAGAAAGCTGAGATTGTGTTTGTATATATAATAAGATTTGTGAGTAGGTAATCATTTATTTTTGAATCAAAATATCTCTTAAATAAATTATCATTGTCATTTATCTTATATGTGATTTTTGGGAATAAGGAGGGTGATGACTTTTGACACCAATCTTAGACAAATAAATATTGTTTTCTGTGAATTCTGTTAAAAAACTGTACAAGAACAAAAATTTATTTGAATTATTAGTAAAATCCTATAAGAAAAATACTATGAGATAAAATGCTTATTTCTATATTTGGCAGACAACGTAGGATTCAAGTAAGACATGCAGACAAATCATAAATAACAAGTGTAAATAATAACTAAAAGTGTAAATTGATTAGTAACTCGACATATTTAATGGTTTTGTATTAATGTTTGAACTATTTATAATAATTACCATTCAAAAAATACTCTATTCATCCAGTCTATACACTTTAGGAACAAATATATGTAGTTGTTAGCTAAATTTGAGATAAAATTGTGGCCAATCTAAACAGTTTACGAAAAAATGTTCCAAATAAAAGTTGTTTATTTTCAAAAAACAAACACCTGAATTTTTCTTTTATTAATATGTCTCACTAATTGAGTGCTTACAAACTAACTACCTTGACACAGTGGTTGTTCACTGTTTCACAGCTATAAGTCGAAAACTTATGTAATAAGTGATTGACTTCTAGCGAAATAATGTATATACGCTATTTTTCAATGATTTCCACTGTTTCAGATATTAAAAGTGGGTCCAATGGACCCAATGGACTGATTTTTCACATTCAAGTACGTAAACTCACTTTTGACGCCAAAGATACAACATCTAAATATAAGTTTGCTTTCTCTTTTAGTTTTGGAGTTATTTTATAACGGACAGGCAGGCGGGCAGAAATAGATTGATTAGTTTATTCTATGATAAATTATAACAAAATTTTATTTGTGCGGTCAATATGTTAAGCGATACAAGCATTAGACTAAAATTAATATAATTTTACATATTGTAAACATTTCGAGTATGAAAACTATACTGGAAACCTAAAGTTCAAACATGAGTATTCATGTTTCTCAGTTATAACGAACTGGTAAGTTTTTCAGTTAATAACTACAGATAAAATTAACTTCTGGATTCGAAAATGTTTGTGTTAATCAACGACAATATTTCCCAGTAATGTTTATCAAGACTCCTATTAGTAAATACATTTTATTTTTAACATGGGTTAATATATTAAAGTCGGATACTGCTGGTAGTATATGATAGGAGAGCCGAATAATGGGAGATAACTAGCCCCTTGATGAGTACCACCACCAAATCTTAGCTCTCTATAATGTGCAACTCGCTTTGGGTAATCGCTCAGAGTAGTAAAAATCGGCTGTTGGATTTAATCGAGTGTGTCAGATTGAGATCTGGTAGATTGACTGCGTGCTGAAAAGTATACATTTTACTAATTTGAGAATTTGAGCAAGAGAATGGGAGTGTTCTAAATTTGGATACGCCACCTGGAAATTCTCGAGCGTGATGGAAACTTATTTGAAAGAAATAATACAAGGATAACAGAAAAACGCATTATTTAGCGATTCTATCGTGGCGCAAGGGAGAAGGATGGTCATAAACTTGCAAAAATGGCATGCCAACTGGACCTTATCGATTGTGGTCCATTTCCGTTTTTTCAAGGAAATGATACAAGAAAACAGGAAAAATTATAATTGAGCGATTCCAAAAGGCAGGTTCAAAGTCTTACAAAACAGACACGCCAACTGGAGATTCTCGAGTGTTGTCGATTTTTGTTTTAATTTTAATGAAATAATAAGGATAACGAAAATAATACTATCTGACAATTTAATCGTGGCGTAAGGGAATGACAGTTAAGAAATAATTTAAGGATTCTGGAAAAATATCATGTGATGATTCTACTAAACGTGGTATAAGGGGAGGGTCCATAAAATGTATATAGACCATCACAAATTTTCGCGGAATATTTCTCTCTACTTTTCGAGATTTATAATATCGATACGATTTCGTCAATATTCAACTTTATATCCTAAAAAGGAAAATATAAAATCACAGTGCTGTAAAAGACAAATTTTAAAAGCATCTAGGTGCAGAAGGTGCAGACACAGATACATCAAGAAAAAACGATATCTTTATAAAGATACCGATACAATTATTACAAATGTATCTAAATATTTAGTATCTAGAAACTATGGATATTTAGATACAATAGAAGATCCTTTTTAAATTAAAAGTAACGAAGGAGTTTAGATCAAAAATCATTTTTATTTCATTAGTATATTATCTTTTTGAAATGGATAAATTAGACAATGAATGCGGTTTACTTATCAACTGTTATGTTTCTAAAATAATAAAGTTTTGAGTCTCGGACAAAGAGTTTTTTTCGGAGTTTTTGAGTGGTGCCAGGAAGTCTCCGAAAAAAACGAAGATTTATGCTACAACTCATGAGGCGCTGCATGAGTCTCTTTTTCGGTGACATTTTCAGAATATGAACTTGAATTAAATATAACGAAATCGCCTCATCCATCTGACATTTCGGTTTTAAATAAAATTTGAGTAAGATGATGGATGCATGTGTCTGAAAAATGTTTTTCTTAGAAAATTTTTAAGGAGGAAATAAATAAATTTTGCGTCTTTATCTGATCAAAAGTCTGAATCTGGTCAGTATTTGTCATTGGATTGTGAATGCAATAAATAGGGTTTTATTAAGATAAAAAATAACAAAATTCTGATTGACCAATTGTTTCTTATTCTTTATTATTTAAGAATTTTATCAAATAGAAAACGCCTAGAAGCTTGTTATCACCACATTGTTATTATGTTTTTTGGTTTACTTTTTGTATATCAATTAAATATTAAAATATAAATAAATAAATAAATAAATAAATAATACGTAAATAGTTTTAAAAGCATTGTGTAAAAATAACAATAGTTTACTTTCAGTATTACTAACGAGGAAATTTGTTATAGTTTTTATAATCCTTTTATTATTTTATCATCACTTTGTTTGCAAAAAAAAAAAGAGAAAACCATACCATTTTTAAAAATTAAAATCATTTTACATTCCACCTAATTGGTTAGTTTTTCATTATTCGACAAATACATCTAGTTAAAAATATTACAGCGTTTGCAAATAATTCGCCAGCCGAAAACAATTTAAAATAACAAGCATTCAATAAAAATAAATGTAAATAACATCCAGTTTCATAAAAATACTCTCAATTTTGCATGGACAATGTTTTACTGTCCATATTTTTCATGATGTTAAACAATGTAAATTTTGGAAAAGGATACGATAATATCCTTGAATTTTTTGATGAAAAACAAAATATTAAAAAAAAAAATAATGTACTTTCACATCCAATATTGTCTTAGTGCAATTTTAATTTGAATGAATAGGAAATCTTTTGTTACAAAACACGTTTTATAACCGATATTATTCTGAGAGGTATTCTCTCTATAAGGTTCCAAATAGGAAACGATCAGAGTAATACCTCATTCCACAACACCACTCCTGCTAACCCGTTGATTACAACTGAATGCATCGTTAGTTGAATTAACGGGAATATTCGGATGTTTTCTTTATATTCACTCACCTGTTTTACAGCAATGAACACCTAAATAAATTTCATTTAATTTTGAATTATCAAATGATAATCAATTGTGTAAAGTATCAATTCATTTCATTTTAAATATTCATTGATAGCGTGATTTACTAATCGATGCTTTATATTAATTTATGTCAAATTATTTCACTTTCACATATTAAAATACTTCACCCTTCAATTCAACTTACCTGATTATACAATATGTAATTTTTTAGCTATCAATACTTACTTGCATACGCCACTTCTTTAAAACGATTTCTTAAAAAATTATACAAAATAAATTATTGAATGAAAAAAACTAATCCGATTTCAGATTTCTGCAGTGTTCGAATTTATATACTAAAATTTTACTATGTTTGTTACAGTTTTGGGCCGCCTATGTACCTTGTGAATCACAGCATCGAGATGCTGTACAATTAACATTAGAACAAATTGATGTGATACGCCGTTTTACTGAACAATATCATCCGCAACTGACACTTTGTACATCAGCCGAAGGTACGTAAACTATAGAAAAAGTATCGATCTCAAATCATCTGTTTAAATATCTAAATAAATTGTTAAAATAATCTATCTTATATATAAAAATGAATTGCAAAATGTGTTGGTAAGCGCATAACTCGAGAATGGCTGGACCGATTTGGCTAATTTTGTCCTTGAAATATTCGTTAAAGTTCAGGGAAGGTTTTAACGGTGAGAAACATAAATAATAAGTAAAGGAAAATACTATAAACGACAATTTAATTTTCGAATACAAAATGTTCCTAGCTGTGAAACATATTTTGTCTTTTTTTTTTCTCACATGTTACAAATCATCATTTCCATAGAAACCAAAATATAATTTTGAAATTCAAAATAAAACTTCTTTATCTATTCAAAATAAAACTTCTTTATCTCTTCTCACTAGCAGTATGACGAACTGTCAACTATATAAAGTGTGCATATCGCATTGTTCAAGTATTACCGGAATCATTCTTGGTTCAGGAGGTCCATATCTCTTTCATCAAGTGTATGTGTACCACACCAAAAATAATCGGGTTAACGCGGTCCCGGGTGTACCCCAGCAAATGCCAGGTAAATACCGGGTACATATAATGTACTGGGTGCACACTAAAAACCGGGAATCCGATTAGAAAGGATTTGAAATTCTTCCCCTAAGGGTAGAATCGCATCCGCATGTAAACGATGTAATATCATTTATTAAAATGTGAAAAATAACACAGCAACGCGTAAACCGGGTGGGTATGCTTCAAAATATAAATTAATATCATAATTTATTCTGATTTGCCGCAGCTTCATTATTTAGTTATAGACAGTTGAGAATATGTTATTATATTTAGGAGATAATGATGTTGATTAGAAATAATTTATATAAATAACAAAACAATGTTTACCCGGGTCAGCTATTCAAAATAGAATTTATTTATCTCTTCTTTTCTATATTAGTGGTTCTGGACTTCCTTTTACTATTTTTCATCAAGTATATGAGAACCATAGTACAATATACACGAATTGTGGGTGCACGAGGTACCGGGTGTCCCACATCAAACACGAGTGTATATATAAATATTTCGTGTCACGGGTATCCCACACCAAATAGTGGGTTAAACATCAAATACCGGGCATCCCATAAGAAAAGATTTTCTGAAATTCTACCCCTAATGGGATGAAAAGAAGAGGCAAAGTTTGTATGGGACAACGGAATTCCTTCGTCCAATCTGCTTCAAATTTTGCATGCAATCGATGTAATATCAATTGTCACCGCAACGTGTCCGGGTATGCTTTAAAATATATATTAATATCATTATTTATTCTAATTTGCCTTAGCTTTCAGCCTTAAGAAATACAGGAAAGTTGATAAGAATATGTTATTATACTTAGAAAATGTTGAAGTTAATTAGAAATATGTGGCAAAACGACGTTTGCCGGGCCAGCTAGTTTGTAATAAAATCTCTTATTTAAACACCTACAATTATCATGGATACATTTTATTTCTTAATTGTTTTAAATCACAAAACTAGGTTGAGATATAAAGCCTGCCTGCTATCATATTGGCTATACCTCAAACCACCTTTCTGAAAAGTTGATAACTTGTATAACTCTTCAAATTCGATATTAATCGAAAGTGCATTATTTAAAATATCAAAATAATTTTAAATTACAAGGCTAGAATATATAAAAATGAAACAGGGCATTTAAGGGCTGCTAGGCTGTTGAGGCTAGCAAAATTCAAGAAATTTTAATTTTGATTCAAAAGCGTTTTAAATATATTCAACCTACGGGAGAGACTATTTTAACGTTCCAGTTGTATGTTCTTGCAATGAAACCGTATTTATAAATCCCGAATTTTGAGATTTCCTAACGATTCAAAGTCAGTAGGACCATAATCCATCAATTTTGACTACAGAGGTATGCCTGTGCGTGTGTATGAATGCACGTTTGGGCGTCCGTAATTTTTTCGTCTCGATTATCTCGATAAAAAGTAATTATATCTAGGTGCAATTCATTTGACGCGTAATTACGTACTTTAAATTAAAACTGAATAACAAAATCGGTGTCTTGTTGACGGTAAAACCACGAGTATCACTTGATGGAATTTTTACTTTAAGGTGACCAAAGTAGGTGCACTGCGTTTTTTATTTATTAAAGTTAACAAAGTATCCTTTGTCAGATTATCCGTCCACTTAATATTGAGCATTTGCCTTAGACACTACATTCCAAATACATTAATCAAGGTAAAGTATACCTTCCCAACGGTGAAAGAATGTGTCAAATCGGTCCACTAGTTTTTAAGTTTATTACTTACAAAAAAAAAATACAAATGTTTTACTGTTTTACCTGCGTAGTTCCCGTTTCCGTGGAAGTACAGGAATAAAATATGGCCTATGTGACCCAGGGATAGTGTAGCTTTCCAACGGTCAACGATCAAATCGGTCCAGTAGTTTTTAAATTCATTACAAAAATTCATACAAATGTTTCCTCTTTATAATATTAGTACATATATAAATTTTATGTAACATTTACGATTGTTATGCCGTAATAATTAACATGCTGTTAACGTTGAATTGAAGATTTCTGAAAAAGTTTAATCTTGAAGAACCTTCGAACCGTTGTGTTGATTTAGGTCAAATTTAATCTATGAATATCCTACATTCGATGAGCATCAAGTTCAAGGAGTTATAAAACACTTCGACATAGCATAGTACTCTGTTGGTGAAGCATTTATACGAAAAGGATATTCGAAAACTAATAATTTTAGCAGAAAATTTTATTAAGGTCCAGGTAGAAATCATCTGTAAAATTAACTTTCCAAGTTTAAAGCAAAACATATATGATAAAATTTTTGTTTATAATGTAATGGAAGTTTTAGTTAAATCGACTGTACTATTTTGTATATACATAAATTCAGAAAACTTTTTTATAAAATATATTTTAAAGCTCCCATTTCGTAGGTGTATTGAGTTACCTGAAAAGTTTATGTTTTTTTAAATTTATTTCTGGCTTGTAAATTAACATTTGGTTAATTTTTTTATTTTTTGTTTTGATAAAACAAATCCAGTTAGAATATTTTTATTTTTATAGAATATGGAAAGCACACACAAAAAACATTGTGTTTATTTATTTATTCAATCTAATTATAAGTTATAGAAATGTCTACTATAAAGTACAGTTTATACTAATCATATGTAATTTCCAAATGTTAACTTTTAATATGTGATAAATAAAATATTGGACAGCATGAAAACACAATTAACATGATCATACTGGAAATATTTCTGCCAACCAAATAGATAAATACAAGAATTTTCACTAAGATTTACAAAGTATAGGGAAACTATTTTTAGCATTGATTAATTTCAGGACCAAAATTAATCGTACTTTAAAATTTATTAAAAGCACTTATCAGTTTCACTTTTAACATGTGCATCTCTCATAACTTCTTCAGTACATATTCAAGTACATGGAGTTCAAGAAAATAAAAACATAATACTAAGAAATTTGTAAAAACAATATAAAATAACTTTTTATCTCTTTTCTTATAAAATACTTACGCATTGTACTTGAATTGTTTACCTATTGCATAGGATTATTTTCTATTTCAAACCTTAATCTAATCTTAACAGGATAAGAGATATTTCGTGGATAGTTTGTAAACTAATCGCTTTAAGTTAAATTTTATATAGGTACTTCTTAAAATATCTGCATGCTTAGGTATATGATTGTTTTTATACTCGGGATATTATATATTAGTTCGTTTGTAAGATAAAACAAAAATAGGTTACGAGTTAAAATTTTGACGACGTATATGGGTGACATAAAAAGTATGTTTGAGTTTTGAAACATATCAGTTAGTAGGAAATGGTTCTTTAGAGTATTTCTAGAGCCATGTTCAATAAAACAATTTGTTAGTGGTAAAAGCTAAACAATAGATTTTATTTATTTATTTATATATTTATTTACTTTTATTGATTTTCTAATCTTTTTCTTATTAAATACTTTATTCAAAAAAATATTTACGTTATTCGTTTTTCTCAAAATTACATTGTTTTTTTGAGAAAAACATTTTAAAGTGTTTCCGACATAATCGATTCTTTTTACGTTTCTGATGAGGTATAACGATAAATGAAAGTTTTAAAATGGTTTTAATAAGATTTAAAAAAAAAAATAAAAAAATATCGACGATCTGTTTTATTTGGTTGAATATAGTATGTATTAATCTAATATTGAGTATGATAGTGTTTCTAGTTTACTGTTTATGATATATTGTATTTCGTCTACAAGATTAAGCTTAAAAATCAGAATAAAAAACTAAAAAATTCTTCAAAGAAAACACAAAACTAAAAGTACTTTAAAATATGCTCTCTTGCAGAACAAGAAATAAAAAGAATATCATTTCCACTTATCCTCATGTTATGAATTGCGGTGAAATAAATTAATCTGTTGCATTCCGGACTGCATTCTACCAGTATAAAACGCTAATTAATCTTCTCACTCGACAAAAAGTAAAAATAGTAGCATAAACAAAGCAAAAATTATATTTTATAAATAATTGTTTCTATTTGTTTTTTACTTGTGGTTTGGTTACCTCTACATACATATTAATTAATGTTTTTTCTCTCGAACATTAGATGGTAGTTTGACAAAGGTTATTAGTTTGTTTTTATCGTAGTTCCTGTATGTGTAACTGCCAGCCTTTGTTTCTGTCATATGAGCTGATTATAATGAAAGTGAAAGCAAAATAAATTTTATTATTATTTATTTTATTTACTAAATCTAAATTGCTTTTATTCAATCCAATTTTTATATTTTGGTATATATAAATCTTTAGAAAGAGATTCTTAATGAAATAATGTATGATCTACTCTTAATTTGGCTAACCTTCGGTTTAACCAGAGGATCTGGACTAAGAAATTCCGTAGAATAATGAGAAGTCTTGACATTGTCCCGTCTATACACTTGCAGGTCAACGTCCAATCCAATGAGTTCGACTGTGAGGATTATGTCTTTCCCATTTTACCAACAGAGTCTCCATCTCTTTTCCTATTCAATCTCTTCCTCCCAATAATTAAATTAAGAAGGTTTTCCTAGTGATAAAAGCAAAATAATCCGTAGTATCAAATTGGTCTTTAAAACGAATTCGTTAAACGTATAAAAGTTTTATTTTGAAATGGTTTATTTCGTTTTATCTTTGTTTATGTTTTGATACAAACAATTTGGTGTCTATAAAATGTAAACGATTTATTTTAATAAAAACTTCATTACAAATGATTATAGAATCAAATACTAGTATAAATATTAAAATTTAAAAATTATCTATTGTTTAGTCAATCGAAATACATTTATAAGGTAAAAGTTATCCTTATATAGCGGTCGGTAATGAGGCGCTAACACCAGCTGTTATTCCTTCAATTAAATTTAACACTACTTTTTACCCTGAGGTTTCTTTTTAAATGTTTCATAGTTCTTGTTTTCTATTGTTATTAAAAGTCAGTACCGGAGCTATTAGCTATAGAACAGTAGATAATATGGAAAGTGTAACAAAGTATATATAATAAACATATGTTAATATAAACTTTAAGAATTATTCTTAATATCAAAACATTACAATTATCTCTATAGAACCGTAAAACCTATCTCTAAAGGGAAATATTGAAATTTTTGAAAATTTGGTTTTACGAAGATCCTAATGGCCCAATGGGTTTCAAAAAGTATATAATAAATTGCATGAATGTAAGCTGAATGTAAGTGTGAGTGTATTCTATGAAATAATATAGGCCACCACACTTCTTTATCGTAGTTGGTTTATATATCCAATATATGATGAATCATATTAATTTAAAAAATTTGTTTTTACGAAGGATTTGATGGTTCGATATGCCTCGAAATAGTAAAATTACTATAGTAAAATAAGTGAATGCCATAAATGTGCTTAGAAAATTTCATAAAAATTCGAACACAGGCTCAACAGTTACAGCTGTAATAACATAGATAGATTCAGACAAAATAATAAAAATCGTGTAGTTATACCATTGACCTCACTACGTTCTACGGTCAATAAAGTAAAACAATAAATAGTCTTTATGAACAAAGATCCGAAAATCTTTTGTAAGGCAATTTACTACTATTATTTGCCTATGCAATATATATTTATGTTATATTTCTTGCTTTTCTGATTTCATTATAAAATCATCAGAAGAAGAAGTTCGTTCTCCAAACAATTGTCAAAACAAATAAAACGAAATTGTTTTGTTTGTTTTTATTCCGTTGTAAAATCTATTATTTACGTAAAACCTGCTCTGAAAACAATTAAATTATTTGAGGCTCGAATTATTTGGTAATATAAACATAGTTCTTTAAATTTTATAATTTCTTTTCGACCTTTAAATGACGCTTAGTGGGTAGTGGTCTTCAAATATTACAGACCTTTGTAATTTTTTAATTTCTCCCTTTTTTCTTCACCAATATTTCTTCAAAAATATAACAAAAAATTTCTGAATTTTAAGCAGATTTTTAGACACAGTTTTGAGCATTAAAGATTAGTTCTTGATTTTTCAATTCAGTTGGTATTTTCATAGTTTTTAAAGAAAAATGCAGTTCGTAGTATTTCTCAATCAGCACGCAAGCATTGTTCAACTTCAGAATTATTACGAACTCTAATCCAAGTTCTAATTCATACAAATGAGGTTAGTTGTTTTATTCTCTCCATCTTAGCCTCTCCATTCTTCCTACACTGTACACAACTAGCGTCGTTGGGAAATATACATAGCAGTAATTTGTAACACAAAAATGTGTCAGTTTATACACTTTATTGTTTTTGTTTAATTCAATGAATAAATATTTATGTATAAGTCTGATCTATTTTGTCCTAAGAACTATGAACACGAAGGCTGGGCTCTGTATAAGAGATTAGGAAATGAAAAAGTTGTTTCAAAATGCACAAGTTTCGAACGAAAGTAAAAATTTTTCCCATATTAAAATCATAATTTATTTACTAGAAAATGCGTACATGCGAATGAATGAATATAACAATAAAATTTTCCGAAATCTAAAATTGTATATAAGAAGGTAGTATATTCAATTCGTTTGCATGAAACTTTATTAATACAGTTTATATATTTGGTTATACATATATGTTATTAACTAAAAATTGGAAATGATTGCGTGTTTCACGAAAAGCAACAATAAAATTACTATTCGTTTCCTATTCGTTTCATCCATTGCTCAACTTTTTATTATTATTTATTTATTTATTTATTTTTATTTTAAATATATATATCTATATATCTCCTAAGGCCTAGAAAATGTATTTTTACAAAATAATTTATATTAAGTAGCATAAAATAAAATTAAATCTATATTTAAAAATTCTAAAATGTATAGACTCCTGTAAAGAAAATAAAATAAATAATCAAATATAGAAAAAAATTTTTAAAAAAACGAACCGTCTTCAAAAAGGAACAGTAAAAATTGATTTTTTCTTTTTCAGTCAACGCCAACCAATCGATTTTTTAGCTAAGGATAAGATGCGCACCGACTTCGAGAGTTTATTGGTCAAAAGGAAAAATTTTTAATTATGTTTTACACACAAACACGAAAAATTTTTAATTGGATGAAATTTAATTAATAAAAATTATTTATTCTTTCTCTCTCCTAAAGGACCTCATATCTGGATAAAATTAAAATGGGACCACACGAAAAGCACTAACAAAAAAAACATCAAAATTGGATTACCTAGTTTAAAGTTGTGAGGTAACAAACATTAAAAAAAAAAGAGGGTTGAATTGACAGCTTCCTTAGTTTTAGAAATCGGTAAAAATTATAAATGAAATATAAAATTGAAATAACCCCATTTAACCTGAAAAGAAAAAAGTAGAACCTAAGTTATTATTAATACCAATAAAACTCAATTATAAAATATTATTAATCCTGTGAAATCAAAAGAATAAAATAAATTATTATTGTCTATAAAGATCTAAAAGTGTATTTAATTATAGAAAAGACAAAAATATTATTAAAATATTATGACTTGTAATAAAATTATTTATGACCTGTAATAAAATTGTATTTATAATAAAAGCCCTGAAACACAGATTTTAGGTATATGTAACTATAAAAGGTCCAATTACCACATGCTGATAATAAAAAATTACGTTTTTATCACAAAAACTCATCTGATAGCATCTGTTTTAACAATCTTTCCTAAGAAAACAGTATAATAAATATATTTGTAACATAGAAGCAGCTAAAATTTACTCTGATGAATTGTATTTCTTACAATTGTATTTATGAATATTTCAATTTTCAAATCTTAAAGATGCGAGACATATGGGCGTTATAATTTATGCGAAAACAATCGTAAAATTGAGCAAGGAAAATTCCTAACTGACCCGATTCTTTAATATTTGGTAATACTTTACTTTCACAAAACTATTTGAAATATTCTAGAGACTACTTTAATAACGCTCAGAAACCTCATGTTAACTTATTTTAGTGTTTCATTAGATTCTTATCATTTTAAAAATTTTGAAATATTTTTTAAAAAGAACAACAATGATTTCACGAATAATATTAAAAAAGTTATCTTTTTGACCTTCAATTTCTCCCTAATTTTTAAAATTTAGATTTTTAATCACCAATATTTTAACTTGCAATAATAATACATAGAAATGTGTCAATGTATCACCTACTAATTTAATACATCTACTAGACGCTAAGAAATGCAGAAAATGTCTCTTCGAACACAAATACCCAACAACAAAGAATTACGAGAAAAGATTTTTCTTGACGTAATATTTCGCTAAAATATGCTAAGCAGTCACAAAATAATTGTATACCTCACAGAAATTTCTGTTTAAATACCACAATAATTTTTAATCGGAAGACTTAGAAGAAATTACCGAACACCATAATCTCTTAAGGTAGGGTCGCAAGATAAAGAATTTAAGGATCTGGACAAAAAGAATATAGAAATTATATACAAAAAAGAAAATAAAAATACCTCTTATCATTTAATTATTGTTGACCAACCATTTGTAGGAATTATTTAATTATGGCAGCATTTCCTTAAAGACAATGTAAATGATAGAGTTTGTATTTAAATTAAAGGTAAAACTATGTGAGTATTTTGTTGAATCTGAAAAGAGAATATACCCTACTGTTAACTTTATGGTTTACGACCTCAACAATATATGTGTATTCATATAATAAAAGATAAATATATATATATGTAATATAGTAAATAGAGATAGATAATATAGTATATTTTAGTAACTATGTACTATTCTATATCTAAATTCTCATATGGTGAAAATAAATTACAATACAGATATGAAATTTTACATACCTGCTTTTATACGGTTCATCCGTATGCATATGATTTTAAGTATGCTTTACAATACGACTGATGGTTGTAATAAACCTAGGAAATATTTCGTTAACATATTTTCCCATTTAAGAATACTTACATTATGTTTTCCATGTCTCTAGAATCAACACAGTTTTCATTTTACGTCGTTTAAAAATTACTTAATTTTTTTAGTCATTCGTCTATTTGAATGAATTGGTGGTCAGCATACTCACCAACGAAACCAACAGTTCTAGATAGTAAACCATGTCAAAAATCTTTTTTAAAAAAGGTAACATCGAGTCATAATTTGAGTAGCTTGCTTCGAGTCCGTTGGTAGTTGATGATGTAAATATCTTTATTAAATTAAGTAATATAATTGAGATTTTTTTTTTAGTCTTTTGAAAATATAAATATTTTTCGGTAAAAAATTTTTATTTAACTATGACATATATGCAAATGAATGCAAAAAATGTTGATAAGGAAGTGAAAAATATTCGATCACTAAATTAGTTGAAATGTGATTGAAAGAAATCTTACAAGCCATCAAAGCCCGAAAAAAAATTGACTGTTATTTTAATTTTCTAAAATTTTATTGCCTATTAAAGTTCTTGAAAATTAAAATTTAATATTTTATTGAACAATATATAGGAAATATGTAAAAAATTTATCAGAAAGTGAAAACATCTACCATAAAACTTCATGGAAAGTTTGTTCATCTCGTCAGCTTTCATGATCCGGTAGAATGAAGTTGTTAATTTAATTCGTTTAGGTTTTGATAGTCTTTTAAATATTCTTGAAAAATAAAAATTATATATGATATTTTACAATTTATATAAAAATAATGGATACCAAAGTGAAAATATCCGTTAAAATTTGATAATACTTGAGAATCCGTTAAAAATTTTATGTTTGTTTATTTCTCTGAACAACTTGTTCAAATTTCTTGAAAATTCAAATTTATTTTTTTTTTTTTGGCATTATACACCAAAAAAATGTAAAGAACATAAATCAGAAATACGAAACAAAGTCAAGTTTTTAAGAAAGTATGAACTGACCCTCACACTAAAACTGTGTTTATAGTAAAAATATTGGGAAATAAAATTTTAGTTGAAATTTGGATATTAACCGATAGCTGTTTGACGTATACTGTTCTTGCTGCAGCACTATCTATGTTGAATAATTTACATATATGATATTCACCTCAAAACTGAATATGATGATATATAAACTATTATATATCGGACATTAAAATCATTGTTACTATCCTTCATTATATAACGAATATTTTTTAACACCATGACAAAATTATATAACAGTGAGAAATATTGGATAATATAGCTTAACTTTAGTGTTTCACAATTTTCATATCAAATTTAATTTTCCTATTATTTGTTCCAGTATATATATTATATGCATATTTTTTTAAACCTATTGTTTAATCTCATTCTCATTGAACCTAAAGTACAATTTCATTCAAAAGATTTAAACCTATATATATGAAAGAAATTATAGATGTGTTTACTAAATATACCTACCAATTCTTTATAAAAAATGAAAAAAAAAACAATTATTTACTTTTTTTAAGGTGCGGCCCCTAGTCCAACTTGTTGACCTTTGCCGCTGGTAAACGAGAACGATGGAACGATAAATTACTTTTGAATAATCGAGCCAATAAAATTCATATTTCTTTATTTATTTGTAGTATTTATGGATATTTTATTATTGATGACTTTTATTATTTTTATGGAACAAAGTTGGGAATGGACCGTTTTCGTGAATATAGATAAATCAATTGTAACACAATTTTCTTAAATTTCTCATCTTTAAAAATGTAGCAAAAAGACACAGCTACAATTAGTATTTTGAAGATTATTAAATTTTATAGGTTATGCAATTTAAAAAAAATTATATCCTCTGATTCACGATATTATGCATAAATTATAAGTATAATATAATAAATATTTTCGTTTAGTTAGTGTTTTGATTACTGAAAAATAATTTATCGATTAATTTAAATTGATTTTTTTTCACGCAAATCATTCAACGTACTCCTTTTCCAGTTAAAATGTTAAATACAATTCTACATTGTCGCATTTAATAAATATAGAGATATACTTGAAAAAAGTGTTTTTTGCTTTGGATAGCTAATTTAACTTATTAAATAATTTAAATAATTAATTTTAAGTTTTACATTTATTTTAATAAATCAATAGTAAAACAATAAAATTTATTTTTTTTTTTTTACTGAAATAATATTATTAGTTTTTTGAGTTGCAACCATTTTTTCTCAGGCTTTGATATAAAATTAAAAAATTATTATTGTGAGGAAAAAATAAAATTTTGCAAAAATATCAATAATTCTGGAGATTTTGTTAAAAATCTGGAGTCTGGAGAAAACATATTTTCTTTGGAGTCTCCAGATTTTCTCTAGAGAGCTTGTACCCCAACTGAAATCAAGCAACGGTTGTCTGCTAATATTTTTTTTATTATTCAAGAACAATACTTATAAAGATTTATATTTTTGAAGACTCTTACTTCAAAAGAAACCTTACAATAAATAAACCTACTTTTATATTTTTCTATACATCAATTTTTTGTTTCATTCTACGTTTGTCAAATTAATTTCCACACATTTGTTGTAATATATTTTTAGTGTATAAAATACAAATGTTAACAATGCGTGTGTATGCCTCACACGAAAGTTGTTCAAAATTGTGTACTTTGTGTGACCATCAGCCTATCATTTCATTGATAAATACCCGTTGTCATTAAATCATTGGGAATTTCAAATCACAAAATCATCTATTACTGTTTTTCTTTTTTTTTTTTTTTTAAATTTCTGGCTTCAGCTACTTTCAGCTATAGAGCCATTAACCAAAGGGGATTATTATTATTATTTTTTATACAACAACAGTACACAGTACTGCTTGGTGGCCTACCATCCAAATACAGATTGTGAATGTTGTTGCTTAACTTTATTGATTGGTCTAAGCCAGTCGTTACGTTACGTCAGTCCGGGGTCTATTTTACTGTTACTCTTAATTTTATTAATTTATTTAATCATTAGAATGATAATAAATTTTTAATATCAGATTAGTAGTTTGAATTTTTTCCATAGTAACATCTAGTTGCTTTCTTTTGGAGTCTTCAAGAGTGTAATTCTTGAAAAAAAGAAAAATTTTATAGATTAATTATATAAAAGTAGATAAACATTAGTAGAAAACTTTTAAAATTTATAATTATGAAAGTAGAAAAATAAAAAAGTGAATCCTTTTTTGCCCTTACAACTATTACTCGAAGATGGAGTGGTTTTGGTATGTAATACCTACATGTGTTTGAAGGTTATATTTTACCGAAATCATTACTAACTGGTGAAAACTTTTTATACATTTTGGACTTTGGATAGATGAGTACTTCATAATTTGTTTTCAAGTACATTCTACTGGAATTGCTTGATTAAATTTCACTAGCAAAGAATTCGAAGGTTAAGTAATTTAAGACGGAGTGATAGTTTTGAACAAATTATTTTTCGTTTTCAAATTTGCTACAAAACGCAAGGATCTGGTTTATTAAAATTAATGCAAAAATATAAAATCCTGAATTTCTAAAATTTTGATTTAGCAAGTTTTTGAAAAGTGTTCACTTTAACTATTCTGAGACACTCTCGTTTTGCACTTGATCCATTGGTGGTTTGAAAAGTTTAATAGATGGTGTACATTTTATAGCCTATAAAAATAGTGTATAATTGCTCTTTTAATAGGATATCGACACACTTGTGCGTTCACGTTGTTTGCATACATTGCTACGTTTCATACCTTTCTAAAGAAATTTACGATATACCCTCTAATGAGAAAATTCCATATGTAATAAGAAAATACCATGTTTTGATTGAAATTTTTACATATTAGATATTATTTTCGAGTTATATCTACTAACATTATTTTCTGAAAAAATTAAAAAAAAAGTTTTTCTTCAATTTGAAATATTTACATATACATCGAAGTTTCAGTGCCTTTTGAGAAAGTTTACAACTGCGCCAGTTAAAATCATTCATACAAACAGGTAAAACTTTCCAATTACTGACCAGATATTTATAAATTTTTGGGTAACATTATTTGAGGTGTTCTACGGATACATTTTATTTCAATCTGCCTATTACTTTATCACTTAAATAGCAATATCTTGTGAACCACGATCGTATAGAAAACGTGCATGCGCGTACTATTTCAGACAATGAAGAAGATTTTAGCACATTATTAGGATCATATGTTAATACACACACATTTTAGCTTTCATAAATATTCTAGGCATACGTATATCATTTTGGTCATATAAAAATGCTGATTTTTAGTACGTATTATTGACCAAAAAAAGTAAATTTAAGTTAGTGATGGAGAAGAGATAGAAAAAAAAGTTCAAATACAACAAAATTTTTTTTCTTCATAACAAACAACTTTTGTTTGAAAAATCTTTTCCTAAACTGTTTAAATTCACCACAATTCTACCTAAAATTCAAGTAATTAATAAATATAATTATAAAACACAATGTCATTACACAGCATTATATAATAACATTAATAATAATAATAAATTAATACTATTGAGGACATTATACAAATCGAATACTTTTGCTTGTTCATTTGTTTTTTATAGTTAATCTCTAAATACGTCAATATGCTTCAACAATGTTTTTCATGATAACTAACATTTTTTTTTAAAACTTCTTCAAATTTGACTATATAACTAAAAATTACATAATTTTTAAATATAAAACAAACAAGCGAAGGTAACAAACAACTAACAGAGTTTTTTAGATACTCCACATGTTAATCATTAGCATAAAAAAGTCTAAATTCCCAGTCTACACAGTTATATAAATGCATATATATATTATATATCATAATTATATATGTGATTATTAGCTAAATTTGAGCAAAAATTGTGGTAAATCCAAATATTTGAAAAAACCATTCAAATATAAGTTGTTTGTTTTTCAAAACAAGTATTTTTTGAATGTCTTCTTCTATCTTTAATAATTTAAAAGTTGGGCTGTGGATCCATTAGGCGCATTTAAACGATATACTTATTCACGAACTAAAACTCAATTTTTAGGTCCTAAATTCGCCACCAAAATTCCATCCCACTATCTATTTTAGTTTTTGAGTATTCTGATGACGGAAGGATGGATAAACGGAAATGAACAAATTGAGTGACTCGACGAACACCTACACCCAAAAGTTGTATGTGTGGTCAGAATTTACTAACGTTTGAGTCTTTAGACTAAAACTAAGATATACAGGCATATTCAGCGTACCATTTAATTATACATTCGTGTACTCCATTTAAGCTCAGCCGTGTTATAGTACTGGGAATCTTGTTTAAGGCTCGATACATTTTAAACATCGTACTTTACGCAATTTGAGCTCAACTTTAATGAATCAAATATTTTTACTACTTTTCTATTTGTATTTTAAAGGCTCTTCATTTCTAACATGATCTGGATAAGATTATTTGCGTTTTTTTTTTCAAAATTAAAACTATAAAATTATTCCATAATAAGTAAATAAAAAACTACATATCATGCCATTTTTTGATGCTTTCATCTTTACATGTATCTAAAAACAGACTAGAAATTGAATAGTATAAATGAAAGATAATATTTTCACACGAATATAGCCACGAGGTTAAATTTACACTAAAATAATTTATTTAATTCATTCACTGAATCGAATGTATTATTAAATATTTAATTTTATACACCTCAAATGAGTTTAAATTGTATACCCAAGACTATATTACTGTTACAATATTATAGTTCTACAACTTTCTATAATAACATTATAAATCAAGAAAGTGTAAATTCACTATTGTATGTTTTAAGATATTTTCAAGGAGACGTATATCATTAAGTACAAACAACATACATCTAACAGGACTCTTCTATATTTGTTAGGTCAATAATAATATGCAAAACTATAGAATTATTCATACACGTTTAAGATGGCACTAAATTAAACCAAAGTTTCTCTAAAAAGTTGTACGAGCTGTTAGCCAATTAGCGGGAATTGATAGAGAACATGAACAAATCATCATGTCAATTAGAATCGCTATCACTATGTATTGATTTTTAAAACTTCGAACATTTTAAGAAATATTCGTTAGAATATTAATTTCTTTTAATAAAATCTTATTTTATGAAAGTGATTGATGCGGCGGATTAAGACTATGGACTAAGTGATTGAAACATTATTCAACAGTATTCAGTATAAATTTATGACAAGTGACATGAAAACATGAAACGAAGTAATACCTATTCTTTATTACGTGCGGTCACAGATTCCGGTTATGATGAATGTTGCAAATTCATTTTAAGGGTAATCGGTACGTTTGACAGGACACTTGGTCAGGAATAATCATCTGAAATCCGCTAGATTATAATAGACGTAAGTACACAGATTCGTGAGACCTTCAAACCAAAAATTATTTTAATTACAAGAAATGTTAGGACAAAAATCCCACAGTTCATGTTGTCTCAACTCTGAGGGGCTCCCAAAATCTGGTGTGTAATATCCGCATATTAATCATTAAAATAATTTTATAAAACTCATTTTTAGTACACTGTCTAATATGTGTAAGACAGTATTTATAATGCTCGATTCATTTAATTATTTCATAATTTCAATTTCATTTAGCATATTTCCCATTCATATTGGAAATTATTTAATTAATCCGCGCATTATAAGCAATGACTTACTCAAAAATTCATGGTTCATAGCATGCGAACAGTCAAATCTGGATGAGTAAGATAAAGCGAGTAAGCTCTATAAGTGAGAGTATTTGCCAGGTCTTGTCATTTAAGCCCTGTAAAACCTTTTTCAGTGAAAAAAGTGTTATGAAATTACGTGCAACTATGTAACTAATCGATTGCATAGTTGTAAATCGATTGTTTTTATATCGTATTCTATTTGAATGCCCAAATGTGTATGGGTGCCGACCTATTGGTCGAAATTACTACAGTAACAAATTGTTTTTCTTCTGTGATGAACTTAAAATAATGTATGCGTTCAAAAGTAGGAAATACAAAAAGACGTTTAGTTTCCGAATATTTTTCTTTTTGTAAGCATCTATGATAAATTCTACAATCAGTCATTCCATTCATTATACTCAATTAATTTTACATTCGCAACGAGGTATCTACCTGTTAATACACTAAAACATTGAAAACAATGAGTGTAGTTGCAACAATATGGTAGTTGGAGAGAGTAGTCATCATGTGTTAGTAGCTGGCACAATGCTGACTTAATCATTTTTTTAGACACTCACAATTGAGATAATAGTTAACATCTTAATTACTATTCAAAATAACTATACTAACATAACAGTTATAACTATGGTAATAAATGGTTTTTGTTTCTGCGTGTAAAATTCACTAAAAACAACGCTTATCGAAATCGTATGAAATTTTCTCTATGTCTTTAAAATTACACTCTGTATTAGATTTCGCATACATAAGAAACATTACCTACAATAGATAAGAAACATACACAGTTTACAGTTGAAATGAGTTAAGAGATAGATACCTTTGTTGAATGGGTTAAGTTTTAAATCAAATATAACATAATATAACCTAATATATAATTTGCTAATCTTAAATTCACAATCAACCACCATTAACTATAAAATAACTATACCATTATTAATATTATTAAACTAAACCAAATATTATTCGGTTTTGTGTATGTTTAATACATACTTATTATAAACCATGTTTGTTCTAATAATAAATTATACATTTCCTTATATACTGTGATTGCCATAGATAATTGAACATACTTAAAGATATGGATGTGAATAAGAAAATATTAAGATTTATTTCTTGAAGATATGGTACGACATATTTATATCAACTTTCATAGCTTTGTGAACTGTAGATTTCACTCAAAATTAAAAAAAACTGCATTTTTATGCGAACAAAATGCAAAATCATCAAGTTAAAACATAGGTTTGTCTTCTAAACTAAATTGTGAAACTGCAAAAAATATAGAAAATAGCGTTATTAAAATTCTGATTTTTAAAATATTGATAAGAAAAACTGAAGTTATGAAGAGTAAAATTTTGATTTATTATTTAATATTAATTTAAATACGATTGAATGATTTAATATGGGGGAGAGACGGGGATCATCCTTTCAAAAATTTTATCTAATTTATTTAAGAACGATGTTTGGTAATATACATGTCTTTAAAGCCTATTTTTAAACTTTTACACAGTTATATGAATCTTACTAGAGATTTCATAACTTAAGATGCATGTCTGTGTCATTAAATATGATATTTAACATTGCTTATACACAATATCATCCTTATGGCATCATACCTTACTGCCCAGTTATACCATTATGTTTCGAAACATACACATAATTTCACATTTTATGTCAACAGTATAATGTTAAATTTAAATCATCAACCTTCTAAATCTGCTTAATTCTTAACGGATCCCTAATGGAAAGAATTAGAACATAAGCAATAAGTAAAGAAAGTTTTCAAAGTCATATTTATGAAGATACATATGAACGTGGAAACTCTATTTTTTGTTAGTTTGAGGTATATTTGTCAAATTATGGATTTTTAAACCTTCAACATGAATAGTGAAAGAATTTTTCGATAGCTGTTTTTCGAACTAGAAAAATTTTCAATAAAATATTAACAGAGGTGATGTCTAAGGAAATGTTTTTTATTTTCGAAATTTATTTTTATTTATTTATTTAGTCTAATTTATTATCAGAATATTAATTCGTCTTCTTTAAAGTTGAAAGTATAATTTCAAATAATAATTTTCATAAATTTGGTTAACAAAATTATTTTAATAAAAAATAATTGTAAAAAGCTTTTTATTACTCAAAACTGGAAGTAAAATTTCCTCATTGAACCTTCTTAAAATATTCATAACGCCAATATTTAATAATCGATTTATTTAAACGAATTTTTCATTAGTAATAAGACAACAGGTCTAACCGTATCAGCTCTTTAAAATTTCAAATAAATGTGTTTTCATAAATATCATCAAATATGAAATTAAGAATAATGATATATTATTTTTGAAAAATGCATATGAATCTCTATATTTTTCTAATGGGTCTTTCTGTATGGTGGTAGTTTTTTTTCAGTCATGAAGCATAGTATGTAAAAGACGGAAACCACGTTTCGACAGTAATCAATCCTGCACGTTATTATCAGCTTTTATTTATTTGAATGAAGTGAGGTTTAAGTTCGTTCAAAATTGTAGGAGTTAGTAAGAGTTGAGAAAAAAGGTGCAAATAAAATTCCAGAGAATAAAATTTTATTTGCCGTTTCGGCTATAATTTAAAATAACACATGCACACAGAATTGGAATTTATATAAAATGGATTTGTATCTGTGAAAAATTCTTGACATTCTTGCTCTGTTATTTTTATTAACACAGCAAAAAAGACACTTAACCTTTTTTATATCAAAGTTTATGCTTTACAACTTTTGTTTGGTACTTTATTTTAACTCTTACCGTTTTGACTCAACTCTTATCTCTTACAAATGTATAAAAGCTGATGACGTGCAGGAACGCATCTGCAGGAACGTATTTTCCGTACTCAAATCACTCACGAGCTCCCAGTATATCCATCCGTAGTTATAATTATCTGTCTAAAAATTATTATCTGAACATGATAATTTGGAGAATGTTGAAATTTATTGTATCTAAAATTCAATCATATTGTATCTTAAAAAATGTTTATTTCTTTGCAACAAAAAAGTTTTTCCGGTTTTCAATAAATGGCAGTATTTGCCTCAATTTAAGCTCAAATTATCACATATAGTTAATAACAAAAAAAGGTTTTTCTCAAAGTTTTACATAGCGATAGCTGCTACTCACGAATTTTAAACTGGATTCTAACCATAAAACAATTTCCAAATTAAACCATTTAATAATAATAAATCATTTAAATCTTTGTGAAAATTAATATAAAATTTTATTTTTTACAGAAATTCGTGTCGCACATCAACGTCATCAATTGTGTTCATTAATCGGTGTTGAAGGTGGTCACTCTTTAGCAAATAGTTTAGCCGTATTGCGTACATTATATCAAGTCGGTGTACGATATTTAACGTTAACATCAACATGTAATACACCTTGGTAAGCATTCATGAATATAGAATTCTAACACATTATTAATTTGTTAATAAATTTGTATTAACCACTTTTTTTATTATTTTTATTTATTTTGCTGACAATAATAATTATTTATCGCATTTAACTTTACAAATTTTCTTTTTATATGCACTATATATCGTTATCTCACTCAATCGTCATCAATTGAGTTTCGTAAAAGATGTTGATAGTGATTTCCCATTACCAAAAAGTCGGATACTGTTTACCAAATGGCATTATGACGTTATGACCAAATCCATCATATCAAGTCCGTGTATGATATTTGACGTAAACAGCTTTATACAGAGCTTCAAATTTTTTGAATTATGTAGAGAAAGGAGTCATTCTATATATTTCAGCAGTTTTTAGATTTATTTTTCGTTGTGCCCTTCAAAATGCATGTCAAAGTGGGGGATAATTAAAATGATGTCAATTACTCTTATAATTTTTTCAAATTGGGTATTAGGGAATGAATCATAATTAATTATATATATATAACAATCATTCATCAAAATTAATAATTTAATTATCGTTTTAAAGCTTAGTTCACTACTTTTTGAATTAATTAGTAATGTTTTCATTTAAAAATGGTAAAGTTCACATGTATGAAATAACCAGGTTGAGTTTTAAATCGAACATTGTAACGGCTTGTGTATGGTATACAAAATATGTAGGGGAGCGGGGAGCGTTGTTACAGAGGTAAGAAGTTACACGTCTTAAACTCTTTGGTGGACCTAATTGAACTCATTTGTTTTCTTATAACATCGTGCATTACATAAAAAATGACCATTGTCCCCCAAGCGCCAAGTTACTAGGTTGTGTGCATGTGTCTCCATTTCAATCAATTAAGTAAAAATATTCTTTACGAAATTTTTGATTCCTGATGTCTATATTTTTTATTTTCTACAAATTTTAACCTTGAACGTTTATAATATATTTACCTTTAATTTGCAATATTGGCTTTTTCTACTATCGATATCCATTAATGGTGACTTCAATTTATATCAAAAAATGTGCCATGGGGCAGGTTGTTACAATTTTTTGGGGTAAGTTGTTACGTGTAATTAATGTATTTAAAATGAGTTACTATACCTTGTATTGTACCATTCGTTTTACAAATTCTA
This sequence comes from Chrysopa pallens, assembly GCA_020423425.1. Taxonomy (NCBI): domain Eukaryota; kingdom Metazoa; phylum Arthropoda; class Insecta; order Neuroptera; family Chrysopidae; genus Chrysopa; species Chrysopa pallens. Next base: position 32,415,233 of record CM035591.1, read on the forward strand.
AATATGCTAGGGATAACTTTATGAATCTGCCGCAGCAGAAGTATGCAGAATAAAACAAGGTTTCGTAAACCACGCGAAATGTTTAATTCGTGTCCGGTGTCCTTGTCCACATATGCCTGAAAAAACAACCTGAATACCTTTATTGGTATTCTCACAAGAAACAGAACATATATTACCTTCTTATCTACTTATAAGTTCAGAAATATATTTTGGTTTACTACTAAAAAGAAGTCCGAAAACTAGAAATAAAATGGTTGGACCGGGCTAGTTTAAAAGATTTATGGATAGAAATCCTCAGCAATCTCTACGAACACCAGGAACTATATGTTTGAGTAGACTTTTTTTTTACAAACTGCAAAGCTTACACCCACAAAATGAAATCACTGCTTTGCAATTTCACTGCTTCGCGGTTATCGATCATAACATCGTGCCCCAAATCGGGAGTACAATCGACTTTTTTGGTGAAATTGTCCATTATGAAAAAACAACATAAATCTTAATAACTTTTCAATTATATTTTAATAGCTGAATAGACATACTAACGATAAAAGCAATCAAATGAATAAATTATTTGATAGCTTTTGTGATATTGACAATTATCTAAAAATTGTAAAAACCTGTCCCCCGCTCCCCTACTTGCCCTAGCAATAATGGATGAAAATAGGCAGTTGCGTAAATTATTTTTACTATCTGAAAATATTGAAATAATAATACTAATTGCGATGTTTCTGAAATAATGTTGGTGTGTTAGCACAAAAATAGTTTCAAGTCTGCACTGCATCAAAATTACCTACCACCCACATGTTTTTAATTATTAAAAAAAAAGTCAAACATAAGAATAACAAAGAATAAACATAAGAATAACAAGTCGAAGTATCTGTTTTTGTGCATCGCTTATATCAATAGTTGTCCAACTTGAGTATCATATTCATGAACTTATAAAAAATGGCTGATATTTTATGAATATCTGGATATATTACATTAGCCGCATATTTTTTGACAATTAACCAATAAATATCCTTCAAACTTTTTATTTTTTATTTTGATTTGATATTTTTTGCTTTTTTTTCAAATGAAAAGCACTTCACTACACCGGAATTATTCGACTCTAGTTTTTACACAAAATAAAATCTAGAGCCGAATTCATCGCTCCTCGTTTTTAAACGCCTAATAAATAAAGAGATTTACTAAATAGATAATAATCCAACTTGATACTTTCATTTAAAATCTGTCAAAAACACTCATATGAATCAAGCCAAAGGAAAATTTTGATCATTTTAAGTGTATACTTTCCTATCCTAGTTTTCACTTGTTTTAAAATAAAACAATTTCAAAACTAAAACATTTTATTGAATTTTATGTTTTTAAAAATGTCGGTATTCAGTTTCATTTAACATTACGTTTTTTTGACAAGAAAAACTTTTTTGACAGTTTTATACAAGAGATATTCCACAATTGTGTAATGTGAAAGAAAACGGCGTATATTTTCGAAGGGTGTTGTGCGTATACAGTGTGATCTATCACGAAAATTACAAGTGGACAAAACATGATTATTTAAAATTTTATGACAAGAAATCATTCATCATTAAATGACGTTGAGCAATAATGAAATTTAAATTAACAACTACAATTTTTTTTTTTTTATTATAAGAAATAAATTTTATCGAATCGAAAATAATAAAAAAATTCTATTTATCATGCAATCGAAAAATGATGAGTAATAAATATCTAACTAACTTAACTAAATATCTATTCGAATCTTCGATCAGGCTGTGGAGAAAAAAGAAATTAAAAATAATTTAATTAATATACAACATTTTTTGAAACTCCACTAATTTTTAACGACGATTTCCATAAGTTGACACTCGGCTACTCACAACGAGCTTCCTAATTATGAATAAACGGTGTTCAAAGAATCGGCCTAATTTGTCCATTTCTATATATCCGCTTGTCATTAAGATGACTCAAAAACGAAAAGAGATAGCAAATTAAAATATTCTTGCCCTAAAAATTGCATTTTTATGATGTTGGGTAAAACTCAATTGATATAAAATATAAGACAAAATTTAGGCTATCAAAAAGAATATCAATTAAACAATTTGATGAATTGCACGATTTATTAAATTGAGACTTCTTAACAAGAATTATGGACAAACGTTTCTATCGATTATTTAAAAAAAAAAATCAATTTTTCCATGCTGCATTTTTATAATTTATATCAAGTTTGTCGTAAACACATTTTGTCGTATAATATTTATTATAATATCGCCAATCGCTAAACAGAAAGTAAACATTAAACAATAATCCATAATAAAATTGGACATATTACGATGAACTACAACAGAAACATTCTACACATACATTTTCAGTCTACTGGCTGATATACTGCGCATGCATACGACAATCAACAATGTAGATTGGGTCTTCTGTATGAAAAATTTATTTCATTTAAAATAAAAAATTTAAAAGAAAAAGAACTGAAAAATATGAACTAAAATGAATATTTTTTGCAATTACCTTTCTTAGTCAACGCCAATCAATTATTAACTTAGGAATAAGATCGATACCGACGAAAGGTAATTTGTAAGAAGGAAAAATTTAAAACTATTAATCACTAAAAATGTTTTACCTCTTCGCTCCTCCAAAATTGAAATGGGACTACACGGGAAGCACCAGCTTTTAAATAAAAAATAGATTAATCGAAATGGGTTCACCAAATCGAATGTTCTGAGGTACCAAACATTAAAAAAAATACAGTCAAATTATGAACCCCCCTTTTTCAAAGCCAGTTAAGAAATACAGTCTAATTGAGAACCTACTCCTTTTTTGCAGCCGATTGAAAATTATGTTTTCGTCTTCATGTTTACATAATCAGTGAACACACTATATACTTACTTATTACTTACACGACTTCTCCTTACACTTGTATAAAATTTAAACTAAATAAGTACCCAGTTATTTTGTTATTGTTGATGGCACATCGGTATGATGCAAGAGTATTTATCTTTGTTTTGACATACATATCCTGTGAAAACCGGAAATAATACACTATAAAATATATTGGAACATATAACAAACTTTGTACAGAACTTTGTACATTTTATACTGTGTCAAAAAGGACTTTACCAGGAGAATTACGTCGGCCGACTTATATTTCTGTATGTATAACACAATTTTCATAAATTGTATAGTTTTGGAAAATTTATGTAAGTAGTTTTGTGTATACATTTTCCTCTACGTTTGAAAAATATATTTACATACTATTTTTTCTGTTCTAGTTGAGCAAAGTTTTCTTCAATGTCATACATAAATTTTCAATATTCTATTAGAGAAAGAGAATTAAAAGATTAAATTATTTTACAAGGTGACATTGACAAGGTAACTTTCTTAAAAGTTTTATTTCTAAACATGAATTTCACTAAATTATAAATTGACGTCATGCTATATATATATGAAAAAGCTATTTAGATGCATTCTTTTTACAAGTAAATTTTTCTGGATTTCCGTTAATACTAGAGAGATTTTAACTCTTTACTTCATAATCCTTAGCAACCATACGCTGATTTAGTAATATTATTTGGTAATCTCAAAAGAGAATGCATAGAGGGTATTTTTTAGATTGATATATGCGAAAAACTCGAAAAATAAGTTGAATATAAAAAAATTGTTTCAAACACAAGTATAATTATTTGAAAGTTCTGCTCTATACTAACTTTAAGAAGTATAGATTCAACGAAGATCAAAGTAATTTTTTTAAATGGAACTCTATACACATTGCAGATTCCAATATTTAAGCGATAAAAATTAAGTATTTTTTATACCAATCTAAGGCATTCTAAGAATTCAATCTAAGAATTCGGAAATTTTTAATAAATATTAATATTTGTGAATTTAATGTTCTAAAATACAGAATACCATTTGGCACACCTTGGTTAATAAATTAGGCATTCTTCCGCTTATTACGGCTGGAATTCTATCTTCACTTTGAAGCTGTTTCGAATCCAACGCAAAAAGAGTTTCTAAAATCGGCTCATAAACAAGGAAGTTATGCGTAAACAAATAAAAAGAAATATAAACAAACAAATTGATAAACTCTTCCTTTTTTGAAATCGGTTGATAAAATAGAAATACATACAAAACTTAAATAAAATAAATAATACCATAAAATATCTATTAAATCAATAATTTACTATTTCAAAAAATTACTAATCTCGCTCCAAATTCAATGCACAATTTCAGTATTCGACGCAATCATGACATCTCTTATTGTTATATTACAAAAAATACTTGTTATATCGATTTGAAAGAGGAAATACGTAAAATGGATGTCGGAAAAATTATTACATCTATAATGAATGCATAAGAAAATGGAAAAAAGAAACAAATAAAACACCCTGAAGATGTAAAAAATAATTAAAAATAAGGCCTAGAATTTTATTTACATATCGTGTTTCATGAATCATGAAACAAACAAAAAAAAAAGTAAACGAGAATGTATAGTAGTTATATACTTTTACTTAGTTCGCCCTAACGGTGTTAAGAGGTAAAAAAAGGCGTAAAAACACAAAAGTAGATGACATACATTATTCAAAAAATATAAAAGGTGAGTTTTTCCTTCTTTTTTCCATCATTGATACAGTTACTAAAAGGAGCTTAAGTAAGTAACTCTTATATATCTGAAATTTAAATATTATGTTACATTGGTAGGAGAGCCCACGCAGAGATTTTTCGGTCAACTCGAGCGCGTCAGGTTAAGATATGGAAAATACCTTTTCTCTTGTTGACTACCTCCACCAAAACATAGCTCTTTATAGTGTGGGACGCGTATAAAGGGAAGTGGATCAGAGTATTAAAACTAAAAAATCAATCGTTGAATGTAATCGAATACATCAGATTAAGATATGGCAGGTTGATTACTTGCTAGAATGTATATATTTTACGGTAAAATATAGTTATACTCGTCATCAACATTATCTAAAAAGATTCTGTGCAATCAGGTAATTTACCTCTTAAAATATAGCATATGTAAATTTACAAATTTGTTTTATCGACTTTACACTCATTTCAATTTAAGTTTTCATTAAAACGATTTCGAAGCAAAAGTATTAAGTATGTACCACAGTCAAAACATTTTGAACTGTACATGTATTTTGATCCATCAACTGTTTAAATTATCCTATCATCTCTATTTGAAAACCATTAGATGGCCAACAATTACACCACGACCTTTACATGGTTCCAAAAAAAAAATACGATGTTTATTTTTATTTTATAAGAAATCTATCTATTCAATTAGATACCTGCAACTCCTTAAAATTTTACGGAACTAGCACTACATGCAAAATAAACTTTCTATAACCCACTCTAAATAAATACTGTTTCTAAGACTACATTTCTTAAAAGTTTATAGATAAACAAAGTCAAACTTATATTTGCGTTTCAAAAAACCATTTGTAATAAATATCCAAAATATTGTTAACGCACTATGGGAATTTATATAATGCAATTTTATAAATTTGATCAAATTTCATTTTTATAAGGTTATTATTTCATCAATTTAGGTATACGTGCTCATAGAATCACCTAATTGGTTCATTTTCGCCTGTCCGTCAGTCCGTTCGTTTGTCATCAAGATAATTCAAAAACGAAAAATGATGGAAGTTTTGGTGTTGTGCTTTAGGCTTCAAAATAAGATCAAATTTGAGAATGAGCAAAATTGGTTCATAAAATCAAAGACAATATTCAAATAGAAAATAATGATTGTGTCCAAGGAATGTTTATTGATTTAAAACACACAACTTTAGTTACTTTGAAACTATAACAGAAAGAAGACAAATTTCAGTGCAAAAACAACTTTAGTTTGAAATTTTTTTTTATAAAACATTTAGATTCGCTACAATTTTAGCTCAAATATAACATAGCTAATAAACACATATTTAATTAAAACACGTAAATTATTATAGGTATATGTATAAGGACTGTATATGCTAATGATTAAAAATTGTTCAAACATTGATACTCATTAATACGTCGATTGTCTAAACAACTCCGTTAGTAGTTACTTTAACTTGTTTGTGTTAAAATTTCTGTTTAGAAAAAACTTTTTATGTTAAATATTTAAATATTTTAAAATTTATTGATTTTTGTTTTATTGCCAAAGGAATAGATTCAGATTCAGTTTACATGACAGTTAAAAATAAATATTTTGCGTGTAAAATTTCAAACGTTGTAACATAATTATAATAGTTCATAAACGCCGCCGCATTCCTAAATAAGTAATATTACACTTAAGTCTCATTACAAGGTTTTTGTTATTGAGCTCATAGAGTTTATGTTTAATTTTTAAGTGTGTTCAAAATTGTGGTCTCGATTATGTCGAGAAGAAAAACTGTATCAATTTTATTTAACGGGTAATTATGCAACTTAAGGTTACTACTTATAGGTTAAGTTACGTTTTAGCGAAATCGGCCCATTCAAATTTTGTTCTGAATCAAAAAACTAAAATTTAAATACAATATGTGTTGAACTCTTTCTATTTATAAATTTTACTATTTATTATTCATTTTAGTGGCAGTTAGTCCTATCATCTGCGCGTGTCACTCTTAGACCACATGACTCTTATAAATAAACATTTTTTTCGCTCTTCAGGATTCTTATCCGAGTAAAAGCCATATACATTCTAATCTACTATTTAAATGAAGAAAAATTTATCTTGCTTTTTTTGTTTATGTACCTATACTATTTTGTTCATTGGATAGTTAAAAAGAAAAATCTCTCGAATAAAATCATAAGAAAGATATGTTTATCAGTGTAAAGAGAAGGTTCATTTTCATTTTACCTAAGGCTATTAGATTTTAAGTATACAGTAAAGCAAAAAGGAAAAATATATTATTAATAGTTTCGAAATAATAATAATAATGATAATATTCTCGTTTTTTGCGTTCCATGGAAGCGTGTAAACTGTATAAAAGCTTGGATGCTAAAGAAAACTGATAAATAAACTATAAAGTATATTTTTCTTGTATAAACAAACAACGAAAAAATTTTCTTTTGAAATAAATATTTTCTTTATTATAATTATTATTATTATTGTTTTTACTTTAACAAGCGTATTATTCGAACGATTCATGTTTATAGAACAGTTTTTTGAAGAACATTTTTTTATACTCTATTGGTTTAATCACACTGATGTTTATAATTTGATACTTGAATGGTCAAAGAACAATGTACTACTATTTTATGATTTGTATTTTTATCCTATCTTTAAGGTTATATTATTAGTTTTTTGAATTTGATTTTGAATGAAATCTATCATTCTAACGGTATAAGGGTCATAGAACAGTTACATGTTCACTGAGTCCATTGATATTCAACCCATTTTTTTAAGGGTAGACGTAGTAGGCGCTGTCTACAGGCTCAAGAAAATGTCCCCACCAAAATTACAAAAATTAATACACAAGAGTTAAAAATTAATTCTGAAGTAAAAACTTCTTTTGTTTTTATGCATAAAAATTCTAGGTACCTAAATGTACCTGGAGGCACAAGTATGTATTAATATGACAAAATTTTACAATCATTTTTATTTATAGAAATATTTGTACAAATAAAAATTAACGTTAAACTTCAGGGGGTTTGATACCTCTGTAAAAAGTACGCAATTTTAAACATATTTCTTTCGCGAATGATTCTAAAATAAAAATCTAAACTATATTTTATATTTAGAAATGTTTTTTTGCAAATGTGTTTTTCGACGCGTCCTCCGTTTTAATCACTCCGTCCATATTGAGTATACCAAATTTTATTACATTTGGAAAATTATTTTTTGAGTTATTTGTTCGAGAAAAATGAAGAATATTATATTTATGAGTATGCTTATTACAGATATTTCTGTAAATATGATGTATGTTATTATTTTTAAAGAAAGGTAATTATTATTTTATTCAAATACTATTTTATCGCAGAAAAGATAACTTTTGCTATTCTTTTTAAATTATATGCATGAAATTTGAAAATTGAACTAACTTGTGAACTGCGATCACATTCTCTAAAGCTAAAAACGTCCATTCCACATAATATCTCTACGTGACAACATCTCGTTATCCAATATAAAACTATATACACTTATTCTGAAATTAGTTCCCGAAAAAAGTTGTATTATTAATTAGGCACCCACCAATTAAAAATCGGCACTGTTGATGTTGAAAGCATAACTACCGACATAAATCAGTTTTGCTGGTTAAAGTTATTCAAACAGTAGATCGATAGACGTCTTGTATTATTTTGAGTAAGCTTTGATTACAATAAATTCATGATGAAAATATATAAGAAAGTTTTTTTTGGCTGCATTTTAATGAATCAGTCTAGTTTTCATTTTAGAATATTGGCGAACATATGGGGCATGTTAAAGAAAACAGAAAATCATAAATATAGTCTAAAATTTTTTTCATTTTATTGCTATTTGATATGTGACAGGCGTCGAGCTCTTTTTAATTTTAACAATTAAACACACATTTTTTTTAATGAAACTACATAATAAGGTACTTTCGGTAGTGAAAAATAAAATATATTTGAGTCATGCAAGCACATGATTAATTTATTATCTTAAAATTAAAATTTGATTTTTTTATTTTTATTAAACCTCTAAAACATTAGGTAGCCATGGTGTGACGTCATTTTGGTAAAAATATTATTTATCATCTGTCAGTTCAATCAAAATGACGATTTTAGTCTTATAAATTGAGAGGAATTTTGCCAAGGTCCATTTTCAATTATAAACATTAAAACAGCAAAAATAGTTTTTCCTTCTGAGTAATGGACAATCGTTGCAAAATCTAATTTAGAGGATATGCTGTTGCCTGCCTAAAGTCTATACTTAAAAATCTTAGTTAATAAATTTATTAATATGTATGTTTTTGTAATCTATTATACAATTATTAGGTCACTTTTTTTAAAAATTATTTTTATTTATTTATTTATATATTTTTTTTTTTTTTTTTTTGCTGAAGCGTCACATTTGATGACAGTGAAAGAAGTGATGTTTAATACTAATATTTGCATTGCAGGTGTAGTAACACAATATAAAATTTATTACCACATAAATAACTTACTCATTAATATACGCTCATTTTCTCGAAAAATAAACTTTCAAATAATTTGGCTGACTGACATATATTATTACACTCTTGAATTCACGTTCAAAGAAGAATCTTTTATTCAGTACACTTTTTTGTAATCTTCCAAATGTTCAAAGTCATTTCTCCCGGTTATTGCTCTAGAATGCACATTCAAAGTACGCCTCCTGTTTATTGCGTAAATCGTATTTAGACAATTTAAAATCAGATTCATTGTTGTAAACATGATAAATTAACTTTTTAACTTTTATAAACTAAAATAGCATACAATTTTGCTAGAAATTTGTATGAACCAATCGAATGTGAAATCTCTTTTCAAAATGTCAAACATAGTTTCTTGAATTCTACAATTTTAGTTTTATCATAGCAGTTGAAATGATGAATTATATGAAATATAATAGCAGTTCAATATGAAAGTATTTAGCACGAACTCAATTCTTACATTTTATTTATATAAGAAGCAAATCCGCAGTGAAATGAAAACCAATAGGAGACATTTATTATTACGACAATGTCTAATGCAATATACATTCTATTTCTATCAATTGATTAAAAAAATTTGAAAACGTAAAATTTTTTTTTTTTTGAAATAGTTTTTACTGAAAAAATTCACCGTTTTTCGGTTCTTAAGTTTTCATTCTGTTTTATTTTCATTAACAGAAAGATTTTTGCACTCAAAATGGAGCACACTGTATAGACAAATAAGAAAACACAACCATAATAACAAATTATTGATAGATTTTGATTGCCAAAATATATAGAATAAATACAATTTTGGTAATTGTCTAACTAAAACTGATATAAAAAAGTGTATACTGTTTCGAATCAATATTTGAGTGGTAAAAAATTAATGTTTTATTTGTTACAGGGCGGATTGTTCATTAGTTGATATTCCGGGACGGAAAGCAGAACACAATGGTCTTACAAATTTTGGCAAGGTAAGAAAGAAATTTAAACTAAAAACTTTGAGTATGACATTTTAGCATGACATGAATATTTAAAATATTACAGTTATGTATATATTTTTCTATTTAATATTATTATATTGTATATAACTTTGTTGACACCTGTCTTTAATTTTAATAAACCTCAAAATATTTTTGTGAATATGTTATTTATACAGTGGCGGAGTTTATTACAATTTAAGAACACTTGCATATAATTTCAATCTGCAAACTTTGTATTCTAGAAAAACAATTGAGATATAAAGGACAAATGTAAAATATTGTCTTTTGATCAATAAAGACATATATAATAAGGATCAGGTAATAGGAGGTAGTTCGTTTTTTCCCAATTGAAAACTATTGATTGTCCTTACTTCTAACTTCTATTTATCAAACCACATTCCTCGTCAGTATTTGTAACTATAGACAGTTTCATAAAGTTCGAAAATTTGTATTTGGAGTGCAGGAAACCTAACTTATAGAATATTCATTTTGAACATGGAGGAATTTCTGTAAGTTTTGAGCTCAAAGAGTGACAAATATATTAATGAATTGGATTTTTACTACATGAAAAAAAAATTTAATTTTAGTGGAAATTTTATCGAATATTCCAGAAAATGACTTGGGGTTCCATAAGTAGTTTTATGACGTTGAACGTGATGTCAACAGAAATAACAGTTATTTATGTGAAATTAACTTAGCATGCTTGAATTTTTCTAAAACTTGGAACTAAGGAAACGTTTACAGCAAGCGACTTTTTCTTCTTTGAATTTTCCATTAATTTGTTTAATAAATTGTTATTTATTACGAAGCTCAGATAAGAAAATTTGTTATTACAATTTATTGGAAAGTGTTCAAAATATTGCAAAATGGTAGGTTTACACAAGCAGTAATTAGAGCGAGTGTGTAAGAATAGATACTAATTTCGTATAGAATTTATCCGCTCACGCACTCACCCTGGCGTATCCTTTAAAGAATGTTTTCATCATTTTCAGAATTTGTTATTAAAATTTGCTTATTTGAGCTCCCTATAATATCACGTTTCATTACAAAACTTAATAGAAAATGTAACACATCATATCTACAAGTGGCATTAGTCCCCAAAAACATTTTGTGCTAACGTTACATTTTCAGAAGCTATTGCAGTACAAACGGTTTGCTGTAATATTATAATTTATTCAGGAATATCGTAATTTGTTATTTGTTGAGTAATATAAATCTTACGCTTTGCGAAGAATCTGAATGTGTCTTATTCTAAGCTTATATACAGTTTATGTAAGAATAAAAATGTCGAAACACGCTGGTTTTCGTTCTTTCATCAATTCAAATCAAATACGGGAGTACCAGTGATGTTTCGTATAAGAATTTAATAATTAAGTGCATCTTATCCTGTTATGTCTAAGTCTTAATTATATACCATTATTTTTATTATTAATTCTCGTTTTTATGAGCGAACATTTCTGCAGTCAAAGTATCTACACATCAAAACCAAACCATCAACTAGCGTAATCATCCGCCAAGTACCAACGAAACCAGTAAGTCAAGGTAGTCAGACAAATAGACAAATGAATATAACAACGAGCAACAGTAAGAATAGACCAAGTCCCATTACAGAGAGCGACATGTCATGGCATCACTTAATATAACAATAGAGCACATTGTTTGGAGGTTGCATATATTTGAACCTTTTATATTTCGGAGAAAGGGGTTAGAAAGATCTAAAAATAGTTTTTTTCAGATTATTAAATAATGACAAGAGTTAGAAAAAAGACTCAAATATTAATTGTAGACCATATAATTTTAAATGTAAAAAGTGATTTTTTGTTTTTCGCTATTTTCAAAAATAACTAGAGCTTTGTTAATACAAAGAAGCTTTTATACACGGTATATTTTTAAGCTTTATTTATTTGAAACGTTCTTTTCTTTATTTTTTAAATATGGTTTACCCGAATACTAATTTGAAAATTTGTAATTTTCTTTTTTTGAAATTATGCGTAACAAACCGCCCAATTCCGAGTTGGACACGCGCAGTAAAGGTTTTGTACCATTATCTATACCCCCCCTAAATATTTTTTACTTTATTTTGATTTTTATAGCGACATTTTTTGTTGTTATAGCGGCATCAGAAATACATCATCTATGAAAATTTGAACTATCACTGCTCATGACATACAACCTGTAACAGACTGACAAAGAGTCTTATAAATAGAGTCTCGTTTTACCCTTTCGGTACCGAATTCTAAAAAAAACAAGAAACTAGGCTACATTAAAAATCTTCCCGTAGAATCAGGCTAAACCATAAAAAATTGCGTGTTAGTCTTTTTTCGATATTTAATCGCTTACAACACAGAAATCTAACAACTTAAACATTTAAAATTTCGATTGGTCTAAAATATTATTTTTGTCTAATTTACATAAAACAATCATCAAATAGCTTGAAACGATATATAAACCATTCAAAAAGGAAGGAGCTAAAAAAATTGGAAAATTTTAGGCCTATCAACATCCGAATCCTTTAATAATTATTAGAGACAATTCCTTTGATAGAATGCTGTGCTTAATTTTTTCACAATCAAATAAACCCAGGTTCTAGTCAATTCTACATATCAATGACTGGCAAGGACAAAACACTTTGAAATTGAAAGCAAACATAATCATATTATGTAGATATTTAAACTCCATTTTGGTTTAATAAACTATAGAATCATGATAAATCATATAATTAATTACTTTTTGCATTGATTATAGACCAATATTTTCGTACTAATATATTATTATTAACCATAAATTAACCAATTATCCATAAATAGTATGGATAATTGGAAATGATGTTTCAATGAAGTCGATAGAAAGATTTAAGAACAATGCATTGTTCCTTGTTGCTGAAATTTCCACACAAATAATTTGAGCATTTTATGACGTATTCTTTACTGGCACAGGAGCCTTCATTGTATGATATCAACCAGTCAGAGAGAATAACGTGTAATCCAATAGCATAATAATGAATCTTCTGCATAGTCAGTCGTAGTACTACTAGCTAGCACCACTCATTAAAGCAAATTTGAATAATACTACTGTGTTTTTTTAATTAATCACGTAATTAATTTATTCTCTCATGTATTTTTCAAATTAACATAATTAAGAAAACGGTACGGCGCGTTATTTGTTTGTTTGTATCATAATACTTGCGTTTGTAGGCTTTAATGTAAGTGATATACATATTTATAAGAAACTTTGTTGTTGGATAGTGAATGAAGGTAGTAGTACTAACACGAAACGAATATTAAAAAATTGTTGACTATTTTAAGAAATACTCAACATTTATAAAGTAAATAATCGACACTCTGCTAAAATTTAAGGTTTGCTTTTTTTAAATTTGAGAATTTGATGTTTTAACTCTCCAAACTTGCAATATTTGCGATGAAAAATAGCATTTTGGTACAATTAGGATAGGAGAAGCGTATGAAAATAACTATTATTTGATTTGATTTTTAAGTTTTCCCTTGAAAAACCTGTCCCCATCTATATTTATTAGAAAATTATATTTATTAAAATAAGAATGATTAAAATAAATAAATGATATTTTGAAAATTAATGATATTTCAACTGGAAGGATAGGAGGGCGCATAGTGTATATATATATAGTACTATAGGTTCTTTATCTGACACAATCCAAAACTTTAATTAAATTATTATGGCAAAAAATTTTATATTATATGTCTATTAAAAGAAAAATGGTATATAAATGGACTGTATGCTAGCCTAGTGGTGAGATTATCTACTTATAAAACATATGGTACCATGTTTACAACCGGTATTAAATATTTTTTTTATAGAAAAACGGTTTATTTTTTTGAAAGGAAAGTGATTTTTCCCGAAGGAGAAAGCGCAAATTTTCCAGAAACTATTTCCTGAGTGTGATAAATGTGTCCAAAATAAAATGTGACCAAATATTGTCAAAATCGAACATAGCGTTCGAAGATTGCAGCGGAACAAAGAAAGATAGATAGATACAGATAAACGGAATGCAAAATTGTCTACTTATACTGTAGATCTTACTTTCGGTCAATTATATTATTTTCTTTTCTTAGTGTGTAAATTTGTATAGAGAATATAACATGTGTAATACATTAAAAAATTAATTACTATAATCTTGACAAAAAAATTAAACTAGCCGTCCGTTCTAAATAAATTTTGAGATTTGTCCAAATTATCTAGATCAAAACTTATTTCGACTACAAAGTAGAGGTATAAATAGAAAAGATGTATATGCGTATTTCAGCTACAAAGTAGTCATCATCATTATCAAATAACTAATCGTCTTTATTCTTCGGGGGAGAAGTTACCATTGTTAATTTAGTGATGGTTAATCTATGTCGTTGAAAATATATGTTTACTTTACACGATATTAGGATAAATAATTTTGTTTGAAAATGAGTAGATCATTATATACCTATATGTTATTGTTGCATATATGACGTTAGATGCATTAACGAGCAAAAATGTATCAAGTTTTTTTTTTTTAGTATTGTTAAGTTATCGACTAAGTGTGCATATGTTTTATGTGTCCTATAATCTATTCTTGATAGTATAGACGCGATTATTTTCCGTTTTTTTTTTTTATCTATGCATCTAAAATTTTTGTAATACTTTTTTGAAAGACTATTATGTGAGTGACAATATAGATGGCATAAAAATATTCAGTATCAGTGGCGAAAATCTACTATATATGAACAAAGGATACTTGATTGTCCATTCCATGTAGAGGAAGATGTTATAAGATTATTTGTAACAATATTATTTCATTATGATAATGGATATATTGTTTATGTATATGAAAGGATAGTTCGTATACCGATACAAAAATCTTGAAATTGCATTGTATTACGTGGAGAAAAGGATCTTTGTGCATCATTCATGGATTTGAAACATCGTAGAACATATTTTGTATAATAAAGGAAATACTTTTTATATAAAAATTCTAATTACTCATTTAAGCGGAATGGGCAAATAAAATGAGATCTCTATAATGTACGACTGATACTATATTTTATAGGCATCTCTTTTTTAGTATAATATTTATTTAAAAGAGATTATGTTTAATCAATTGGGTTATTTACATACATTTATATTCTAATACGGAAAATACAATAAAAAAAATTTGCTATTTTACCCAAATGTAAAACTACTCTCAATACCAAAAACAATTCGAAAATTAAATTAAAATTTATTCTAAAACGCATAAGCGCAGTAGCTGTTAAAGATTATTATACATCTCTTTCTTGCAAAAAAAGTGATATGAGTAATTTTACGATAAGCAGTCATTATCTATGGAAAAATCGCACAGCAAAATTTGTTAATTTTAATGTAATTTATATAACATGTTTATTCACAATCAACTCATTTGTGCATACTAGCATTACTTATCTTAAATTTTTAAGGAAAGTGTATATAAGAGTGTATAAGTGCCATGGACATCGATGGGACTTCTTACCGTAGAATGACCCTTATGTATAATCACTATGGAGATGAACATACTTTAATTATACAAATCTCCTTCTTTGTTAAATTAAAAATTTTGTACGACCATATTTTGGCTATTGTTAAAGATTTTTAACAAATACGTTCAAACTCATGTTCATGAAGTAAAGACACTTTACTTGAAGTGATAAAAAATTTGTGCATCTTCCCTACTGAAATTTGTTTCCATAGAAACATTATACCCGGTATTTGAAATTGCTAGTGTGCTTACTTAACTGTCAAGTTACGTTTGAGGTAAAAGTATGTTTTACGCTTAAACAAACGCATGAGTCAAATCACTTATGTTTCTGCGTTAAATTAAACGCAAGTGTAATCTTACACAAGATGATAGAATAATACATAAAAAGAAATATATATTAATACTTGGCTTCACACACACATTATTCACATAGAGATGACATTTAGTTTTCACATTAGATATTTCTCATTTTGGTATTAGTTCTAAACAGAGAATTAATGCACAACGCCACTGTTCCTTAAACATATATGATATTCCTACATAATATCTCTATCTATATGCGCTTACAAGTATAAGTATATACACAATTCAGTACGTGTAACACATTTTCAAGTACTTGTGATATTATGAGTTTTTTAAAAAAGTTTCTCACTGGCTGGCTGGCTGACTGGGCTATGCTAGGCTCTTTCTAAAATATCACTTCATATTCCATCTATAAGTTCATCATAATAGACGTTGTATGTCTATTATTATACATATAGTATCATGCATAGTATGCTCTGTGAGTATACATTTTAAAGTCGTTGTATAGTATTTAAACTGAATTTTGAATAGTTTCTTTAGTTTAAATTTTGAAACACTACGATATAGTAAAAAGATGAACATAGGAAGACCCCTGTATAAAACTCAACTAATTTATAAACAAGTAGTAATGGATGACACACGTTACAAAGTCACATCAATATAAGAAATGTTCACAGTTAATAAAGTGTACCCTTAAAATCCAAATTATTCAATGATATTTATTAATATTAACGTGTTAATAACCTGAATGTCTGCCGCAATGGTGAATTATAAATCTAACTAGTGTATGGAAAAGTTCATAGATTCATGGGGCATAATTTGGCCCTACTGTTAACTATGAAAACACACATAAAACGTTAATACGTAACCTGACACCCCAACCCCTCCAACCACAGACACACACACCCGTTTGTTTTTATCAATTATAATCTTTGAAACATGAAAACCGTAAAAAATAGCAAATATTAGTGAATCTAGTTGTTATAATTCGTAGAAAATAGAATTTTTGAATCACAAAATTAAAGTAGTTATATGATACATAAGCCCGGTGCCCATAAGCATATCATACCAGTATCATCATAAGATAAATGTACTTCTAAAAATTTGTATAGGGTTTAGTTAAAATGAAAGTAACAATAATTAATTACCTCTACAAAAATTATAAAAAATGACCCGTTTTCTTTTTTGTATACCGTAAAACTTTTAATTTCTCCACAATCTGGAAATTGACAGATATCTGCTTTTTATTATTATTTTAAGAGGAGGATCATTAAAATGACCTAAGCAAAAACAAGTGATGTTGGACAAAATGGAGTGTACTTCGACGATATTAAAATTGCATTTTCCACAGTTTTTAAAATATATGAATAAAAATTTTTAACATTTTAATGATCTTTCTACTAAAATAAGAAAAAAAACCGATTTCTGTCAATTTGAAGTTTCTGGGTACAATCTAAACTTTTACGGGCTCCGTAAAAGAAAATGGCCCACTTTTTAGAATTTTTGTAATGGAAATTGTTGCTATACTAATCATAGCTAATGCTTAATGGCACCCAACATAAAATTCGAGGAAACAGCCTAGAAAAACATTTGTCGTCTAGAAAATTACTTCTATATTTTTGTATCTAATTCTAAATATTTTTCTTATCGATTCCTATTTAATTGTATATTCCGAATCTAACGATTCCGGTGGGATAATAATTTATCTTTCGTTTGAAATTCAATCATTTCAGAATTTTTTTATCAATAATACAGAAATTTAAAATTTATATAAAATATATTCTAATGAGATATTTCCCAAAGCTCTTTTTATCACATGGGGATTTATCTATCTGTATGTAGATAAATGCGATACACATCGCATGTAGTCTGTGCAGATATGGGAAAGAGAATTTATGGTTACAGTCTAAGTAAATATAACAACGCCCTATAACTTCACATTAAATACGTACCCATGTATAAAGTAGGAAGTATACTAGTAAATAGATATCATTTCCAGTTTTACCATTTACAACAAATTGTATTTTAATTTTACCCGAAATCAATTATAAAATGCAAACTTGGAAATGGAAAATCTATTTTTCATAGTATTTTTCAATGTATGTGTTTTTTCTTACTGTTTTGTTTTGTTACAACATTGGAAGAGAAATGCTTACAATTTTCCATTATATTCATATAATAGATATCAACATACGATATAAATTATAAAATATATAGATATAAATGTACAGCTTTCATCAGAAAATCGTTTCTACTATCATAAAAAATCATTTATAATCTTCTTAACAAAAGGTAAAGATGTTAACTAAATGCTAAGAAGTAATTCGGCAGGTCTCAAGTATCAGTCAACACACGACTCTTCACCAATCTAGAGCATTGATCAGACAAAACAATGGTGTGGCACTCGGGGACTGCCGCGGTAAAGCTATTGCATAGCATTTTGTATCAACTTATGCAATTATAATTTTTTATTTATTTAATTATTTTATTCATGCAGTATTGCTTTTTCTTACACCTATACACCTATATACTTTCTCATAAACAGCTGCTTATGTATTCGTCCGATTTCGGAGCAGCTCGTCTCGATTCGTCAAGCCACACCTCCTTGCCCGTCGGAGTGGGGAGCGTGAGGTTTTTTCGTTACGGAATTTCTGGATTCGGTCCCCGCGCTCAAGGCCCGCGATAAAAGCTATGCAATGATTCCGGTAATACTTGAACAATGCGATATGCACACTTTATATAGTTGACAGTTCGTCACACTGCTAGTGAGAAGAGATAAAGTAGTTTTATTTTGAATAGATAAAGAAGTTTTATTTTGAATTTCAAAATTAGATTTTGGTTTTTATGGAAATGATGATTTGTAACATATCAGGTTTTTTCGTTATGGAATTTCTGGATTCGGTCCCCGCGCTCAAGGCCCGCGATAGAAGCTATGCAATAGCTTAAAAATAATATCGTGAAATTATTATTAACAGCCAAACGCTTGCATCATTATTAATACTATTTATATATTTATTCAGAACAAGAAACGTCTCACGATTTTATTTTATTTATTTTTTTTTTTTTTGAGCAATGCCCTAGATTAATGAAGAGTGTGTTGACTCTGGTACCTGAGGTCTATGGTACCTTAATTATTTCTAAGCATTTAGTACATTATCCCCATTATTATCTTTCTTTCAATAAAACTGTTTAACTTAAAAAATTTTTATTTTTTATTTTTTCTTTGTCTTTATTTTCCATTTCATTTTATGAATCTACGAATCAAGACCTTCCATTTGACCGCCGTCAAAAAAAATTCAAAATATTATTTTTAAAATAACTAAACTCAAATCATATAACATCGACAAACAATGCCGATTCGAAAACAAGAAACATTACTTAAAAAACACTCTCAATTGTGTCCTATAATGTTATATTCATTATATTCCTTTCAGTTTTCGCACACAAAACACTAAAAAAATAATCATCCAGCGACATTAAGTTTGGTATTCACAACCATGACATGAAAACGGAGTTCAGTCTGAAAATTAAAAAAATTTTTTTTATTTTATGTTCAAATATTTTTCGCCGAAAACTCCACTTTTTTTTGACCGCGAAAAGAGCGGGAGTAATTTTAAAAACTATATTTTTTGGTTCGCCTTTTGAATATTGTATAAATACATATTAATGACTAGCAATACTCGTCGTGGCTTCACATTTAATAATTATTCTGCAGGCAAAAGACAATATTGTTCCTAAATATTTCATTAGAGAATGTATTTTTAGAATCAGTTTAGTTTTTTCTAAGACTACCACATTCAAACAAACAAGAAAAAAAATTTGATAAATAAAAAAATGTATACGTTGTTTTCACCACTTTAGAGATGGCATTTCGGTCCAGTTTACGTTTTGAGCTGTACTTTGAACTCATTCTTCTTCCTCCTAGGGAACTTATTTCCAAATATCAGTTCTTAGTGCTCACACAAGTCAGAAAATACATCATCGTAAAAAATTGCAAGCTTCTAGACAAAGTGGTTTCGGTTCTACGTTGATATGTCAGTCCAGTTACTCTTTTATATATTTCATAAAATGCAATATTATTTGTGTATATTTACCTATATTATATGAAGGTAGAATCGCAGAAACAAAAACTGAACATGGAAAAGGCTTTCGAATTCAAAAACAATTATATTGGCTAGATTGATTTTTGATAGCTGACCTAAGGATCGAAATAGTGTTCTATTTTTGCAAAGGATAAAGAATTCTGGAATTATGTTGTATCTATGAATAAAGTAGCTGTTAAATTTATTTGAACATTCTTTATAATCGAAAAGAGCGTGTTCGATAAAAGGGAAGACGTATTACAAACGATGCTATAACTAAAGTATTTGCGAGTATTGGTTTGGATGTTTATATACAAAAACATGTGCCACTACCCAATTTGAGAACGATAGCTCACATAACATAAGTATTTCTCACACATTCTGACCTTGCGACTCCTTAACAATTAAAAGCTGAGTATAATGGATCAATTTATGTATATATATTTTTCTTTAGCAATATTTGTGAATGGCTACGCGCAAAAATGTTTGTGCATGGCTCAAAAGTTTAAACTGCCTCTGGTACGTTCCAAAGACGTCCCGTAAATTAAATAGTTTATAAAAAAATATTCTCAACCGACTACTCTGTGAAAGATGAAAAAGTATGTTATAAATAATGTTTGAAGGTATGACTTGAAAAGTGAGCTTAGAAGCTTAAAAGGTTTTGATGCAATAAAAAATCATCTGACCAACTTCAACTCAGAAATTTGTTTTTTGAGAATCGATCATTTTGGACGCTAAAATTTAATTTGGGAATCTGGATTCTTTAAAATTCATCGTCGAATTTTAGGAGAAATCTAGCTCTAAACTATGACATATAATATCCATAAAATAATGAAACAGCTTGTCATATTGTTAAAACGACGTAGATGTACTTTGTAAAAATTATTGTACTGATTTTCGGGTGAATGTTTTTCATGTTTTCTATACAAACACAATGTTAATGAACTTATTTTATATTGGTTGGATAAATTATTATCTTTTAAATAAATAATAAAGTAAATATTTCTTCGTTTTAAACAGTTTTACGAAATAATTTATTGTTTACTTATATTTTAGCTACATTTATTTATAAATTTATTGTTTATTGTTCCGTTCAATGAATAGGAAAGACGAGAGATGAATATTTAATTATAATATCAATCCTTTTTTTAGCTACGTTTTTATTTTATCAATATCGTACTAAAAACACAATATACATTTTATCTTAATTTTTTCAATATTCAGTTTTTTTTTTTAATTTTTCCTCTACAACTAAAAAACAAAATGCATTCACTCATTCGCAATATTTTATGTTTAATTAATAAAGCCGGATCATATAAAATAAAAATGTTTTTTTACTGTAAATAACTACAAATGGGAATACTCTTGTTTTTTTAACACGCTTTTATTAGCTTCACTCGTATGTTTGTTTGTCTGTAGGTAACTCTCTGAAGTTGGCTGCAGAACGCATATGAACGGATCCTTTGCATGAGAGTAATAAAGATAGAGCTAGTGCGCGAACTACGGTGCGCGAAGCGTGTTTTTTTAGTTTTTTTAAACTATTATAATATTATTCATAGATACTACTACATTATTTTTATCATTAATCATTAAACGTTTAGAATAAAAAGAAAATACACAGAGAATTATTAAAGACTATGGTGCAATGTAAGACTTGAAACCGAAATAAATATTTTTCCTTTTTTTGAACTCATTCCTTTTTTTTTGAATGAACATCTAGAGAAGAGTTTCTCATTGAAAAAAAGTGCAAACTCATTAATAACGTAATGATGTGCCACCTATTCATAATTAAGCGAGTAAAGTTTATTGAAATTTAACTTACCTTTGTATACAAATTTTTAAACTAAACAGGGAAGCAACTTTTTTACTAAACAGAATTAATGTTTGAACTATTTTTGCTCATAAGCATTTTTAACTCTTAATATCGTGTTTTAAATATAGTACCTGGATGGCCGAGCTTTTCTCGGTATTTTTTTTTTTTTTTTATAAATTGTGTTTTTTGGAAATTATATTACGTCGAGGCGGAAGTCGAGTCCAGCACGCTAACACTTAGCCACTCCAATGACTTTAAATATTAAACAAATATATCATTACATTATAAAAAATTATACAATTATAATAACAAAATCTTATTTGAAAAATATTATTGACTGTATTGTGTTGTTTTGTTGGGTTAGGTTGGGTTTAAAATGTAAAAAAAAATTAATTTTACTCATCGGTCGAGCAGGGATTCGAACGCGTATCTCTGTATAAGAGCCTCGCACGCTAACACTTAGTCACTCCAATGACTATATGACTATAAATATTAAACAAATATATCATTAAATTATAAAAAATTATCGATAAAACACGAATAAAATGACATTTTCTAAAAATGATTCCTAGCTAGATCGATTTATCGTCCCCGAAACCCTCTATATACTGAATTTCATGAAAATCGTTGGAGCCGATTCCGAGATTCCAACTATATATATATATATATATATATATATATATATATATATATATATATATATATATATATATATATATATATATATATATATATATATATATATATATATATATATATATATATACAAAAATTGCTCATTTAAAGATATAAGATAAGATACGTAATAATAAATAATATGTATTGTAATTCTATTTGTCTTTATTATCTAAATTTGAGCTTTCAAAGTTTAGTCATCCATTGGTCACCCCATGTACCTGTTTTGTTCAATCACGTATATAAAATCACTTTTCAATTTCAGAAATCAAAATTTCATAGCGCTTTCTATTTTTTGTTTTTGAGTTAGCTTGATGCCACGCAGACGTGCAAATGGACGGATTGAAAAACTGAAATGGACTCATTAAATGATTCTATGAACACCTATATCAAAATTTTGTTTGTGCGATTAATATTTGCTAGCGTTACAAACTATCGACTAAAATTAATATACTCTAACATTTATTTATTAAGAATTAGAGGATGAAGGATCAGTGAAAAACACTAAAACAAAGCGTTTATTTCGCAACGTTTCATGATCTTTATTAACACTTCATCAGGTGGTCTACAAATTAAATACATAAATTCATATCACAATAGACAATTTTTTCATTATGAACACATTAAAATATTTATTAAACAAATTAAACAACTTGTTACTGCTAAGCTACACTGTCAAAAAGTGGTAGCGATGTTAGTCGATAATTAAACTTGTACAACGGTATAGGCAGACCAGTTATGGCGAATGCAACTGTAGTCTCTTCTGTCATGATTTATAAACAAAAAGCTGATGGTAGCATAACCTAAACTTACTATGAAAAAATTTATAAATGTATATAATAAGATATTTATACAAAAGCATATTTATATTTCTAAAATATTATTAAAAAATAACATAAATTTAGATAAAACTTTTTTCGGTTTGACGTCACATAATGGTGACTCGTGTTTTGGGTAATGTAATATAAAAATTTAGAATATCTTTTAATTTTAATATCATAAAACAATAATATTCTTTTATGACTAAAAATCATATTATTGAAGTATATTTCTACATAAATTTTATTTTTATCAAATTTCATAATTTATTTTTCACTACCGAAAGTTCGTTATTAGAATGTAAAATAAAAATATAAAAGATTGTAAGTATTTAAATATATAATTTTGATTAATGACTTTATTATACTCAACATACGTAATATGTCAGAGTGTATTCATTTTATTCTAAAGTTTGTAACGCTATTGACCGCAAAAACAAAATTTGGGTATAGGTGATCATAGAAACACCTAATTAGTCCATTTCCGGTTTTCCGTCCGTCCTTTCGTCATTACGATGACTCAAAAACAAAAAGTGATAACGAGCTGAAATTTTGGTGACTTATGCTTAACATAAAAACTGAGCTTTCGTTTGTAAATGAGCAAAATCGATCCATTATGTCCAATGGATCACAGATCTAACTTTTTAATTGTAGAATTTTTATTGAAACATTTGTTCGTAAAATGTTTGAATTTTTCACAACTTTAGCTAAATAAACACATAAAGATAATTACAATATATAGTATTATTAAACAATGATTTTCAAACATATGTCGAGTATCTTAACAATTAATTCAATTCTTATCTGCACTTGTTTCTATATAAATAGACCACTACAACATTTGTATACATTATGCAACATTTGTATGCACTGAACCGTGCAATACTAAAGTGTGGCAAACTAGATAGTTTTTAAAATAGTCCTGCAGGTATAAGATCCTATTAGGATGTATGTACATATGATATACACTTTAAGTCGTTGTCTCATGAGGTGTATTCGATGATGGATGTATATACAGTGTAATGATAAATACCAGGTGATATCTACATTACCTTACATTGTAATTGTAATCATACACCTACCTATTTCTAATAGTAGCTATACCTTTTACCGTGCCGTATTCACTACCGTAACAACTATCATAGATATCGAACACTTTCAAAGTAATAAAAAAACAATTTTCTATAAATATATATATATTATATTGATATCAATATTAAATGTATACATCAAAATATTGTATATCCCCAGTATCTGGAAATACGATATTATTATATTAAACTTGCACATATATTATATTATTAATATTATCTTCGAATAATATTGGGATGGTTGTTTGAGAAAATGGTATAATTAAATACCAATCAGTGAATTCAACAGCTGTCTATTTAAAACGTTTCTATTACAAATTACTTAAGAAAATTGTAATTGATGGTAATGTTATTCGAGTTTTAAAACATTCATATTCTAAATTTCTTAAGAAACTTGTAATTGATTTTAATTTTATTCAAATTTTAAAATATGTTGTACTATAAATTCCAATTCAAATGAATTTTATATATGTATTATTTTACTTTTATCTGAGTAATATTGGTTTAAGATTAGTCCTAGAACAAATTTAAGAATCGATTTTATGTGTTTTTTAAGTTATTATTAAAATTCATATAAAATACAATAAGAATCCAGTCAACGACGCAACTGTGCTCATGTTTTATATACCAAAAATAATATCATAAATATAAAAATTATTGAAATATCAGGCGATAAATTTGCAAAACTTTCCATTAATTAATGTATTAATTTTATTTTTATTTGAGTTTAGAACTTAATAGAAAACATATATGTAATTTTTAACTTAATTTTTTCTTTGTATCACAGGTTGGTGGAAGCTGCTTTTCATATATACAGATCTTCCGTTGAATCACTTTCCATAGGGAAAAAAATGTTAAAATACACCTTTGTAGAATGTAACTCATACATACACACACAAAAAAAGTTATTATTATTTTTAATAGATTTAATAGTGGGGATCATAATGACATCACAGCATGACCCCCACTTATAAATCTTTTACAAATAATGTAAGACAAATAATATGTGTTAACAGTGAATTATAATAGGATTGTTGTTATCAATGTAAATTTGTTTGTGTATGTATGTGTTTTATCCAATATAGGTCTAATTTAACATTGTTTTCCTTATTCTTTTAACGTATTGTGTATACAAAGGTATCTTCATTTAATTAAATTATAGACATGAATATTTATAAAGCGAAACAACACAATGAAAATATAACTTTCACCCTTAACTTGGTTTTTTTTCGTAACATTTTATATCATTTATGTTTTATATTTTTAATTTGTGATCATTTTAGGGAATAAGCTTTGGTTAAGATTTACAGGAAAAGACGAGACTTTAAGTGCAACTCAACTATAGATAGTGTGAACACAACAAATATGTGCATTAATATGCATAAATTCATATTGTTATGAATTCATTGTGAGAATATTATTGCAGGCATCATATTTTTATATGAAATATTATTAAAACTTCAACTTTCTACACAAGAGTTTTCGAATCGCTTGTTGATTGTGAATATGGTACTGTACTCGTAAAAATTATTAAATCAAAAGTATCGTACTCATATAAGTATCGAAACAAAAGTGTCAATATCTCAAATAATTATTAATTTTTATGTTGGAAAAATAATTTTGTATCAGCAAGACAAAGTTGCCTTTTAACCTATCCCTTAAGTAAGCTTCCCTATCAACACGTATGATAAAAAAATTTCTTAAAAATCGATGGTTAGGAATGAGAATATTATCAAGGTCCGATGATACGTCTTGACAAGGAATGTTTATTTTTTTAAGCGGTATGTTTAAAAGTTTAAAAAAAATGTGTTTTGCTAAACCTAATATTTATTTTTTATTATTGCTTTTGATTTTGATTTGGACAAAAACGTAATGTTAAATAATTTCCAAAATTACGAAATGTTCCTTTTAAAAATTATATTTCATACGGGTATATGAGATATAAAAATGACTGTAAATATACTTACTTTTTTTGGTAATGAACAAAATTTATTAATTATCTTTGAATGTTATCATTAAAATGATTGATTATGTATCTATCTCATTTGTATGACGACTGGATGTATTTTTGTTCACAAATATATTGAGACCTTAAACAAACTATGATGAATACATAGTCAAATGATGATATTTTATAATTAAAATATGATTCAAATCACATTCAAATAGGAGAATTTACTATCAATTTAATTTATCTTTTACATGGAAACAAAATACCATGGATAAAATACTCATGTATTGATTGATATTTTAGGTTTTTAGGATTATTTGGTGGTGATATTTATTGATATTTTAGGTTAGAATAGTAGCATGTTTTTGATATAGCGATTTAATTTAGCCTTGAAAAAGAAGTTTTATCACAATTTAATCAGGTTACTAAAAACATTTTGAATATTGTCATTAAACATAACGATTTAATTTAACCTTGAAATAAACATTTATCACAATTAAATCAAGTTACTAAATGCAATTTAGATATTGCCATTAAACTTTGTGAAACAATATAAAACATACCTAGATATATACTATCATCACAAAGAAACCTTAACGAATATTTCTGATTTATTTTTACAACTAATAGTGTTAATTGTATAATGTATTCATAGCTAGCTAGAGCAGTGTTAACTGGCAAATCATTGAAAATCGATTATAAAAGCTAATTCATACAGTTATGAATAGATTGTTATATAATAATATGTATTTTAATAACGATTCACGTGTTATTTAACTGAATTAAAACATTAATTGAAACGCATCTAAACGGCTTATGGAAAAATATTTCGAATAAAAGTTCACGAACAAATATACGAAAATGGACATATTAACAAATTATTTTTGATTGTTCAGAGCCTCAATTTATGAAAGTTCATAATGATCTTTTATTCAAAGGTAAAAATAAATTATTCTTACATCTTTCATTTTTTATTTGCAAATCCACTTACTTCTATTTGGTAAAATTGTTGACATGTTTCGGATTTTATTCGAAAGTAACTAAGAATGAAACAGTAAATAAAAGTATTAATAAACATTAAGGTTTTAGTAAATATTTCTACGAATCTAGCCCACAAAAAAGATATTTACAAAATGGAAGATGTTCTGGTCAAATTACAGCAGAAGTGCATTTTCAAATTAATAAAATTGTAAACTTCTGTTTTTCTCTTTACTTACAAAAAAAAATGTGAGTCTGTTTGCTTATCAGAATACCATCATATCTAGACTCTAGATTTTTAAATGGTATTTAATTTGCACTGAATAATTTTAGTGTAGTTTTATTTACATAACATATTCTGGCTTACATTTTTCAAGGACATTTTTTGTTCTAAATTATTAGCAACGGGAACCATTAAGCATATAAAAATCGATCTCTAAAAGATCAATGCACCCGTATCCATGCGGTTAATTAAAGTCATCTTATTTGAAGAAATTACATTGAATTTAAGTTGCTTTCATGATATATACTTAGCTGTCAAGTATATACGAAGAAAAGAATGGAAGTGATACTGTGTTGAGTTCTTAAAGGTTCTTTGTTATTCAGAATCTATATGATAGCATATCTTAAACATAAGGAATTACAGATTCGGGAATGAATTTTACGTCAAAATGCGACGATTTATTTCTATAATACCTACATGCTTATACATTTCGATAAAATTTCTAGAATGCCTACGTATCTATACATTAAACATATTTGGTAAAATTGATACAGTTATGGTGAGAACAATTATTAATAAAACCAATAAGCCACTTTAGTTTGTATCCGAAGTAAGCTTTACCGCCTAAACTCTAAACTCAGTATAAACATATTCTTTTTCGCGTTAACAATATTTAAATTTTTGACTTAGATCCCTTCGTACCGAAGTTTTAAAAAGCAACGTCTCTTGTAGAAATCAGTACCTAGATAACTAAATGAGGGGATACATTTCCCTGATAGCAGTTGAAGAGCACACTAGCCACTCTTGGTAAATTTTCTTGTAAAAACAAATGTATTACCTATAATCCATTAATATGTGATGTTCAAGCTAACATTGGCGAAAAGAAAAATTTATTCGTGCATATACCATACATATATATTTTAACTGAACATATTTGATCTGTTTAGACAATTTATGAAAAAAACCAATTTACTGGCGACAAAAATGAATATATTTATTGTCTATTGTCTGACGGTATGGCAGCACAAACAAATTTATCCTTACTTTGCTATTTTAAACAAACAATATAAAACAACAATGTGATGTTTCTTTATTTTTTATTTATTTGTTTGTTTATTTTCAAATTCCAATACTGGAAAACAAACAATTTTTGTACATTTATTTTTCCTTCAAATAAATATTTATTAAAAAATTATTTTATTAAAATTATAGAAAAACGCTATTGGAAAGAAACTATATTCAAATGTAAATCTACCACCAGATCATAGAACTACTATTGTCGAATGAATGTAATGAATATGATTTTTAGTACATTGTATTTTTACATTTGAAATCGAATCAAAATTACGTCATAGATGTTTCTAGTAAGAAGAAGACTGCTGAAAAAGGACGAATTAGTAATACAAGAAATAATTGAAGTTTATGATTCCTTCTTGTTGCGTATTTACTGTTGAAACTCAATGATGCGAAAAATTTTAATACTATTCCGTAAAACAACAGTCGAATTGTGAAAACTTCACGTTAAAAATTGTCAAAATTTAAAGAATTCATAGAAGAACTAAATTATAGCAACTGACCTGATTAAGCATTCTAAAAACTCTCTGGCAAACTTTACCACCTGAAGCATGTGACAAAGACTACACTTAGGTAACTTATGATAAACTTACAAAAGAGAAAACGAAGTCCCCAACCCAAGCATTACTATTTGCAGCTCGTTGTAAAACAAAACAAGTCAAAAGATCAAATTATCACTAGAAAGAGATTAAGCGACAGTACAGAGAAAACCTGTTACTTTTCCGTACTCTTGTACCATTTTCTCAGTTTTTCTTCAATTTTTATTTTTTTCAATTTATTGATAAAGGGTGGTAAACATGTATCTTCATTAAATTAACATTTTTGTGGCTGAAAACCCATTATTATGCAGAGTTTGTCTTCGTTAATCCAAAAAAGTGCGTTAAGAAAAATGTGAACATCATTGGATGAAATAAAAATTATCGAATCAAGGAGTTATATTTAAGAACGAAAAACAGGTTTACACATAAAAGACTCTTCATTGATGAAAAGATCTCTGAATTCATTGTAATTCTTGATTATAATTTTTTTTTTTTTAAATAAAACCACTATGGGATTTTGTTCCATTTAATAATATAAGGAAAAATATACAATAATGAAAATGTTCTTCTTTCATTTTCTCGTTGTTATCGAGTGAAAAGTTAGCCAAATGTTATTAAAACCGATGGAATAACAAAATTGTAAAACTATTACATGTAAGAGGTTTTTATTCGTCTGTCTACTTCAGCTTGCAGTAAATATTTAAGTGGATATTGAATGAGTGTTTGTTGTACACAAATCTTTACAAACTAATGAATTTTATTCTCATAAAACTTCTTAAGATAATAATTTTAATTAATTATCGTAATACAGATAGCAATAAATAGAACAAAATTTTATCTTAACATTTTTAACTTCCTTATAAGAAAAGTGATTGAAATCGTCCCGAAAATCAAAACCGGGAATGACAACATCATATTTTCAAATTTCGATGTCACCAAAGTTTTTTAAAGGAAATTTCCCATTAAAGGGAGGATGTGAGTATATGTACTTGAGTGTAAGTGAATTTGCATTTGTCCAAATTATGTGACGATTACTAGTATAAAACTAATCCATTCAATCCGAATTTTTTATCTTATAAATTTGAATTGGATCCATATGATAAAACGAAAAAACAACGAATGTTTGTTTTTTAAAAAACATACAACTTTTATTTTTTATAAACTGTTTACGTAGGCTACAATTTTAAATTAAATACAGTCAATGAATCTTTAATTATAATACATGTTATAATTTTAATTAATGAATACGTTGAATCAGGTATTCCTCGCAGAGGATAGGATGATTTCCTTATAAGAAAGTTCTCGGTCTGACTTTGCAGAGTCGCACCAATGACTGATTGTTACTTATTATTTTGTAAGCTTATCTTATATTATGATCGACTATAATCTCTTCTGAACAGGTTTTTTTGGATTTATATAACAATAAGTGTATATTCCTCTTCAAGTTTGATATTTTGTAGTTTTTTTTTTTTACAACAATCCTTTACCACTGCAAAATCACTATTTTCGTTCGCATTGACGAGGAGCAAATTCATGATAAAAGTAGAAAAAAAATTCAAAAGTAACTTAATAAAAAAATACTTTTATCTAAAACTGACTAAAATTGTTTAAAATGAATTTATAATGTAAAATTCTAAAAATAAATAATATTATATAAATTGAATTTATCAACAAATAGTAAAAAATATAAAAATGAAGAAATTTGATTCTTGAAGATTCTTTAGTTTGAAGGGTTTAAACAAAAATTGTAATTTTCTACTTGAAAATTACATATTAGAGACAGCGCCGAATAAAAAAAAATTACATATAACGTGTGCTGGTGCTAAGCAAACGACTGAATTAAAAATTCTTAAAAATATTCAAATGGCTTGAAAATCGACACAGATTTTGTCCATTATAAATTTAAATACATAATTTGTAACAAAAAACGTATTGAGCAATAAATAGTTATTGTAATTGCCAAATAAATATAATAAAAAATTCGTTTAAAAACATCTAAATCTGTCAAATTTAAAAAGCTAAACTAAATTTTCATATAAACTTATTTATTATTTTAAAATTATTTTTTTGTGTAAAAATTTCCAGAAAGTCTTAGTACTGAGAACTAACGGCTTAAAGCTATATTTCATATATGTGGGGCTTTAAAAATTATCATCAATAGCTAAGGAAGTTTTTTATACACTTGGTCGTTAGTTTAAATCTCAACAGTATACATTGTTCATATTCTGATGTTTTTCTTTAAAAAATGGTACGGATTTAAGAAATAAATCAAATATTAAACAATATAAACTTTTATTTCTTTTAAATGAGTATATTACAGATAATTTTTTAATGCATAATTAATACTAAAAAAAAACTACTCAAGTGATACTGGTAATAAATTTTGAAACATATGAAAACTAATCGCTGATTGGATGCCAAATTAAAAAACATCCAAGTATTAAAAAAGTAATTAGTTAAATAAATCGATTAAAAATAATTGAAAAGAAGATGTAATGAAAAATATAAACTATAAATACTTAAATTAAAAAAAAAAAAACAGTAAACGATTGGCAGAAGAAATAAGAAATCCCAAAAAAATAATTACATTTACAGTCATCAAAATCGAATATGACAAAACGATTATAATAAATAATTTTATTTTTTATAATAATTCGAATCAAATGATGTTTAATATTATTTTACAACTCTTGATAGATAAGGTATCCATGATTAGACAGAATTACATTTGTTATCTTTTAACAGTAAATAATTGTATTTATTACAATAAATAATTGTATTTAATAGAAAACATTGTATTCACTTATGGATATACAACAATCATCACACGTGATATAGGTATAATAAATGTTCTTATTATGATTGTTTATTATTTTGAATTATCAAAATCAAAATAGTAATCTTAAGTAGCAAAAAATATACGAAATATAAAACGATTACAAGATAACACTATATAGTTGTCTTGAAAGTACGAAAACAAATGAATGAAATATTAACCAAGTATTAATTATTTTAAAAATATGATCTTAACTGAAAACCTATCTTATATATTTAAATGAGCAATTCTTGTATATATATATAATTATAGGGGTGTATATATATATAATTTATTAGTATTTAGGGGGTTTCGGGGGCGATAAATCGATCAAGATAGGAATCATTTTTAGAAAATGTCATTTTATTTGTGTTTTATCGATAATTTTTTATAATGTAATGATATATTTGTTTAATATTTATAGTCATATAGTCATTGGAGTGGCTAAGTGATAGCGTGCGAGGCTCTTACAGAGATCCCGTGTTCGAATCCCGGCTCGACCGATGGGTAAAATTAATTTTTTTTTTTAATTTTATTAATTTTAAACCCAACCCAACCCAACAAAACAACACAATAAAGTGAATAATATTTTTCAAATAAGATTTTGTTATTATAATTGTATAATTTTTTATAATGCAATGATATATTTGTTTAATATTTAAAGTTATTGAAGTGGCTAAGTGTTAGCGTGCTGGACTCGTCTTCCGCCTCGACGTAATATAATTTCCAAAAAACACAATTTATAAAAATTTAAAAAAAATATCGAGCAAAGCTCGGTCATCCAGATATTGAATATATAAGTAAGGAAGATAGCTAAACAAGGTTGTGCGGAAGAAACAGAGATAAATCTATATTCAATATAAATACATTTAATTTTTTTAAAAATTTAAATAACATATTTATTATAAATTTTATTATAAAAAAGGATAAAACATAATAACAAATTCAAATATTAAAACATTTTTTTGAACGTCACTTTCTTAGATATATTCAAACAAATATTTTATACCTTTCTTCATTCAATAAATAGATCACAGAAACTATTTTGATACTTATCGTAGCGTTTTTTTATTCTACCACTATATGAATTGAATTGGATTCTCGAATTTCTTTATTGTTTGAAATTCTTGCTATAGTGCTATAGTTTATAGTTGACCGTAAACTTGTAAATTTCAAATAATAAAAATAGAACGTTTGTGCTAAACTCAAGGAATATAAATTTATAAATTTATTGCTCAATAAAAACATTGAAAAATCTAAACTTACAAATAGTTTCATGAATTTGTTTTTTGTTTATTAGAATTAAATTTATTAGAAGAAATTGTTTTTCTTCTTCGAATAAAATAATCATGTTGACAAAATAAATGGGTAATATTTAAAATTACATAACCTGTATATAATAGGTAAATATATTACATACTCCAGTTCAAAACTATGTATTATGTATAAATATTATATACACTTTAAAATTTATAATATTTACAAATTTGTTATGCATATAATAACAATTTTATATCCGCTGTAAAATATCATTCTGAAGTAATAAGTGTGCAAAATTGCAATATAAATCAGATGCTTTTAATACCTCCTCGAAACTTAAACCAAAATAATCCAAACCACCCTTGCGAACAATAAAAACAATAATTGTTCCAAAGCAAATGAATAAATTTGTATTAAATAAACAATTTTAAAGTAGTCGAGAAAAAAACTTTTTCTCATTACTAGAGATTGAAATATGTTCTTTAACCAGCAAATATCCCAAAGCAGAAATAGGGCGACTGAAACGCATAGATTGGTAATGAGCTCGATAAATATTTCTATAATGAACAGAATTGCGGTTTCATGTATAAGTTTTGCATAGAACCTAGACAAAGTGATGATAATATAATCAATTAATATGGAAGCAAATTCGTTGACTTTTTGAATAATAATGTTTGTTTCTGGTAATGGTAGAACAAAGACTTGGGTGAATATATATTTGTGACAAAAACATGGTGATTGTATGTAGTAGACTACGTAAGTGTGTCCGAAGACGTATGGTAACTCCTACCATTTTACACTACA
This sequence comes from Chrysopa pallens, assembly GCA_020423425.1. Lineage (NCBI taxonomy): Eukaryota > Metazoa > Arthropoda > Insecta > Neuroptera > Chrysopidae > Chrysopa > Chrysopa pallens. Next base: position 32,449,234 of record CM035591.1, read on the forward strand.
GTTTTTACTGAATAGCCTAGAATGTTCTGATGAACTTGATCAAAATAATGAAACTATCAAAATAATACGATACAATACATCGAAGAAGCATTTATCAAAAATATCAACTCAATAGAAACTAATTTATTTATTGCTGGTATTGAGTTTATGATTAACTCTATCCAATTAGATAGGCGGTCATGTTACTTCAGATTTGGGTGCGATATTTATATGATGATCTAGAAATAATACCAAGGAACTCCAGTACAGTGATAAAAAATGTAAGCCAATGATGTAATGATAATGATTATAAATGGAATATAGACGATATTAATTGGGCTGTTGATTGCAGTAAAAATGGAAAATGTGGCGGTGTGAATGGTATGTTGAATGACTTCATAAAGGTAGTGCACAAATATTGCCCTATATTTTCAAATATATTATTAAATTTATTCAATTTGATGCATCAAAATAAACATTTTCTCATGACATGCAGTACTGGGCTAATAGTAAACATATACAAGGGCCAAATAACCACCATCGATCCTAATTATTATCGAGCACTTACACTAATGCCCAATATTATTCGTAAGCTATATACTAAACTTTGGACGAATAGAATACAACAGTGGCGTTAGGAAAATGTCTGATTAATCAGAGCCAAGCAAGGCTTAGATCCAGTTATGAAGCTATGGACAGTGTCTTAGTATTAAAAACTTCAATTGATACTCACTTAGAAGTAAAACGAGGGACAATCTACCTTTGTTTCGTAGACTTCGAAAAGGCATTCGATGGTATAAATCGAAATCTTCTGTAGATAAAATTGAAAAACATGAGTATGGATTTGGATACTATTTCGGTACTTACAATCTATTTATAAAGACACAAGCTGTGGTGTTCTAATGGAAAACAGCCCGAACATTCGGAGAACTAAAGCAGGGTTGTCACTTATCTGCTTAACTTTTTCTGCTTAATATAAATGATCAGTTTGAACTGATAAACGATGACGTTATTTTGTTGGCTAGAATGGTTGAGGGCATGCAAATGTTGAATAAAATGCACGAATATTGTTCACGAATATTCGAATGTAAATGTTAGCAAGTCGAATATGATGCTTGTTTCTAATGGATGCAAGCAGTTCTCAGTTTTTTTTACCGTCAATATTTTCATATTCTATTTAGTTCTTAAAAAAATCGATAAACTCTATTGAGGATGCAGTGCCCTCTTGTCTTCGAGTTATTCAATTAACTTGCTGTCCTCCACGTATCCCATGTCTGCGCTTTTTACTAATCAAATCTTAAACAATAGGCCATCAAAATTAATTTCAGTCAAGGAAGTCTAATGACAAAATGTCAAATTGGTGGGTGGAAGCCAAAAGGACTCATCCTCGATACTATGAGACTGAAATTAATTTTGATGGCATTGTTTAAGATTTGATTAGTAAAAAGCAGTGACATATATATATATGTCACGTTATAGTTATAATATTATTCGAAATGTAGTTAAATAAATATATTTTCAAATCTATTTTGATAAATTTGATCAGAATTCATTAGCATAACCAAAAAATTGTGGTAACATACTGATCTATTTTATATATTGACGATTTATTTTAATGCTTGAAATGAGGTCTTTTTGATAATACATGCAGGGGAGTATTTAGATTGCATATTTAATTTTAATAACACATTTTTAAAAAATTTTCTCAAACGACCCATTTCTTATGATTCATCTTGTATTATACATGGTAAAAACTGCCGCTTACTTAAAGTTGTTATAGATATTATTTATTTATACTTTATAATAGTTTGAGTGAAGTAAAACTCTTATTTGACTCAGTCTAATGTTAGTATGGTTTTCTTCTGAGAATGAAACAAAAATAAATTTACTATAAAGAATTGCTTGCACATTGCAAGAAGGTGTTGGTTTATAACTTATATAACAGTACATACTTGGTTTGAACTTTGTTGATGCAGCATAAATTATTTTATTTCTGTATAGGTACATATTTACTTAAAATATGCATTAAAATTTAAATCGCAACCATGTATAACTATACATGGTTTTATAATATAGAGAAAACACTGAAGATATTTGAGTACGCAAAGTTTAAAAATCGAAATCTAAAGTAAATTCGAGCAAAGAATAGCTCTTATATTAAAGATACGGATGTTGAATTTTTTTACTTCCCCTTCCATTTCATTGAAAAATAAGGTATAAAATCATTTGCATTAATTAGGGGGAGAGGTCTGTATATTGCGTAAAAACTTTTGAAAACTTGTGAATTTTTCGAAAAATGCAATATAAAGTCAATAAAGATTAGTCAAAAAAAATTTACAAATAAGAAACAATTCTATAAAATAAAAAAAAAAACTGTTATTTGAATTACATCTTCCGATTTCAGAGTAATCTAACCTGTTGCGCTTCGATCTACACATGTATACCTGTTTGGTATCATTTAACTCCATATTCAAATGTAAAAGTGATAAAAACTATAAGTAATTTCTTTGTGGTTATTTTCAAAGTCGACTCTACCGAACCAATTTTAACAAAAAATATTATTTTTACTTTGAACGGAAATTAAAATACAAGGGACGATTAGATTTTCACAAAAATTTTTATTTTTACTTCTCAAAGCTAAATACAATCACTTATGAAGAGTTCAAACAAAAATGATACCTCTATAATAAAGACAATCTCTTATGTAATAAACAATGTATTTTTTTTTTTTTTTTTGCACCTAAATAACTAAAAAAAAACTATCCAAATATTTTGTTAGGTGACATAAAAACGGAGGGCGTGAGGTAAAGAGTTTTTCGTAAAACAATTGTTCTAAATATAAGACAAAATTTTAATTATTACATTGTAATTTTCTTTCGCTAAAAACTTTATAATATTTCGATAGTTATTTTTTGAGCGCGAAAATTGAAAAAATACAATTTGTTATATTAGAGAAATCTTTTCCCTTAAAATTTGATTTTAATTTGATGAAAAATATTCAAAAAATTTGTTTTATGTTTTCCTTATATCTAAAATTTTTTCTTCGAATTGATACGTTAACCTTTTGAAGCTATACTGAACCCAATACAAAAAGAATTATTAAAATTATTAAACAACGAAGTTATGCCCGAAGGTATAAAAAAAATATATTATATATAAAATTTACTATTTATATACACCTACGCATTGAGAAAATCCTTTTTAGTCGTTTTTTTTTTAGTCGGTAAAAACTCATTTAAAATAATTTACCCATGAAACTGTTCGTAAACTGATATTAAAATACGATAGAGAATGAAAGAAAAATATTATTCTTAATATTTTGCATTTTTGCAACCGATTTTTTATTACAAAACCCACCCTTGGACAAAATCTCAAAAAAATGGCATTTTTCTCGATGCAAAGGGAGATGCGTATTTTTGTATCCATTTTGAAGAAATTAGGAAAATACTATTTTTTTTGTCTTCCCCTCATTGGGAAAAAAATTCTAAATAATAATATAATATAAATAATTTTTTAGGAAGCAGCATTAGTTCAGCTAATAATGTATCAATTATTTGATGCATGCACATGTTTTTCGTTTTAAATTAAACAAATTACCTTATACTTTGAAATCCGTTATATATACATAGTACATTAAAAAAAACACCAATCTTTTTCTTACATAAATTAGGAAAACGGGGTATTATGCAATTGTTGTGACATGCAATCTTCAGGACAAATATATAAAACTTATGTTTTCTTTTGAGTCTTTTCTCCCGTTTGTTCAAACCAGGAAGATGCAGTTTTTGATTTAATTAATTATCATTTAAGGATAGTTAATTAACAACATGAAATTGTAAAGAATATTTTAACTTTTATTTGAATTTTTTTTATTTTAAACGATAATGAAAGTTTCTTAATAAAAAGTAAGTCAACTATGAAATCTTTATTTCGAAAACTAAGTATCCGAAACAATACACAAAATATTGGTTTATCCTAAAAACATGACGAATTAAGTGTTTTGAAACTATATCACCCCTCTTGCGAACGATACAATTTTGCTTTTTAATAAACTTGAACTTTTAATTACCAAAACCACATTAGATAGATTAGATTTCATTAAAAATGTAAAGTACTAGTAATTCGTTAGATTATTATAAGAACAGTATTTATAAACACAGTTATATATTTGCCCAAATGTGTTATAAATATACAGTAGCTTTTCCACACAAAAAACTTGCCAATTAGTTTTAAAAAGTAAAAGAAAAGTTTATATCTAGAAAAAACAATTTTGTTTACTTAATATAATAACATTTTACGTCGAACAAATTTGCATGCTATCCTTATGGAATAGATGGTATTAATGTAAACAATGTCTGTTTCATACTATGAATTTCTGATAAACGAATATTCTTTTTTTTTACAAATCAACGAAGTTATAAAATCTTTTGATGGAAAGCATGAATATATTTAATTTTTTTGTTTAACAATAAATTAATAATCATTATTTTAATTTTTTAACTTATTTGCGTAAATTCTTAAAGCCTTGTGAGATTTCATTTCTGAAATAAAATAATTATGTAGGCATGGGGATTGTTTAGTACATAAAAAAAACACCGCCCGAATTTCGGTAAAAAATATTTTCTTGTTTCGTACATGCTAGAGCAGCACATTGCTGAGGTGACGTTTTAATTTTTAAACTGATTCTTTGTCTTTAAGACTTCTGTTAAATTCTATCGAATTTTTGTAACTATTTTATATGTAATGTTTTATTCTTGGAATTCTTACCCACTTTGGCACAAAATTTTTTTGTTTATGAACGATATTTATTGAAATGTATGACAGTTTATTAAATTCAACTTTAATTTTGACGTTAATAAATATTTAAGGCACTTACATAATTTTGATATAAATATTTATAGATTAACTTAACTAATTAGTCCATTTTAGAATGTCTGTCCGTCATCAAGATCACTCAACACCAAAAAGTGTTGAAATTTTTTGAAAAAAATTAAAATACAAAAAATGGTTTTTTCTTAAAAACTTTTGTTTTAAGCAAAGATACTCTCGTAAAGTGCTTAGATTCAAATGAAGCAAATTAACTCATAATTATACCACATATAATATACATTATATTCCATAATACAGTATTCTTGTATTATATAACAAACTCTTTTATCTGTATGAAGTACGTAATTAGTGTATGATCTCAAAATAGTTCAAACATGAATGTTTCACCATATCTCGGATATTTTAGAATATTTCGTGGTCGTCGGTCTGTCGGTCTCTAAGACATATTCAGAAGAACGCGCATAGTTCCATACCTAATGAGCGAATACTTATAAAATTAAGATTAAAAGTGGAGATGTTTAGAGCGGTCCTATTTTAGAAACATCATATATACTAGTTACCGATCCGTGGATAGCAATCAAAACTAATTAATTTTTTTTTTTTAATGCCGATACCCCGTGATTTTGATGAAAGCTTAAGGGGGTCTTCTGGTCTAGAAATAAAAAAAAATCGATTTTTTTTTTCATATTTTCATAGTTTAACTATTTAAGAATATGTCTACGAGAGGATTTTCCGAAATTCAAATTATTTTCGGAGAAATAAGTATTTTGCTACATCTGAAGGCAAAAAGCTGCATCTGAAGGAACATTAGACGAGTTTGACCACGAAAATCCTCCTCTGTGTGATAAAGTTTTGAAAATTATAAAGCCAATTTACGAGAGTTTATCATCAGAAGAGTTATTGACTCGATGTTTGGGTTCAGAAACTCAAAATAATAATGAGTCTCTAAACTCGCTGATATGGACTTTCGCTCCAAAGCATATCCATGCCGGGTCTCAGATCATTGAAATTGCAACATTTATTGCTGTATGTATTTTTAATGAAAAATTACCTAAAATTCATGTCTCTAGACCAGAAGACCACCTTAAGTGTGGTAAATGTTATTTAAATTGTACCAAAATCGATTATTAAAGAATATCATTATTAAAGACAAATCGTAACGAATAAATGTGATGTGTCGAAAATGTATTTTTTTAGCTAAAATCCAAAGTACAATTTAATTCATTAGTAATTTAAGTGAATATACCAACCATTCATCCCATTTTGATAAAATTTTGTATGCAGATGCATGATATAGCTTTACATCAGCAATTTTAATTTTGTTATAATTGATTATTTTAGATATTGAGACGAAAAAAGATTTCTTCAGTAAATCGGAAAATAATAAATTAGCTTTGTTAGCTTAATGGTACAGTAAATTTCATACGATTAAAGTGTAGAAAATAGCTTATTGTCACAGAAAATTTCATACGATTCAAGTTTGTCTCTTATCATAATTGCAACTCAATCGTTGAACAAGTAGAATTGAGTAGACATTGTGAGGAAATTTCATTAGTTTCCTTAGTAAAATTGATAATTTAAATATATTACAATCACTGGAGACAAAAATGTAAACTCTCCTTTGATAAGTATTCTAAGAATTTCTAGAATTTCAAATCACAAAAAGTCACAATTTCTCTATCGCTTAGGTCATTATTAGTTTCCATAGACTTTTTCCGAGATTAGAAACATTTGTAGATTTTATATGTATATATAATTAGAGATTTTAAAATTATATGTAATTACAAAAACATTGAAAAAACAAATTATCCATTTTATATGAATTTTAAAACTTTATAATAAACAATATTAACAGTGTGCAAAAACCTTTGTAAGTGATAATGCGCCATGACGTAGTAATAATGTTATCATAATTTTAGTGTTTCTATGATTTGCTTATAAATAATATAATCTGTATAATCAAAAGAATAATATGACGGGTGGGCATACACATATGACATCATCATAATAAACGAATATAGAATATTGATAATATCATTTGTGAATGTCACCCATGATTTTATATTCTTGAAACACAAAATGTTTAACATTGGCATAAAATTGTTAAATACTAGGTACGGCAAACAATCGGGGTTTGTTGATTGAATCTAAAAACCTTTTTAATTTGTTATAATTTTTTTTTTTTTTTTGTTAAAATACTTCAACATGATCTTTTTAATTATTAAAAAGAAACTTTTTTTCAAAAGCCTAATTGCAGAACTAAAAAAAATATCAGTGATTTATTGTTCGTCATTTCATACTAATACATAATTTACCTAATTAAATATAGGGGTCATTCATGGTTTAGAATATTTTATAATACAAAAGCTTTTTTATAAAAATGAAATTTGTGAATAAGTTTTTATGAAATCTGCTTTAAAAGAAATTTGTGCATAAAAAATTTTTGATAGGTACATACATAATGATAATGGAAAGTTTTGTTACGATCATTTCTTAGGTTTTTTATTAGTCGGAATAAGAAAGAAAATACCTAAAATACCTTCATTCGCTATGATTATTTAAAAATGTTTGTACGTGAATCATTTTTGCACACGTTGCGTGTTGGTTGAATAAAAGTTTTATCACTCACAGATATATTCCCACACCTTCTTCATATAATTGTGTGTAACAAAATGTAAAAGTACAGAAAAGTCACTTAAATCCACAAGTGACACCACCATTGTGTGACACTATTGTACTTGTTATGTTACAAAAAATTCCATCGACTAAGTGTGAATAAATTTAGTATGTTTGTGGGGTTCTGTTTTCAAAAGTAGACATTTAAAATAATAAGACAATAGTTAAATTCTGAATCCACATTATTTTACCCTCTTTTACACATTGGTGGCCTTGGACACATTATGATAATAGTGTCACTTTGGCCTTGACACACCACGCACACTTTTTAAACCATGCGATCGATGAAATGATAAATTTCAAATATAAAAACCATTTTAAATCAATTTTTTATGTACATTCTCAATTAAATCGATTAATTCCAACGTGGCACTTCACGCTTCGCATCGCACGCTTAATTCAAAAATTGGTCAATTCAGTTATTACCATAACTCTTGATAAAAAATACACACAAAATTAAGTACATGGAAAACTAGTTTACTGACGATTTTTCTTTAAAACAGCGTAGATAGTGTGATTTTACAGAAAGTCTGATTTTTGGGCTAGCGAAGAGTAGCTTCGCAAAAGCTAATAAGCAAGTAGATATTGTAGTCAACAATTATCGTTAAATTCTTTATAATTAAATTCTTTAAATAAATATGTTTTTCGGTAATCATATCAGTAATCATTTCGTAGTCTTGCAAAAACTAGAGAGCCTCTATGTATTGCAAGGCCCTGGGTTGGTGCCCGGATGGTTCAGTGGCAAAGAGGTTGCGGCTATTATAGTGTTAGCTACGCTCTTACAATAGAAAATTTATTATATGCAAAACATCACATAATATAAAATTTTAGAAACTTGAAATTAAATATCAAATTTGAAGCCACCAATGGTTTAGTTTAAGAATATTCGTTCTTGCGTGACTATTTGGCTGTAATTGCTTGGAGACTATGTTCTACGTGACCTTGAGACTTGAAATTTTAAACATAGAGAAGAAGAATTGGATAACAATACTATAATATTATGAAATAATATACAAGAAATCTAATAGCAATGAAAAACTAAGTTGTTTGTCGTTTCCGATTGCTTCTCCCATATTTGGATACATTTGTTAATGTTGAAAAAAATTATTAAAATATAAATAAAAATTTTGATGTGCCACTTTTTTAAAACGAATAATAAAGTACAAAATCATTTATATTCACTTCATAAAAATTTTAAACCCAATTTGAGACTATAAATTACAGGCGCTATGAACATCTCTTCAATTCAGTGTTCTCAAACTAACGAAGAAAAATTTAAAATTTACAATAGTTTCAGGTAAGTAAAAACCATGGTGAATTTATACACACTCTATTCTTTTTACCAACATGATACGAAATCCTAAATGTAGCTAAATAAATAGCATATAAGCAATTGTGGGAGTATGTACCACTGTTTATCTATAATGAGTGACGGGACGTACTTTTAACTCCCACAGGAACTTAATATATAAACACTCTTCTTCATACAAAGTGATATTAATATAAAGATATGTCTACAATAAACAATTTATATTTTGCTACGACTTCCAATAACACAATCCAATTGGATAAATTGTACATAATACGAATACACAAGAGTAAATATCTGTAATCTATGCTTAATATTCACATAACAGCGTGACTTCTCACATTGATAACTATGGTGATGTACAAGACATTTTAATTTCGTGTAGTTAAACCTTTCAAAATTGATTTTATCTTGAGATGGTATTGTCTTGAGTGATGTCTCTTAAAAGAATGACAAAACTCCAAGGAGTTTGTGTGTTATGTAACAAGTTACATCTCACAACGAATATAGTGGAACAAATTGCAAATCATCAAAATACTACCAAGCCAGGCACTACTCTTCTTTTTAAAATGTGACGATCATTGTGTCTCGTTATCTTTATACATGTGGTCGTTAGAGGTAATAAATACAGTTGATTCGAAATTTCCATGACAACTTATCCATTTATTTATTATGATCTCCTAATTTTAAAATAGCATTAATAAATATAATTAATATGGTTTCTGTTAATTATTTTATCCCTCAAAAGAAAAAACAAAGACCAAATTATGTACAAACAAATTTTTTTGATGCAAATATATAAAAAGCAAAATTGTATACGGCAAATCGTTAAAGTACCTAATTTTTAAAAAAAGTATACTATACTTGATTTTATAAAATATGGAAATAATAATTAATGGAAATAACCGCAAAGAATTCATATTGTCATGGATATTATTGGCTAAAATTTTGTTATTATAACCAAACTACTGAGTATTACTATTTTCATCTAATTCTGATTTTAGAACTTCCTGATTACTTTCAGGAAGATTTTGAAAAAAAAACAGTTTCTCTCTATTCGTGAAATGAAGACGCTAAAATTACAGAAATATGAAATTGTGGTGGCGTATTCTATACCAAAAAGAGAGTTTCAGTTTGTAAATGAACCAAATAAGTCAATTGGGTCCAGAGAATTCAAAACCAGACTATTAAACCGTACATGATAAAAGAAAAATTTTAACACAAAGAATATTTTTCTTTTTGTTTTTAATATCAACTTTTTTTGAAACGTTTTTTCGTAAACTGTTTAGATTCCACACAATTCAGCTCATATTTTGCTAATAATATATACATATATAATTATAATAAATACTTATTTTTGTAATGTATTTATAACTGTATGGATTATGTATTGAGTGTATTTTATGAATTCTATTAGTTGTTTCCTTCCCTTTTTAAAAAAATCGAAATCAGTGACTCGTATGAATTTTTGAGAAGTCAAGTGAATAAATATGTTTCCTTTACAATGACGTTTGTGAGACGTTATACATTAAAGAAATATTTTTTAATGATTATACTACAGAAATTTAGATTTCAATTTTGATGTGTTTAGGAGGTTATACGCAGTTTAAATTTCTCAAAACTCCGATTTTTTTGAATTTTCGTAATTTAAGAGATACGCGCGTTTTTGTAAGATGTCTCGAACTGGAAGGAATATTGACAGTTTTAACGCGTTTTCGAAATTACATTCTTCTAGTTGGTAACCACGATTTCTAAGAAACGACTCAATCAATCAGTTTGGAATTTTAACCCAAACTTTTTCAGATATATTCTTCTGGTATTAATCGAAGTAATAAGATTTCGAATAATTATTTATATTTTTTTAAGTGGCAATTTTGTTTTAAAATTAGATTTTTACGAAGCCGCCATTTTATCAAAAATCGAAAATTCGATAATTTCTTCGATATCATTTTCTAGTTTTATCTAACCACTAAAAGAATCTTTTTGGTTGTTTGATTTCGAAAGAACTATACCGCAGAAATCATAGTCACTGCCGAACACCTTTTTCTGGAACATTTTCATGAAATCGTCTGCAGAAGCATACCAGATCAAACTCAGAGTGTCATTATAATCTTAAATGTTGCCGCTAAATAAAACAATATTTTTGGTTTTGTGTATAATCCTGTATATAACCCTTAATTCACTTTATCTTTTTGAGGGCTAAATTTGCCTCTATGGAAGCGTTTACGTTATACTCACATAGAGGATGTGTGGCGTCCACACTACAGATTTATTTTCTGTTTTGTATATTTATACAATTTTTCCCCAGTTTAAACTCTAAAGATAAAATAAAAATTATTTAAAAGTTTATGAGTAAACATTTTAAACAGGTTTTTCCACTAAAAAGCGTTTTATTACCTTAAAATATTTTGTGATTTATGTATTTCTCTGAGTTTGTTTCAAATAAAATTTTACATCGTAAAAACGTATTATCGTAACGAGTTTACATTGAAATTTTTGTAGACTGCTTGCTTATATATTAAATAATAGTTTAAAATACGTTAGATATTAAAAAGGAGAAATTTTATTTAAGGTGTTAAGTGGGTAGCTATGACCTTAATCACTGTACTTTAAATAAAACCTCATGACTAACACAAGTATTAAGACAGTTTAAAATCAAAAGTACTGCTAATTTTTTGTCTTCTCTTTTGGTGTATCCGTTTAATCCAACATTAATTCAGGTCAATTCTATTATGAAGTATTTGCTTAGAAAACTTCATGAAGTCGAGCAGGAATATTTACCTAATTAGTTACTAAAAACGCAATAATGCATGATCTAGCAACTTTTGTATTCACTCAGCGCAATTCGATTTACTTCAATCGAAATACTTCCAACAATTTTGAACATAATAACTTACTTAGATCATCATAATCAATCTTTGAACAAGTATTTATGAAGGAGTATTTTGTAAAGCGGAAACTGTCTATTAACTGCAATCTATTTTTGCGTATTGAGTTTCTTATCTTTTTTCATGGAATGACAATTAAATCAAACAAAATCCTTTTCAACTAGTAAATTACATTTCGTTTAAAATAACTAGTAATATTTAGAAAATTGATCTAAAATAAACGCAACTCTTTTGAATTCAAAATTCCTAATTTTATACAATATGTAATGTAGAGAAAAAAGAAAAAAGTTTTAAATTTTTAAAAATTGATAAATATAGTCCATTTACTGCACAAGAATAAGGAATGAAAATATAATTTACAGAAGTATAACGTAGAATATAACAAAATGGATTCTAATTTTTCATAATATTTTCCTAAATTTAAATGAATATTTATTATTACCATAAATCGGTGAGATTAAATATGTTAATTTTCCACTCCTATCTTGCGAAAATACTTCCATTAACCCTTCAAATAAGTAAAGTAAAGCCAAAAAGTTCTTGAAAATTTTCCTAAAATCCATCATCTATTGAGCTATACTGATGCTTCCTCTGCAAAAATTAATATCTGCAACCACCTCAAAAATATAATCGGTGAATATTATTCAATTTAAACTTTGAATTAACTTATATAATGTTATGGTATTATATGAATTTGTATTCAGTTGAAGTTATCTATGGAATGAATTTATTTCCTTCCCATGGAATGAATTTATGTTTCTTGTTAGACTGAGTTTTTTCAGTTTTTTATCTTAAAGGCAAGGCAGTTTAAAAAATATTATCTATTTGTTCTTTCTATTTGTACATCTTCAACATTTTTACAACATCCAAAATTACTATGTTAAATTAATGAAAATAATTACACTTGCACACTTAACATAATTTAATTGCAATTAAATTTTTCTTTTTTATGTATATTTTTAAATAAAAAAATTTTATTACAATTATTCAAAATTTTATTTACGTAATGGCATAAAAATAATAATGAAATTCATTAAAAAAATTTTTAACTCATAGGCTAAATGATAATGATCGTTACCATTTAAATTCATTAAAAAATTTTAAATCATATTAGGCTAAATGGTTCTTAAAAAGGATAGGATGTGAGGTTAAAATACCAATTTCCATCATTCCGAATCAAGAGATGGCTCAACAAGCAACGTACGCTTAGTTTTCACTCTAGTCGGATTCTGTTTGGTGCATATTATTTTAAAAATAACATTTTAAAAAATACAAGCTTGAGTACGCTGATGGATCTCAAAATTATTTTAAATAAAAATTTATATTAGGAGCTAATTAATATATTTTATCTTAATTAAATTAGGGTATGAATAATAAATATTTCAGCAAAATGTCACCCGTAATATTCGTAATTAAATATGTTTATATATGCGCTATGCTGTAATGTACATGTTTCTTATTGGCTACCCACATATAATAATTAATGGTTTCCCGAAATATAATTAATTGCCAATACGTAAATCAAATAATACGATTAAGTATAGCTATAGATATTGAAGATAGAGTGGCAACATATATAAATTCGATTCCATCACTTTCAACTATCATAATTTAAACTGAATGTATTAAGTTTTTGTAATGTTTCTAATATCAAGAACATGCTTCTATTTGCGATTAACAGTGAAGTCCATTTAGGCTTTTCTAAATAGTCGGTTAGTCGTAAGCAAGTGCATGACAAGCTATTTTTGGATTTATACCTATAAATGTCACATTGGCTTGTAATGAGCTTGTGTGCGTCTATTTAGCAAACGACTACCGACTATGTAGAATTGCCCTTATGCTGGGTATCCCAACATTGAGCAGATAGCATGTGATGGCACAGGCTAGTTCGTTAGAGACAGCTGTAAATGGAACTGTTTGTCAAGATTTTGTCAATGGATGCATAGTATACAAAGGCTTAGAGATAAATTTAGATACTCATTTTTAAAACAGGGAAAATTTTTATTCATTGCAATTGTATTAATCACTGGAACCTGTACAGTTTGACGAACAAACCGGAAACAGAAGTACAGGTATCTCAAAAAATTCATTATGCTTAAGAACACAGTTTATGATATTTGGTTTAACCAGTTTAGCATAAGACAACGATGTCCGGGTAAAAATACTAGATTTATGCATATTATTTATCTATGTGAAAGTCTAAATTATCTTTCACATTTAAATTTCTGGATGTACTTTAACAAATAAAGTACATTGCCAGGTTCCTTTAGTTAGGCAAAGTAGTCTAGTAAGAATTTACTATTTAAAATTTATAATTAATTGTTTTTATAAGCTTTTATTGAGTTTTATATGCCCCGGTGTTTGAACTCAAAACACTTTAAATTTGACCCAAATATTCTTCCCATTAGAAAAAATTTGCGTATATATATATATATATATATATTTAATTTTATATTTAAAATTCAAGTAAAAAATTTCTTTTGAGGTATTTACTTTTATGGTATAGTAAATTTTTTAACCTTTAAGTACAATTTGGTGATTTTTATTTCTAAGACGTTTATTTATTAATTTTGTGTGTTTTTACTTTAACGAATTTTTTGGTGTTGGGATTTACATTTTGACTGAATTTTATTAATACGACCTAGTTGTGGTCTGTAAAATTACACTATGTCTGTACATTAAATTAACACATACGTAATTAATATTATTAATCAATATTCCAAACAGAAATATAGAAAAGAGATATTGAATAGTTTGTTTGTACATAAGAATGATTCCTTTTTTACACTCGACATATATACAAACATGTCAGAGTATATTAATTATAGTCTAAAGTTTTTAACACTAGAAAATATTGAAGCCACAAACAAAATTTTGGTTAAGGTGTTCAGACAATCACCCAATATTATCAAGATAACCCAAAAACAAAAGGACGTAGCAAGCTAAAATTTTGTTGGCGTATTCTATACACAAAAAATTAATTTAAGTTCGTGAATGAGCAAAATCGGACCAGTGAGTTTAATGGATCCAAAACACTTTTTCGTAAAATATTTGGATTCCTAAATATGAACTAAAATTTAGCTAATTAACTCATATTTAACTTTTATGAATAATGTCACACGTTGATGTATTAAATGCTTGAAGCATTACAGACGCAAGCCTACATTTAAGAAGAACATGAAACAGAAGATTGACAGTACAATCATCTTGTCAACACTAAATACAAAGCTCATGTGGCTTACATCGTGTTAAATTCCACCTGACACATACTGTCGAATACAATAATAATATCACCTTCTATAATAAAAGGATATATAAGCTAAAAGGACTTAACACTATAACACTAGGTCAATTACAAGGTTATATAATAGCATATATACCATACCAAGGCAGACACAAGCAAGCAAGAAGGCTTCTTGTTATACGAACATATAACAGAGCCCAAGTGTTAGACAACAAGCACATTATCCTCGACTAGTAATAATTTATAATTATCGAAAACCTTCTCTCTGTATAACATTAAGTTTATCATTGCTCTTGCCTGTGCTTCTATAATATATCTCACAAGTTGTAAGTTGAAATCCATTTAGTGTATAGAGTGTCTCTTTCTTATAACCAAAAAGAACAATCTGTCCTACAAGAAATGAATGATCCTTCCTGAATAATCCTTCATTTCTTATGAATACGAAAAACTTAAATCTACATAACTAAATTTTTTGCCAAAAAACCAAATATATGTAGATTTTTATTATTCATAAGAAATGAAGGAATATTCAAGAAGGATTATCCTTTTCTTGCAGAAGAGATTGTTCGTTGTGGTTTTAAGAAAGAACACTCTATACAATAAATGGATTTCAACTTACAACTTGTTAGTTATATTATAGAAGCACAGACAAAAACAATATTTGGTGTATGTAGATTTTTGTTTTTCTCATTCATAAATATCTGGTTCGCTGCTTTTTATGACAAAAAATTTCTTATATAGACTTTTGTTTTCCTTATCCATAAGAAACGAAGGAATATTCGTCTGTATTCGTTTGTACATAAGAGGTTCTTTTCCTTTTATGAAATCGGTAAAGAAATAATCTATTTTACTACAAGCTATGTTTTTTTAATAGTTTAAATAATAGTTTAATAAGAGTTTAAACGTTGAAATAGATAATGTTATTCCATTTATTCTTCTAATATAAACTATTGAAAAGTAGCCTAGGACTGTGATTCGGACCATACGTTCCTACATGTAGAAATAATCATTATAAAAATTTTTAAAACCAAACAGATTTTTAATTTAAAATGTTTGTTTAATATAAAATTATATTATCGTAATACCAAAATTTAAAAAAATGGTTTTGTTGGTTCTTATTTATTTGGCCATCCATACACAATTTTAAAAATAAATACTTAATTGATTGTATTGTGGCACCAGAAACTTCTAATCCACAATTATTTAATTTCGCTCAATCATATATTTTTAATTTTTTAGATTATAGAAACCAACCTGTATAGTAGATACATTTAAACATAATAAATTAGTGATGGGTAAATTAATGTTTCTCGTGTTTACAACATTAGTATTATAAATAAATATTAATCATCTGACTGGCGGTGCTCTTTAAATCATGTTCATTTATAAAGATTAGACAAAAAGGTCTCAATTGAGTTTTTATCATGTCAATACTTGATAAATACAATGCATCAATTTACATTAAAATTTTGAAATAAGGTTGGTAATTTGTCCTTCTTAGTTTTTGGGAGTTTACCACTATATTTTTATTTTATGTAAAAGAGTGAAATAATAAATTAATAGAGACAAAAAAGCTCACTCGTTATAAAGATAATAGCAATTATTTCGATTTATTTGACCAGGCTAATTACACAGAATTTTCAGTTTTGAACAATTTGTGAATTTCAAGGGTCAGCAGTGCTGCAGAAATCTTAGTAGACCAAATAAATTACATTCGTAAAGTTGTGAATGTAGTTTTACAAGCATGTAAAACTACCATATATATGATATAATATATATAATATTTTTCCAAACAAGAATTTACAATGTTTACCCGACCTAACGTTCAATTTTCTTGAATTGAACATGAAAGTGAATTCGAATTACCACTACGAGAATAAATTTCGTTCAAAGCATTTTCTAAAATATTTTTAGGAGAAGGGTAAAGAGATTCTTTTTATAACCAAAATATAATATGGTGAAAGCAGACGGATACAAAATAGATACTGAAGTACAATTAGGCTTATATTATTTGCACACAAGAATGCACATCTATATCAGTTATGAGGAATGCGCCTCTAAATTCTAAACAGAAATATGTGATATAAATAAATGTTCAATTTAAAACCATCAAAGAAACTGCAAAAAGGAAATGATTTTGCCATGAAATTAGAATCCACGTTTTATGTGAATACGAAAGCCTCTCTTCAAAGGTACCTCCATTTGGAATGACCTTATCTCCAAACACAGTAAATTAATGCAATTCAGTTTGACATATCCTTAAGTTTATCAAAACTATAGCTTGGATTTGAAAGAGGTACAGGATATCAAATTACTCGTAGTACAAAAGTTTTAATCTCTCAATACTTACTCCTAACAAAAATCTAATCTCTAATATTTATATCGGTAGACATGGCATAGCACTATGTTGAAGTAATAAAGAATCTCGGAAGACTTATAAAAATAATGTAGAATTTTTTTTTGAATATGCTCGAAACAGATATTAACAACTATTCTCATTTCTTGGCACTTGTATTGCTGACATAATACTTAAATAAACAGACATATTGTTATGTAGACAGAAAAAAGCATTAAAGACGTTGAACTTTTTTAACTTCTTTTCTATATGCAGTAAGCATCATTTAGAAAATAACCAGTGGTGATTATGATCTTTAGAAGCTTATTTAAATTTTTTAGCAAAACATATGATTTTGAAATCCTATGTTCTATTTGAATAAATAAATGGGTATAAACAGTTTTTGACGCAATTAAAAATATTCCTCAAAATTAGATAAAAATGTTTGTAGAAGAAAATCACATTATTAAACCACACAATTTTCTAAATAATCAAACCCTATATATAAAATAAACACTTGTGCACTGTATAGAGAGTCACCCTGAAACACCATTTCTGGAGGTGTCTGTCCATACCTATTTCGCTCAAATGAGCTGAATGGAATTCAGTGTGTAGACTTATTTATCAGTCAGAACAATATTATTTAAGTGATTGATTTATTTCGGCAATTTTAAGATTGATTGATTTCGGCAATTTTCCGTTTATTTCGACATTTTTAGGCCATATTCAACTAGAGGCTTGAGGCTTGTATATAAATTAAGTTAGTGTCAAGAAGATGGCTTTTTGTGTGTCAATCTTCTAAGCCCTCTTCAATTCTTTCTACGAACTCAATATCATTTTGACAGTTTTTTAGGGTTTGTCAACTAAAACAGCCCTTTTTTATAAAGTTAAAGAATTAAAATTAATTTTTATTTAGTTCATTGTTTAAGGAGTACCTTTTGATAAGTACCTAGTACTACGACATATTTAATGATTAGGATATATGATTTTAGTAATGGCTCTTATTAATGCTCACGAATTTTTAGAATTTTTACTATTATGAATTGGAAAATTACAAATTTCCTTTCTTGTCTATTTTAATTTCATTTTTCTGGTTTGAAATGTGTAAAATGCTAGATTTATGAATTTTATATTAAATTTTTTTGTTATTTTAGCATTGAATCAAATGATGTAATCGATTAATTTGTTTTTACCAAAATATAGGAAAATTAAGTGGTGGTGTCTAACATCTTTCTTGATGTTTTCTACGTCATATCCAATGACACCTCACGACATACATAAGTAAATTTTATAGCGAAACCAGTAAATAATAAATTTATGGAAAGTCATTTCATTGATTTCAAAAATCATATCCACAACTAATGAGAAAAATGATTTTGATCTACGTTTTAACACTTATAATTTTTTCAGAAGAGGTTGAGGAAAAAATTCCTCATAATTGTTATACAATTAGGCTTGATTAAAGACTTGAATTTTCGTCTGAATATGAAGTCTCCTATATTTAATTGATTTGGAAAAATTCCAAAATGATAAATAATAATGATTTCTTATGATTGTCAGAAACCATAATATCAACACGACAATTTAGACAATTTAGCTCTGTAATATTTTTATACAATATTAGCATTAAGATGATGAAATATTTTTTCCGCAACGATCTTTTCAGTTATTAAATTTATCCCCTTCACCCTTACGAAAACTTATGGTATGAATTTGAATATGTTATATCATGTCTATTACAGACAGAATGTGCCTTACAAATCTAACATGGTAATTTTGTATGTGATTGAAATTTTCATATTTTTAGTTTAAGATTTTCCTTAACATTAAAATCTTGTTCACGTCCAGAAAATTTATAAATAACTAAATTGGTCACAGGGATTCAGGACAATAAATTACAAAGTAAGTGTTGATTTTAGTTGAACGTTTCGTCCTTTTGTTAGGACTTCCTCAGCAACTTAATCGTACTAGTTTACAGTTTAAAATAAATTGTTGTTGAAAAATTATAATATGTTAGGTTTTATAATATGCACGCACACCAACCAATACTTTATAATTTTCTACAACAATTTATTTTAAACTGCAAACTAGTACGGTTAAGTTGCTGAGGAAGTCCTAACAAAAGTACGAAACGTTCAACTAAAATCAACACTTAGTTTGTATTTTATTGTCCTGAATCTCTGTGACCAATTTAGTTATTTTCTTTAACACTTTTTAAAGTCATTTCAATTTACCTACTACTTGCAAATAATCTCTAAAGAAAGGTTAAAAATTTAATGTAACGAAATTTCAGCTATTTTCGATAAAACTTGGCATACATAATATTTTCCCATGTATAGTTCATTGTCCATCAAGTTTCGACCTAATCAATATAAAGTATTAACAAAACTTCTAGTTAGTAATAATTAAGGCCACTTCAATTTTTTGAAGATTTTTCAATAAAATTCTTTATTAAGAGGGGTGACGTACCATTTTGTATTTTCAAATTTTATATAACCTGAAACTTTTATCTGAAATAAAATAATTAAATATTTGTAAAAAATGATTGCATAATTTATAACTTTTTAACTTAATGACTTAATTTTTACATATATGTGAATCAACGTATAATAATCTTCCATCAAACATTATAGAAACCCCAAAACGTAATTTCATACAACTTTGGATTTCGATTTTCAAGATGAAAATAATAAACCCCGTACCAGGAAAATAAAAAACACGAAAAGTTACAATAGTCTTTCCAATGAAATAATGTTACGAGGCATTAATTTTTTTTAAATATCTCGTGACTTTAGACCGTTTTAGATAAAAATTTTAACTAAATTATATGTAATTTTTTTTTCTTCTTATTTGCAGACCATTGTTAAGGAAATGAATCGACTTGGTATGATTGTCGATTTATCACATGTCAGTGTACGAACAATGCGTGATGCATTAGCTGTTTCAAAAGCACCAGTAATTTTCTCACATTCATCAGCGCATGCATTATGTAATTCAACACGTAATGTACCAGATGCTACGTTACGAAAATTAGCGTTAAATCGTGGTATCGTCATGGTTAATTTTTATTCACAATTTTTGACATGTAAAGATGTGGCAACTGTTGCTGATGCTGTTGGTAAGTAATTATATTTTTATTTTCAGAATTACCATCAAAAAGCTTGCTAGAAAATGACAATGAAGAACATTTTTCGATTAACAGCAGTAAGCGAGCAATTATGCTGAAAACTATCCTATACATCAAGTACAAAGAGTCTTGCACTTTTTGGCAATATTTTAAGGACAGTGTAAGAAAAATTGATACACGTTTGCTTGAGGGAAATGATGTACAAATTTTTGTACTTCTGAACAAAACGCCTGAAAAATGATGACGATGACGATCTTAGAATTGAAATTGGCATAACATGTCTCGATTATAATGTAAAATGCGTCAGAAAGCTTATTGCAATAAATAGCTAAAATAAAATGCATTTATACTACAATATATTAATTTAAGTTGACCTCAAAAAATTACTGGGTATATTTGTGAATCCTTAGTCTGTATTGTTATCAGGATTTCTTTATCTTCATTATAAAATTGTTTTTTTTTTTTTTTTTTGGGCGTCCTTAAACTAGTGTATATTTTGACCAAGCATATAGTCTTCAAGAGTATATACTACATATATGCTTTCTCGATAAAAATCTTTTTAGTACGGAATTGTGAATTTTGACGCTATAAATAATATTATGTTAAACGCGATGACAGAGTTCCGATTTACAAAGTTGTTCGAACGAGTTCTTTAATCAATTTAATGACATATCTAAAAATGTTTAAACGCAAAATGAAATATCTATTGATTAGCACAATGTCTAATATCTAACATATTGTATTTCTTTCAATTTTCACACGTTTTTCATATAAATCATATGAAATTTGGTTTATACAATTTTAATATGCAGACGAAGGGAATGTTGAAGACTTTTCTCGGTAAAATATTCTAAATATAAAAGAGATTTTATTTTTTTAATGTTTTTTTGAGAAAAACTCTTTGACAAGTTGTTTGTTTTCATGTCAAGATTATGTATGCCAAGTTTCATAACATTTGGATATTTTATTGTAGTTATTTATGCGCAAAAATTGAAAAAAATTCAATTCATATTGCATTAGAGATCGTTCAACCATTACGTTTGAAGTAAAGGACAGTGGGGTAATCAATTTTTTTTAACGAAGGGCATAATGGAGAGTCGAGCTTTAAGTGAAGTCATGAAAAAATTAGCTTTCTTTCTATTTCAATTTTCACCCGCAAAAGGTGACATATTATTTTTGGGGGTTTCATACCTAAAGTTAAGAACTGTGATATAGGAATGTTCAAGTATAAAAATATTTAAGAATTGGCGTAACGTAGGACTGGGGTTACATTTTTATAATTAATGGTATTTGTAAAGTAATATAATTGAAATAGTACTTAACACTATTGCATACATTATTGAATGTACAGAATACCCAGGATCGCGAGCTTATGTTTTAAAATTGGAAATTATTTTAAATATTTTTAATTTGTGTTTTTGTGTCACTTTGTGATTTTTTTATTTATGAGTTCTATATATGTGATAGTCGATATGACCCATAAATATTTATTATCATGTAAGCGTGAAATGTGAAAATAATTATGTTGAATCATCCTGTATAGATAAAAAATAAGAAAACAGCGTGTTTATTGAGAAAATACTACCCAAAATAATATAGCCAAACATTGTAAAAAAAGTTTCCAATAAATTTGTATTAAAAATTTTATTATTTAACTCACATATACCAAAAATAGAAAATACATTTTGAGATGAATAATAATCCCTAAATTATCGTCTACGTCCCTAAAATCCTTGTTGTTACGAATATGTAAACTGAAAATCATAAATTCTCATTAATCATACAACTAAATACAATAATAGTATTAATTAAAAGTTCTTAATGTTTTAACGGTACCCAAGTGTATGTAATAAATTTAAATACATAACCATATAAACACCTCCCAAATCAAATCATTCGGTGAATCGAAAGCTAAGTTAAGGGAGTTGGTGCTAGATTATAAACAAAGCAATGGTACAATATCGAGCTTATTAAAGTGTAAAAAGATGCTGTAACAATTTAGTACACACAAACGAGATTCGATTTTTCTTCTTCTATCCACTAAGTTTATCTATCCGGTATAATTTTTGGTTTTGATTTCATTTCAAGTTTTTTTCAAAAAAGTTTATAATTGCAGTCATTTGGTCGAAAAAATAGAGGTTACCTGGAAAGTTTTCCGGGAGTTTTGAAATTTGGCAATTTTATAGATTTTGGGATGCTCTTGCCAAATTTCAACTTTGCCACCTCGTATGGCTGCCGCTCGCACCACCATATTGAAAAAATGGCGCCGAAAAGCAGTTTTTTGATAATAACTCCTTTCTGGCGTATTTTACAGGAAAAACATATTTTTACAAAATAAAAGTAGAGAAAATTTCCTACAATTTATGTCTTAACCTTTTCTTTCCTAAAATCAATAGTTTCGGCGTAGGAGCGCCGTAAAGTGTAATTCAATACACGTTTCGGCAGAAATACTCGTTTCCACACCACCATGAGGTAGAGAAATCGGCGCATTTTTTTTATCGTGGTATCCCCAGTAGGCCTAATCCACATCTGACTCACTATTTAAGTATTTAGGTCAATTTCCTTCGCTTCATTCTTCTTGACGGACCAGGTGTTGGGTCTTCATCGTCTTTAATACCGATTGAAATATCGAAGACGGAAGTTTCTTCGGCATCATCGACAATGGGATCATCAGTTTCATCGTGGTCCTCTTCGTTCTCGATGTCATCGTTTATTTGCTCGAGAATAGTGTCCGTTTCTTCTTCTTCAATGTCGTCTTGTGACGGAAATGGCGAATTATAGCAAGAACCACCACAGTTCGTACACACAACGGAGCACTTAGTCCTGCTTTTCTGCATTCGCAAGCTTTTTCACAACCTTTCTTGCATTTGGAATTTTCTTCGAGATATGAATAAATGTATTGCATCGCGGTATCAATCTCGCTTGCATACGGACCTCTTTTTTTTCTTTCTTCGGTCGAGGGAGTTTGATACAATTTCTTCATACACGAATTGTGATATTGTACATCGGCTGCGACTAAGTCAGTAACCTGCTCAAGGCGTTCAACTATTGCTTGTCCCCAATCATTGTTACGAGCCCGAGCAAGTTCTGAAATACTATTTTTCATCGACAATTTACGCACACTATAAACGATATTGCCACATATCACATAAACGTGTCTGTTTTTGTTTAGATATGAACTCCGCTGTTATCTCAGCAGCACATAAAAAACAATGATTTTTGAATGAGAACGTTGGACGTGTAAATCTTAGTTGTACTTGAGAAGTTGTACCATCACTTCCTCTACGCAAAGATGCAGTTATTAACTTCTCATTATTATATCGTTTTCGACACGCATCGTGAACTACTATGGATTTTAATCTCACCAAAAGTTTTTATTTATTGTCTTTTCTTTTTATACTTGACTTTCGAAAAGTTTCCAATCCTTTTTCCTTCACTTCAATAATTTCACTTTCTTGCAGTATATCACCACAAATAAAGAAGTTTACTTCATTAGAAGCCATGGCTCTGTAAATGCAAACGACACTGTTAAATGATAAACGTTTACTGATGACTCAGACTAAGTATTTCTATTGAGCTCAGCTGGGGCCAGATGTTTCTTAGAAGGGAAAGAAGGGGGCCTGACACAAAAGGGACGCATTCCTTTATACCTGCGGAGACATAACAGACTAGCTAGACATGGTAGACTAGTAGTTAGGTAGGTTTTCATTCTATGGAACAATATTTAACCTTCGTATAATTTTTATAATTTACAAATCACAATATGAACAGTTTAAAGTAAATATTACACGTTGGCGTGGATGTATAATGGTTTACGGTGCTCGTACGCCGAAACTATTGATTTTAGGAAAGAAAAGGTTACGACATAAACTATAGGAAATTTTCTCTACTTTTATTTTGTATAAATATGTTTTTCCTGTAAAATGCGCCAGAAAGGAGTTATTATCAAAAAACTGCTTTTCGGCGCCATTTTTTCAATATGGCGGCGCGAGCGGCAGCCATACGAGGTGGCAAAGTTGAAATTTGGCAAGAGCATCCCAAAATCTATAGAATTGCCAAATTTCAAAACTCCCGGAAAACTTTCCAGGTAAAAATACTAAATGACTGTACTATTAATTATTTTTTTAAAAATAATTTCATCCAACAGATGATTAATGTTCTAAATTTTATTAAAAACTATTCAATTTCAAAATAAAGTTTTCAATTTTACGAAAAATTTAACATTTTACATTTGTCCATGTATAATGAATGGATTGCCCATGAAGTCTCGACCTAATCAATACAAAGTATAAACTAAAATTCTACCAAGTAACAATTAAGAAAATTGCAGTTTTCAGAAAACTATCCAATTTAATTTTTGTTTTCTTTGAACAGAAGCTCTTTTAATAATTTTTTGAAAATTATTCTTTTAGTTATTTCTAAGGGCAGGCACATTATTACAGATAAACATACTATTATCACTCAATATATAAAATGATGCTTCAACAAAACATATAAGCAATTTGCATAATTGATAATGATAAAACTCTCATTTAAGTATCATTAACCTCAAACAAATGCCTGTAGGTATGTTTTTCTAACATTAACTACCATATCGATGTATTAAATGGTCAACTAATTGATTCAATTATTAAATGATCAAAAAAATAATAGTCTCTCATCTATCCCAAACGGATATGTCTGTATTATTAAATCATCATTAATTTCAGTTATGATATTATTGATAGACGTGGGCGATAGAAATCAGGATATTCTTTATAATTTTTGTGAAAAATAAATCAGTGTTTGAAAATTTTTCTTGAAATCACTTTTGCGATTGTTTTTTTTCTAGAATTATATCTGAGAAAGTTCTTTTAGGTCATTATTTATCGATGAAAGATTTTGAAACTACGTATAGGCATTTTTTTTAAATTAACATAGTACAATTGTTGCTCATTATTTCAGGTCTATCCACGTCAAAGTGTGTTTTTAAAATATAAGATTTATTATTATTATGACATACAAAATTTGTGATTTAAATTTTAATAATAACACTCTAATCAATTAGTACTTGTGAAAAAAAACCCAGTTAATAAGGCTTAAGTGCCTTTATAAAAATCAGAAAAACTAACTTAAAAATACATTAAATAGATTTTATTAAAGAAAATGCCTTCAACAAACAATAAATTAAATCTGTTTTCGTTTCACTTCCCTTCGTATTGACTTGCACCAACTGCCAAACTTCTGTATCTTCCTATCGCATAACATAGCTTGAAAATATATGTACGAAATTATATCATTTTCTTTTGTTTATAGCTCATATTAACCACATCAGAGATATAGCTGGTGTTGACAATGTGGGCCTCGGAGCTGGCTATGATGGTATTAATTAGTAAGTATATTATATTTTTATACAATATATATCATTAACCACACTTCATTCAACTAAAAATTATTGAAAATATATCCTTTTAAGTGCCGATAATTATGTGTCATTTGTTAAATAATATTTATATAATCAGCAAAGATAATAAACCAACATTAGTGAAAATTACAATTGAATTCTAAACAAACGCATATTGTTGAAAATTAAACATATTTTGCTTCAATTATTAGCTTGCTATTTAAATTATTTACTTTCGAAGGTGCATGCTAAAATGTTCGTTCCACTAAAACAAAAATATATCACACAGCTGATTAGTTTTGTAGACTTAATAAATGTGTTTAATTATTTTATTGAATTTCTTATACAAATATTTCGCACGAAACATACAGTATTAATAACAGTGTTTTTATAATTATACCAGAGTCGATAAGTTTTTAAACCAAAAATACTTATAGTAGGAAGATACCCGTTGAAAACGGAAGATAACAGGTGTAACAAAAATAAAAATAAAAGTAATTTACGAGCGATCTGTGGTGAGGTCAGTTTTTAAGGGTAAAACAGGGATTATCTCGATTTACGGTAAAATTTCTAGTCCTTTGGGAAAAAGTTAAATAATTGTTAGTAATAACAAGATCTACAACTTTTGTATTGACTTTTTTTACACAAAACCTCAAAATTTATGTGAAAATTGAAATAACCTTTTTATGTTTCTTTCAATAAAAAAAAAAAAAAAAATTTTCACGAAATTTGATGAAAACTTTCCTTTTTATGTTACAAATACACTAGTTTTTTTAATTTAAAATATCCATTTTTTTCACCTTGATTTCAATAAATATCGAAAAAGCACTCTTATTTTCAATCGATAAAAATTTGAGGTTATATGGAAAAAGTGTAATTACAAAAGTTGTATATCTTTTTATTACCTATAACTTTATCATTTAATTTTTTTCAATAAGAATTATAGTTTGTCTGGTAATCAAGATAAACCGTGTTTTACCCTTAAAAACTCACCCCTTCCACTTCCCGACCTCAGATCGTCGGTAAATTGTTTTGTCTTTCATTTTTGTTATATTCTGTTCCGTTTCCAATGGCTTTCATCCTACTGGTCTAGGTTTCTTTAAAATGGTTTTGAGAAAGAAACAATTACATTTTTATGGTTTTTTAAGTTATTTGGCTACCCTAATATGATAAAACCACACAAACCATACAATCGTTTTTAATGGGGAAGGGAAGCTAAATTACCCCAATTTCAGTTATTTCGAAATAAATCGAAATCAAAGTAAAACTCAAGAATCGTTTTTTTTAGAAATGTACATTTTCCATAATAATGCATTTTTCATAAATTTATTTGTCTATTTTATTTCTTAAAAAAACCAAAAAAAAATAACTAAAAATTTTGGAATAAATAAAATACGTTTTTATTTATTTTTAATAATGCTAGCTGCTGAATTAAGGAAGAATTTATTTAAATATTATGCTATATTTACTCTCTCAAAATAAAATTTATTAAATATCAAAAATGGTATAATACATGAATATTTACATTAAAATTAATATTTCATGTTTTAAAAAACATTCCTGGTTGCTACTGGTCAGTAGCACGTACTGTGCTTTCATCCAGCTTTTATTGAGGTATGCTATATTTATATTTTCGTACGAATAACAGTCACTGAGCTATGATGATTCAAAATTTGCTATTCATACTGTTTTAAAAAATTCCATAATTTGGAACGCTTGTAAATTTTAAAGGCACTAATAAAATTTTCTTATAGGTGTTCAGAATGTTAGAATCACTTAATTAGTCGATTTCCTTCTGTCCATCAAAATAACTCAAAAATGAACAACGATAACGAGATGAAATTTTGTTGGCGTATTCTTGACATAAAAATTAAGTTTAAGTTCGTGAAAGAGCAAAATCGATCTAATGGGTCCTACGGATCTATGAACCAACTCTTAAACCATAAAAGATAGAAAGAAATTTTTTTTTAAATATTTGTTTTTGCCAAAGATACAACTTTCGTTCCAAATACTTTTTATCAACTATTTAAATTCACTACAATTTCAGCTCATATCCAGCTAATAAACAAATAATTATAATACATATTATTATTATCTACTTTTACTGTCTGTATAAACTGCATATTTAGAGTATTGTATGAATGTGAATTTTTGACTGAATATTAAATGATAAATGTAAATACTATAAGAATGGAAAAGTTTGAATGACCATAGCTTAGTGGCCGTTGGTTGTAAGGAAATTTAAATATAGCCAATTTCTTCCTTTATTCAACATGTTTGTTTTTTTTTTCATTACTTATACATATCTAGGATACAACCATAAAAATGAAAAAAATAAACAACTAAATTTTTTCAAAATTTTTTGATAATACGAAGTTTGTTTAGGAAACTTACAGTAAGTGAAATGGCAGAAAAAGTAACATAATGTACCATAATTAATATAATTATTAACTTATAGTACCGAATAAATGACTTGCCAAAAGTCAATAATTATATTGACTATGGTACAATCAGGGGCGTAGGAACGAAATTTTTGCTGGGTGGGCAGGTTCGAAATTTTTTCTGGGTGGGCAGGTTCGATGAGTCATCTAATCCTCTCTTAGACTAGAAAGGTTAATTTTTCGTGAAAAACTATTGTTTTTTCCTTAAAATTATCCTACACGAAATTGCAATAGAGCAATAAAATTTTTAATCTCTTCAACAAAGGGGCATGGCCCACCCAGGGAAATTCCTGGGTGGGCAGCTGCCCACCCTGCCAATACGGATCCTACGCCCCTGGGTACAATATATTGATAAAATTTTAAAAGTTTTTTATTATTTAAAATAATAATGTTTATAATACACTATTTTATTTTCAATTTTTAATAAATTACTGTTTTGTCTAAGATTTTGGGTTGACAAAAATATAACATCAATAGAAATCTACAAATTAAATCACGTTTATAGTTAGCTAGTAGAAAAACTAACGTAAAGAACTTCGTTCTTGGCGGGTGTCCCTCGATTCCTGTTGAAGATGTTATTTTCTACAAAAAATAATGTTTGTAAGAATCTAACTTTGCGTTGATTTTAATTTATTTTGAAATAGCTGAAATGAGGGCAACATACCCCACTATTAAAAACGCAACCCTGAAAAGGGGATACTTAGTGTTTTTATATACTATAAAATTGCTTGAACGTAATTGTTCCTAACCTATAATTTGGGACATTTTAACTTTGTGTGTTATATTGAATAGTTCATAATTTTACCAGCAGTTAGTGTCTCCTGATATTCAATATTCACCTCAAATTTGTTGTCGGCAGCTTCAATTATGATATTTTTATCCCAAACAAGCATTTAATCTTATTTCATTTTGTAAGAATAATTCCACTCCTGATAATGTAAGAAATACTGCCATATTTTACAAGAACTTTAACATGCCATTAATAATATAAAAATAACAATATACAAAACGTTAACCCAACTATCAAATCTTTAATCAGGCTTAAATAATAGTTATTTGATTATTTTGGACAACAAAGGAGGTCTGGTGCAAAATTAATGGCAGAACATACTCATAAAAATTTAGGATCACGATAGCCGCAGTTTTTTTCTGGCGTAAGCAGGCAAAAAAAAAATACAAGAAGCTTTTTTTCATACCATGCGATATTTTCATATAAACATTTGCCTTATTATAAAATAAGTTTTTCTTCATAATTTTCCACGATAACTTAGAGGTCTTGTATTAGAGAAGTGATCTCACATTATAGACCGCATTACAACCCTTATACAAAAATTGATTATATATTTTACCCCTTTATCAATCTCCTTTTCTGTATATCTCGAATAGTTCAAAGTCTACCCTACAATAACCCTCTTCTTACGATTCTTCTCCAAAAAATTAATGAAATTTAGTGTATTTTGAATAGATTTTGTTAGTAAATTACACTTTAAACAAGTTTGTTTATTATAAGGAGCATGCATATTGAATGTCTTGTTTTACTTTTTTATCTTAAATATAAAATGGCTGAATCGATTTGCAGGACCGCAGTTCAAATTTAAATTCTAGTGACTTTGAAACGTAAAAATATATCAATAATTCTTGCAGTTTTAATTAAAGATTTTTTGTTGTTGCGAAATTATACGAGTAGCTTTAAAATCATCAAAAAACCAAAGAAAATTAACACATAATTGCAGATTGGGTAGCTAGATTACGAAATATCGCTGGAAATGGGCTAGAGAGATCAGCGTTAGAATAGAATTTTACACTATTCCTTCATTCATAAACAATTCGCATATTTATTTAATTTCTCTACTCCATGCAAAGCGATTTATATTGATTTTTTTTTTGTTTTTGTGAAGAACGACTTAAACGATAATTTTTTTTTAATTTTTCCCCTCTTCAAAAATGATGATGCATTAAACTTTTGGTTTATTTAAGTTTCTTTGTTTTATTTTTTAGTACACCGAAAGGCTTAGAAGATGTGTCATCATATCCAGCTTTATTTGCTGAACTGATTGGTTCTGGTGGTTGGAGTACAGAAGATTTAAAGAAATTAGCTGGTTTAAATTTTTTACGTGTTATGACTGATGTGGAACGAGTACGGGATGAATTTCGACAAGCAAAAGTACCACCATATGAAGATTTAAGCCCACGTATTAAAAATACTAATTGTAGTTCACATGACTTATTTTAATTCCTTAAATTAATGTTAAAAATTATTTTTTTAAAGTTTAAGTATCATAAAGTAAATTAAAAGATTGTTAAATGTAATTGTTTTCTCACAAATACAACTTTTGTAGAAAAAAAAAGAAAAAGCTTATAAAAACAGTTGGTTTTGTTAAAACAAAATTTTTGGATAAAATTTTGACAATATCGAATGAATTGTGTGTAAAAATGTTTTATTCATCTTGAAATTTGTATCCCTTTTATTATATGTTTTCTCATTCCCTTAAATTAAATTATCGTCCTAGTTAAAGTATTAAATTATCGTCCAGTTTAAAGTGGTAAATCAGACTAGAAATAGATTTGAATGCAATTTTTTGGTACAACAAAATGATGCTCATGAAATGTTACATTGTCGACCCATAAGAGCTGTGTCTCTTTATCACGAAACGCATGTTTATTTAAAAAGTTTTTTTTAGAACTCTATAAGGTTTTAATGAATCCCAAATCCATTTTTAACAACTTTCAATTTCCAAAAGTTAGTTTTAATTTTCTGAAACCCATTTTTAAGGATTAATTGATACACACGCGTATGTAATATGAATACAATATGTACTTAAGCATTAATAATTAAGCTATTCATCATTATGTTCAAATGTTTAGAATAAATACACTGTTAAAATGCTTAGAATACACTGTTACATGTATTTCAATTATGTATGATTTTGAGCTGAAAAACATTAGTTTTATTTAAATTTTTCTTTTATTTATTACAGATAAGTTATGAATCTATTAACCCGAAACGGTTTTAACGACAGATAAACAGACAAGCAAAATGGGTTAATTAGATAATTTTATTAGCAAATACTTTGTCTAAATTTAAGGTTTTTTTATTAGCACCTGCCTCAAATAATTTTCAAAAACTTATTTCTACCAAAACAGAACAAGAAACAATTCTTACTCGATAAATTATTAATTTCTACACAACGATACAGATAGATACAACGATTCTACAAAGAGAAATTTTTTAAAAATCGGTCCATAGCCAATCAAAATTTGTTCATTAATTGTACATAAATTTTATATATTAAGTTTGACTTGAAATTTTATATATTTGCCTTGACATTAAAATAGCGTTGAGAATTGGAAAGGAAACTTCAAACAGGTAGTGAACAGAAAGCTTCAAAATTATGTTAAGTGTACCAGTTTTATCTAATCGAATGGCTAGAATCGATTCCAAAACTTTGGTAAATTTGCACATAATAATA
Source organism: Chrysopa pallens (assembly GCA_020423425.1). NCBI lineage: Eukaryota > Metazoa > Arthropoda > Insecta > Neuroptera > Chrysopidae > Chrysopa > Chrysopa pallens. The sequence goes on from CM035591.1 coordinate 32,480,916, forward strand.
GTTTTCATCCTTCTGAGATCAACAATAAAGGATCGAAGTAAATTTTTTTTATTACTTCAATTGAAGCTCCATTACTTCACGAACAAGAATTTAAAGGTACTGTTTTAAAATAAACAAGACATTGACATTCGTAATTTCTAATTAAACAAAGAGCGAAATTCTTACGTTTGACGTCAATTGTTAGTCTCCATATAAATTACATGTAAAGCATCGTTTCCAAGAAAAAAATATTGGATAGCTTATACGTTTTCGAATCAATTTTAATTTCATTTTTTTAATCTTGTTATGGTATTGAGCATAATTTTATATTTCGATTTGAAGTATAGCATATTTAAACTCAGTCCTGCCCCCTATTTCGAAAAAATATTTAAAAAAAGTTATAATACTTTTAACATTCAAAAAAATAATAGTTTTTAACACATTTGTTTCACAGTATGACGTGACTCTAAAATGCAAGAATATCTTGTTGAATTTAATGATTAACTTTTTCATTCAAACCTCGAATAACTACATTAATATAATGATTTTTAATTGAAAATTTAATTCTTATTTTTAAAGTCGCTTTGCCATCTTATACTGGACTAAAATACATATATTTAAAGTTAAGAAGAGTCATTACTTGCAGTGTCTTTCAAATCGAAAAATATATTATATATATAAAAAAATTTTAAATCAAAAAAATACTGTAGAATTAAATAAGTAAATCAATATAAAAATATGATATATATATATATAAAATTAAAATTAAAAAAAGATGAATTTTATGTGATTTTCACTTTTGTAAATTTTTAAAAAATGATTATCAATTAATACATTCTATAATAATGTTATATTAAAGTGATATACATAATTAATTTAAATAATGTAAATAATAGCTATTAAAATTATTATTATTATTATATATATATACTTTTTTTTTTGGTTATTAGTTTTATAAAGTGAAGAAAATAAAAAAATTAATTTAAAGTATATTCAAAAGTTTATTCTATATATTATGTAACTATATGCAAAATAAATGAAATATAATATTGATGAAATAATATTAAGCAAGATATTATATTTCGCATTATTTATATTATTGTTGATATTTTTAAAAAAATTTATGTACATTTATTAAAGAAATATCATCTTTGTAAGGAATTTCATTTCATTTACAGATAAATATGATTATTAATTTAGAAAAAACTATTTAATACAAGCTTTAGTATTCAATATTTGTTTGTACTAAAATAAAATAATAATTTTATGAAAAGGCTTAAAAGCTTGTATCATGCAAGAAATTTTAGTTTGATTTTTCTCTTCCCTTTTTCTACTATATGTGTTAGCAATAGTTAGATAAGAATATTTTGTAATGTTGTCATTTACCTAACCATGCAGGGTTATCAAAACCAATCGTGTATATTTAATCGGTTAGGGTTTTAAATTTATTTGCCAGATTTGACTTACACATATTAACTAGAAGACAACTTAAAAATTAATTATATATAATTTAAAATTTTTTTAGCTATTCCTCTTAGATAGGGGATTAAATAAAAATAAATTATTTTAATCTTATTTCCCCTTATTATTTCGCATCGATTGCATAGAAATCGCTTCTTCCTAGCTTACATACACGCGAAGTTTGTTTTAGGGATTTTTTCCTAAAAAGAAGGGGGAGGCATTAAAAAATTATTTACTCTCTATTCTTATTGTAAATCAATCCATATCGATTGTAAAACACCACACTTTCTGAGTTTGTATAGAAAAAGGTTTGTATTTTTGAAGTTTTTCCCCAACGGTTTTAAAATTCCATAAAAACTTATAACAATGAATACATCATTTTTATTCAATATTCTCAAATTTAGTTGGATAATAACGTTTCTTCGAGCTTGTCATATTTAATTATTTTATTAAAAATGTCTAAAATAACTTATAAACGGTAATTTTTCTTTTAAAATATTTAAATAATATGCCATTACTTTTTATTTATTTTTTGTGGAGTATAATCAATTAATTTTCGTATTTAATGTTTTGATAGAATATACAAATTATGCTTGGTTTCAAAAAAAACAGAAAATATTTTATGTAATATGAAATGATATTCTAGAAATAACGACTTTTACGAAACTTTTTAATATTTATAATAAAGAAATTACATGTTTAATTGCAAACAATTAGCAAAATATATTGTTTTAAAAAAATTGTATAGGTATTGAAAAATAATATATTCATTTTGATTAAAAATTTGCTTAATGCAAATTTTTTCATAAGATTTTTGATAAATTTATAAAGAAATGTGACATTTATATTTAAATAAATATTTTAATTTTATTATTAAAAAAATAACTGATTACCTACATTTAAAAAAAATTTAAATAAATAGTATAATATTTTATTAGCAATATTTTTGAAATAATAATATTTGTATTCATAGATATTTAAATAAAATCTTCATAGCTTGTTTAATTTTAAAGTTTGTGAGATTTTGTGGGAATTTTTTTAATGAGGCAAACAATTTTGGAGACATATAACTAAAGCTATGCTTCTTTAAAATGGCAGATTAATAAAAAGTACAAATCACTATAAACATCAAATTTATTTCGAAATATTTTGCCTAAACTTAGAAAAAAGCATATTCAACTCTAGATGAAATATTTCGAAAACTAGTTTTGCCATTCCAATTTTAGTCCTGCTTTTCATAAAATAAGATTTTTCAAAATTTCCCAAAAAAAATTGAAAGATCGAGAGAATAAAGGTTTTTGTGTTGTAGCTTATTGTTGAAGTTTATTAAAAAATTGTTAAATTTTAGTTGAGTTATAAAGTTTAATAAATAATGCTTGAAGTTCAATCATTTGCTGCGTCCACTAAGGCTGGCATTACCTATTCCATTTTTTTAATACGTGCTATACGATGAATGTATAATATGTAATATGCTATAAACAAAACCACGGTTGTATAAAAATATATAAATAAATGACTGTGCACAAAACTAAAACTTATTAAACCTATTGTTAAAACTAATTGATAAAACATAAACGTGAACTATTATTTAAAATTTGAGTATTATTAAAGAGAACTCTAGGATTTTTCTAATAAATTTTGTATTTTATAAATACGTATTTCGACTACAAAGTAGTCATCATCAATATGAATTAGGCTAGTTATAATGATTCTCTGAGGAGATGTTAATCTTTGCTAATTTAAAAGTTAAAAAAATACGTATTTATAAAATACAAAATATTTTGATCTAGGAAATTGGGGCAAAAAATCGAAATTTATTATTATTTATAAATAAATATAATAACTTTCAAACAGCTCATCAAATTGTTGAATACAATTGTTCACGTGAAATTGACAATGGTCTAGCAAATGCGATTTAAACATAGATTTAATTTCAAAATTCTATATTATTACCAAAAAACAAACAAATATTTCATTAACTGGTAATTCAGAAAAGGTGGAATTGCGTATTAATATGTTCCGAAGAAAGACGAAGATAATGCTCAATATAAAATGCATATTGCCAGACGGTTACCTTAGCGATATAGTTAAAAACAATTAAAATATTGTTTCTAAAAAAAATTTAATTAGTAGTATTATAGATTTACCATTCAGGTGTCAAATGTTCTATTCGAGTTCAATTTAGAAATATATACAAGCATTCCACCGGGCCTGAACATTGTGAATAAATTCCCTCAAATATGTTACAGTAAAAAAACCTTATTTGGCTACAAAACACAAGGGTCAATTAAAACAGATTCACGTTCAACAGGAGTGATACTTCATTTCCTTTTAACAAAATATATCCAGTGAAGAAGAAAATGTATTTAAATTAACATCAATTAAAATTAAACGCAGGTTAATTGTATCTCTGACTTCTAAAATTTTGAGTAATCTATTTATCAGACGATTTTAGCCAACTAGATTTAATATAAACATCTGTGTTATTATCTTAGTTAAATAAATGACATTAATTATATTTAAATAAATAAAAAATGATTTCATATTTATTTGTTTATTATTAAATATTTTACAAATTACCTTTAACATTTGTAAAATAATGGAAAAGAAATATCGCTTAACAAAATTAAATTTCAAGATAAAAATAAAATTAACTTTTAAAACTGTGTACAATTTTTAAAGACTCAAAAAAATTGTATTTCGTAAATATAGATCATGAATTTTCTTTGCCATAACATTTTACGATCTATCTTTCTATATCCAAAAGAACTGTTTTTGGATGTAAAAATCCACAGCATTCCATGAATTTTTTATAATTGACAGAAATCATAAAACAATCATTATTTAGTGCAAAACTCATGCCGTTTTATGAAACGCTGTAGAATAATTTTTTTAATTTTCAAATTTAAAATTGAGTTAAGAACAAAAGACTAATTACATTTATAAATTTTTTTTATTTATTTAGACAGCCATATAGACTAACGTATAGGAATATTTTACAATTACAATACATACGGGTCAAATTAATAACCTCCTTTTTTAGAAGACGGATAATTAATTATAATGATATGATAATAATTAACGAATTATCAAACATCATAAATTGCAACCTATGTTACGATTTCCAGAAATATTATTAATATAAACAACAATCCTGCTATTATAAAATCCCTAAAAAAATGTTTTCCAAACAGTCATGACTATAGGTTTTAAATAAAAGCCTGTTTTGGTGTAGGGTAGGGTTAAAAATTGAGATCTGATTGTTCCGAAAATGTCTTAGTTTTTTGCTGATTAAGTAAATAATTTTATTGAATTATAAATTTAAAAAATACAAAACAAAAGTATCTATTATTTTACTATACGATTTTCATTAAAATTAATATTGTATGTGAATACACATGCACATGGTTATAACAGAGATTGGACGATTTTACTACAATAATATTATTTTTTGTCAATAACAAATATTAAATCTTATATTGAATCTTTTAAATATAAAATTATAGTATGTATGTGTTTATTCTATGTAGGTGTATTTTAATTTTGATTTCCCCTATTTCTCTATGATAAGTGATTCTAAAATCGATCTGTATATCGTATCATATCGTATACCACTAAATATGGTTTAGGCTTGTTCTTAATTGATTTTATTCAATTTGGATAAATTTTTTGTCATGATGCTTCGAAACGAAATAAATTACATTGCCAATTGCTCATTTATTTCCAAAATTCAATAATTTTCAATGATATTTTCTACCAAAAACAGTTCTTTATTAAAGTTTCATATTAAAGCCAAATAAAATAGTGAAATTACAATTATTATGATAAGTTTAGATAATGATGTTTTTATTAAAAAAATATATATAATAAAAAATGAAGAGAATAGGACCAATTTATTATATAAAAATAAATATAAAGAAATTAAGTGAATAAATTAAAAGCATTAGATTTTACCAAAAAATAAAAAATCTTAATCAACATATCATTTTCCTAATTGTAAAAAATTTAATCTGAAACCAATTAAGCAATAAAACAAGCTGTATTAAATTTACAATTGAAAATTCGAATTTTCCCTTTTTTGTGTATTTGTTAAAAACAGTTTTCTGGCACTTAAATGTTTAGTTCTTGATGAATAGTGCATACTACTACTTTATCAATCTATAGAAATCTAGTGGATGATACATTTATTTATATTAAAAATTTGTCATTAATTATTAACAAATTTAAAAGAATTAATGTTAATTCTTCTCTTACTTGAACAATTTTCAACTACCATTAATTATCATTTCTTGTAATTTTTTAATAGTTTTTATTTGACTTTTACTAGGCATTTCTAGTAAATACTATTTATAGAATGAGTAAAAAGTTTTAATGTTTATTCTCGCAGTGCTTCTTCATTCATTTGAAATCCTTCCATATACTTATTCACAGAGAGGAAAGATACATCCATATAATCAAATTATGGACTGAATAAACAACTGCAATATTATATATATTAATCCTAAAAGAAAGCCTGTTAACATTGTTTTTCTATAGTTTATTAAGTTTTTATCACATAATTTTTTTTTCATTGATTTTTGAGCTATTGTCTACTTCCTTTTCATCTTCGAAAACATAAAAACCAATAGCTTAAATAAGTTTTTGAAATTAAGCTGTCCATTATAGTAATGCTTCTAGAAGTAGACTCTAATTTCTAATAATAATTTTAATATGCATAATAAAATTGACCATAAATAAGTTAGTGCCAAATATTATTATTTAAAATATTATTTCAAAAAATTGCATCTGAAATTCTTCTAATATGCAAATTTCACTTAAATATCTAATAAATAATTTATTTTTCATATTAAAAAAATTTTACTACCCGATTTTTTTTATTTACATATTATATTGTTAATTTTTAAAAAATAATATCGAAAATTACTCCTGAAATAACTTTTATAGAATATGCAATTGCTTCACTAAATTAAAGTTAATTCCTGATTAACTCTATTTATATTATTAATATGCGATAGTTATGTGACAAAAATACAGATACCGTTAGTTTGTTAAGTAAATAATTTGTAATTTTTTAATTATGAATAAATAATTAACTAAAAAATATTTGAATGGAACAAATGTATATTCCGAGGGAGCACTTTAGTTAATATATGGTGCTAATTTGTTCATGGTGTAAAATTGTACATAAATATAAATTTAACAAAGGAACCCACTTATTAAAATTTATAGAAATTTATAGTTTGTTATTAATGTAACAATGGATAAATATTATGTAATACATCAATTTTATTAAATAAATTGAGACTGCGTTGAGATTGCGAGCTTATGAACTAAGTGCTATGGCCCGCCTGAACTACGTCATAGTATAAAGACTGAAATTTTTTCTACCACGTTCTCAATAGAGTAGTGATCAGTAGTATATTTTGAAATCTTATGCCTTTGGAACAGAAGGTACAAAAAAAAATTTTTAACAGTTTTTTTAAGATTATTGAAAAATAATAAAAATTAGAAGAAAAAAAACTTTAACATAAATATCTACGCTCTAACTGTTTTTTTTTTTTAATTACAGCAAAAGAGCACAAAGCACCTTTTAATGTAAATATTTATTCTCGACAACATAAAACAAGTTTTTCTTACTCTACCCGAAAAGCGGAAGGTTTCAAAATTTATAAACTATAAACACTGATTACTACACTATTGAGAAAGCACAGAAATAATTAGAGTTTTTATACTACGACATATTATGGAGGGTCTTGGTCCTCAGCCCTTATGAACAACTAAACAAAAAAGTGAGCAACTCAATAAATTTATTTTGCTCAAATTTTTTAAACAAAACGACGAATAAATATTCAAAATTATTACATTTTAGACAAACGAAATTAAACACAATTTTCGGAAAATTCGTATTTTGTGATGAAACTTTAGACAGTTAATAAAAAAATATAATATGTATCTGTTATACTGATTCATTTTTAAATTCTATTTAAAAATTAAAATTAAGTTATATCTCTAAATTAATATTAAAAAAATAATAATTGTATAAAAAATTCCTTATAATTAAGTATACATTGTAAAAATATAATTAAAATTAAGTAGAACATTAATTATAACTATTAATTATAATATATTAAAACAGTAGTGATGTTTAACTAAATTGTAATAGGCTGCATATAATATAAGTAAATTTGGGAAAAAAAATTAACAATTAGGGAAATTCGAAAAAATTTTAACGTATAAATAAATTATATAATCAAATTTATAATGGTATATATTTATTTAATATTCCTTTATTACTTTTGTAGATCATATTAGTATCATCAAATAATTATTTTCAAGGCATTCACTTGACTAAAAAAACTACACGGCCAATAATGGACATTTAAATAACAATATGAAAAATTGTTAGATATTGTATACATTTAAATTTCCTATCCTCACAATATTCAGAATTTTGAATACGATTGAATATTAAATTTCCTATTCATCCCATTGACTTCCTATTCATTCCGATTCAATTTCCATAGGATTGAACTTTTTTATCAGGGTGGATAGAAGTTTAATAGTAGTGACGGCAATTTGGGTAACATGCACTTGAGATTCGTCGCGGTTTTCAAATGATTAAATTTTCGTTTGAAACAATTTATTCAATGCGCGTTGTTTCAAATTTTTTCAATACTTATGTCAAGTTATAAAACATCATTTTATGTGCAAATTTTTAAAATCACAGCTAAAAATTTTTTTATAAGAACGAACACAATACTCCCGATAGTGATAGATATAACTTAATTAAATTTGATTTGAATATCACAATAATTCAGCTTTTTTCGCTTTTCTTACTGCACACAGTATGTATTTCTTTGCGAAATACTTCGAGGTGTTCTTATCTCCCATCCGTATAACTATGGTTCTCTTTGAGATATTCCCATTAAATATGACACAAGTACTATTAGCGCTCATTGGCGTAACGAAATTATAAAGCTTCCCTTGTAGGTAGAAGACTCGAATTTAATAGGATGATCAATCTGTAAGTAAAAGTAAAGGGAAAATCGTAAATCTAACGAAGCTTTTAATTCCCCCTTCCAAGGGGCTAAAATAATAATCAGGAGAGGGTACAATAACAACACTTACCGTGTATATAGACCGTTGTATTTTAATCAATTTTTTGAATTCAGATTTTTTTATAAACAAAATTATAAACATAGACATAGGTTTAGTGCTCAGACATCTTACAATCTGAAGTATAAAGAGAGGAGAGGCAATAAAACTCTTAATTCATAAATAAAGACAGCACCGAGAAAAAAAAAGTTTTGTTTTGATTATTTTTAAGACTTTAATTATAAAAAAGGAGTGAGATCCCTTCAAACAATACTCAATTAGTCCTAAAAATATTTTGAGATAGAATTCTTTAGGATTTTCAAAATTTACGGTAATTAGCTCTAGACTTTATTTAGTTAGTTTTTTTTTTTTGTTTTTTTAAGTCTCATTTGTATGGATATTTCATGGTATAAATTTTTAAATTAGTTTTACTTTCAATTTATAATTCATTCTTTGTAATTTTGTAAAAGTGTATGAGTATAACTAATACTCTTGGTAAGAAGAGTGTTTGATTTCAGCAGAAATTTTTTTGGGAAAAAACTCTTCGACAAGGCCTTCATTTACATTCCAGTATTGTGCATACCAAATTTCATAACAATTGAATACGTATAGAATAAGTATTTTTTAATATAATTATATATATATATATATATATATATATATATATATATATATATATATATATATATATATATATATATATATATATATATATATATATATATATATATATATATATATATATATATATATATATATATATATATATATATATTATATATATATATAAATCAATTGCTGTTCGTTAGTCACGCTAAATCTCGAGAATGGCTGGACCAATTTGGCTAATTTTGGTCTTGAAATATTCATGAAAGTTCAAGGACGGTTATAACGGTGAGAAACATAAATAATAAGTAATGGAAAATACTATAAACGACAATTACATTTTCGAATACAAAATGTTCCTAGCTGTGAAACATATTTTGTCTTTTTTTTTCTCACATGTTACAAATCATTTCCATAGAAACCAAAATCTAATTTTGAAATTCAAAATAAAACTTCTTTATCTCTTCTCACTAGCAGTATGACGAACTGTCAACTATATAAAGTGTGCATATCGCATTGTTCAAGTATTACCGGAATCATTCGTGGTTCAGGAGGTCCCTATACCTTTCATCAAGTGTATGTGTACCACAGCAAATATTATCGGGTGAACGCGGTCCCGGGTGTACCCCATTAAATACCGGGTGCATATAATGTACCGGGTGCATACTAAATACTGGGAATCCGATAAGAAAGGATTTGAAATTCTTCCCCTAAGGGTAGAATTGCATCCGCATGTAAACGATGTAATATCATATAATAAAATGTGAAAAATAACACAGCAACGCGTAAACCGGGTGGGTATGCTTCAAAATATAAATTAATATCATCATTTATTCTGATTTGCCTGCCGCAGCTTCATTATTTAGTTATAGACAGTTGAGAATATGTTATTATACTTAGGAGATATTGATTGATGTTGATTAGAAATAATTAATATAACAAAACAATGGTTACCCGGGTCAGCTATTCAAAATATAATTTATTTATCTCTTCTTTTCTATATTAGTGGTTCTGGACTTCCTTTTACTATTTTTCTTCAAGTATATGAGGACCACAGCACAATCTACACGAATTGTGGGTGCACGAGTTAATGGGTGTCACACATCAACCACGAGTGTATATATAAATATTTAGTGTCACGGGTATCCCATACCAAATAGTGGGTTACACATCAAATACCGGGCATCCCAAAGATTTTCTGAAATTCTACCCCTAATGGGATGAAAAGCAGAGGCAAAGTTTGTATGGGACAACGGAATTCCTTCGTCCAATCTGCTTCAAATTTTGCATGCAATCGATGTAATATCAATTGTCACCGCAACGTGTCCGGGTATGCTTTAAAATATATATTAATATAATTATTTATTCTAATTGGCCTCAGCTTTCAGTATTAAGAAATAGAGGAAAGTTGTTAAGAATATGTTATTATACTTAGAAAATGTTGAAGTTAATTAGAAGTATGTGTCAAAACGACGTTTGCCGGGTCAGCTAGTATATATATATATATATATATATATATATATATATATATATATATATATATATATATATATATATATATATATATATATATATATATATATATATATATATATATATATATATATATATATATATAGATATGGGAGAAAACGATACCGATCAGTTAGAGTTTGGATGTTGTAATTAATTAAGTAACAAGCAGGTGCGGTTGCTAGTAGCCGTATTGGATAATGAACTCGTCCCTACAGCATTGGTGTTGTGAACATTGAGTGAGATTTTTGACTTGATGACAGTCATGTTGTGTAATTAGTTGAAATGTTGTAAAACCATGTGGAGGTAAAACTGTTGAAGAGTATAGACATGGAGAGCATATATAGCTGTAAACAAATGTAGTACCAAATGATTGATCTATTTGCGTTGTACAATTTATTGAACACTGATTTATTAGGTAATACAATTCAATTTTTATGTAGATTTACCGAATTAAATCATAATTTCTATTAAACATTGTATATGTCTGTTTCATTTGTTTCTGAGCAACCATAGTAATACTACATTCAACTGAAATTTATTTTACGGTAAAATTTTTTCTTTAACAATATAAGTATCTTTAAAATCGTTATAGAAATTTTTTTATACATGAATTTAAAATACATTTCAATTCGTTAGGTGTTCTAGAATTAGCAAGCATTATTTACAAGCAAAAAAACAACTTCGATTTATGTTGTAGTCGTAAGACATGTTTCTGACGTACTATCCAAAATTAATTCCTTTTAAAATTTTATTTGTTACTTAAAGTTTGAGTAATATATAAATTTTATTTTTATTATTTTACTTATTGTTTTTAAATTTATTTTGTTAATTTTGTGAAAGTATTATCGTGAAAATAAACTTATTTGTTATATAATTTTTTGTGACAATTTTATTATATATTAAAAAGAAGGTAAAATGGCGTGCCATCAAAATGTTTGAGATTTTTTGCACAATTATTTAAACTTTTATGTTGAATTTTATTATACACAGAGAATTAGAAAAAGTTTATTAATTAATAACTATTGGAAAAACCAATACAGAAGGTCTCAATGGAACGAAACTAATTATTGTTTTCACATTACATTATTTTTTAAATTTTTGAATTGATATTTTTTACTCAAAAATAATTTGTTTTGGATTATAATCTCTCAAGCAGCATCGTGCCCGGGAACAAATAGATCGCGCGGAACCCCATTTTCAACGATTGATTAGTATTGTCAAATTTAGAGTTCCGCGTGAAGTCATTTTTTAGGAAATATTATCTTATTTAAATATTTTTTTACAAATATCACTTTTCGTTTTCAAGTTATAAACAAAAATTTGAAACCGTATTTTCTTAGCTTTTGTATAACAATTACAACTTTTTTTCTAACGATTTTTAGCAGATATTTCATTAGACTATCATGGTAAGAAGAGTACTTTATTTTTACTTGAGAATTTTTTTTCAGGTTTTCTTGCCAATATTGTTCATACAAATTTCATATCATTCATAGAATTTTTTTGTGTTATTTGTGCTCAAAAATTGCTAAAAATACAATACAAACAATACAATGTATATTAGAGATTGTTGTTAATATTGAGGTCTCATTTCTCGTGTCATTTCCACTTAACCTCTTCAATAAATTTGTTTTAAAACTCAAAATGAATGCAATTGAGTTGCAATTTCAATAGATAAATGTTTTGAATAATAATAATAAATTTTATTACTATTATTTTTATTGTTTTATTTTATTTCAAGCTTGTTTCATAATAATAATTTTTTTTGTGTATTTTTCTATCGTTGTCAAATATGTCTCCTGAAATTATTGCTAAAATATATAATCAGTGTCTTGTCACGTTTGAGTTATCAGTCTCGAAGTTTGAGAGTGTAATCTTTGTGACCGTAGGTACATAGAAATATAAGACAAATAATATACAATAACAATTTATTCAAAACCTAAAAATATATAAAAAGAGACTTTTGCAACAATAACAATCTTTGTAAGCCCTCATACATTATAAGTACAATATGAATTAATTACACCTCTCCTTGCCCGCTCAGAGTTTTTTAAACATATTAATTATTCAAAATTAAAGCTGAAGCTAACGCTAAAACTGGTGCACCTGTTGCATTTTCTGGTAATAAACCAGAAGATCCAGCAATATCTAAATGACTGTAAGAAATGGGGTTCTCTGAACCACTACCATTATTAATTAAACCAGATGCTAAAAGTAAGAAACCACCAGGACCTTGATGACCACGTGGTGTCATAGTAGATGGTAAATTATTAGCTTGTATTATATCATCCCCTTCAGACTTTGCTTCGTGGAATTGAATATCTTCTTTACGCAAACTAGAAATTTCAAATGGGTCACCAATTTCTGCACCAATTTGTGATAATCGAGTATCGTGACCAAGTTTCCGAGCTGGGCCATTATCAAGAACAATGCTATATCCTATACCCATAGCACGTATAGCGTGACCAGTTAATGTTGCAATGGTATATATATGCGTATTTTCTGGGGATTTTTCTGCTAATTCTCTTGCCTAAAAATTGTTTGAATCAGAATTAAACTTTATAAACAACGTTAATTCAATTTCATTCAATAAGTCTAACTATAGTCAAGTATAGTCGTTCCATCAAAAATAGTCAATTACTTACAAAACATAAAGAATCGACCATAGCCATACGACCTTCAGCATCCGTATTTCCAACTCGAACGCGAGCACCCGAGCGAGCAGTTATTATCTCGTCTGATACATATGCATCAGATCCAACACTATTTCGTACCATACACATGATTCCTACAATTTTCACATTTGCTGGAGCTAATAGTGATACAACTTTCATAAATCCAGCTACAGCTGCTGCACCACATTTATCACGCGACATTCCTTGCATTACACCACCGGCCTTAATATCTGCACCACCGGTATCGTATGTTACACCTTTGCCCACCAAATAATAATTTTGTTTCGGGCTGTCGCCATCATTGCACGGATTGTATGTTAAAAAGATAATACAACCTTTGTGGCGGTCTACATGCTCAGCACACCGGTTTACGGCTTGAAATAATGGAAACTTAGTTTTAAGCTCCTAAAAATAAATAAACATACAATTTAATATTTAAAAACAGTCTCTTCCATAAATCATCAATGATAATGTACATAGATGATGCTGATCGAATACTACTTATACATTCTTACAAACAAATTATTTTATGCCAAGCAACTTTATTTTTTTGTGATGTTAACTTATACTAATCTTGTTTGATTACTACTACAAATACTTACACTACTATTTGAAAGTACATCAATGGATATATTTGAAGATTTAAATTCATTTTCAATGTATTCTTGCACTTTTGGAGGAGCCATTCGTTCTGGATCAGATCCACCAATATCTCTGGCAACAATTAGTCCAGATTCCAGTTTTTTAGCCAATGTTATGATTTCATCAATTGCAGGATTTGATGAATATACGCCCAAAGCGTCAATTTTTTTAGCTTTAGCCGGTATATCTTCCCGTACTTCCAATGGCTGAAAAATGTTAATGTTCTTTTTAAAACATATTTGCGGGGAAATGGCAAGAAGTTGTTCGACAAATTATCTTATATAGTTAGTTAAAGTTTTGATTTTCAGATCAGATAATTTTTTCCAAGAAATCATATCATATAAATTAAATAAATTTTTTTTGAAATCTAAGAAAATAAACATTAATCTTAATAAACAATGTGCAGTACACCGGATATAGGTATTTTTCGAATTGTTATTACCGTATTTACCAACAGATCATTAAAATTATATTGTATCTGCTTAATTTTTCCATTTATGAACCGATAAGAACAACTAAACTTTACAATGTTGAATCCCGTTTGGCAAATACGAGTTCAAACTTGATTGCTCAAGTTGGTGTCCGTTTTAGTGGTTATCTGTTCCATAAAAAGTTTTTTTTTTTTTTTTTTGTTAGCAAAAAAAGTATTACAATTTAAATTTTGAAAAAGCATCCGACTACCTTTAAAACAATTTTTTTTTATTCGTATAAATAGTATTCGTTATAACCAAAGAATTAATATTTTTTAGTTATCAAAACTTTTAGTTTCTTATTTTTATTTTTTTACAATTATATAATATTGAATAATGATTTATTTTTAACACGCTTTTATTAGCTTCACTCGTATGTTTGTTTGTCTGTAGGTAACTCTCTGAAGTTGGCTGCAGAACGCATCTGAACGGATCCTTTGCATGAGAGTAATAAAGATAGAGCTAGTGCGCGAACTACGCATGCATGCGTGTTTTTTTAGTTTTTTTAAACTATTATATATATTATTATTTATAATTAAAATGCTTGGCAACTTTTGTACAGTATACTACACGAACGCAAAAACAGGTTGAAAATTTACAAAAATCAAATGGTTTTGTTTATTATATCATTAGAACTCTAATTTCAGTAAGATTTTAATCAAAAAAATATTTATGTCGATTATTTCAAAGTTAGGTCTGAGCGTAGTAAAAAATTTTTATCCAGTTACTGGACACAAGGAGTGAAGAGGTTAATTGTAAAGATGTTTTTTAGTTAAACTACATTCAAATAGTATAAAAAATAATGTTAAAGGCATGGTTTTGGCTTTGAATGAAGCGTAATCTGTACTTCTAATTTTCAATCACTTTGTTAACTTTTAAGTCCAATTTGGTGATTTATTGACGAGTTAAGTTATTCCTAAATAAAGTAATTCATACTTGGCAAACAATTTACAAGTATTATTCTAACATTTTATTCATAGTGCAATGGCATAATATACATAACACAAATCCTTTTTCTGTTAACTTGACAAGTAATAATATGTTTAACCAATGACCGTTTTCAAACAAGAGTACATTATGCGTCATTATATGCCTTAACTCAAGTTTTGTTACATAAAATTAGTCTTTCAATAAAAAAAAAAAAAAAACAATAACAATGCACTTGGTACTTTTATAAATTTTTCTGTATTTTAAAGTTGTATACCTTTAAAAAACACTTTGAAAAAAACTAGCCTTTATTAATATGTTGCTACTTTACTAATATTTCAAAAAATTAATTATATGTCAATCATCATAGTGCCCTTAGAACATATTAAACGTATAAGAACAATAATCCGCAGTCTCGGCTGTATTCAGAGACACTGACAAAAATTTGCTAGGATTAGAAGTACTGTTAAGACAAGGAAATTTAATTTTACAAGAAAATAATGAAGATCCTAATAAAAATAATGTAACATATTTGTTAAATGCTTCCATTAATAGCCAGTTCGTTGCTCTTTCCTATAATTTTAAATGTGAAATTGGAAGAAAAAACTATAATAATGTTTAACTGTAATAATTAACTATATTGAACGGGTTTTTCCATTTTTTTCTCTATCAAAATTTAGTTTTTATAATTTATGATACATATAAATAAGCTAATTAAACAATTAAAAAAAATAGATAGCTGTTTTAAAATTATTAGTGTTATACAATCACAAAAATATTTTTAATCTCAATCCTCACATACGAAAACTGGAAGCCTTTGGTCATTTTTTGACAACCTTATTCTTAAGTTATTATTTTTTGAAATGAAAGAGTTAAATGACCATCTGTGAACCAAAAGAGTATACAAGACGTCAAATAGTTTTTGTACGTGTATTATACCGTTAGTTGGTATACAACTAACGGTAGACTAAAAGTATATTTTTAATGACTATGTAATGTAAAAAACAAATTATATTTATTTCTTACGTAATGTAAAAACAAATTATATTTCTTTTTTAGATTATCTTACATTTAATTTTTTTTTTTTTTGTTTTTTTTTTTTTTTCGTTTCAATATTTAGAATTGCTAACCAATATCAATTTGATTTAAAATTATTCTAAAGGGAGGTTAGAATAAAAAATTTCACATGAATAATACATATATATAACATTGAATTTTCATAATGCAAAATTTCTTATTACCATTTTTATGAAATTTAAAAAAAAAATGTAAACTAAGATCTACAAGCAAATTTAGGTTTGCGGTTTTCAGGAATGTTTTAAATGCAGAATATGGAAATATTTATAATATCCGTTTGATTTAGTGAAATGATGCACAAATCAAAAACAAAAACGGTTTGAAAAATCGTACCGGGGTTTTAGAGGTGAGCATAAAATATCTAGATTATGATATAAAATGCGTTTTATCGTACCTAGTTTAATGCATTTAATATTTAAAATAAAATGCATTCAGACTATACTATGCGGTTTTTATGGTACTGTATGGTACTGTACATTAACCATTTTTGATATTGCTATTTTAAAATTTTCTAGGGTAATTAAATTTGAGGAAGATTACATTTATTTTTCGATTGGATTGTAAAATAGATATCATTTTTTGTTTTTTGAACTTCAATTACCATAGAACAGTTAAAAACAGCAATATACACATTTTATGCTTTATAATTATTCTTTCGTTTTTTACGTAATCTAAAAAGTGTACCCAAAAAATTGGTAAATCATGTCATCAAAACTCAAATAAATAAATTTCCTTATACCGCCTTTAAAAATTGCCAAAAATCGCTCTATCTGCTTGTAGAGATTAGTTCAGTCTTTTTCATTAATGGTAAGTGCTTATAGTAAAAATATGGCTCCCCAAAACTAACAATTTATCTTTTATTTAATGTATGCAACAAAATTATAAGATGTTATTGTTTATCATAAAAAAACAATTTAATTTATCTTTTATAAAAGTTTATAAATAAAAAATTATCACAAACACACATAATCCATGTGACTCGATGGGGCGTTCACTATTGTATATTTCAAATCAAAGCAATTACCTCAATCGTGTATTATTTTTAAAAATAATTCGAATGATAGTATTAGACTTTAAAATAATAGAAGTGCATATTAATTTTTTTGGCATTGTTGAAAAATTAGTTTCTTGTCTGGTGAACCTGAAAATTTAATATCAAATTTAACTTACCACATAAAGTGCTTCTAAAGCTCCAAGCAAAGTGACAAGTTCACAATTTTTAAATTGTTCATATTTTTCAATAATAATAATTGGTTTATTAACGCCTGCTGATAATGCCCGTTTAATTGCTTTATAAGCCGTTGTCTTAAAAACGCGAACATCATCATAATCTGGATCAATTTTCCCAGTGGAAGCAAAAATTAATCGCCCTCCAGCAATATTATCTACCGGTAAAACCGTCACTTCATTTTCAAAATTGTTGTCTAAGGAAGCAGCTGCACTAATAGCGTTTTTAAACAATGATGGAATACTTGCTGACGGCCAAGTTATCAATATAATACCATTGTATGCAGCCTGGGAAAAGTTGTGTACTCGTTCAATGGCAAATTTCAAATTACTATTAAAACAAAAGAAATAAGCAACTTGATTTTATTTAAAAATACATTTCATGACATTTAAATCACACAGGAATGGCTGATTTGCTTAAAATATAAGTAGCATTAAACTAATAAAAAATAAATTAAAAACCCTACCTTGCCATTTTTACCAACACGTAATCAAACAATCCTTTTTGTTTAATAAAATAACTTTGTTATCAACTGAATGCTATCCGCACGACTGAACTGGACTGAAATCTTCAGAACAGTGTTTATGAATTGTAAGTTTTATAACAGATTTATACTTTGTTTATGATAAGAGATAATATATGTACCTACTCAAGTTTAAATTTTTATTGATATTAAAATATGTAAGGTTTAAATAGAGAGTATTCATGTCTATAGAAATGTTATCATTAACAGAACTATTGAATTTTAATAAATTCTTATCGAAAAAAACAAAATGGTCGATAAAATTACAGTATATAACACAATATGCCCGTAGTATATAATACCAATACCAAATAGTAAATTGAAATGTCAAACAATATTCACACAGGACTGTATTGTATTATATATAAACGTCATTTGAATTAAAATATATTGTAAATTGCTCGATAAGTCTTATTAGAAAATTGATTTAGTAAAAAATGCCATTCAACTCAGATAAAACCTAGAATTCAGATCATACCTCAGAATAACTAGAAAATTTTAATGGTTTTGAAAATATGACTAAACCTAAAGTCATTCGATAGCTGGGTTGACGTTGATTTCAATAATTTACATAATAATACTAGATCTACTTTATGTTGTCGATGACCATTTGTTTATTCTGATCTCCGCTTTGTAAACAATTATCAAGTGGGAAACAATTAGTACATTCCTGTAATAGATTCGGAATCGACGAATTTTAAAAATTGAAGATAGTATGAATGCGTATGTTGTTTCGTACTTGATAATGCTTTACCGGACAAAAAATGAACCGTTATTGAAAATAAACCGCGAATGAAATAGCAAAAGCTACTTAATATGTAGAGCATAATAATTCTAAAAAAAACACATAATGCTCAATTTGATACCTCTGAATTTGAATGTTTATGATTCTTAAATACAAAAATTCACCATCCTCAAAATTTAAGTTAGCTATTTTGAAGTAGTATTTTTACCAAATGAAAGCAATTAAAATCCGAAAAAATGTTTTTTAACGATTACGGATTGTGGAATGACAAAGCTAGTAAATGTATTCATATAGATTTCGTCGAAGTATGACAAGGTTCGCGATTTAAATTTTTGATATCTTGTATAGCGAAGTGAATCTATTTCATAGATAACTAGAATACATGTCCATATAATACGACAACACCCATGATGTTTAACTAAATGAATCCATTCCATAGATAACTTGGATACATCTCCATACCATGACACAACAAAAAGCTAGAATATAAGAAGTAAATAACATTTGCACCATCTGCTGGGATACCATCTAATTATTAATGGGGCGCACTTCTCTCAATAAAAATAATAATCATATTGTTTCATTGAACTTATACTTTTTGTATAAAGGAAGAATCATGATCTGTCCTAAGTGTTCTTTTCCAAATCTTTCTGCCTTGTTTTAGATCTGGCGAAGTATTATATAACCATCGTTAGGCTTCTATCCCATCTTGAACATTTTTAGTGGTTACGAAATAATTTGTGCATTGGTATTTTCTCCATATTCAATTATATCCAGATTATTTAATGAATTGCCAATATTTGGTTAGTAATGTACATATTGGTCATTCATGCTAACGGAGACTAACTACAGGTATAACTATTTAGAACTATAAATATGTAAACACGATAGGCATAAAATTTGTAATAGATGGAGTGTTTCATAATTATGTGTAGTGTTAAATATATTATAATAAATAATCATATTTTGTTAGTGAATGGAAAATAATCAAGTGTGTTATGAGTAGTGATTATTTTTGCTACTCTGACGCTAGAGATCTTAGCGTGAATATCCGATAAACTGATTTATGAAACTAAGTTTATAATATTATTTTGTTTAATGAAAAGTGCTTTTAAGCTAATAATCTCCGACAATATTTATTATATTGTATCGAATAAATATTTATTATATTGTATCGAATAAATATTTATTATATTGTAACGAATCATTTGAAAATCAATATTTTACAACGGCATTTTAATCGTCAAAATTATTATTTGTTAGAAACAGAAAAGATCATTTAACAATTTTATTACGATTGCAATTATTTAAATATAAAATAAAGACGAAAAATTTGCTAATTTGATTCATTTATTCTGTTTCCTATGGTGCGATAAAATTTTTTTATTTAAAATTATTGCCTAAACGGTGAAAAAAAAGTTATTTTTCCGTTTATTGTTATATATCTAAATACGGCCCTGCTCACATATGTTCGTTTAAACTAATGTAGAGGACTCTACTGAGATATTTATATGACAGCTGTGAGCCATGAAAAATAGAATAAAAATAGAAAGGGCTCCGTGAAGTTAGCGATCAAAAATTTCTTTTTCAAATTTGTTAATTTATTTTATTGGATTGTTGAGGGTTTGTTGTTGATTGGTGATGTAATTTTATTGTTTGTTGATAATTATTTAATTTGTTATTAACAATTTAAATGGTATGTGTGATGTAGACGAAAAAAATTTTCATATCAATTTAAATACGTTTACGTACGTTGATGATTGTGCATGAAATTTTATTATTTGTTTTGTTACAAATAATTTAAATGATGTTCTATGTAAAGTTGGCGAATACAAGTTTTATATCAATTGTTTTCATTTATTTTCTATCCAGTCGATAGGAAATTGTTAAACTTATTTTAAACTATTGTTACATTTGTTGATTATTTATTTAAAAAAGTAGGAAAATAGTAAAAGATGATAAGTTTACATGACCATGATTTACAACAATATATATTATATCCATGCTTGCGCTCGTACGTCATCTAATGGACGAGATTATAGAATTACTGTAAGTTGGCGAATAAAAATTAACGTGTATCAAATTTTTTCAAAATAATACTCTTTTGAAAATATTTCTTTTATTTAATTATTGATTCAATTTTATTATTTGTTGAAAATTATTTGTTTCATTATAAACAATTTAAATGTTGTATGTGAAGTTACCGAAAAACCATTACTTAAAACTATTAATTATATAAGTGGAGCATATCTTCTTCTATATATATAAAAGTCAATTGCTGTTCGTTAGTCATACTAAAACTCGAGAATGGCTGGACAGATTTGGCTAATTTTGGTCTTGAAATATTCGTGAAAGTTCAAGGAAGGTTTAAACGGTGAGAAACATAAATAATAAGTAATGGAAAATACTATAAACGACAATTACATTTTCGAATACAAAATGTTCCTAGCTGTGAAACATATTTTGTCTTTTTTTTTCTCACATGTTACAAATCATCATTTCCATACAAACCAAAATCTAATTTTGAAATTTAAAATAAAACTTCTTTATCTCTTCTCACTAGCAGTATTTCTAATTAACTTCAACATTTTCTAAGTATAAATATTCTTAACAACTTTCCTCTATTTCTTAATACTGAAAGCTGAGGCAAATTAGAATAAATAATGATATTAATATATATTTTAAAGCATACCCGGACACGTTGCGGTGACAATTGATATTACATCGATTGCATGCAAAATTTGAAGCAGATTGGACGAAGGAATTCCGTTGTCCCATACAAACTTTGCCTCTGCTTTTCATCCCATTAGAGGTAGAATTTCAGAAAATCTTTGGGATGCCCGGTATTTGATGTGTAATCCACTATTTGGTATGGGATACCCGTGACACGAAATATTTATATATACACTCGTGTTTGATGTGTGACACCCGGTACCTCGTGCACCCACAATTCGTGTAGATTGTGCTGTGGTTCTCATATACTTGATGAAAAATAGTATAAGGAAGTCCAGAACCACTAATATAGAAAAGAAGAGATAAATAAATTATATTTTGAATAGCTGACCCGGGTAAACATTGTTTTGTTATATTATTTCTAATCAACATCAATCAATATCTCCTAAGTATAATAACATATTCTCAACTGTCTATAACTAAATAATGAAGCTGCGGCAGGCAAATCAGAATAAATGATGATATTAATTTATATTTTGAAGCATACCCACCCGGTTTACGCGTTGCTGTGTTATTTTTCACATTTTATTATATGATATTACATCGTTTACATGCGGATGCAATTCTACCCTTAGGGGAAGAATTTCAAATCCTGTCTTATCGGATTCCCAGTATTTAGTATGCACTCGGTATATTATATGCACCCGGTATTTACCTGGTATTTAATGGGGTACACCCGGGACCGCGTTCACCCGATAATTTTTGCTGTGGTACACATACACTTGATGAAAGGTATATGAACCTCCTGAATCAAGAATGATTCCGGTAATACTTGAACAATGCGATATGCACACTTTATATAGTTGACAGTTCGTCACACTGCTAGTGAGAAGAGATAAAGAAGTTTTATTTTGAATTTCAAAATTAGATTTTGGTTTCTATGGAAATGATGATTTGTAACATGTGAGAAAAAAAAAGACAAAATATACAGCTAGGAACATTTTGTATTCGAAAAGGTAATTGTCGTTTATAGTATTTTCCATTACTTATTATTTATGTTTCTCACCGTTTAAACCTTCCACCGTTTAAAGTATGACTAACGAACAGCAATTGATTTTTATATATATAATTGACTTTAGTACACAGTTCTGCTTTCATAAAGAAGCTAACTTGCTCTCAAAAGAAGAAATTTTTTCGATAACGAACATCCGGTTTTATCATATAGCGATCTAAATTATTACGGACAAAAATCGTAAAAAATATTACGGACTAGAAAAACAAAACCATCTACCTATAAGAATTTGTATAGGGGAAAAAGTTTTTACACTTATCACAAGTAAGCCATATACAGTCTATGTTAAATATAGTTCTACATTAAACTGGAAACAAATTTAATTGGGCCACACTTGAGTATCATAAATGAATAAATATTTTCTAAATTTATGTAGAAGCGAAAACGAACCGAAAAACTCGAACATACTATGACAGTGAGAATCCAGCTTTAGATATCGGTATAAGGATAGTGGAAGTTAGTGGTGAGTATAATTGGTCTAGGCCTGGGAAAAAGAAGACCCAGTATGTAAAACAACAGCTTCCGATATATGTTTCAAAATGTATGTAGAAACTTCAATATGTTTTTTCGGAGGAACAAAATGTTTTTTTTTTTTTTTTGTATTAGAAATTTTTAGTTTCAAATACAAAAAAGAAATAAAGAGTTAATTATTAATTGTGAGTTATTCACCTAACTAGGGCACTCACTATACTCTAGTATAACTAGATGATTTTGCATTTCATTTGTCTGTACCTATCTATGTTCGTTCCGCTGTAACTTTAGAAAAAATTTACCTATTTGGACTACGGGAATTTTGTTTTAATAGCAGGTTCTCTCACCACTAGACTAATGTACCATTATATATTTATATACTATTTTTGTTTTTATTTAATAAATATAATAATTAATTTTTTGCCATATAATATTCAATTTATCTAAGATCATGTTTTGGATTGTGTCAAATATCTTCTAAATTTTGTGTACGTATTATTTATATACTTTTTATTTACTTCTGAGTGAAGTCTACAGTTCATGGAACTACTAGTTTATAATTTATACCTTTAATAGTCTTCATAATGATAATATATAGGAAAATTAATAAAAAACGTAGTATTCGATCAGATAAACATGACCAAGGCCAAGAGCAGGCTGGAAGTATTTGGTTTTTCGCGTATATCTCAAGAACGATTACAGATACCTGAGATCCAAGAAATATCCTAAAAGTGCATAAAATATCCAAAGGAAACACTTAATTTTTGGAACTATATGACAAGTATTTATATTTCCAATTGAGTGATGACAATAAGGCACATCGCACATGAGGTGATTTGAAATCGGCGATATCACAGCATTTTATTCGCACACGGAGCAACAGAAGTTGCTCCGACTATTTAACGTTTTTTGAAGAAGGAGTAATAATACATTGTTTGTTTTCTAATAACAAAATATGAAATACATCAAGTAATAAGTAATATATAATATAATTTAAGCCATTTGAAATACGCATTTTTTTTACAAATTGTATTCTATAAGTCATATATATATATATATATATATATATATATATATATATATATATATATATATATATATATATATATATATATATATGTATATATATATATATATATATATATATATATAATTTGGTATACAATTTTTGAATCATTTTTATACTCCATATTAAGAATAAGTCAGAGTATATTAGTATTTATAACCCATTTTAGTCTAGTATTAACCCGTTTGTCATCATGATAACTCAAAAATCATATTTTAAAGGTTTGTAAATGAGCAAAATCGGTACATTGGGCTCAATAGATCCATGACCAAATTTAACCATAAAGTTTCGAAAAAAATTTGAACATAGGATTTGTGCAACGATTTTTTATCACATGTATGATTTCAAATCACGAAAATCACGCCGTGTGCGACTATACATTGGTTTCCATAAGCAAATCATATGTATGATATCGCCGATTTCACACAAATCGCGTCGTGAGCGATGTGCCTAAGTTGAAAAATGGGGTGATCCGCGGTCGACATAAGGATTCATTCATTTAACAAACAAATTTTTGTACTCTATTGAATATAGGAGTATTCTGGATACGTAAATGACCATATGAAACATAGAAAACCTTTTACTATTTTATTTTGTGGGTCTAAAATTTTCCCTTAAAGTTTCTAAATACCATTCCGAATCGACACCATGATCTAAATTTTCGGATTACGTGAACCCTAACTTTTTTAAATGGTACCTATTACTAGATTTAGTAATGTAAAATTATTATGATTTTTTTTTGGTACTATTTGGCAATTGGCAGAATTTGGCATAGAGTATATTAAGAGAGGAACCAGAATCGCGTTTTCATGTACCTAGACCTTTTGGTCCTCCAGAACACTCCATGTCCTGAAGGCAAATATGTCTTTTAGCACATGGTGACAATTATACTGTTAGTATTTTGTTGGTGAAACCGGTTGCAGAATTTGGCATAGAGTATATTAAGAGAGGAACCAGAATCGCGTTTTCATGTACCTAGACCTTTTGGTCCTCCAGAACACTCCATGTCCTGAAGGCAAATATGTCTTTTAGCACAAGGTGACAATTATACTGTTAGTATTTTGTTGGTGCAACCGGTTACTTCGTTTTTATCCAATCGACGACAATGTGATCAATCAACCGCTCATTCAATCAATCAGCCGCTGCCTGGATTCAAACCTGCAACCTCCAGTCTAAGAAGTCAAATGGGTGAAGGTATATGTACCTTTATTCATTTGGCCACTGACAATTTTCCCATTACCCAACTTTTAAACAATAAAATATAGAAGAAAAAATTCCAAAACAAAAAATATATATTTTTTTTAAACCAACAACTTTTGTTTAAAATATTTCGCCACAATTTTAGTTTAAATTAAGGACTAACTGAATACCAAAATTTTGTTAGAAGTTTCAATATTTGCTAGCGTTACAAACTTTAGATAATAAGTTATACATTCTGACATATTCTGTATATGTCGAGATAAAAATTAAATTTTATAGTAAGGTGTCAATGGCATGCAAAAATAAAATAAGAAAACATTTTTAATCCAATTAATTATTCAATACTTTATTTAAAAATAAATAATTAAGAATTAATTTATATACACATTTTGAGTGAAGAAAACATTGGGTTAATCCTTAAAAAATAGGGTATACAAAAGAAAACTTTTAAAAATTTAAATAAAAAAATACAATTATAATTAACGACAAATATTGTTATCATAAAAATTAAAAAACAGCCATTTATTTATTTATTTTTTTATAATTTTTATATCGAATAGATTTTTTTAACTTACTTTTAATGAGACTATTTACTTTTTTATTATTATTTAATTATTATTATTTAATTTAAATATTGGATATATTTTTTGTTTAATTTTCACCTAAATATTTTTTAATAAATATTATGGAACTACACAATATATTTTTTTTTAATTGGGCAAAACAAATAGGATGGGATAAGGATAAAATTTATTTAGTATTTTTTTAAAGCTTTATTGAGAGAGATAATATACAAACATAAATTCACTAATTTCACAGATATCTTATACTTATTTCTTCAATCGTTTTAAATAATATCCAAATTGTTTAAATTAGAAAGGATAAAATACGTATTTATTAATTTCATAGTTTTAAACAAAGAATAGAATGCTGAAATTAACTTGAAGTGGATTGCAATATAGACCAGCTGACGTTTTAATTGGTGCGTTTCAACATTATTACCAGTACACCGACCATCACGATTAAGCTAGCGTGTTGGTATAATAGCAAGGAACAAGTACTATATCCTAACTCCATTTTGAATCACAGGATATGAGAGAGATACAAATACACCTTCTAATTTGAGATTTAATTGTTATAGTCTAACATAGAGCTAACAAATACACAACAGTCACGACCTGATAATGATTAACGGTCAATATTTTTGTCTTCGGTAAACTAGAATAAACTATTCTATTCTACTCTATCTTGAGAAATAAATTTCCTGACTTTTCCAGACACTGATTTGAATTTTTCGAGATCATTATTTATATGAGCTTTAATAATTCGAAGATATTAGGTAAAATATATTACTGGAAAAAGCAAAAAAATTTATCTAGCTTATTAATCATTTTGGAACGGTTGTTTAAGACTTTTAGCTTTGAATTGTAAAAAAAAAATTTGTATATATAAAAATTTTCGTGCAATCCCAAAAATAAATTACGAGAAACATACTTTTTCTTTAAATTTCAGAACATTTTTTTACAATCAATGCATGAATCTCAATAGCTTGTTTATTTAACATTTAACTTCATTTTTTTCTTCTATTTTCTCATGTTAAAATTTAGCTAAGATTATTTTTAATGAGGCAAGATTGTCTTTAATCGTCTAAAACTCAACAACGAATTGCTCAAAATTGAAAAATTTGTTTAGTCCTCAACAATTAAAAAAAAAAATTGAAACAACATTTTTATTTAGAAAAGAATATAATTTTTTTATAGCTCAGTGTATGCGTAAAAGTTTAAAATTTCATTTTCAAAGATCAAAATTAAAGAATTACTAAAACACCTTCAACAAAATTGATTGAATTTTTTAATAGCCACCATGATAATGCCCGTATCGATATGAATAAAAAGGAATTTGGAAGCTTTTATCAATTTTACAAATTTTATCAATGGTCGCGGAAAAAATTTAAAAGTGGTTACGGAGCCCTGAATGAATTTTCAGGTTCAGGTTTATAAGAACGCATAGTTTTCTTTAATCCTTAACATTAATTATTGTACAAAAAAAAACTTTAAAAACTACGGTTTTTTATATTAAATATTTGGAAGATTTTGGTCTTCTAGAAAAGAACAATATATCGACTTGTAACAGGCAATATTGAGTTGGGAAAATTGTGTATACAAACTATTTGAAGAAAATTTTGTAAAACATCGAAAAAATTATTTTCACAACCTCCTTAAATAAACAATTAAGAAGAAATTGTATTTGAAAAAATTCCAATAAATTAATAACATTACACCTTGTAATAACCAAACAGATTTTTCTATACTGCTTCTTCGAAATATTTCTTTCCTTGATACTATAGTTGTAAATATGACATATGAAAAATAGGGAGCAGTTTAAATTAAAATTATTTTTCGCACACCCATTATCAAAGAAATTTTTTGCTATCAAGTTTAAAGTACAGATACCTGTGACTAATTTATATTTCTTGTAATTGAATTTATTCAATTCTACAACGCACAATAATGTGGCATTTGTGATAATTTTTTAATATTTAAGTTCAGCCACTTTGATATGTTTTAAAACATCATGTTTTGCATTTTTGTTTTTATTTGATTTGATTTGCAGAATTAATGATTTTTATAAAATTAGCAACACAGTTAAAAAACAAAATCTTCATTTATATTCCACTCATTTAATTTTGCCACTATATCAAACCGACTAAAAAATAGTATTTAGGAAGGAGTAATTAAAACTCAATTTTTTCGGAATAATTAATTACAATCATCATAGTTCCTCCTTCCAAAGCTTTAGTGTGGTCAATTTTATGACAACAAAAAAGGATTATTTAATTCACAACAATACATGGCATCAACTTTTATACTAAATGTTAGCTAGAAAAGGAAATCATTGACTAACTTACAAAATATTCTAAGCACACACAATATCATAAAAAACATTTAACGTAACATTCGAACGATTCTCTCCAAGAAAAATCCACGTCTACATAAATGTGCTAATACTCCGAAAAGAAATTAATTTCATTTAAGAGTTTGTTTTATTAAAAATATAATAACAATAATTTATAAAATGTTCATTGAATTCTATCAAGTTTTGGTTACGAAATAGCACCAGTTACTTATCCGAATTCCTCATAAAAATAGACTAATTGTGGATGATATACTTGCGAAAATACTTGCTTTAATGATCTTTCCTATCAGTGGTCCAATATTCCGATCTAACAAATAATGACATTAAACGAAAGTGAAATAAATTCTTCAGAGTGACTTACAATAAATTTTCAAACGATTTTTTCCAAAACATAGATTGAACATTAAAATATAATTGAGCAAGATTTAAAACAAACTTTATTTCTATTTCTTCAATAAAATACCTTAATATGCAGCCACTAGTTTATACATCTTTAACAATTTCTTCAAAATAGTCATTCCATTTACACACAAAATAAAATAATCTTCAAAGCATAAAATCAAATGATTTCGGATAGTACGCCTATAATTAATGATTTTAAAAGGCTGATGGAGAATGTGTGTTTTATCAAAGTACATAGCGTTTCAAAAGTATCGAAAAAATCTAGTATTCTTACGTGTTTTTAGAAAAATAATTATATATTTTTCTGATGAATATGTATTTGATTTTCAAAAAAGGTATCTTAGTTTTTACTCATTGACACAATTCGTTTATTAAAGGGAATAATTGTTTTTAAGTCGCATGATTTGCACATTTAGTTTTAGTATGGCAAATTCTTACACGTTTCGGTCAATGAGTCTATTAATTGAGATTTTTGAATTTTAAGAAAAAAGCAATCTTTTGGTATATATTTAGAAATTGTTACTACACTTATTTTTTATTAGAGATAATATTTCCATATTATAGAACCTCTAACTACAATCTATCATGAAAAGCACTTATAATAAGTTCATATAAAAGGCTGAAAAGAAAGTGTGATACGTCAAAATAAACTGATTTTTAACAAAACAAATATTATTGACTGAATGCAATTATTGAACGCGTTGTTCTAGAATAGAGATATTAGCTAGTTTTATATCAATGTTACTTTATAGTAAAACTAATCTTTCTAGATTTTGCTTTTTAATGCGTTTCTCCGAATTCAGTACTTATATCATACTTTTTTACTAAATTTTGTCTTAATGAAATATTCTTACTGCTCAAAGTAATTTAAATGCTTTGTCTAGAAATATATTTAATTTTTTATTTTTTTGTAAATGGAACAATATTTTACATCACTTGTGTCAATAAGATAGGTTTCTAAATTAAACTAAAAATATAATAAATTAAAATTGAGAGAAAAAAAGAGAGAGAAAGTAAGAGATCTATATGCAATATCAATCAGAATTTGATTAAAAATAGTAAGATTGAGAGAGAATAATATTTACATTTTTTTATATTATATAATAATTGTTTTTTTTTTTTTTTTTTTTGTCAAATGATGGCAGGTTCTTTGATATTTGTTCGTCATTTTTATTTATTTTTTTTAAATAATTTTTATGGTATTTTTGTTTATTTTTTAACAAGACTAGCTGCTATCCTGTGTAAACGTGGTTTCATACTGCTGCTAATAGCCATTAATGGTGATGGTGGTGGTATATTATTGTTAATTACTTGTGGTGTTATTAATTTTTGTTCTTTAACACTTTGTTCCTTAGCACCTCTGTAAAAAAGAAAAATTAACTTTAGTTTCTTAAATATACGCTACTATGTAGAGGATCTCGAATACAACATTGCAACATCTAGAATTGAAGGTACGTAATTTTTAGATACATATTTCCAATCATAATCAAAAAATTGATTATTAACAAAATTAAGGATTTATCATTCTTCATGAATTTCCGACATTGTTATCACTAATTGTGTTAATATTTATTTAATGATTGATTTCTCATCACTTTGAAATAACGTAACGTGAAGTATGTCTTTAACCGACCCGTTCATTTCGATTGAATTTCGATTAATTTCAATAACATAGATTTATACATTACGCTCTAAATCCTGGTAAAACATAGATCCAGATACAATTTTAGAGCTAGATTGTGAAATAATGTTGTAATGATTATTATTTGTAAATTGTAATGGATATCATCAGACTTATGATCAGATTATAGTTCCATTTTTCTGGTTAAAAATCGATCCATTATAGCTTCAAAATTGCTTTGAAAAGTCTCATAAATGCATTAGAAAAAATAAAATTTCATGATATCGTCATACACAGAACACAAACATCGTTATTACAAACATATAATGTTTTAAAGTTTCTTAATTGAACCAATAAGTAGTCCGTTTATATAATTTCAAACACAACATTTACTATACTGATAGACTTTTATTGTAATTTTCGTTGAGCTTAATATTATCGATTTCTCTTTGCCTATAATACCAAATCCGGACTGATTTTGAACAGAATTTCTAAATGCATACACAATAATCTGTATTATCTATACACAATCTATACATAATTTTAATTTTTTTGTTTGTTCGGTTTTTGTTTTGTCTAATATTATAATAAAATCATAATATTTTTGCATACCAATTGCATACCATAAGTAACCGAATTGCGTAAATACATCAGTGTTACACGTAATTACGTGTAAGTTTCAAATCTTATAAGTTCTTTCGATTTCTTTTGTACTTTTCAATGATATATATACATATATATATATATACATATATATATATATATATATATATATATATATATATATATATATATATATATATATATATATATATATATATATATATATATATATATATATATATATATATATATATACATATATATATATATATATACATATATATATATAATGCGCATATATTTTATACTTACAAATATCTTGTAAGATCTTCAATATCAACCAACATTGAATCTTGTTCCATATGTAAATCGTCGCGATCCATTAAAAATCTTACTAAACCTTCATTTAAACCTTCAATTTGAGTATGTAAATCATTTACAATCACTTGCAATTGAGCAACATTCATTTCTGTTAGAATTTGTCGTGATACTCGCCGACGTTCTTCAGGGAATTGTATGCCAACTTTTTCTAAACTTGATCGTACCATTTCGGTGATTGGACTTTTTTTCTGCCTTTGTCGTTCCACCTATAAACAAAAAAACAAAATTTGTTAAACTTGGAGGAAAATATGGATAATTGAAAATTATTTTTAAAGTTTGATAAAATAAGTTCAGATAATAAAGTTATGTAAAAATCAATAAACATTTTGAATTATTTTTATACCATGCTGAAATTCTAAATTTGGATTGAGCAAAGAGCAATTAATGAAGCATTTAATTTAACTTTAACTAAACAAGTATTAAGACTATAGTTTAACTGTTTCATTGCATAAAATACAGGTCACGTTTAATTACAAAATGACAGTTGTTATTTAGAAAAGTATATTTAAGCCAGCTAGACGTCAATATTTGTAGGTACATAGTAAATTTAGGCAAATTTCCAGTATCAATAAGCTAAAAAATAAGAATTCAAATGTAATATAATTTGGTAAAAACAATTCGAATATACAAATGAATGGCGAGACGTTTATTATTATATTTAGATCGTATAAATGTCAAATTTCATTACATTCGCGTCATTATTTTTCAATTTATTAATTCACGAAAATTGTTTAAATTTGCCAAATTTACCTACGTTATTTAATCCTACGTTTATTGATGATTGTCGGGTCTTATATTTGAAATTTTATGTTTATTTTTAGAATTTCGATTATAACATTTCAAGTGGATGGTAGAAATTTAAAATTTAAAAGGCGTTTTTTTATGATTATTATGAACCCTTTTTCTACTGGAAAAAATATGGAAAATATCTCGTTTCGTTATAGTATAATATTAATATATTGTTGCATACCTCCATTTGCATGTGAGCCATTTCTTTTGCTTGAGCAAGTGCCATTCGTGCTTCGATTTGTAAACGAGCCTGCCGTGCAAAGAAATCAGCTTCAGTCACTGATTCGGTTAACGATTGCGTAGATTGAATTGGTAATGTTGATTGAGCTGTCGGTTGACTAATGGGTAAACTGAGTGGCCTTTGACCATTTAATTGTCGAGAATTTCGAGTATTATTTCCAACAGCCAGTACGGACTTATGATAAGGAGGGGCTCGTGATATATGTTTTGAATTATTGTTATTTGAAATTGCTGGTGTTGTAATTGTCGTTGATTCATTATCAGAATTTGGACTATCAGAATCCGATACGGTTTCATTCATAAAACAAATTTGTAAATTCATCCCTATAACAAAATTTCATAATTTAAAAAACATTTTGTTGCAAGAGATGATCATAATTAAACCTTCCTCAAAACACTATTTAAATCTACATTAAGAAACTTATCAGAAAATTTTTCAAAAATAATTATTATTACCTATATCTAGTTTCAAAAATTAAGTTCAATAATTTAAAAATAAGTAGCCCAAATTATTTAAAAAAATCCTTGGTACCATTATTTATATGCGACTGCTACATTTTATTGCAAAACTCATATTTTACGCATACATAACACGATAATGGTTTCAAAATTTTTATAAATTGGCGAAATGAATAGTTAATTATTTAAATTGTTCTTAGGAGAGGATTACCCACAGCTATATTGACATAATGAGTGTGCTTCTAACAAGCTGTTGACTTTAATTACATGTAATATGCATGGTATTTCAATCAATTATCGCTCACAAATAACTCAAAAAATACGTATCCATATGTTCTAAAATTAGGTATGTACAATATTGACATGAGAACGGAAGACTTGCCGAAGGGGTCATCTCGAAAAAATTTCTAAAGTAAAAATCAAAACTCGTCTACAAGTCCTCCATTTTATGTCACTATTGTGCATTCCAAATTCAAATTTATTAAAATATACTTATCAAAATATTTGGATAAGTATTTTTTGAGTTATTTGCCTCTTTCATTGGTTCGATTTTAAGAACTTTACTTCAACTATATGGGTTATATAAAGTTACGTATATCATCTATCTTTAAATGAAGTAAAACTTTTGAAATAGAACACAATAAAATATGCAAACATTAACTGAAGAGTAATCTGAAAGGATTAACTATGATCGGTTTTACTATTTTCTTTTCAATTTCCATTGTCTTATGCATTATTTAGACCTTACCACTTTGTAAACGTGCTTGAAGACTCGGTTTTCGTCCTGGTCGATCACCTGGTGTATAATAATCATCCGATTCCGATCCCATAGCCAATCTTCGTCGTATTTCCTCCCGATCTGTTCGCCTCTAAAGAATATAAAACATAAAAATTAACTTTAAATAAATTTTGACAAAAAAAAAAATAAAAGACAAGAACAATTTGCCCTTACAATTTCATTAACATCGTTATCATTAATAGTTATGACTTTAATAAAACGTTCAACTATATCTAAATTTTCAGAATCATCGTCAAAAGGTATAACTTTTATTAAATTATCATTATTTTCATTTAATATTGGCCACATTAAATCATTTTCCTCACATTGTACTGTTTTGGTACTAAATGCACGCGGTGAAAAATAATCGTTATTAAACTGATCCTCTAAATCACTAACGTTATTATGTTTCGTTAAAAAGTTTGAAACTTTATTTGTTTTTAATTTATATTTAAAATTGTCAAAATTTTCACTTAATTTCGTTGTTTGTGTACGTAAATTTTCATTAAAAGACGTTGAAACTTTAGTTGTTTGTGTTTTTAAATTAGTTAATATGTTTTCGAACATTTTTGTTTGTTTTAATGTAAACAAAAATTTTCTTACAGGTTATTGTAATAAATATATCAAATCACTCTATATACCAATGTTGCCAGTATTACATAATACAAAGTTATTGATAAAAATTTGATTACGTTTTACAAATCGATGAATAAATCGGAAGTATGTATATTTATAACAAAAAACAAATCATAATTCATTGTCAAAGTTAATGTTTTCTTCAAGAAAAAGAAATTTTTGTTTGAAAGTTAAAAGCTTATCTTGATATGGCAACACTGTTGATGGATTATGCATAAAAACTTGCATAAAGGATATAGCATATTTAAAATAACGTAAGATAAAGTAAGTTATAAAAATTAAACATTAAAAAAGAGACACTTCTCTGATACTAAATATCTAGCTTTCTCTCTTTACCATAAATGCCTAAAAATGGTTTATGGAATTTAATTTCTCTTTTATAAACAAAGCAAAAATGCTATTGTTAAATTAAGGAATTACATTTATTTAAATCATATAAATAAATGTATAGTAAATTGATTTGATTTGTCATTGTTCAATGATTATAAATCTTCTTTAAAATAACAATAAATAAAAATAGGTACATTAGATAAAATTCAGCAAAAAAAATTGTAGATTTTATAACAAATTATTTTCAATTTTTATGCCTTCTAAGGTTATCACTCCTGATTTGATTCAAAGTTTACGGTTTTTTAGACTTGAGAGTGGGTTAATCCCATTTTTTTTGTGAACAATTAAAAATTCTAGAATCTATACATTGAAAATTTCTGAAGACTGGTGACTTCAGTTTTAAAGAAATTTCAAAATTATAGCACTTTTATTTAACGAAAATTTACTATTCACACATTTTAATCTTTTCGATAGTTTTTGATAGATAATCACCGATTATATATATAATAATTTAATGATGCTTGAACCGTCATGAAAATTAACAAAAGCTATGGGTTAAATACTTTAATTCTTTTAATGCACAAGAAAGACAATAAAAAATATTATGGAAATTAATTTACGGAAAGACTCCAGATAATTGAAGGCAGAAAACAAAAATATGAGCATATAGAAGAATTCATTCCAACAAAGATACCTTTTTTTTGGGAATTTCATTGGCAAAATTAACCTAAATAAATTCGCGAAAGTAAAAAAAAAAACAGTGTTTTGTTAATATATCAAAAATTTGAGCTCAAATCGGAAAAGGTTAAATTCGAAACTTGTAGATTGTTAAATTTGATATTATCTTTCGATTTATGTGTTGTGCAATATTAATTAGTGCCTCCACATGAAGAAAAACGCAAAAAAATCTGTTAAAAATCGCGTTTTTTTATTTGAGTTTTAATTTTGTATTAAAGCAACCTTGAAAATTTTTATTTGGTAGTAATATTATGCCATTTGATAGTAATATTTTGGCCATCTGAATTCTCAGATTTTTTGGCGAACAATTTTTAAAAATATTTGTGAAATTTCTATTTTTGTAAAGAATAGTATGATAATTTTTTCGGAGCTCTATTTTTTCGTTAATAGTTGATTTATTATGCATATTTATTTTAAATTTGAATTTTTAATTTTTGTTTAAAAATAATGCCATCACAAAAAATAAAAATTTTTCAATTACCTACAATTTTTTACCTGTAATTTTTGACTTCATAATTTTATAGTTTATCGATACTAAACTAAATGGTAGTTTATACTTTTTTACGACTGTACGACCATTTACAGCGAAGACATTTTTTAAATGCTATTTCATTGCTCCTTCAGTTGGCGGAATATTTTGAAGTTGAAAAGAGTTCCGGTATGTTGGCCTGATTAAGGTTCAGCAAATTTTTTGATCAGAAAATCTGATGTAACTAAATAATATTTATATTAGACCACACACACGGTAAGATGTCTACATTAGATATCAGATTTTCTTATCAGAATTTCTGATCAGAAAATCTGATGGTGTATTCGTACATATAATGCTGTCTGAAGTAGTATCAGAATTTCTGATCAGAAAATACATTGATGTCTTATATAGGCCATCTGTTAGATAAAAAAGCAATTAATATATTTAAAATATTTGAAAGTTCATTGTGGTTCGTTGTACATATCCTATGATACCCGATGATATGCGCTAGCTAAGAATTTGTCTGGTGTATGATCAGATTTTCTTATAGGACTGTCTGATGGTGTCCGATGTTGACCATCAGATTTTCAGAGCAGAAAATCTTACGGTGTGCGCTGGCCCTAAAAGTAACCATGATATACAAGCTCGTAGTTAACATTAAATTTTTTTAAAAACTTGTTTTTGCCTTGTTTATACATACAAGCAACTGTATCGCATTCGATGACTTCATGCAAAAACGCGATTCATTTTTGTAATAAATTATAACGCAGGCACTTATTGGGAGACCAACAGTCTGTCGTACCATGGAATAAACAAAAATCGGAATTTAAAAAATTTAGCAAAAATATATATTTACCGTAAACGGTCGTATACTAGTAAAAAAGTATTATTTCTCACTTAGTTGAGTGTCGAAAAATAATGAAGTCAAAAAATTATAACAAAAAAATCGTACCAGAAAAATTTGTATTTTGTGAAATGGCTGAAATGGAATGAAATGAAATATTTTGAAAAATACATGATAGTAATAGTGAAGATAACTTGTTTAGATACTCGACACATAATTGAATTTCATTGTTTGGACTGTTTTTAATTAGCATTCATAAAAATTTAATTCATTTTTAATTAGCATTAATAAAGCTATCCATTTTAGAAATAATTCTTCTATACGCTCATGTTCATTGTTTTCAGCCTTCAATTATCTGGAAATTAACATTACCAATCTTTAGATTGATTGGACTATATACCAAACTCATTAAAAAAATTTGGAAAACGGTTGACCCTAAAGGCCATCCCTGCAACTTCCCGCTAATTCTATACCTAAGCACTTAAAATTTAACATATTACAATGTTTTTGAGCTTAAAATTTTGTTTTTGAGCTTTGATGTTAAAAAGACACTTGTTCTCGAATATTTCGTTAACGATATCTCTCGAACCAATCAACCGATTTTTACGTTTTTGGTGGCGATCGACGCGGTTTTTTGAGCTTTAATAATTATTTTCTTTCATCAAAAACGGTCCGAAAAAAAATATCGAAGTTATGTAATACAAAACACATTATTATGAAATTTTGATTCGTTCGATATCTCTCGAACAAATCAACCGATTTTAACCGGATTGGCGGCGATCGACGTGGTTGATCGTGGTTGATCGTGGTTTAGATCTGATTTTTGGAGTTGATCGATAGAGTCGTTTAAAAGTTATTTCAAAAAAACCACATTAAAAACATTTTTTTCTTAGTTTTTT
Source organism: Chrysopa pallens (assembly GCA_020423425.1). NCBI lineage: Eukaryota > Metazoa > Arthropoda > Insecta > Neuroptera > Chrysopidae > Chrysopa > Chrysopa pallens. Next base: position 32,518,446 of record CM035591.1, read on the forward strand.
TGAGATTTCTCAAAATCTCCTGGTTCGAATAGATTGTACTCAAAATCTAAGTTTGGTCAAGTCCTTTCGAATGGCACCAACCGCGATGAAATCGGTCGAGCCGTTCAAAAGTTATAAGCGGTTCACATACTTTCACACACACGCATGCAGACATAGTGACAACCTCGCAGGGGTAGTCAGGGAAGCTTCCTGTAACCTCAAAACATCGAGATCAAAACCAATTACTTGAAAATCTTTGATTTTCTTAGCGGGAAATAATAGTAATTCATTATTTCATTTACTATTTAGGTAATTTTAAAAATTCCAATGTGAATATTTTAATACTCGCAAAGGAAATTTGCGGGGAAATTAAATTTAACTGAAGTTTGTAACGCTAGAAAATATTGTAACCAAACGACAGTAACCAAATTTTGACAAAGGTATATGTTCATGGAATCACTTAATTAATATATTTTTATATGTCCATTATCACGATAATTCAAAAAAATAAGATCTAAATAGTAATAGCGACGGTGCCCCTCATCATATCAAACCAACTTTTTTCTCCACAAAAAATCTGAAAAGTTTTCTTTTTCGAAGCCCGCAAAATTTTCGATTTCTCCCACAGCCTTGAAATTGGTGGACATTTGTTTTTTTGTTATTATATAGAGGGAGATCATTTAAAAACAGATGCAAAAACGATTTTGTCCTACATGTGACAAAACGAGACGTCCATTGTCCGACAACATAAAAAATGCTATTTTTCGCCATTTTCAGGTTGTCGGTAACGAACATATGGTTGTGGCGGGCAGAATAGCTTTTACATTAACTTCAAATCGATGTTTATGTAATTTATTTGAATATATTAGCCAGTGACGTCATAAGCAAGTATTTCCCTCTTTATTTAATAGGGACTTTTCTATGTCGATATCTTGTTTATTTTTAAAGATTTAAAAAATTAACATCATACCTCATGTTCGTGAATTAAATACTCTTCAATTGAAGTAATTAAAAGATTTAGTTAAATATTCAATTAATACATATTTTGTGTATTTTATTCTTAGAATTAATTAAAAATAGGTCAAATACTGACTTGATCATATGTCAGATATTTAAACAATTAACGCTGTTAGTTGTCATCTTCACTTGTTATTACAATCATTCGTAAAATATAAAAAAATTCCTTTATACTTTCGATGCCACTTTTCGAAATTTCTGTAAAAATTGAGCAACCAATTGTATTTTCCAAATTTTCAAATTTGGTCAATAAAATGTTGTTTCTCAAAAATAGAATAAAATAGAAATGCAGAAACTAAAACGATAGCCGCTCGAGATCTATTTGTTTTGAGTTTCTGATATGCTGTTTTGTATATTCTTCAATTCTGGTCCGAAATAATTTAATATTTATATCCCAATTCCACCATAAAATTTAGTCGGTCCATTATTATGTTTAAAGTATAAACTTCAGTACTAAAAAAATTGCTATAACCTATTTTATGTAAAATATTAGGTGATAAATACCTAATATAATACATTTTTTCGAATAGAACTATAAAAAATTTCATAAAATAAAAAATGAAATTTTTTAAAACTGTTTCACTCAAAAATGATTATTTTAATAATATATAAACACTTCATTTAAATAACACAAAATTTATTCGAATTAATGAATTTCACTTTCAATTGTATAATATTATTGCCCACAAAATATTCAAAGACTAGGTCATTAACATAATGTAATTATTAAAAAAAAAAAGTATAAAACTTAAAACTAATTAAAATGTGATTACTTACTTTTTATGTTTCATTTCAATGTAAAATCGTTTAAGTAGTATTATTGTACATTAACAAAAAAAACAAAAAAAAAAATAAATAATAATAACAATAATAATATTTAAAAAAATATAATGATTAATAGGTAATTAGCCCTGGATTTATAATAGGGGCAATCGGGGCTATTGCATCGTGTTAGAAACATCTTCAAATAACAATAAATAAAATTATTTTTTTCATTCCCAAGAGTATGGTCAAAATTATAAATATTGTAGTTTCATCAACAAAATTGAGAAAAAGTTTCAGTGATAAATGGTTATTTAAGAACTATCCCAATTCATAAATTTTAATTTCTTAATTAAAAATTTTTAAAAATTCTAGTTTATTGATTTTTATCCAATTTGGGTTAAAGAGGTTGTCATCAGATTTAAGGTCTTAGAACCCATTTGTAACAAGCATGTATGCCCCACATAATTTTTGAATGGATAGATTGATCGAATAGATCGATCGTTTGGAGCGATCTAGAATATTTTTTAAAGGTTTTGGTGGATTCCTATTTGAAATTTTATTTTATAGAAAATTATTCATTTTATATAATTTTTGGTATTGTGGCGGTGTTTTTCAAAGTGCCGAGGTAATACTCTGTAGGTAATGATAATTTTTAAAAAACTTCCTTGGTAAAATAAGACTTAAAATCGTTTTTAGTTATTTACACCGAACTGTTGTATCCGTATTATTATGAACGACCTAATACCCAATATTTATAAACTAATAAGAATATTTATTTTTAAAATTTAAAATGGTTTTATTTATAAATAATTTTTGAACAATTTCTATAAAAAAATTCCAAAAATTATTTACATAATGTTTCTTTTCAATGATTGATTGAAATTCAATAGTCTTGACAAAAATATAAGATTGAGAATTTTGTCTGACTGAAAGAAGGTCATGAGTAGAGCTTAAAACTATAAAGTCGAGTCTCTATTCGTTTGTCTCCGATAACTATCTTGAAAAATGTAAATGGTGCTATAATTCCTTTACCTTCGTTTTTCCAAAAACAATTTGTAAGAGCAAAAGTTGTAGAAAGTTATTTACAAAACTTTTTTCTGCAGAACCAATAATGTAAAAGTTTGTCCTTTGAATAAACAAAATTTTCTGGGTGGAACATTATACTCGACATACATAATATGTCAGAGTATATTTATTTTTGTCTAAAGTTGTAACGGTAAAAAATTGACCAGACAAAAAAAATTTTGGTACAGGTGCTCATAGAATTACTTAACTACCTCTATATTTTAATCAACATTTACGAAAGCACTATTTGTTTTCCATAATCGTGACGGCAAACTAACTAGTAGACTCCCGACTTAAGACTTTTTTGGTTTAATATACATCATTATTAAATACAATCATATTAGTAACAACAAATGACTGAAATAACGTCTTTTTAACAATAAATAAAGTATCGTGCCAGGCATTTGTCACTAAAATAGAAGTGGCACTAATGTATTTTTTTAGTAAGAAATGTTTAAACTTCAATTTGATTATAGTTTGAAGCGATTACTTGATAGGTACGGTAACACAACAACAACAAAAATTATTAAAAGTTTCGTGCAATGGATTTAGCACCAGATTTCACGAAGCACTTGTCCATAATTATTTTCTACTCACTCGAAACTAAATTTTAAAATTAGTTTCATGCGGTTACTCGATTGGTACAGTTTATGTCCAAAAAATGTACCGTAGGAAAAATATAGCAATGTTATGCACTATACTATTCTAGATGGGTACACACCTTAATGAATGTACCAGTTTTAAAGCCCACGGTGAGCACTCTGACTCCTTAACATTCCTTTCACATATGCATTATATTCGGCAAAAGTCCTTACGAACACTAAGTTTTGTAAGTAGACACACGAAACATTTTAAAATGTATTTTCTATTAGAAATCTCTACTGTTCCCTAATAGCTGTTCTCAGTTGAAATATGGTTCAGTCATTTGGTCCCCATATTACTCAACACATTCAACTTTGCTAGACAAAATACAAAACAAATTTTTAAGGGAGCACACGCTGCCCTAAGAAATCAATTAAGACTGGGTAGGACTTTCAACTAGGCATAACCAGTTCGATTAACTTTTTCTCTATAATTTTTCTCTATAATTTTTGTTGATTTTATTTTACTTTATAGTTATATTATATTTATATTATATTATATTTATTGTATATTATATTATATTATATTATATTATATTATATTATATTATATTTATTGTTAAATTACTGTTACTCTGGTCTTACTCTTTTTGTTTTCTGCTTGAAGCCTTCATAGCGCGTATAATATATAAAATTCTCGGTGTTTGTTATTAAACTCATCCGAAATGGCTCGACCGATTTTCGTGAAATTTTGCGAATTTTTTGGGAAGAATTTTTGAAATTCTGCGAATCGGACAACATCCATTTTTCATCCCCCAAAATTTTTTTTTTTTTTTACTTTTGAGACAAAATTTTTTGTTTTTATTTTTTTATGATACAGCATATAAAAATACATACAACGTCAAATTTTCACCCATCTACAATCAACCCTTATTTTTTATCTGTAATTAAAAACTTTAATTTTTTTGGCAAGATTTTTTATTGTTTTTGTCATGACTAAAAATATAAAATTTCATATTACTCATATTACGAGTTCATATTACTCTTAATATTTTCACCCCTATTTTTATTTGTTAATTATAAACCTTAATCTTTTTGGGAATATTTTTATTTTTATTTTGCAGTTGTATCTTCTGGCATTGCAGCAATTTTATTAGATGGAGGCAGAACAGTTTATTAAGCATTTGAGCTACTATTGATCATTCAAAATAATTCAGATGCGGTGTGCAACATGAAAAACAATCGTCTATAGATAAAATTATTATCTGGGATGAATGCACTATGGCACACAAACATTCGCTCGAGGCATTGGATAGGAAATAAAAAAGGATATAATAAACAACGATAAACTATTTGACAACACTTTGTTACTCCTTTCAGGTGAATTCAGACAAACACTTCTCGTTATTCCACGTTCAACGAACGCTGATAAAATCAACGCTTGCTTAAAATCATCGCGACTGTGGCGTAATGTTGAAAAAGTACAGCTGACGGGGAACACGCGCGTTCAAATGCTTCAGGATCCATCCGCCTAAACTTTCTCTAATCAATTGTTAGATATTGTCGATGGGAAAGTTGCTGTACATGATGGATGCATACTGGATGCATAAAACTAGAGACGGACTTCTGCACAATCACCGACATATTTTCCGATGTACACACACAATATGAAAATCATAAAAAAATGTGGACGTCAATTGGTAAAATTTAAAGATGCAACAGTTGTTGCCTGGGTACTTGGTGTCATACAAATCTAGTATGAGTTGATCATTTTGAATGGCAAGTTTCAATACGAAAATGTGTTGCTGCCACGAATCCTTATGATTCCTACAGATGTGCCAATTGAATTCAAGCGCACTCAATTCCCAATTGGATTGGCATTCGTTATGACGATCAATAAGTCACAAGGCCAATCGTTGTCTGTATGTGGCTTAGATTTGGAAACACCATGCTTTCCCCACGGACAACTATATGTGGCATGTTCTTGCGTGGGAAAACCATCCAGTTAATTTGTGTTCGCTAAAAAGGGACTAACCAAAAATATTGTACACTCTATTGCGCTGAGAGATTAATCTTTATTTTTATTCACCTGCCATAATTGATAGTAAAAATATGAATAATTATTTTTGATGTTTAGATAGCTATCAAGAATTGTAATTTAAAATATATTCGTTACTTTAATAGAGATTAATTTATTAACCTAAATAAATCATACTTTCATTGTTTACAACGCTTTCGATAATAAGTACATTCACCCCCAACACACTTATAATAAATATTTATTTTTATTGAACTAAAAAAAATGTTTCCTAGAAATTATATACATGGCAAACAACGTTTGCCAGGTCAGCTAGTACAAAAATTAAAAAAATTTACCAATTCAGTTTCATTAAATCTTATACACACTCATAAATTACAAAATTTTAATATATTTTTTTTTTGTTCTTTACGCCTTTTAAAATGAAATCAATATATTAAATCTTTTATAAAAATCTTTTGTCTCATCATAGACTTGAATTCAACTTCAAATAGAAAAATAGATTCGATTTTTTAAGCTATAATTTATGGTTCAATTATTTTAGATTACATTATGAATAATTTGGATTATGATTTAAAATATTTTTTTACAAATTTAATTTATTTTCATACATTAGTTAAATAAAATCTTCGTATGAAATCTAACCAACACTGTAAAATAGTGATATAAGTATTTCTAATGTTGGTACAATCTTCAAAGGTGATATATTGCGCTCTCTTTATACGTTTCAGATCATAACATTGTTTCGCCAAAACCGTTTAGTTGATTTTAATTTATGCTCAATTAGTTCTCTAGAGTAAAAGGTATCTTATTATAAATGTTTGAAATTCATGATAGCTTTTTTTTCCAGTTAATAAAAATAAATTTAATTTTTAAGATTACTATAACTTTAATATAACAGATAATTTAGAATGGAATGATGAATGTTTACTATATTTTCAGTCGTTTTGTAGAATTTGTATATTCCTTCCAAACATCCTATACACTAAAACGAAGGGCATTAGTTAGATTTTATGTGAAAAAAATCCCAAAGAACAATTTCAAATTTATTTTATAAAATATTGAAAACTTTTAATTTTGCCTAATTTACACTTATTTATTTTTTTTTTTAATTTTTAGAGTGCATTTTCGACTTGAATGAATAATAATTTATTCATTACTTTTATTTTGGAAATAATAATATTAAATAATATTACTTGATAATGACGTTGTAAATAGAAAGTGCACTCGTAATTTAAAAAAAAAAAATTTTTTTAATAAAAATAGGACACAGTTAAAAGTTTTTATTATTTTACAAAGCTGGATTTTCACAAAATAAAATACATATCTATTAATTTTCAAATATATTTTAAGCATTAAATCTTTTTTAAACCTTGTTTTCATATTCGTTTTTATTTTTTAAGATTGTTGTTCATGCCAAAACTTTTGGAATTATTTGTTCGTGATATTAAGTCCTCCATATTTGCAATGAAGGACTTTCTTAAGATAGAAAATTTTAAATTTAAGGTTGAAGTTTTAGACTATCAGCTTTTCGTAAATATTAAAATTAATATTCATTGGTCTATAAACACTCGAAATGGCAATGTGAGGCAGGGGGAGATCTTAGTGAAATTCTATATATTGCTAAATTTTCATGAATATAAAATAAAATCTTTTGAAACTTTTCTGAACAAATTAAAGATATTCGACTAACCCAATCGTAAAAACATTTTTCGGTAAATTTCGAAAATTACTTTTAACTATAAAAATAAGAAAATTATTGTCTAAAAAAAAATGTGTTAATCAAACTTACAATTTCACCCAAACTTTCCAAATCTTCATTTTCATCGTAGGTCAACGTATACAAATCTAATAAAAATCGTGTATCTTTTTTATAATGCCGTCTAGAAATCGATCCCATATTTGTATTAATCATAATTAATTTTGGCACTCGAATAATATTGACAAAACACAAAATAAAAATCACATTATTTAGTAAAGAATACACAGATTACGTTCACAACAAAAACAAATAAATAATAAATAAATTAATAAACTATAAATAAATTAATAGTAACAATCAGCATTTTTTTCAATTTCCTTTAACAGTTAACAAACAGAACTACAATAAATTAACCTGATTTTTATTATTAAAATAATTAATTTATAAAACTTGTTAGTAATTGCTATAATATTATTTTTCAATCGAAAGTTTACTTTTTTTTTGCAATTACTCTAAAACAAACTATTAAAACTGTTACTATATTTTAATTTTGTGTAATAAAATCTTGCCGGCGTGGTACTAAGTACAAACTAAAGTCGGATTGTTCAGTTTACTGCAACGGTTTCACCTCAGTGGTTCCACTATGTATAATAAATAAATAATTAAAATTGTGATTTTTAAATTAATAATGAAAACTTAAAATGAGGGATCATTTTGTCTAATTGTATTTCTTAGTCTTGAATACTATTTGCAAAAATTTGTCAATGAATTTTTGAAAAATTAAACGGTGTTGTTTAATCTTAATGAAATTATGTATTTGATTTTAAGGGAGATGTTTACGAATTGTGTTATTGTTAGGAATAGTTAGTTATAGCATTAAAAATTTGAAGTGATATTGAAATATTCTGTGTTCTACATTAAAGAAAATTTAATTGTTTTTCGAGAAAATTTTATAATGTATTGTGTAAAATAACCTTCGTTTTCTTATCAAATTTTTCATATAAAAATTGATTGTAGGTAATAAAAATCTTATGAAATTATTTTGAAAAATAATTTCATAATTTTATTATAAAAACATAATACAGATATTTTTATTTAATATAGTATATAATTTCATATGGATGTTTTTAGAACTTTTGTGTTAAAAAGGTAATATTAATAAAAAATTCAAGGCTGTTAAAAATTGTAATTATTAACGCTAATTTTATTAAATAACTTTTGTGTATATGAATTATAAAAATCATTAATATATAGCTATGATATGAATATTATTAGTTTGATATAAAGACTTCGATGTACGAGTCACAGTGTGAAATTAAGTAATTATTCCCGTCCCCACCTAATATCAAAACTCTGTCGAGCTGAGTTAACTTGAATCTCAGAGAGTCATTAATCTAGAAAACAAGCAAAGAAGAAAAAATAAGTGAAAGCGATTTGGATGCAAAAATTGATATTCTATCAAAATCTTAAACTCTTTAATATTATTTAAAAATAAATGCTAAGGTATTTTTTTATGTTAAAAGGATCGTATGGTGGAACGACACTAAATCTTTAAGGTATTTAAGGAAGTAAGAGCACCAAGGCAACTTTTGATAAAAGGCTTGATTTTTTTTTAATACAAAGTTTAAATATGTCTAAACAAATTCCAAAAATTTGAAGGAGATTGCCCGATCATTTAAATAAATAATTAACTTTAAAGTTGAGCAATTGAACATTGGTCTTATGGGGTAACCTTCAAACATTGATACATTTCTGTATTTTTCTCGTAAAACTGTCGGTGCAGAATATTTTTAAAAAACTTATGGATGAAAGTAAATATATTAGTGATAAATTTAATTCAAAAACATTTACACTTGCCCGACTAATTAAAGTGTATTAATTAAAAGAAAAATAAATGCCGCCACTAGCCAATGTTAAATGTATATCTATATATTGAAAAAAATCATATGGTTACTGCGTTCCCCTTACCGCGCTAGAGTCGATACCTATCCCCACCCCGCCTGGCGCTTGTACTTCCTTAATTCGCCTTAAAGTGCTTGAATTAGTGGTTCGAGAGCCGACCGTAGCGGTCAACTTTTTTTTTATATTTGGTTCATTTGTTTATTGAATAAAATCACAACCGAAAGTAACGAGCATGTGGACAGAATTGGTTAATTTTAGGGGTATCAAACTTTATGTCGATAGTAAACACACCAAAAATTGTTCATAGAATTTTTAACCGGTCAGTTATTGTATGTAGTTTAAATTAAAAACATCTACGAACTTGTCTATCAACTTTTACATCGAAATATTTTTGTCTTTCGTAACATTAAAAGTTTTCAACTAATTCAAAAATTCAAAGTATTAATCTTCTAGTGACTAATCTTCGGCTAGTGTTGTACAAGTCTAAAATAACCAATTGATTGAATAAATCAAGTTAATAGAACTTTATTCAAGTTACGAAGGAAATGTTATTTTGAAATATTAAATATTTATTCTTTGAAGGTAAGAAAGGCTATTATCCAATATGTAGTAGATTCAAATTCAGCACGCAATGCATTAATTAAAAGAATTAATATCTACTTGAAAGGACATCTTAATTGGGTTTTTTTGTACGAAGGTCATCATTTGTAACTAATGGAAATGATCAAATCTATGAAATTATTTTTCTAAATCTTTCTCCCAATCCCGGAAAAAATTATTACAACAGGGTCTCGATAAAGTAACAACGTCTACAACTTAACAAATTGAGTTTCGATTCTCTCGAAGTCCAAAATTTTCACTAATACTCCAATTTAATAATGATTAAATCTAGAAATATAATATAATAGTAATACTTGTCCAAATGTCTTTATTTTGATATTAATAATTTGTTTTAAAAAGTATTTTAATTATCGAGTCCGCTTTACAAAATATCGTGACAAAGGCCACAAGAATAGTTTTTTCTATTTACAGCTAGTTTTCTTTCCTTTCTCTACAAAAATTGTATGCAAGTTTTATGTGAGAAAAATATTTTATGATTGACGTTATCTACTAATACAGTTTATAACACCAGGTCTTTGAAGAACGGTTGGTAGTATCAATTGTTTCCTCAATAAAAACTTTTGCAAAAAAACGAACAAGATATTAACATAAAAACCAATTTTGATGATCTTTGACTCCTGAAATTTAATGACTTCCTATTTTATATTTCAAGGTTAAATATATGGAATAAGAGTAACAATGAGACAGACAGATACAGACGACTAATAAGTGTTACTTTTTTTCGCTTTGTTTATGGAACACAAAAAATTACAAATAAATACTAAAATAAAATCATTAAAGTGATTCTATGAGGGAAGGTAGTAAAAAAACTGTATCGACAATATTCAACAAAGTTACGATTGTCGAATCTTTCGTCTAAACTAAAATCATTATGACAATAAGTTGTTAAACTAGTAAATTACCTTTAATTAAAGGGCAAGTATTTTTAGAATAAATTCAGATTAATTAAAATTTAAAATGAAGTTAATCTACTTCACAAAATTAAAACTATCCTTGATTATTAATAATTAAATAAAATTTAATTAGATATTCAATGCTGTAAAAAAGTTAGTGAATATCAAGGAAATTATCCGTTAAAGAAACTGAAAGATTTAAAAAATAATAAAGTTTTATAGTGCAGTAATCTACAGTCATCTCTTAGTAATATTCAGAACAATTAATCAGACACTAATATATTATTTGAGCAATAATTTATGTATATCATCTATCAATCATAATCTGAACTATACAAATGAAAATTTAGAAATTTGAGAAAGAAAGAAAACTATAAATGATCAAACGATGGCCAAATGATTTCTACAAAATTGGGAAAATCTGACAAAGGGGTGTTGGCTTAGGACAAATTTTTAATCGGCTATACAGAAAAACTAAATAAGACCAAAAGTTGAAACTAAGTAACTCATCATGACCATCGATTCCATAAAGAAAATTCGTAAAATCCGACAAATGGGTGCTACAGGAGCAGATCTAAAATAAACTATGATAGCATAGATGTTGACATACATAATAATTTGTAAGTATAGGAAACACAACAATGACTACTAATCCATAACACTAAAACATGTGGTGACAAAAAAAAAAAATCGTCCATCAGAATCTTTCAAACATATTTAAAATATAAAATATTCAATTTTGTAGACATTTTATACGCTCTTAGCGATGTCATTACTTGGAAGTAAAAATATAAATAATGATTATGTAAAATATTCAAAATTGTAATGATGACCAGAAATTCAGAGTTTTTGATTTGTGGAAATAAAATAATATTTCACAATCATTACCCATTTTACATAGAACCTAAACGTGAAATTTTTTTAGAAAATTCGGTCAATATTTATTTTCTCGAAAATATTAAAGGAATATTGAAGAGGAATTGTTCTTTGAAATACCAGCGTTCTTAGTTATAAAAATAAAACGAAATTTATGAAACGTACACCACGGACTTTTAAAATTTCTTCGAATTGAATAAAAAAATAGCGAGCGTTATATCTTCGGAAGGGTCATTGATAGGTTAGATATTTCTAAAATAGGATCATCCCGATGAATTCCACTATTGTTTGCCATAAATTTATAAATATTCGTTCAGTAGTTATGGATTTATACGTGTTCGTCTCAATGAGTTTCACACATGGAAAAAGCGATAGATAGATAGAAATGAAATAAAAGTTGTCAGCAAATTCCTTACGCCGGAATTTATATAAATTTTTGTAATCGGAACAAAATAAATTTATTCTACACACAATACTGATATTGCTCGGAAGATAAAGGTGTATTTTAACTTGGAAGATAAAGTTGTATTTTATAATTTGAAATCACTATCAAGAATTCAAGTTGTCGTATTTTGTTGTTGTCGACTATACGTGTACATTGCGGAATAAGTGAAGTTTATAAGCAAAATTTACGGTATACTACAAACCTTTATAAACCCATCACTGTACATTGGTTGTTTTATTAAAGCATCATAAAATGGATTATTTTTTTCAATTTTATATTCAGTCATCATTTTTAAATAGGTATGATATGAACAGTTAACTAATTTATTTGTAACAAATCACTTAAAAACTATGCGACAAATCACTCACACAAAATTAATTACTAAATTGTTAATTGATAAATAATAATAATAATTATTAACAAATTTACTTTAATACAAAACTGAATGATTTTTATTTTATTTATTTTTTTTTGTATTTTACAATTTCCTTGCTATAAATAGAAATATTTATGTGGAATTAAATTACGTTAAAAACTGATAAAAGTATTTAACATTAATTAGAATAGATTTGTTGTAAATTATTACAGTAAAACTTGTTAACTAACATATTTAAGGATAATCACTAATATTCCATGAAAATTTTTCTAAATATTGATTTAGATCAACCTTAATGTCGAATTTGCCAAAAATAAATCAGAAGTAAATAGAAGTTTGGTAAACATTTACCTCAGTCTTATGTTTATCGCGAATATTCCTGGAAAATATTATTTTGCGTATTTGTATTGGATTTTGAATTCTACCATTGCTAATTTAATGCTCATTAATTTGTTTTGTTTTAATACAACCAGTATTAAAGTTGTGACAAAAAAATGATCTAAATGTTCTACATCGAAACCATTTATTATGATTCTAAATAAGTGTTCCATTTTAAAATCTGCCTTAAGAATTAAGTCTTTGAGGACAATAAACTTTACATTCGCAGTTATAATATATTATATTTAAACAAATAATTGAGAATGAATTTGACAGTAGTAGAATTCTTTAAAAGTAAAATATTTAAAAATTAAAATTAAAAAAAAAAGAGTTCCGTATATGAAAAATTAATGTAAACTAAAATAATTTTGTAATAGAAATAAGGAAATGTAGATTAGGTTGTAAAGTAAAGTTGTTCAAAAGTGTAATTCTTGATAAGTAGAAATTGGTATATTCAATAAGCAATACATTTTTTAAAATAAATATTGAAAAATTCAATTTTATTAAGTATGTCTATGAAACATTTGATCATTTAACTAGAAGATATCTGTGCTAGAATGCACAACTTTGAGAATGATGAGAAATTCATCAGGCGTGTCATGGATACATACGGAAAGCGACTTTATCATGTTCATGAATGATATGTAAATGGGTACTTATTCTTCCAACTGCAATTTTATTATTATGATTAATTTTTACAATTTAATAGTAAAAGTACTCATATAAAATTTAATGAAACTCCTTAATTACCATTAAAAATAAAATGCCTACAAACAAAAGCATAATATTGTATATAAAAATTAAAGGTATAATTTAAATGAAAAAATATAACATACATATTAATATTAATAAAAACATAATATTTTATCACAAAGAAAAAAAAAACAAAGCTAAATTTAGCTAAATTTGTTCAACTAACTTCATAATAAAAATGATTTAAGCTATTTTGTTGTATTTTTTTTAAATATACAATTAAAAATGTATACATGATATTTTAATTACATCAATTTTATTAACACTGGGGTATGCACGTATACGGGGGATTTTAAAATTTTGAAAGTACCCTCTCTGGTGTATTATTTGGCGAATCAGATGTTATAGATGTTACATTATTTGACGATTTCCTAAATACGTATTATCGAGTTCTGGGAGAAAATGGTAGTGGATCTTATAGATTCAAGATGTTTATTACCGTAAAAGATATAAACAATTTCTTTTTTAATTCAACAATTTTCGTTAGAAAATTTTTTATATACTTTATGGATTGGCCATAATTTCGGTTTAAAGTCAGTTCAATGTAGACATACCTATAGTATATTTATAGCGTAATAGCTCATATATTAACTATATGCATATATTTTGTGTAATTTAAAAATCTTAATAATAATAAAAATACAAATGTATAAATATGTGCAGTACATTTATAAAAGTACATTTATTAAAGTACCTTTAATAATAGTTTCCACAAATATGCAATAATGTTAATCTTCATATCCCTTCTGAAATTTTGTCAATGTTTTCCCAATTGAAGCATCCTGTATGATATAATGCCTTAGAAAATAAAGCAATATAATACCCAAGCTATACTCTATATTATAATAATAATTATTATTATTATTAACACATTTTACTGTAAATTAACTCTATACTACACCATAGTGTACTACTGTGTAAATATTACACTGTATATAGTATACAATAGATTTTATCAAATTCAACTAATATTTACATTAATTTTATATATAATTTGTTGAAATTATTGGGTAGGACGTACTGACTTAGTTTAGGAGTAAATATGTTCAGGGCAGTTATATTAATGTAGAGCTTGGATTGATTAATAAACTTATCCGTGTACTGTAGTTAGAAATGTTCTCATTTTTAAGGAGCGAATACGAAAATATCTAGAAGTATTTATCAGGTATTATCCTGTTTTGTCGAAAAATTCTAATTTTATACATGAACACCTGCATAATTTCATTTCATATTTTACTTCCCATCACTTGAGTTTCTTTAACGCAATCCTGTTTAGCTTTACTTAACTCTTTTATACCTTTCCTCCTCTCGGACATCAAAAAGTTCTTTAGATCGTTGATAATATAGCATTTTGAAACCGATAATCCTATTTATATTGTCTTTATGAAAATGTGTGTGTTCCAACTTAAAACATAGGATAGGTTTTAGTTACAATTTCTACCCGGAAGAGGATAAAAAACGGGTGCAATTTTTTTATTAAGTTCTCACATAAAGTGTTTTATAAATTCTCTTAGCATCATTTGTGTCAAAACCAAAACTTAAATTTGAAATTAAAAAAAAAATTTATTTATCTCTGCTTACTAGCAGTATGTCGAACTATTAACTGTATAAAGAGTGTATATCACATAGTAGTATGCATATTAAGTTTCACCGGAACCATTTTTGGTTCTAGAGATCCATATACTTTCCATCAAGGAAATGACTACCACAGTACGAAGTACCGGGTGTAAATCTAGTTTGATATTTGTATATTTCTGTGACGTGCAGTGAAGGCTGCCTCGGGGTTCAAGAGTGTCGAGGTAGCGGATGTCCCATACCAAATACTGGATGACACACATCAACCGTGTCTATAAGTTTAAAAAATACAAATCGACCATTTATAATTATTGTAAATTTTGCATACAGCTTCATTTACAAATCCATCATACTGACATTCTCCTATAACATGAAAATAGTATTGGCTATGGCCAATAAAAATATCTGTGAGAAAATTTTTTATTAAATCCTTATATCTTAGGTTATCTGACTTAATTATATATAAATATATTTTGAACCAGTGGTATACAAGTTTTAAGCTAACATATGGATAGACAGGTAGAAGTTGTACAAGGATAAGTGTTACAAAAAGAGGGATCGCTCAGTAGGCATTGTAGCTTTTGCTGTTAATAGGCCATGTTTGACATATTCCATGTGTCAAAATTTAGTAAATTTAGTTTAATTTTATTCAGTTAGACTCTAGTGAGAAGAAAAACAATGATGTTAACGTCCCGTAGAAACAGAAGAAAATCTAGAACATAGGTACAACATCAATATGATTGCAAAGATTCGATGAACCCAGGCAAATGTTGATTATAACCGTTGAGTCATATGAAATGGGAGGAAAGATAATAAAATAATGATAATATTCTTTTAGCACTCAAAATACGCCCACCTGCTCTGAAAAATGCAACATATAGTGGTCATCTTTATGAAGCTTATTTAAGATTAAGGGAGTTGTATAGTTTACCTTTAAACTTTTCCATAAAAAAAACGGTGTTAGCCATGACATCGAGTTAAATTTGTGTTGTATTGTAAACTAAGCCACAATCGGATACAAGATACTACTTAGGAAACATGCAAGTCAGGAACGTTTCAAAAAAGTCTTTATCAAGACCTCTTTAAGATATTCCATCACCACTACGTAATGACCTCTTTTTCAAGAATGCTTACCTAAAAGTAATTTTTTTTCTAAATTCCTGCGACAGGCTTACAAATCTTGTTGCCCAGCGTATCAGCCATTAAATCTAAGTGTAAGCGTAGAGTTTAAAAAAAATATGTATCGATTTTTGTAAATACAATATCAAATATTGTATTTGTTGTTATCATAAATTTTATCTTAGCTAAGAACTGTGTTTTGTATTTATTCAAAATATAAAGTCAAAACTATAAATTGCAAATAAAAATTTCAAATAACTAGCATTCAAATCTTACTCCTATCTACTTTATCGTATGAACAAAAAATATTACTAACTAGCGAGTCCTATACTGACGTTAAGTTAAAAGGGTACATTCACATTTTATATGAATTTTGATAATAATTATAAAACATATGTAGATAAGCATACATATTAATATGCATGCATTTTAATTATGTGTATTACATTTTATTTATACATACAGAATAATATTGTGATAAGCGAACCGAATATTATTTTTAAATGTGGTTTGTTTCTTTACTACGTGTATCACCAAACCACAAAAAATACTTTGGCTGACATTTATTCTAATGTTTATTATTATTGTTCATAAAAAATTTGTCGTTAACGTAGTCGGTTATCATAGTGAGTCATTTTGATACTTTAATCACTAATATTGCCACAAAAACAACTGTTTTGGTAGAGTATGAAATTTTAAAATCACGCTCTCATTAATTATGACCAAAAACATATTCGGATCCTAATGTTAAACTAAACGCTACCCCATGTAATACTTTCCAGACGATTTCTTAAAATTCAAATTTGCCTTGAAAACTATCAATTAAATCGTTAAATAAATACAAATAACAATTCCAAGCATCATTTCAAGCCAACAAAAATCAAAACATTTAAAAATCCATATTAGTTTACGAGCAGATTAATAAATTTCGGCACTCTAAAAGATTCTGCTTGGAATAGTGGGTACATTTGAAAATTCACTAACCCATTTCTAAAATAAAATCAATTATATACGTTTTGGTTCAAGGTATCTAAACGGAGTCTGATAAAATTTCAATAAAATATGAGTGCTGAGTTCAATCGAAATTTTGTTGACTCTTTGTAATTTTCTTAAGCTTTATGGAAAAATTATAAACGTGTTTCAACTTTATAAAACTCCGTCTAGGTACGTTAAACCAAAAAAATTAAAATTGGTTCAATTTAAGAGTTGGGTTAGTAAAGTTACAAAAATTGAATACCATGCTAAACAATAATTGGCATTTACGGTGGTTTAAGAATGATTTTTAAGAAGATTTTATTAAGTTTCATGCATTCGAGAAAATATAAAGAAATAAAATACATTCTCAATTTTTTAAATTTTACTGATTAAATCATTTAATTAATTGATATATTATTTATTTTGTGAGAATTGATTATTATGAAGTAACAATAGAAACTTTAACTTCGTCGATTACGTATAAATCCCACTAATTTCTCATTTAATATACCTATACAGAGAAAGTACTTCCTCTGACCCCACTATCGCAGTCGATTCTTTCAGTACCTGGTCTCATAAACTATCTATGTACCGGTTTATGGCCCACAGATCGCTTCTCTCTTTATGAAGACGACAGGAGCAAGAAACTGAGTATCATATTTCAAATTGGAATAAATAATGGATACAACCGCCAAATTATAAGAAATCTAGTTAATAACAAAAAAACGAAAAACAAGCCATGCTAAATCAAATATTCCCACATATTTCATACAAAACATTTGTATGTATCTCTCCTATATTTGGGGAATATCTCACAGCAAAGTGGAAACCACTTTCGGAAATATAATAAACATGGACTGAAAATTCCCGGGCGTAACACATAGATGCTGCTAGTTTTATTGCAGTCACCTTTTTTTCATGTTTAAACGTAACAAACCGGAATTTTTGCGTCGATATGTGACAATGGATGAAACATGGATCCATCACTTCACTCCGGAATCAAAACGATCGTCATCTGAGTAGACAGCAACTGGTTGAGGCCTATTTTGAGGCAAAAGATAAATCGTTCTACAAAAGTGGTATTGAAATGTTAGAGCGGCGCTGGAATGATTGCGTTGCTCTTGATGGAAATTACGTTGATGAATAAAGCCAATTTTGAACCAAAAAAACTGTGTTTTCTTTGTTATGCCCGGGACTTTTCAGGCCATGTGTTATACAACCAGCTTATAATAATAATGGCAATTTATCTAAATCAATTGTTAATGGCAATTCCACACACAGTTTCTTCATTCACAATAATCTTACCTACTTTTCTTATATATTTGAAAAATAAAAGATATGTTCATTACTTGATAATGACTTAATAAGTAGAAAGGGCACATGTAATTGAAAATTAGGCAAAAATAAAGTTTCCGTTATAATTTTATAAATCATGATGTATCAAATATCTTGTTTGGTGTAGTTTTAGTCAGATAATAGGCAACAATTCTAGATTTGTATTTGAACCAGCTACGAAAAGTCTTTTAAGAAAATAAATTGCAATGTTTTAAAAATTCGTATAGTTCTATACGATAATAAATTATCGAGTATTTCAAGTTCCCGGTAGCCATTTGTAGGTAACAAAACAAATTCAATATAAGAGCATTAAGTGTATCATTCACTTTATAAATATCCATGAAAAGTGCATTTGAATTATTATGTATTTGATTATTACGTAATTCTTCTATTGGATGTGTTTTCATGATATATTAAAATATTTATTCATCGAAAGTCAAAATAATTAAATATGTTTTTGAATTTTTTTTTTACAATTTGTAGTTTTTCTATTTTAAAATCATCATTGAAAAGTTTTAACTAGAAATAAAATAAAAACACAACTGTAAACATATAATGTCATACGTGTTTCTATTAAAAATAATATTTTTAATTAAAAATTTTTAATAAACATTTTTGTTTTTAATGATAATAATCTCGCAATCAAAGTTACCTACATAATAATAATGTCACTTTTATTACAAAAATTATAACTAATATTTTTTGTAGTAAAATTTAGAATATTTATATAGAAACTAACGGTGTAAAACAGATTAATAAAAATTTTCCATCGTCATTTCCTTTCCACATTTATAGGATTCATCTGATTCCAGGCTAATATATTCTACAGGTCTGAACACATTTTCACCAAAACATGAAAGGTGAATGAATATAAACACAGATTAAGTTAACTGTTTTACGTACTTATTTTACTTGATTACTTGTATCATACGTTTCGGTTTAAACTTCAACATAAGTGAGGCCTTAAAATGTATTAATAAAATAATACATATTTATTAAAACTCAAAGGTATATACTAAAGGTAAAAGTATCAGTTATTTGATTTTTCTAAAACTGCCTTTAAATGTCCAGTAGAAGCCAAGTAAACCATATTTAAAATTGACGAGTTTTGACTGTTTTTCGATCTATAATCTTATAGCTCGAAAACGTAGTATTTTAGAAAAAATCACAGAAATGATCACACTTTATTAAAATGGGAGGAGTAATTAACAATGTTAACTGTTAAAGTACTCGACATATGGTTGATTATTAATATTTAAACTATTTTTTAATCATTAGCATTCATAAAATACTCTATTTATTGGCATTAATAATATACTCTATCTATAGGAATTTATATAATACGCTATTTTCTCGAGTCACGTCACCAATAATTTATCTCGCTATTTCTTTACTTTCAATTATCTTGATGACATCAGTAACAAATTGTGCCTAAAATTAGTCACTCAGTATTGTAATACTAAAACGTAAAGACTTTGCGCAAACATCATTAAAAAATTTCCACTCAAAATAATTTAAGATAAATTTTGAAGATTTTTACAAAATAAAGTTTAGTAGTATAGCAGAAAAATTTGATAAAATAAATTCTTTATTATTAGTGCTTGAAAATCTGTCATTTAAAATAAAGTTAGGGTTTTGTGATAAACCATACAAATTTTCCACAATAGTACATAATATAAATATGATTTAAAGTTATAAAGTTTTACACTTTACACTGCGTAGATATGTGACAAAGACGCAAAATATGATATAAATTGTAAGCATAAGGTGGCAGATGAAACTTGCTCGGAAATATACAGAGTTTTTATCATCGAATCATATAAAAAAAATTTAATTCACATAGAGCTGCTGTTTATATACACCTTAAATCCTTAATTGCAAAAACAAAAATAATGAATATTTGTGTACAAATGAAATTAACTATAAATATTAAAATTATTAAGTTGAAAAGTATGGATTTGATGTATTCAATTTAATGTGTTTTTATGAATTTTTTCGTATTAAAATTCGAATACATTTTTAAATTAATAATAAAAAAATTAGAGAAACATAGTTACATTTATAATAAAACCGAAAATTTAAAATTGTTCTTTATTTAACATTTCTACATTTCTTTATTTAACATTTCACATTCTTTATTTCTACATATTTTATTTAACAAATTTCGTGTATTCAAAATTTAAACGGCCTTATAATAGGCTAGGCCCTAGGTCCGGCACTCACGGGCCTTAGCGGAAAACATTGGCAAAAGCTAATTAAATATTAAAGAATTTATGTGTTTTAAAATAGATTTTTTATACATGGTTCGGTTCCTTTTCGATATAATTAAATTAATTTTTTCCAGGAATATTATTTAAAAATCCATTGGATTATCATTTTTTAAAATTAGCAACATAAAAGATGTTGCAGCTTGGAAACAGTAGAAGATAAAGAAAAGTTAAAAAAGAAAAAGGAATAAATAAAACAAAACCCAAAAATAAATAAAACTACCTTAGTTAAATATTTCCTGGTGCCATTCCGTGGTGTTGTAGTTGGAAATTCCATTTTTTTCTTATATACAAATTTAGTAACAAAACTCCACATAAAGATTTAACCAAAAATTTATTCACCAACAATTAAGTACACTTCTAAATATTTTAAATTCTTTTTCACTATTATTACTACAAAAAAATATAAACGCGCATGCCCTACTTTAGAAAAAACGGAACACGCATAAACATTTATAAAATAGATTCGTTTTAATAATAATCGACAGTAATAAGAAATTACAACGATGATTTTGTTAAATGAATGTTAAAGATGTTTTAAAATGACATCATGTCTTTGAATAAAAAAAATAAAATAAAATGAAATAAATGATGTATAACGTTTATAAATTAATTTGAATGTACAAATTGTATATTCAATATTGTATATTCAAATATGTGAAATATAGAAAATTTTATTGGAAATTTAATATATGCCAAACTGCATACAAATAAATTTTGGGAGTTTACAATATAATTTTTTATTATCAATAAAAATATTACGTAGGCAGATTTAGTTCGTTTATATGTAAAATATGTATTTTATTAAGTACAGCTTGTTTTTTAACTTGGTAAATATAAAAAAAAACTCTAAATTAATATGACTGGAAAAAATTGTTTGAAATAAAGTTTAATCACTTGCAAAGCCCATTTAATATCAAGTTCAAGCTTAAATGAGAGTCAACAAAATTTTTTCATGGAATCCTATATTTTTATTGTCCTATTCAACTTATTTTTCGACTTTTTTTTGATATGTCAAGTTCAAGAATCTTTAGATGATATTCGAAATATATTGAGAAGTTGAAGGCGGAAGTTTTTAGCACAGAAATACGTTTGTACTAAAAAAAGGATGTCCGGAACAGCAAAGTGTTGAAATTAAGCTTTGAAAATTACGAATATTTAAGATTTATCCCAGGGTATATCTATCTTAGCCTACCCAGATCTTTATTATTTTAAACAATATAATTTAATTGTTAACCAACTATCCGGTCACATGGTTGTCGTACTCTGCCACCAGTTTCGATTAGTTTTTAATAATTGTCAACCAAGCGAATCATAATGAGATTCATTGTGATTCATTCAATTCAAGTTTGGTAGTCATAGATTCCCGACTAGAAATTATCCCAATACTTATATTGGGGCCCAATTGGGAAATGCAAGGGCTTACCCAAAAGGCTTATCCCGGTTGGGATCTAATTGGGTACCTATTGGGATAGCCCAATTTAAAAATAAATAATTGGAGGTGAGTTTGTCCTTAACGGTAACTAGCTGGGAACTGATCGGGAAATCCCAATCCAGAAAAATAATTTAATATAGGTTTTACTGCACTAGGATTCAATTAGGAACTTATTGGGACAGCCCAAAGTAAAAATCAGTAATGCTAATAGTTCTTTTTTTTGTCTGGGCGATAATTGGGAATTGATTGGGAAAACCCAATGCAAAAATTAATGACAACATTTTGGTTTTACCGTACTCTGACCCTTTTGGGAACATAATGGGATAGCCCAATGTGAAAGATTTTGTACTTTTCGCCTTTCTTTTATAATTTTTATTTTGAATATTTTGAATATTTTGAATAGAGTGTTTTGTTACAAAATTACTCATTAGATAGTGTTCGGGAGTATATTGAGAGTTGTATAGTTACAAACTTTTCTCTATTAAAAAAAAAATGCACATCTCTTAAAATGCTAAATAAAAAAGACATGTCTTAATTAAAAAAAAAAAAATTATATATTTTTATGTGATGTGTATAAAACATAGTGATGATTAACAAGCATTACAGTGATATAGTTTCAAGGTTAATATATGTACTGTCACACGTGTTTAGTGACGTCACCCAAAAGAAATAGAGGGAGAGCCCGTCATCGCCAGTCTTACCACATTGAATAAAGGCTAAAAAATTTTCTGTGCAAGTACCCTACAACAGGTAAGATGGTTTGGTTAATAAGAATCTCGAACCGTGGTGGCTTTGACAGGTTACAGGTAGGAAAGATGAGCATAATTGCTACCCCAAAACATTATAACATAATACGCAATTTTTTAGTATGTTCTACAGGATACTATTAGAATATCATACCATCCGTTGCCAGACATTTTGTAGGGTGGCAACCCCCTGCCAGATGCCTTGAATAAATAATAATTCAACTTACGTTATAATATAAAATCTGATTTTTATGTATGTTACTTGATCAACTATTCAAAGATGTTTTCCAAACGACCAAACAGTTTCAAAAGTTCTAACATTCTTCCAGACATAGTTGAAGTTCGGATATACTAAAAAATTGCGCATTATGCTATGTTTTTGGGCAGCAATTATGCTCACCTTTGCTAACTGTTACCTGCCAAAGCCACCACGGTTCGAGATTCATAATATCCAAACCTTCTTACCTGCTGTAGGGTACTTGCACAGAAAATTTTTTAGCCTTTATACTATGTGGTAGGACTGGCGATCACGGGCTCTTAGTCTAAAAATAATGTTTACTTCCAACAAAAAAAGTTATTAACAAGTCTAAATCTGTAGATTGTACGTCGTAGTGCAGTGAACGAACTTGCATAAATTCATTTTAAAATGTTAATTTTGTTTTATTATCAGAACTTGGGAAGCGATAGCAATTAATTATTTGAATTGAGATTGTTGAATAAATCTTTATGTGTATTTTAATGTGAAAGTTTTTTAAATATTAATGTGAAGAAATAAAACGAAAAAATTAAGCTGATTATTTCGACATTAAATATATAATAAGTTCTGAATCAATTGATGTTTATTTTTAAACGTTTAGTTAAAAAATTAGTGATTGTTTAAGAAATAATTTTGTGTTAACTTCTTTTTCATATCTTCTGATACTATGTAAGTAATTGCAAAAAATGAAATCTTTTTACTTCCATTTAAAGTGCTTGTAATTGATATATTAATCTTTTGAATTTTGTTTTGTTTCAGAAACAAATCTAAATAACAGTTAATGCTTTTTTTGGGAAAAAATTCCGATAATGATATCGATATTGTTCGAAGTTCTTGGCTGACATGAAACAAACACGACCAAACGGTTTATTGTAAATACATGCCACCTCCCTATGATGCGCCGAAATTTCGAAAATTACAAAATATGGTTATTTTTTACAGGGCTTTGCGAAGAAGAAACTAAGAACGAGATTGAGTCTCCAAAAAAAAAGCTAGAAAAAATTTAAATTAATGGATCATCATTATCATCTAAGATCAAAGCAAGATTTCTTCTAATACTGGCGTTTCTTCTATGAACATAAATCTTCATCGATTGATTCTAAAGGAAGTTCAATGAAAAATACGAAAATACAAAAATTAAACCAAAATACAAAAAAACAAGACCGAATAGTTCTGATTCCGAAAAAAATTGTGTTGTTGATACCTCATTAAATTAATCAACGAAAAGTTTATTCGTGGAAAAAAGTTTCGAAAAATCTGTTGAAAATCAATTTTTTTTTTTTTTTTATATTAAAAATTATTAATAAAAATACTTGTAAGTCAATTTGCACTTTGTTTTATTACGAGTTTATTGTGTGGGACCGCATAGGTATTACCCAATAAAGAACAGATCGGGACTGCCCTAAGTGGCACACACAGGTTTAGCCCAACAGGGAACAGATTGGGATTTCCCGATTGGTGCCCAAGGTAGTATCTGCGTTACATCCCAACGTAGAATCCCAATTGCGAAACCCTATTGGGCCCCAAATGGGTGCAGTCAAAAATTTCTAGTCGGGTTAACATAAATTCATTATACAAACTAAATTACCCATGGTGAGTTATTCTCTTAGCATTAGCAACGGGTTTCCAGCATTTGCGTTAAGTTGTTGCGTTTGCCTTTAATTTTTCATTAATGTCGGTTACTAGATCTTTGAATGTGGCAAAGTTCCTGGCAAAAATCAACTGAATTGTAGTCTTTTGAATAATTTCGAGCTGGACCTGCTCTATATTTTGCAGAGCTGACTATATTTTCTACATCTCGGTTCCGTTAGAGATTTTATGATACAATGTTTTATTGGTGTTTCTGGCTATATATTGCTTTATGACGAGAATGATTATTCATATCAAAATTATAACATTCAATAAGTTCGACGGAACGCGAAAAATAGAGAGACATCATAATCTATATTTAGATAGAGTAGAAATAAATAATATAAAATTGATAGAGCGCTAGGAATCGGGTCGCATGTGAAGATTGAAAGAAGAAGAATTTTGTTGATGTCTATGAGAGGAACGAATGTCCTAGGTGTGCAACTATTTTGTGATAAAAACGTAAAATTTACTTTAATGTTAGTAAGAGAGCTATCTGTCAGATAAGAGAGCTATATAAAATATAAACTTACTTTCGGAATTTTAATTTTTTTATAATGTGTATTCAAACTTTTTCAACATTTTCAAGTGTAATTACTAAATAAGTTTTTTTTGCGAAAATTCGTTCTTTAATCTGATGAAGATATATATATATATATATATATATATATATATATATATATATATATATATATATATATATATATATATATATATATATATATATATATATATATATATAACGCTTAACTATGTGTGGCATAACGTGACAATGTTTTTATGATATCAGATAAAAAATTTGTATGGAAATAAAAATAAGTATTTAAGTGGAAGGTACAAATATATTTTAAAGTTTGCGATACGTTAATTGTGTTAAAAAAATTAATTGATTACTATTTTATGAAGGAAAATTATATATCAAGTTTTTTCAAAATTAATTAAAAATAATCAGCGGAAATTCTGTTTACGTTTTATTAGTATCTACTACTTTGATTTTAATGTCTAACTGTCTCAAAGATAGTGAAATAAATCATAAATTTTGTACGGTTTGTATTTAAAAAAAAATACAAAAAATTAAATCGATTTTAATGAATACGCATATAAACATAATAAATACAAATTTATTAAATTTTACAATTCAATTGATAAGAAATGTTTAAGTAATCTAGTTACAATGTGATTAAAAATGTTTAGCAATCATATGGCAAAGACTTTTTGACCTTATATAAAATAAATATAAATAAGAACACATCAATTGACTGTGATCGTATTTAGGATAAAAACTGTTCTATATCTGATGTTCTATGATTGAATGTAAAGGCTACTTTATAGTAATAGTGGAATAAAATTTAATAATTTATTTCGTTGTTAATTTAATTATTTTTAATGGCTATTTTATATGAATCACAAATATTTTCTATAGGAACGAAATTATTCACCATTAAACAATTTTTTAACACTTCTTTTATAATAATAATGTTGAATACAAATTCCAGGACCTAATTGAATAGGGCCGTAAAGATTAGCCAATTTTTACTCTCACATTATACCAATCTCGATACAAGAGAATCTCATAGACAGTTTCAATGAAATAACAAATGCTTTTAAAATATTTTTTATTGAGTTATAGGTAAATATTATTCTGACTGGAACGCAGGTGTGGCAAAATATTCAATTTACCTCAAATAAACTAACTTTTTTATATTTTTTAAAATACTCATGAAGTAATAAAAAATAAAAATTTTCTTATTTGTTTTTACCTATCTGTCGTTCTTTGCAAAGCAATTTTGGAAAATCGATTAATTCGATAGGACCAATAACTTATATTCATGCTTTTGATGGTATATGCAAACATACCCAATGTTACCATTAATCACTCTTCTGCAATTTTTAAGGGGTGTAATATGAACAAATGAGAAGAATATTTTCGATCTGTGTTTAACCAGACCTATGTGAAATTATGCAAAAACCTATATAATTCACATTCTCAAAAAGTTAAAATTTTGGTAGTATTGAAAAAAATTCTTTACGTTGATTTGAAAATTAAATGAATATTTTGAATACATAAAATGTATTGTTTGAACTGAACTTTATCTCTTCAATAGTTGTGTATGCCAAATTGTTAGTAATTTTTGTTTACCCTCGATTATTAAAAAAAAATTATGACATAATGTTTTAAATTCCAGGGAAAGTGTATGTTTTACTGACATAGAACTTACCATAGATGTCTATACTATTATTTAATTGGCTAAATTGATTTTTTCAATAAAATATTATAGAATTTTATAAAGTTGACAAATTTACGTTTGGTATTATTGTATTATAGTTAGAACTAGTTGGGCAAAAGTTAACTAAACTCGATAATATACTGAGGAATACGTGAAAGTATATTTATAATACGTAAAAAAAGTCTTCTAAAAATCAACTAGATAATTATTAGGTTTGTAAGAAAAAAGAAATTTTTCACAGTGTAACTGTGTTATTGGATTTAATCCAATTTAAGAAACAAATTTAAACGGTTACAGGCCAAAAGTTAGCTAACATTCGAAACGTCTATAATGGAAGTATTGAAACGGTATAATAATTAAACGTAACAAAGATCTAAAGGAGTTTAGTGCTATGCGTAATACTACAATTGAATCTACTAGTGCATGTTGTAAAAATTAACAATAAACAACAGAAATTTGGCAACAACACTTTAAACGACTAAAAAAAAACATTAAAAATCGAAAATTTTACTATTAATTCAATATTTACTCCGGGCTGATATAACATCATGTCTTTATTAGAAGCTGTTTCCTAGAGACGTACGCAAAAGATTACTTATTTTACACAAGGATATACGCTTACAATTCACTAATTGATTCATTGTAATTCAGATTCAATATAAATTTTCAGAACCACTTAATCATAAGAGTATAATCAATCCGTAATTAAAAAAGATCCTAATTTATGATTTAATCCCTCCCTTATAACATTAACAATAAATAAACATTTTTCGCTCATATATTTTGTGTAACCTACATTACTCATAATAAGTAAACAAACTATCTTGTGGCAATCATAAACATCTGTGATCTTAATAAAAGATCAATTTTAATGTTGTGATTATTAATAGTTGAATGTTTATTATTTTATATCTAATAAGTTTACCATTCATTATACAGGAACAATATTAGCACATTCTGTACGAACATACTGTTTTTTATATTTCACATTATAAATATTTATATTCCTAGAATACAAAACAATTCATAGTTATTGTGGTCATTAGTTATCTGCCTTAAAGTGTATGCAATCTAAATAAATAAAGTGTGTAATTGTAAAATGAACCGAAAATGAATCATTTTTCTAAAGAATAGAACAATATTTTCATTAAAAAAATTGTGAAAGGTAGTGTTAATTTCGCCTGGGAAAATTGTTAGCTGTTTATTAATCACTGCTTTTATGATCAAAAAATTTGAATAGAGAGTTTTTCGGAAAAATGAGCTTAATTAGTTAAAGTATTTTGCTTCCTAGAATAAATTTTATATAGAATTAGTTATTATTCTTGAATTTCAAGCTCATTTCAAAATTTTTGACGGTTCATAACTGATAAGAAATATGACGGTTCATAACTGATAAGAAGTTTCATAATTAGAAAAAAACATTCCTTATAAAATTTTACAAAATTTTCGTTGAAAACATATCGATAAAAAAATATCGTAAGATATTTTTTATTGTATTCTTTTCCTATGAAATCTAGTATACATACTCTAGAAAAATTTCTCGAAAGATGAAGTTAGTTTTTGGAAGACCAGCAGTTTGAATTCCTTGCAATTATTTATCGTTTTTTCGTTTCAATTTTTGAGTTTTTTTTTCTTACGATTTTCCAAAAATAATCGATTTTAGCACAATTTAAATAATTTATTTAAGTGTATACAAAATTTCATTTTAATCGTATGAACGACTCACAAGATATCGGCATTTAAGTGAAACAAAAGAGGTAAATTTGCTATTCACCTTTGCTTAGGGTCTATTTACGAAAATGGGATAGTGCCGAACACCTCCACTATTGTTTATTATAAAATTAAATAATACCAAAAAATTCTCAAATGCAATAAAATCTCGAAAAAGTAACAATAAAATAAAACAATACAGAAAAGCGAAAACATCAATAAATACTTAAATTCGGTAATTGTAACTAATATATAAATAAATGTAACAAACTGTTACAAAATTATTAAATCATTCTGTGACAAAAGTATAAAATGAAACAGGAACAAAGTTATAAAAATCGCAAATTTAAGCGTTTTTCATTTATTTCCGTTACTGTTTGATTTTATTGTTTTGTAACCGGTTGATTTTATAATTTTGTTGCTGTTTGATTTTATACTTTTGTTACTACTTGATTATATAATTTTATTACTATACGATTTTATAATTTTGGTTTTATATGATTTTATAGTTTTGTTACTACTTGATTTTATAATTTGGTACAGTTTTATTTTATACTTTTGTTACTATTATACTTGATTTCATAGTTTTGTAACAGTTTGATTTTATAACTTTGTTAGTGTTGGATCTTATAAGCGCTCATTTGGGGTTTTTTCCGAATTGGGGATTTGATTGCTGTTTTCACTTTTTGTTTTATAATAACCGTTACTGTTTACTTTTATATTTTTGTCACTGCTTAAGTTTATAATTTATTTATGGATATTATTTTGAAATGTTTGGGAAAAATTTGATGTGATTTTTTGAACAACCCAGATTTTATGTGAGTGAAATTGAGTCTTAAATGTTCCAGATTCATTTAATCCAACAAATTAATTAAATTTTAATATCTTATTCATTATAAATGAGAGGTTTCGTGGACCAATCTATTTTTGTAAGATTAACTCTCTATTTTTAAAATGTTTTTGTATATATTTGATTCATTTTTTCAATTTGAAGTGCAATTGAAGAGCATTGATCTGATATTTAGTACTTGAGTTTATATTAAAAGGTACGTCGTTTTGTTGATTGACGTTCAATAAGTTAAAAATAGATTTTCTAGTACATAATGTTTTAATGTTAATGGATTTATTCTTGCAGTAAATTATAATATTCAGTATGCTCCTACAAAATGTTGGTAAGACTTGACAAGAGGAAAAAATATAATTGTTTTTAAGGTTACAAAAGTTATATAGTTAAAATAGCGTTACTAAACCGATTTTCGATTGGAGGATACTTGGAAACAAATAATGAAAAACAAAAATTATCAAGGAAGAAATACAAATATAAAGTAACATTATACTATTGGAATATTTTGCATCTCCTTCATATTTATCTGATAAATTAACGTTTTTACAATTGACTCTTACATATGCTTTATATAAAACATTGAATATTTAGTGCCCTTATTGATTAAAATATGAAAAAATAGTAATTCAAATACAATGAATATGTATTGATTTGAAATCTTCAGAATTATTTTGTGTATGTTGTATACTAAAGT
Organism: Chrysopa pallens; assembly: GCA_020423425.1. Classification (NCBI taxonomy): domain Eukaryota; kingdom Metazoa; phylum Arthropoda; class Insecta; order Neuroptera; family Chrysopidae; genus Chrysopa; species Chrysopa pallens. The sequence continues at coordinate 32,548,650 of CM035591.1, forward strand.
ATATTTAGACTATTTCTTTACCTACCCGCTGGAGGTATGGAATGACTCAAATTTGAGAGGATTACAGTAACAAAAACCTTAAGAATTAAAAATCAAAGCAACAAATTTTAAACAAAAAATGTTCTGTAATATTTTTTAGAAAACTCAATACTTTATGCGTACCTAATCCGTGATTTGTCTATTTATCATAAATAAAATGTGTTTCAAACGATTTTTTACAAAAAAAAACAATCCTTAAATTTTATAGAAGGTATTTATTTGTGAGAAAAAAAACAAAGAGAAAATTACGATAAGCGTTATATGAACTTAATTATAGTTTGTTAGAGGTAATGTTTCGTTAGAGGAAAATTGAATCAATCTCATTTAACATTGAATAATTCGCAAAAAACTAATTGAAATAAATCCTTACTAAAGTAAGTAAGAAAGCCTTCAAAAGTTTTTGTTGAAGTCATTAGTTCAAAAATTAACAGAGTTATACTGAAAAAATATAAAAATTTTTCAAGAAAAAAAAAATTATTTTTAATGAAAATTGTTATTTTTACACTAAAAATTTTAAATCAGTTAAACTAATAACGTATGAATGGCACTTTAATAAAATTATGTAATATTTGAATATTTGAGGAAACAACATTGGTTAAAAACTGATATTTTTTCGGTAAAACGGTGAGTAAACAGTAACTTTTGGTGAGTAGAAAGTCTTTTTTGTACTTGAAGATTCATTTTGTTGCTCAAATCTTCGATTAAATGCAAGGTTTTTTCTAGTTATTCTAACAGGGCCACGGTGCTTGGTATATTTAAAATTCCCTATTTAATAGTGGTAGTAATATACTCTTTACTACCTTAATAAAGCCAAACACTTTACACCTAATAAAAAATTATTGTATTTTTAAGAGTTTTATCGCTTCTTATGTTCCATGAACCTTTTAAACGTTATAATGAACTAATTAGATTATTTTATGGACACATCATCTATATAAGTAAAAAGTTTCGTATTTTATTTTTTATTTAAAAAAGGGAAACCTTAAACTGTAGGCTAGTAAAACGAGATCCAATATTTGCCGGATTTTGAATTAATTAGCGGCAAGCTGGAGATGACTTAAATATCTTCAAATGAACTCAAATACTAACAAAAAACTGCGAAATGTTAGCAGTTTTCTTGGTTTAGCGCTTAAAACTCGAAAACGACGCATACTATGGAAAAATTAGCAAATGTAAAAATGAGAGTACATAATATTTTGCGTAGAATAATATTTTGCATATAACTCTTAACAGTTATAATTGTTTTACTCGGTTTATTATAGAGAGTTGGCAAAAAAATTAATTAAAAAAAAAAAGGATGAAGTAATAGGCTTTACACACTTCGTCAGCGGACTACTTGTAAATGTTTTCGCGAGGTTTTATTACAATTTGGATAGAGGTTATATGAGTTGAAAATTGAAGTTTTTCAATTTTTAAGCGAAGCTGGAAAAAATCCATCAAATTTGAAAATCAAAAGAGGCCAAATGAAAGAAGTTTCATATTTGCTAATTTTACCATACTATGCGTCGTTTTCAAGTTATAGGATTTGTAAATTATTTAGCTAAGTTGGAAAAAATCGTTCAAATTTAAAAATCTCGAGCTGCCAAACAACTGAACTGATTTTATATTTTAATGGCTCATTCGATGAATAATTTTCTGTTCTTTTATTGTTAAGCGTTGTTTTCAAGTTATTGGAGTTAAATATTGAAGTTTGTTAATTTTTAGCGAAGTTGGAAAAAATTGCGCGGATTTTAACATTGAAGAGCTCGCTTGTCGCAAAATTTGATTAACTTTCATTTTTATATTCACCAATTTAAATTTTAAATTTTAATTTTCAACAATTTTTCCGTAGGATGCGTGGGTTTCAAGTTATGGGAGTTGAAAATTGAGCTTTGTTAAATTTGAAAATCAACAGTGGCAAAATGGCTGAACCAATCTAACACTGCTAATTTGACGGATAATATTATGCACTTTAATTCTAGATTTTGCCCAAGATTTTTGGTTGCCAAAAATTAAGCTCATCACCCACCATGATGCAAATTCAGATTCAATGTATTTGAGTCCATTTGAAGGTATTCCATTTGAAGGGATTCCATTTGAAGGGATTTGAATCTAGCTATTCACCAATTAATTCGAAGTAGAATCTCCGTTTAATTGGCCTACAGAGGTGAGTATTCGTGGTGGGAAAAAATTGCTCGACCCCCTGTTCGAAAAAAACCAATTTTTTTTAAACAATTATAAACCAAACTTAGAACACCTCCATGTGTAATTTGTTCTCGAAATTGAAAATTCTAGCAAAAAAATTATTTAATTTATAAAAAAAACTTAAGATCAGAAATTCGTATTTCAAACTATTTTAAAGAACTAGTATACAATAATTATAATTATTTAAGGATGAATGAAGGAATACAGTGAAAAGTGTACAAATTAAATAATGGATTCTATTAGCATATATACCAAAATTTTTTTTAGTGTCTTTGATATTTTGATGCGTAACAAAATTTTCAAAATTTTAGACTGTATATAATATATCTTGATTATGATTGTGTATACCCTGATATGATTGTGTGTATATGCACATTTTAAACGTATATTAAATTTTTATTTTAATTATAAAATTACATTTTTATTTAAAAAAATTGAAATTCAAATGGTTGGTTTGGATGATTAAATTAAAATGAACCCTTTTATTTCTTCTATAAACTTTTGTTTAACAGGTTTTTTTTTTTATATAAGAAAAGTGTTAAATAGTTTTTTTTCTGTTTAAAAATGGTTTCTGCAGTAGGTATTACAAATATCAAATTTACTATAATCACTGCCGAAATTTACAATTCCGCAAAATAAAAGTTTTTTCTGTACTTTTTATGGTGATATTTACTTCTAAGTTTTTAGTATACAATTCTATATTTTACCATGGTTTTTTGATAGGTGACTTGTTTTATGAAATTTTTATTAATTGACGTATTAGTTAAACTTTTCTCCTGTGAACTAACTATGAAGCTGTTTTTTTTTCTATTTAGAGAAAAAGAAAATTTTTAAATGATCAAAACTCAGCTAGGAATGCAAAAATAATTTTTTGAAAAATTTAATGACCATTTGCAAAAGTTATCAGTTTAGAAAAATTGAAATCCTTTAATTATTAACTGCTAATTTTGAACAGGGGGATGAAATATTACTTATTTTCTTGAGGAATATTCTATATAATTATTATTAAAAAAAATGTTTAAATTAGGGTAGATCACATTCTTAGCCAAAAATAATACGTCGTATACAAATGTAAAATGTGTCAAAAGTAATATATCTGAAATAAAATTTAGCATTTTTCTGAGATTCTAAAATACTGAATATTTTATATTCAGTAAAAGGCGTGTTTGTATGAATTGGAAAATGATCTAAATGAGTTCGTTATTTATACTTCGAAGTGACCTGATTTGAAGTTGACAGTGAGTTTTTAAAGGAGAATTGCCTCATCTGTAAAAACGTTTTATTAAAATACAAATCAACTAAAACTATAAATAATATATATTAACATACATAGAGCATTATTCAAAATATATCAATTTTAGTCAAATCTAAATTATAGAATTATTTATATAATAAATATTTTAAAAGAAATACTTACTCGTCTTTCTTCTTCTCTAGCGGCTCGAAGATGAGTTTCAATTGCATCCAAATCAATATTTGGCATTGCTGTTTCAATATTATACACATCAAATCCTCCTGTAAAAATTAAAAATTAAACTTTTAACAAAAACTATTCTTGAAATGATACATAATCAAGAGAAAGGAAAGAATTCATAAATAAGAAGTAACCTCAGTATATCAAATATGATTTTAAGGATGTATGTGGTTTACCCATCATTAAAATGATAAGAAATTCGTGTTGTTCTAACATATATATGACCACAATCTTAGTTATCAATTATTTTTTGGTAGTATAAAAAGAAAACAAAATATTGGCCATTCATCAGTAGTCCACTAGAGCTACTACCAAGGTGGTTTACATTGAAGTCATTATCGTCGTTATCCAAGGATCCTTTAAGAGTAAGAGAATCTTTTTAACATTTTATATTTAATTTTTTAACTAAACGATATTAATTTTAGTTTGCCAAAATGAGTTCTTCAGTAGAAAATTTAAAGTTACTAATGGAACGACCCACCGAACCGGTGTTCGTACCAAAAGGTGATCGAAAAGTATCATTTGAAGTTCCTGATAATTATTTAACAAAACGTTACAAACCATTGGGTGTGTCATTGACCAGTCGTTTTGGAGATGAAGCTAATGAAAAAATTACAGTCAGAAAAATTAAATTACCAAATACAAGCCGATTGGAGACATTGGGCCGACGTGAACCATTTTCATTATTTATTCCCGAACATCGTGAATTAGCTGCTTTATTAATTGATATTATGATGGGTATGAAAAATTTGGATGATTTAACTTCGTTATGCTGTTATGTTCGGGATCGTATTAATCCATTCATGTTTAATTATTCATTGAGCGTTGCAATGTTACATCGCCCGGATACACAAGGAGTTGAATTGCCAAATTTTGCTTCAACATTTCCCGAAAAATATTTGGATGGTGCGGTATTTTCACGAGCACGTGAAGAAGTTACCATAGTACAAGATGGATCGCGGGTAAGTAAAAAGTTTAATACTAGATATTAATTGATAATAATTTATTTATTTTTGTTTTACAGGAGCCAATAGAACTTCCTCGTGATTATACCGCCAGTGATTTAGAACCAGAAAATCGTTTATCATATTTCCGAGAAGATTTGGGTATCAATTTACATCACTGGCATTGGCATTTAGTATATCCATTCGAAGGACGACGTGATATCGTTGCTAAAGACAGACGTGGTGAACTATTTTATTACATGCATCAACAAATTATTGCTAGATATAATGCTGAACGTTTATGTAACAAACTAGCACGTGTGGAACGCTTAGTAGATTTAAAACAACCATTAAGAGAAGCTTATTTCCCAAAATTAGACAGTTTAGTTTCGAGTCGTGCTTGGCCTGCAAGAGGTGCAAATACTCAATTACAAAATTTAAATCGTCCGGCAAATCGATTGAAGCAAGATGTTGATGATTTAAAACGTTGGAGTGATCGAATTCATGAGGCAATTAACTCTGGTTTTGTTAGATTGGTAAGTTTAAATTGTTTCTAAATTTATTCTATCTAATCAATTTTGTTGTAATTGTAGGAAAATGGTAGCCAAATGGAGTTGACCGAAGTAAATGGAGTTGATCAAGGTATTGATATGCTTGGTAATATGATTGAAGCCAGTCCTGTTCTCTCACCAAATATACCTTATTATGGAAACATGCACAATATGGGACACTTATTCATCGCTTACAGTCACGATCCTGACCATAGATATTTGGAAAATTTCGGTGTCATGGGTGATTCAGCAACAGCTATGCGTGATCCAATATTTTATCGTTGGCATGCATTTATTGATGACATTTTCCAAAAATATAAATCCACATTACCACGGTATACAGTTCAACAATTGGAATACCAACCTATTACGATTTCTGGGGTGACTACCGAAACATCTGATGGACCAAGCAACGTCTTACAAACAAATTGGCAACAAAGTGATGTAGATTTATCACGCGGTATGGACTTCGCTCCCCGTGGAACTGTGAATGCACGATTTACTCATTTGCAGCATTCTGAATTTTCTTATAGGTAGATAGATGCTTTTCTTCAAAATTTTCACTTAGATTAAAATGACATTTTCATAATTTACAGAATCCAAGTCAACAATTCATCCAGCCAGCAATTACGAGGAACTTGTCGTATATTTTTGGCCCCTACCAACGATGAACGGGGTGTACCAATTCCATTCACAGACCATCGTAAACATTTCATTGAGCTCGATAGATTTATTGTTACAAGTAAGATCGCTGTAGTTAATAAATTTCTACCACTACTTTATTTTACATTTTACAGTGGACCCTGGAACTAATGAAATTATCCGGCAATCAACTGAATCATCTGTGACAATTCCATTTGAACGTACATTCCGTAACTTGGACTTAAATCGGCCAGTTGGTGGTGATGAATTAGCTCAATTCAATTTCTGCGGATGCGGATGGCCTCAACATATGTTAATACCTAAAGGATCACCAGAAGGTTTCCCGTGCACCTTATTCGTTATGATTTCTAATATTGCTAATGATTTGGTAAATTAAATTTTATAGCACCAAAAAGAATTTTATTTTCTAAAATTGTATTATATTTTCAGGTCGATCAGGATACATCAGGAGCATGTAATGATTCCTCAAGTTATTGCGGTATTAAAGATCGATTGTATCCAGATCGTCGTTCAATGGGATATCCATTCGATCGTGAGCCTCGTACTGGTGTTAACACTTTACGTGAATTCCTTACTCCAAATATGGCGACACAAAATGTTCAAATTCGTTTCACCGATCGTACAGTGGTTCGAGGAACAAGATAAGACTTCTGCTTTCACAATGATACTTTCAAAACACAACAAACAACGAGGATGACTTCGCCATTGATTCTTGGAAAACTTTATTAAATGTTTAAATACTTTTATTAGTTTTTAGTTTTAGTTTAATTTCTTTTATTTTCTATTGTACAATAAAAAATAAACCTTTTTATTTTCTTTCAATTGCGTTGTTCTGATTTAACCTAGTTTTTATATTCAGGAAATCACAATCAATAAATATATTTTATTTCTAATAAAAATTGAAATAATTTAGATCGAATTGATAAAAAAGTAGACACTTGTTTTCCTGAATGTATGTAATTGTCTAATGGTTAAAATACAAAGTATCTTAAAAGTGAATTAATGATTTGTATATTATTTAAAAAAAAAATTTACTACTATGAATCGCTGTTTCTGTTTGTCGTAAGGAAACATATAAACTTTTTTAAAGATAGTACATTCATATTGAAACTAATTAAAATGAGTTTACAAGTCAACAATGATAGTTCCTTTTAAATGTTGTAACAAATAGAATTTAATTATATAAAAATTGGATTTGGGTATCGTTTTATTTCCATATACGCTTACATACAAGTCAAAATGGCCAAAATGTTCATTTCCCAATTTTCGAGATATTTGTAAAATTCGAATTAGAATATCAGCCAATAAATCATCAAAAAACTAAGTAGTGTTTAATAATATTCGTTCTAATATTTTTTAAATAATTCTGTCCCAAATTATATGCCAGTTTTATTAATATAAAAAAATACTCTCGGACTGTGTATACTGTGTATACAATCACATAACATTTTTTTTCACGAGTAATCAAATGAATAATTTTATTAAAATCAGGCCTAGTTACCATAACAATTCTTAGCCCAAATAACTTTAACATTCGTACGAGAAGGTAAAAGCGGAGGTACAACGAAATATTACATTAGTTAAAGATCCAAATTTTTAGCAGAATTGGGCTAATGAGCTCTGACATACACTGAACAACGAAAATTTTCAATATTTGGATGCACAAAAAAGAAGAAAAGAGGTGAGCAGCTGAATAGTACAATAGGCATAGATCCAATTTTTGAGATTTTGCGACTAACAGCGACTAAATTAAATATTCAAAATTTTAAAATATTCAAAATCTTGAAAATTCTATATACAATTCAAATCCCACAGATCTTCTACGAGAAAGTAAAAACCCTGAAAATCTTGTTCATTTGAAAATGTGATGAAAAGAATTGGACGTATAGATTATTATCCACCAAATTAATTTTCATTTAAATAATTCGGCAATTTCAAGAAATTTAATACCAAAAAGTAGCAGTTGTGTTGATTTCATTACGTAATAAATAGTTTTACAATTTTAAATATAATAAGAAATAATAGTACTGATTTTCATTGAAGAATTTTAATTGGTGGGCGAATTGGAGTGATTTTTTAATTCCTTGTAGGTAGTATGTAAGGGGAATATCTATTTTAATTGGCCAAAATAAAAGTTTAAAGATTTCAAGGTATTTGTTCATATTTAGTTTCAATGAAATATTTTGAATGATCCCTGGTCGTAAAAGGGATTTGTTGTAGGATCGTAGATTTAAATTTGGAACTTTTACATGATCGAATATAATAGATGATGAGTACTACTTAGTCTAGGTACTTGAAGAAATATTTATAATTTACTTAAGTCTTTAGATCAATTTTTTGGCTTAAAATTCGTGTTTCGTCTGTGTAAATAAGCATTATGAATTATTTCCAGAGATATTTGAAATTTAATACCAACATTTTGTGCTAGAAAATTTTATTGCTTACAACGCCAATATTGACTGTATTAAATAATATATTATCTAGCAACACTCTCATTGTGATTTTTAGCTGAAGATTCTTCATCTATTTTAAAATTTTTCACTTCCAATTAAAATTTGTTTTTCTTTATCTCCTCCAGGCGAATTAATACCTCGTTGCTTTTCTATGACATCGATTATTAAAACAAACATTGATCATAAGATTTGATTTTTATAATACTATATTTAATCGTTACGGATGTATAAAGATAATCTTCAAGTGATTTACGTTTTATGTTAATTTTAATTTTGGTTAATTGAAAGGAATTAATGTGCTCAGCACTTTTTATAGATATTGATTGGCTAAAGTAGAGAAAATTTTTTAATTGTAAAATATTTCATTATTATGAATATTATAAATAATAATTCTTGTGTAACCACTAGGAAGTTGTCTAAAATCCCCAAACCTATTTGAGAATAGAATAAAATGGATAAAATTTGTATGTTATACATTTCCCTTGAATATATTCCATCACACATCAATATAAACTTCAAGTTTGAAAATAAACTTATTAAATAAGAAAATAATTTGAAAACATTCTCGAATTATATATTATATATAGAAACGTTTGGACGTAGTTTTATATATAAACTCGTGTCGGAAAACTCTCATCTGTAAAACGGTTTTCCTGTCCCGTTTATCTAATATTTACGACTGTCGGTATATAATTTTCATTTAAAAGTGTACAGTGTTATACTTTTTGCTTGCAGTTATAAATATTAAAATGTCTGAAAAACTTTTTTCTCTATTTATAAACCAAAACTATGTGTTCCATTTACATTTGTGTTATAAGTTTTCTGTAAAATTATATTTCAAATAAAGTTAAGTAAGTATATTTTAATAAAATGTAATTTATTTAATAGTCGCTTATACGAATTTCCTTTAAAAATTAAATTATATAATTTTTTTTTTAAAGTAGACTATTAAAATTATTAGCCATAATCAATTATTATTTAAAAAAAAGGCGTGTCGTTTGTAATTAAATTTGACATTAATTGTATGAAAAGAAATTTTGGTTTAGTTAACTACATTTTTTGTGGACGTAAAACTTGACTATTTAAAAATACTGGAAAAATAGGTTATAAGTTGAATAGAGAAAATTGTTTCAAAAATAAGTTTAGTCAATTGTAAGTTAATCTTCAATATATCAATGTTCGTTATCAAGCGAAGTTAAATACGAAAAGAGATAACGAGCTGTAGTTTTGATCGTGTATTCTAAACCTAAAAAGTAAAATCAAGTTCGTGAATAAACAAGATTGATCCAGGGAACTTAACTTTTTAACCTTAAGAAAAATTTTTGTAATTTTAAAATAAACAATTTTTGTTTTAAACATTTTATCGTAAAATGTTACATACATTCGCCACAATTTTTGCTCAAATTTAGCTTATGAACACATATAATTACAATACATGTTATTATTATATACATATGTATTATTACTCTATAGAGACTGGATAGTGATTTTTTTATGAATGTTAATTAAAAATTTGTAAAAAATTGCAGCTAATCACGTGTCGAGGAGTATAAAAACAAATAACTCTGTTAGTTTTTATTTTAACTTGTTTTCAAATGAAAGTTTATATTTGTTTTAGTAAAAATAATAGTCGTTTATATATAAAAATAGTGGTACTTATAAAATCAAGACCTCACTAATAAAATGCTTTGATTTAAAGAGGTCTAAATGCATTGCTTACATTTTTACAAGGATTTTTTTACATTGACTCATGAAACCACCGAATAATGTCAAATATTTTCTATCCAAAATAGCTATTTTTGTAAGATTTTGTGCAATAATAATTTATTTCTCTGCCCAACCACGTCTTAAACGTCAGAAAATGATTGAAACATTTTTAAAAAAGTATACCATTTTTTATCCATTAGGAAGGGGCTTACCCAAAGTAATAAATTATAATAACACAAAATCCGACAAAAATAACTAATTTCAATAGTAAATATTCAATAATATATTATTTGATAATTTAATGGTGGGAGTAATTAATTACATAATGGTCAGAAACATCAGAGTTGCTTTTTTCTAAATTTGCCAATCTATTTATATCGATTAGAACGTGATTGGCCACAGTAACAATTATTTTAGATCCTCTATTACTATATTGAAATGTTAATTTTCATTAATTTTTGTTATGGGTTGGATGAATGGTTAGAAAATTCTGATGAGGTTAAATGGCTGAAAAATACATTCTTTTTAATAATTTCGAATGACGTTTTTGGTGTGAGTATTAAATTTTTAATGTGTATATTAAATTATTTATTAATTAGTAAGAAATTATGTTATTGTTTTTTCTATGTTTGGCAAAAATGGACGGGTTCTAAAAGCTTTGTTATAAAAATGTTAGCAATTACTGCCTTTGAAATTTTTTTTATGAGTAGAATTCGTATTAAAAACCATTTTCACGAAGATTTAATTTTTTTGTTCATAGAATCGGAAAAAAATATGGAATTCTATTTAAAAACAATAAATTGATCATCGTTTATCTTGAAACGTATTTTCTTAAAAATATGCAATTGATATTAATTTAACCTTTTAAATGATTAAACTTTTGTGGCTGGGTGTGTATGTAAAATATGTAATAGTACGACTTCTGATAAAAATTTAATTTATTTGAGGCAGTATGGAAATTTGTTTATTAAATTATCTTTAGTAATGCCCAAACACAAAATGGAAGACTTGTTTTAAGGATACAGGGATTTTGCTTACTTTCGAATATTTTTAGCTGGATTTTTTTTGCTGTAAACGTGTTGTTCAAGATTTGTTTATAAATTATATATAATATCAATAAGCCAGATCATTTAATCGAGTCTTAAACTTAGCTAAGAGTCCGAAATATGAAATAGCTTATGATATGACTCCGAAATAGTTTTTAAAAGTCTGTGAAAAAATGTAACAAAATTATTTCAAATTCAATATTTTTACCAAACCAATAATCTACAGATGACCTGTACGCTGTTCGACAGAGTATAAGAAGAGCCTAATAATGAACCAGCTTTCATAAAATTCTCTCCTGAAAACATTAAACTCTAGACTATATATTTTAATAAAATTTTTGAATCTCTCAAGTAGAGTTTTTCGCAAACTCATAAAAAGCTGAAAAAAATAAGTGTAGATTACAAATAGCAGTGTTAATTGTTTATATACTGGAAATATGGTTGAGTATCAATGTTTGAACTATTTTTTCTATATCATTTGCATAAATAAAAACATTAAATACTTCCACCATAGTGTTATAAATACAAATATAATCTATCTATCTATCTATATATATAAAAATCAATTGCTGTTCGTTAGTCACACTAAAACTCGAGATAGCCGGACCGATTTGGCTAATTTTGGTCTTGAAATATTCGTGTAAGTTCAGGGAAGGTTTAAACGGTGAGAAACATAAATAATAAGTAAAGGAAAATACTATAAACGACAATTTAATTTTCGAATACAAAATGTTCCTAGCTGTGAAACATATTTTGTCTTTTTTTTGTTACAAATTATCATTTCCATAGAAACCAAAATCTAATTTTGAAATTCAAAATAAAACTTCTTTATCTCTTCTCACTAGTAGTATGACGAACTGTCATCTATATAAAGTGTGCATATCCCATTGTTCAAGTATTACCGGAATCATTCTTGGTTCAGGAGGTCCATATACCTTTCATCAAGTGTATGTGTACCACAGCAAAAATTATCGGGTGAACGCGGTCCCGGGTGTACCCCAGCAAATACCAGGTAAATACCAGGTAAATACCGGGTGGATATAATGTACCGGGTGCACACTAAATACCGGGAATCCGATAAGAAAGGATTTGAAATTCTTCCCCTAAGGGTAGAATTGTATCCGCATGTAAACGATGTAATATCATTTATTAAAATGTGAAAAATAACACAGCAACGTGTACACCGGGTGGGTATGCTTCAAAATATAAATTAACATCATAATTTATTCTGATTTGCCGCAGCTTCATTATTTAGTTATAGACTGTTGAGAATATGTTATTATATTTAGGAGATATTGATGTTGATTAGAAATAATTTATATAACAAAACAATGTTTACCCGGGTCAGCTATTCAAAATAGAATTTATCTCTTCTTTTCTATATTAGTGGTTCTGGACTTCCTTTTACTATTTTCATCAAGTATATGAGAACCACAGCACAATATACACGAATTGTGGGTGCACGAGGTACTGGATGTCCCATATCAAATACGAGTGTATATATAAATATTTCGTGTCACGGGTATCCCACACCAAATAGTGGGTTACACATCAATTATCGGGCATCCCAAAAGATGAAAAGCAGAGGCAAAGTTTGTATGGGACAACGGAATTTCTTCGTCCAATCTGCTTCAAATTTTGCATGCAATCGATGTAATATCAATTGTCACCGAAACGTGTCCGGGTATGCTTCAAAATATATATTAATATCATTATTTATTCCAATTTGCCTTAGCTTTCAGTATTAAGAAATAGAGGAAAGTTGTTAAGAATATGTTATTATACTTAGAAAATGTTGAAGTTAATTAGAAATATGTGGCAAAACGACGTTTGTCGGGCCAGCTAGTAATACTTATATAATTACGAGTATATGTATTATTATTAGCTAAATTTGAGTTGAAAATTGTGGCGAATCTTAACAGTTTACGAAAAAATGTTCAAATATTAACACTTTATTTTTGAATTTTCACTAATGTTTTTTACAATAAAAAGATCCAAAAAAATTTCTTTAGAATATCATAAACGAGTTATTTCTTTATTATTAATCAAATAATTAAAAAAAAAATTATCTATGTATCTTTTTTTATAGCATTTTTCGTTTTTTTAATTTGTCCATCCCTTAAATTGTTTTCTAAAAGAATGGAAAACGAAATATTTAAATATTTTCAACGGGGCTAATATTAAAAATTCAATTATTTGATCAAATAACTAGAAAAAATCCTCAGATTTAAAAATTATCATGCGGTGACCCGATCACTCGTTATACTATTTTCAACGCTTAATTCAAAGTATAAACATTAGTGGTATAGAAAAGCAGTTGTTTTTAAGGAATTTTCATTTCTTTTAGAGTCTTTTTCCGGATATTGCATGTCTCTAACCTTTCTTGAGATATACTAGAAAAACCTATTCGTTTTTTTTTTTTTTTTTAATTTTCTATAATTTTTAAAATTTTTTGAGCACATATTCAATATTTTCTAAAATGTTTTAGATGGCATTCTGAACAGAACGACACTTTGCACCTAATTGTCGGTGTATGTGAATTTTCTAAAATGGCACTTGTTAACTAGACTACTTGTTTGGAAATTTTTGATCTGGTTTCGAAGGGTCATACCTGCTACTGTTTGTTTATTTGTTCAGTCTATTGTCAAGTTCAACAGTAATTTATCTGATTCTTGACCTTCATAAAAACGAATATCTAATCAGTTTAAATCACTTCCATAAAATGGAGGTACTCCAAAGAATAAAATATGTTGTTTATTAAATGATTAAACACTGTATTTATTACATGATTCTTGCATCTATACTGAATGACGATAAAGTCGGCATGACACTATTTATTTAGAAACATTTTTATGGGGAGTTATGTTTCTGAAAAATACTTCTAAAATATTGAAAATCGCTAAGTACCCAATATACAATGAATTTTTTCAATTTTCCAGCACAAATACTCAAAAAATAATTTTTGAAATGCTATAAAATGTGGTATGCACAAACTTGACATGAAAACGGAGGGCATACCAAAGAGTATTTTCCGAAAACAACAACAAATCTGTTTTCATGCCAATAATGATATTAATTATATACAATACATAACAAATTGTTTTTATTATAGGTATCCATAAAAACATAACCCCTTTTAATAAATGCAATAAAATGTAGAACTGCATTACATTTATGGAACCCGTTCTACATAAATATTAAAGGTAAGGAATTGAACGTATTTTAACTTTATACATATCTTTATAAAATCCTTGATATGGAAATTACCGACTTAATGAAGTAATGACAAAAGGCAAGATTGCAGAGTCTGATTTTTTTAAATTATTGTATGGATTTATGTAGGTCTAATACAGCCAATTATGTAGTGTATGTTTGGGAACATGATGGTATTACTGGGCAGTAAGGTATCAATATTGTGAATTAGCAATGTTAAATATCATATTTGATGATATCATTACTTACTGCCCAATAACACGCTGAGGGTTTCGAAACACAGGCGTAATAAATAATGCTAAAATATTAAAATATTGTCTTATTTCATACGTGCTTTATATAGTAATATTTTCCAAAAAATATGCAGCAGAAAAACAAATGATATTTCTAAAGCATGTTGAGTATTATTTTTATTTTACACACATAAATAGTAGCGTAGCTACGCTTTTAGCTAGCGGCTTAAATATTTCCTTTTGTGTCCCTCTCCCTCATTCATTTTTATTTATTTTAAAACTAAACGTTGTTATTTTTTACTTATTTCATATAAATAGCTGTATTAAAAAATGAAATTTAATTTCATAATTTGCAAATGTGTCTATTAGCTTTTTGTATATAAAGTTTTTCATAAACAATCTACTAACTAAAGCCAATTACTTTAAAATATAAAAGACGACATTTTCTGTTTATATGTTGAATACATTTCAAAAGTTTTATAATAAACTTAAACACATTACATTCATGAAAATAAATAATGCTGAAAAATTATTCAATATGCCATGATGAGAGATATTCAGTTTAAGTCCTGAACATAATAATTTCATCAAAATCAAACAACACGACTGTTACAGTGGAATGAACATTTATAGAATGTGGTCTACGAAATGCAAGATTGTCTAGATAAAACATAGAAAACATTAGGTCACTTATTTTATGTTTTTTTAGGAATAATGTTTCAATGTCCTAGTTTGGTTTGGGTCATGACCAAAAATCATGCCATAGGTATGTCATTTTGCAAACAGAAAACGTAACCGCATACATAGTATTATATAAGGAGTTGCAGGAGCTTTATTAAGCAGATTGTTTTAAACGTTGACAATTTCAGGCGTCAGAAAAGAGAAGTGTTTCTATAATTTCCTTACAACTTAAAAAAATTTTCAATAGGTGATTTTTTCCTAAACTAAATTTATCCAGGTTTATTTGAATTACTTCCAATGGAATTTCAATGTCATTTACGGAGGTTCGTTTCCTGTTATATTTCATATCAATATACGACAGGAAGTAAAGAAGATACAAATAAAAATAACTTGTAACACAAACCACAATACCCAACATTTATGAATGGGATATATGCGGTGTGCAAATAGACAAATAAAAGATAAAAATTTCTTCATTCAATACGGTATTAAATTACTAGCAATTAATATTTTTAGTATAAATAAGTAAACAGATATAACCAAATTATTAGTAGTTCGGGCAACATTCAATAGAAAACTGTTCGTCGTGAATTAACAGACCATCAAAAAACATGTAAGTTTCAAAACTACTTTTTATTTGAATTGAATTTTTTTAACAAATTAATTGTTATAGTTTTCAATATGAGCAAACAAGAAAAGGAAAATTTGAAGTTATTTTTCGAGCGACCTACAGAGCCGGTGTTTGTACCAAAAGGTGATAAGAAAACAGCTTTTAAAGTACCCGCAACATATTTAGCTAGCCGTTATCAACCGATTGGACCATCTTTACAAAGTCGTTTTGGTGAAGAAGCTGATAATGAAATTACTATTAAAAAGATTAGTTTACCAAATACCCGTGCTTTTGAAGAACTTGGGCGACGAGAGCCATTCTCATTATTCATACCGTTCCACCGTGACTTGGCTGCACAATTAATTAACATAATGATGGGTATGAAAAGTGTTGCGGACTTGACGTCGTTATGTTGTTATGTTCGCGACCGAATCAACCCTTTCTTGTTTAATTATGCATTGAGCGTTGCTATGTTACACCGTCCTGATACCCAAGGAACTGATATCCCAAATTTTGCCGAATCATTTCCAGAGAAATTTGTTGACAGTGCTGTATTTGGCAAGGCACGAGAAGAAGCTTCTATAGTGCCTGATGGATCAAGGGTAAGTGAACTTCGTAATGAGTTTATGTAATATTAACTGAATTCAAATATTTTATAGGAGCCAATTGAACTTCCTCGGGATTATACAGCTAGTGATTTGGAGCCGGAAAATCGTATATCATATTTTCGAGAAGATTTGGGTATAAATTTGCATCATTGGCATTGGCATTTGGTATATCCATTTGAAGGACGGCGCGACATTGTGGCCAAAGATAGACGTGGTGAACTTTTCTATTATATGCATCAACAAATCATTGCTAGATATAATGTTGAACGATTTTGCAATAAATTGCCGCGTGTTAAACGTTTAGTAGATTTAAAACAACCAATGGAGGAAGCATATTTTTCAAAACTGGACAGTTTAGTGTCAAGTCGAGCTTGGCCATCGCGGAGTGCTAATATGGTGTGTAAGGACTTAAATCGTCCTGCTAATCGATTGAAACAGGATCTGGATGATATGACCCGTTGGAATGATCGAATTCATGAAGCTATTAATTCCGGCTATGTGCGAATGGTAAATAGGTTTTAAAGTTAATGTTTAAACATTTTTAAACGTTTAATCTAACTTCGCTTTTTAGCCCGATGGTAGTCAACGAGAACTACGCGCTCCAAATGGATTTGATGAAGGCATTGATATGCTGGGTAATATGCTTGAAGCAAGTAGCCTGGCACCGAATATGGCATACTATGGAAATTTACATAATATGGGGCATATATTCATTGCCTACGTTCATGACCCCGATCACAGATACTTGGAAAATTTTGCACCCATGGGTGATACTGCAATTAATATGCGCGATCCTATATTTTACCGTTGGCACGCATTTATTGACGATATTTTCCATAAATACAAGTCCACAATCCCAAGATACACAGTTCAACAATTGGAATATCAACCAGTAAGACTTAATGGTGTGAATATTGAAGTAGCTCGTGGTCCAAGTAATACTTTACAAACATTCTGGCAACAAAGTGATCTTGATTTGTCACGTGGCATGGATTTCAGTCCACGTGGGCCAGTGCGAGTTAGGTTTACCCATCTCCAACATTCTGATTTCACTTATCGGTAAGATTTCAATCACTTTCGCAAAGGGATTTTGTTATCATTTACTTCATATTTTTAAGCATCCAAGCGAATAACTCTTCTGGGAATCAAATTCGTGGTACGTGTCGTATATTTTTGGCACCTAATAATGATGAACGTGGAATTCCCATTCCATTCACAGATCACCGTAAATTTTTCATTGAGCTCGATAGATTCATTGTTACATGTAAGTTTTAAAGAATTTATACCTTTGCAATATTTATTAATAAATATAATTTTTTATTGCATAGTGGATCCAGGAAGTAATGAAATTATCCGCCAATCAACTGAATCATCTGTGACAATTCCATTTGAACGTACATTCCGTAATTTAGACTTGAACCGTCCATCAGGTGGGGATGATTTAGAACAATTTAACTATTGTGGCTGTGGATGGCCACAGCATATGTTGATTCCAAAAGGCACACCAGAAGGCTATCCATGCACCTTATTCGTCATGATTTCTAATATTGCTGACGACTTGGTAGAACAAGATTTATCTGGACCATGTTCGGACTCATCAAGTTATTGTGGAATCAAGGATCGATTATATCCAGATCGGCGTTCTATGGGATATCCATTCGATCGTGAACCTCGAAATGGTGTGAATACATTACGAGAATTCCTTACACCAAATATGGCAACACAAAATGTAAATATTCGTTTCACGGATCGTACTGTGGTTCGTGGATCTCGATAAATATGCTGAAAGTGTTTATTAAAAAAACGTTGATGACTTCGCTTTGCATCTGGCAAAATTTTTGCATGTCGCAAAATTAATATTATTATAATTCATATCTTTATTAAAATATATAATTAATATTTTCTTCAATGTTTTGTTTTTCTGTGAATCCTATTTATGTATTACTATGGATATCGTGCTTATATTTTTATATTATTTTTTTATGATTCTTATAAAACTATAAGACTAGTTCAGAAATGAATGTAAAAGTATACCTACGTAGAATATTACAATTATTTTTATACATACATCATCAATTTACTCAATTTACTAGAAACCGATTTGTATACAAATTAGAAAGGAAAATTATGATAATTATCCAGTATTTGACAGAAACCCAAAATTTATTTCATCCTCTGCAAACAAGGTACCGACATTCAGGATTATTCTTTCGAGAGCACGATTACGAATAAACGAATTTTGAAAATAAATAGTTTTATACCATTATTATCAAACAGATTGATTGATTAACAATCTTTTTATTTAACATCAAAATATAATTCCTTTTTAACTCAAAAACTATACCAACTCCCTAGCCTAAGCTTTGCCTATGGAATATTACCTAATATAATAATAATGATAATAAGTAACCTCTGTTTCTCATACATATACGTCTATAACAGATGCCACTTACATCATTCTTTAACTCTTTATTAAGTTTTAAATTAAATTCGATATTACATTAAATTCATGACATGGCTGGAGTCGGTTACTCCAAACTTATTCAATGAACTGTATAATCAATTACCCACTCCGTTGCATTAACCAACAGCCGCTGCCGGGATTCGAACTCGTAATTTCCAGTCTAAATACTCAAACCTTCAAAGATTACAAGCCAAGAGGGTAAGGCTACTGAGTCTAGGCTTTATTTATAAATGATGTTTTATAACCACTAAGCGTCGATCATATGTATAGTATTCGACCAATGATATTAAACTATCAGATCATGTGGTTTTAACCGTTAAAAATCTCAAATTAAAAATTCAAATTATATTACTTAAAATAAACTTTGAAATTTTTTTAAATTATTGTTTTAGTAGCGTTTCAGCTGCTAAGGTTATGTACACTACATATTAAGAAAAAAAATTATATACATGCTTAAATATTATTCTTAATAAGTATTATTCTTATACATTATGAAAACATTGATTTTTGTTTGTTTGTTATGGATTATTTTTCGTATTTTGATTACTGAACCTAATTATAGAAAACACATTTATGTCTCTGATGCTAATAAAATTAAAGGATCTGGATTTTGGAAAACTTTTTTTCTAATGCTGGGAGCTGTATGTTGACATTCTGTAAGAAGATGGATTACTGTGATTTCCGTGGAGCAAAAGGGACAAAGAAATAATTTCAAATTTCGAACAAATTCAAATAATTCAATTTTGAAACCTTTAAATCAGAATTTCGAATAGCTCATTTGTATAAATTCATTGATTCATTGCGAAGTTTTTGAATGTACATGCATTCATATGTTGTAATAATAATCCTAAATATGTCACAAACAAATTTTTAGCTTTATGCTTTTCTACAATTTTAATTTTTTTTCCGCAATTTCTTTCTAAAGAGGCTTTACTTTTATTTTTTCTCCGAACACAATAAGAAGCCTATAGATTTGTTATTACAGTCAGGGTGATATAGGCTATATTAAATCAGAAGAAAATTCTTATAATGTTAGAGTAAGAACAAAAAAGTGCAGGTTGTAAATAATGTTTTCATCGAAATGGGTCTTATTGGATATCAAATGAAAAAGCTCAATTTTTAAATTTCAAAAACATATACATTATTAGCATTTACGTAACCCCAAAAGATTCTACACTTAAATATAAGTTATAAAAATTATTTTATGTTTATCTATCCCCGGATAACTTCTAGACTAATTATAAAAAATCAGCAAATGTGAGATTAACGAATAAAAAATTCGAAACTCACGTGTCCGTCACCTATAGTAATTTTAGAAATGTATCAAGGCTACATTAAGTAGCATTTCCATCAAAACAAATATCAAGATCTTGAAAAATAAAAAAATTTCTAAAAAATATAGTTTTCGCACTTGTACTACGCTGCAAGAATATCAAATCATAAAATTTTTCGTTTTTAAATTAAACGTAACTCGTATTATTAATTAACGTATGAAGCTGTCATGAATAAATGATTATCATAAATTGCTTTGAAATAAATGACTATGATTTTAGAAGCATATGTATCTATGCATGTAGTATGTATCCATGTATGTATGTAGGTTTGTTTACGGTAGCATTTAAGCTATCGATTCGCTGTTACGATCCGAAAAACAAAGGTTATACTTTATGATAAATTCGCTCTTTTGGATGGTATGAAATGAAGGAGTCTTCAATTAAGTACTGTCTTAAAAATATTTAAATTAATGATTCCCATTCAATATTTTTTTTGTTTAAATAAAAAAATAGGTTTAAAAGTACAGAATTCCTACTACGGCAATGTTTTCTTAAAATTATGAAATAAGAAAAGATTCTTATCCCAAATTAGATAAAGTGACGTTCGAAGGATGTTCATGGTCGCATGCTACCTTACCAAAAGAGTTGTTTGCAGTACACAATAAATCTTAGAAGCGACAGGTGAACGCCACTTTAATTTCTAATCTAATATTCACATAATCGTAGAAGATATTTAGTACTTTTAACTTATTTATTTAAGGAAACTAAAGACACAGGTATTGCAATACGATTGATATACACTTGAAAATTGAGACTTAGCATGCCGTTCCATCTATTTTTGGGATAAAAAAAAACTAAAACACGTATTTTTAAACAACAAATAGTGTTAATATGTTATAATACACAGTTCAAATTTAAATTAATTATTGACACTCTTAATATAAGAAGAGAAAAATAACACGGCTATAATCACTTCTAAGCGTTATTTTAAGATGGAAAAAGTCGAAGGTTTTCTTCCTTGATTTGAAGCAATGAATGTGGGGCATGTGTGACTTGAAGAAGACGGCGCTACAGTTTCAGCGACTGCCTTCAATATGCTACCTCTTTCTTTTTAAATTAAAATGTTAATGTTTTATTTTTCAATTATCCAAAATGCTCTTTTGACTTACATCTTGAGTAAATTTTAATATAAATATTACAAATGTCAACTTACTGCATGTGGAAGAAACAATAATGGTGAAAATTTATTCCAGAACTAAATCAACCAAATTTGGTTAAAATCGAACTACGCGTTTAACAGTTACAGCGGAACAAGCAATTTCAAATAAATTACAATTAATTAATTAATTAATTAAAAAAGTATATTCAAAAAGTAAAATTTAATTCCAAATTTTTAAAAAAATAATTTTTAATTAATTTTAATGATCCCTAACGGGAAGATGACTAGAAATTTCGTACACATATTTTGTTTCACAAACAAAAAGATAACCACATACATTACAAGGTATAGTTTTGAGAAATTATTATTTTTTTTTTTAAGTCACTTTTCAACTACTAAAGTTATACAGTGAATATATATTCAATCTATACAACAACAGTACACAGCAATCCCTGATGTTCACCCATCCATGTTCTGACTGTGTCTGTTGTTGCTTAACTTTTGTGATCGATTGAGATCGGTAAATACGTTACGTCAGTAAAGGTCCTTTGAGAAGTTCTATGAGGCAATTTAGTTAATCATAATTTAAGATACCAGAAAACAAAGTGGTTTTCCAATACTTTCTGTTCAATGTAAAAAGACTTTCAATTTAGTATTAGTGGTTTTTTTCATAAACTTAATTTGAGAAAATTTTTATTTTAACTAAATGAAAAAGAATTTCAATACTATTTACGGAGGTTTGTTTACTGTTAAATTCGGTATCAATATACGGCAGGAAGTAAAGAAAACACAAAGAAAATTCCCTCATAATACAAACCGCATTACCCAAGATCAACAATTATTGTGAATGGGAAATTTGCGGTGTGCAAAAAAACAAATAAAAGATAATAAATTATTAATTTAATGCGATATTGAATTATTTGCAATTGATATTTTTGTATAAATAAGAAAACACAACTAACCAGTTAGTAGTGCTGGTGACTATAACTGAAAACCTTCGTGGATTAGCAGTAGACCATTAAAAAACAAGTTATAAAAAATTGGTCTTTGAAATAAATTTTCTTAATTAATCGCTTGTTACAGTTTTCACAATATGAGCAAACAAGAAAAGGAAAATTTGAAGTTATTTTTCGAGCGACCTACAGAGCCGGTGTTTGTACCAAAAGGTGATAAGAAAACAGCTTTTAAAGTACCCGCAACATATTTAGCTAGCCGTTATCAACCGATTGGACCATCTTTACAAAGTCGTTTTGGTGAAGAAGCTGATAATGAAATTACTATTAAAAAGATTAGTTTACCAAATACCCGTGCTTTTGAAGAACTTGGGCGACGAGAGCCATTCTCATTATTCATACCGTTCCACCGTGACTTGGCTGCACAATTAATTAACATAATGATGGGTATGAAAAGTGTTGCGGACTTGACGTCGTTATGTTGTTATGTTCGCGACCGAATCAACCCTTTCTTGTTTAATTATGCATTGAGCGTTGCTATGTTACACCGTCCTGATACCCAAGGAACTGATATCCCAAATTTTGCCGAATCATTTCCAGAGAAATTTGTTGACAGTGCTGTATTTGGCAAGGCACGAGAAGAAGCTTCTATAGTGCCTGATGGATCAAGGGTAAGTGAACTTCGTAATGAGTTTATGTAATATTAACTGAATTCAAATATTTTATAGGAGCCAATTGAACTTCCT
This sequence comes from Chrysopa pallens, assembly GCA_020423425.1. NCBI lineage: Eukaryota > Metazoa > Arthropoda > Insecta > Neuroptera > Chrysopidae > Chrysopa > Chrysopa pallens. The sequence goes on from CM035591.1 coordinate 32,571,652, forward strand.
CGGGATTATACAGCTAGTGATTTGGAGCCGGAAAATCGTATATCATATTTTCGAGAAGATTTGGGTGTTAATTTGCATCATTGGCATTGGCATTTGGTATATCCATTTGAAGGACGGCGCGACATTGTGGCCAAAGATAGACGTGGTGAACTTTTCTATTATATGCATCAACAAATTATTGCTAGATACAATGTAGAACGATTTTGCAATAAATTGCCGCGTGTTAAACGTTTAGTAGATTTAAAACAACCAATGGAGGAAGCATATTTTTCAAAACTGGACAGTTTAGTGTCAAGTCGAGCTTGGCCATCGCGGAGTGCTAATATGGTATGTAAGGATTTAAATCGTCCTGCTAATCGATTGAAACAGGATCTGGATGATATGACCCGTTGGAATGATCGAATATATGAAGCTATTAATTCCGGTTATGTGCGGATGGTAAATAGGTTTTAGAGTTAATGTTTAAACATTTTTTAACGTTTAATCTAACTTCGCTTTTTAGCCCGATGGTAGTCAACGAGAACTACGCGCTCCAAATGGATTTGATGAAGGCATTGATATGCTGGGTAATATGGTTGAAGCAAGTAGCCTGGCACCGAATATGGCATACTATGGAAATTTACATAATATGGGCCATATATTTATTGGTTACGTTCATGATCCGGATCATAGATATTTGGAAAATTTTGCACCTATGGGTGATAATGCTATTAATATGCGCGATCCTATATTTTACCGCTGGCACGCATTTATTGACGATATTTTTCATAAATACAAGTCCACTATCCCAAGATACACAGTTCAACAATTGGAGTATCAACCAGTAAGACTTAATGGTGTAAATATTGAAGTAGCTGGTGGTCCAAGTAATACTTTACAAACATTCTGGCAACAAAGTGATCTTGATTTGTCTCGTGGAATGGATTTCACTCCGCGAGGTCCAGTACGAGTTAGGTTCACACATCTTCAACATTCTGATTTCACTTATCGGTAAGCTTTCAAGTATTTTCTAGAGGAATATTATTATCACTTCGTTTTTTTAAGCATCCAAGCGAATAACTCTTCTGGGAATCAAATTCGTGGTACGTGTCGTATATTCTTGGCACCTAATAATGATGAACGTGGAATTCCCATTCCATTCACAGATCACCGTAAATTTTTCATTGAGCTCGATAGATTCATTGTTACATGTAAGTTTTAAAGAATTTATACCTTTGCAATATTTATTAATAAATATAATTTTTTATTGCATAGTGGATCCAGGAAGTAATGAAATTATCCGACAATCAACTGAATCATCTGTGACAATTCCATTTGAACGTACATTCCGTAATTTGGACTTGAACCGTCCATCAGGTGGGGACGATTTAGAACAATTTAACTATTGTGGTTGTGGATGGCCACAGCATATGTTGATTCCAAAAGGCACACCAGAAGGCTATCCATGCACCTTATTCGTCATGATTTCTAATATTGCTGACGACTTGGTAGAACAAGATTTATCTGGACCATGTTCGGACTCATCAAGTTATTGTGGAATCAAGGATCGATTATATCCAGATCGGCGTTCTATGGGATATCCATTCGATCGTGAACCTCGAAATGGTGTGAATACATTACGAGAATTCCTTACACCAAATATGGCAACACAAAATGTAAATATTCGTTTCACGGATCGTACTGTGATTCGTGGATCTCGATAATAATCCTGAAATTTTTTATTGAAAAAACGTTGATGACTTTGCTTTGTATCTGGATGTCGAAAAATTAATAATATTATAAAATGCATATGTTTATTAAATGAAATATATAATATTTTCTTCAAAATTTTATGTTTATGTTTAATATTTTTTTAAATATACTACGAAAAATAATCTCGAAATATATTCCTATATAGAATATTACAATTTTTTTACATATATTATCAATACATTTGTTTAAAATTTTTATGTATTTATTTAAAAAATGTTTATGTTTAAAAATTGTAATATTCCTCATGGTTATATTTTAAATTGTTTTTCGTGTATCGAAAGATTTGAGATCCATCTGTGCACCAGTATTTGACCGAAAAATGAAAACTAAGTTTCATTAGTCAATTTATCGTATATAGAAATAAAAATGCTTAAAATTCCAGTCTTATTATATCTTGCAACCGTACCAATTTTAGCTTGGTGGATATAACATGATAGAGGCCTATTAAAATGAAAATTATTTAGTACTGTCCGAATTCAGCCATGGGTATAGTAAAGTCTACAAGAAGAGTGTCAGTGTCAGATTGAAATCATTGCAAACAAGTAATCGACCTACTACAGTAGTAATGCAATTATATGATAAGATATACAATAATCAAGTGAATGCCGCCTCGAGTTATATTTTTGAAACTCGAATCCAACATAAGTAGTTTATTAAAAAAGAAATAGTTCTATAAAAAGCCTCGTATATTTTAAATAATAAATCAATATTATTATATCACTATCTGCTTTTATAAAACATCTGTTTAATAAAAACAGAGTTGAACACTCTTGCTATATGGTTTTTTTTGGAACTTAAATTGAAAAAATAAAGTATGATGTAGCAGGATGATCGCGGGTAAAATATACTTGCTTAACGGCTAAACGTATATACAAATTTTTTAATAAAAACATTTATATTACATACGATTTAAACAATGCAAATGTGTAAGCTGCATTTTTTCGGGATGATAAATATCAAGTCACAAACTTGTATGTGATTTAATTATAATCAGTATAATAAAGTTCTAAAAAATCAGCGCATTAAATTTTTAATTGGGTCTATCTTCAGGCTTCATTTAATTTTTATGTTTTGTGACTGTAATGGGAAGCTCCACTTGTATGAAAACGAAGTGTCCTTTATCAAACAGTCTGATCGGTATCTGAAATGAAGGCCTTGATTAATTCTCCGGCGTGAATAAATATTTGAATGGCAGCGACAGAGAAGCCTTATGGATCATCAACCAAAATATCAAAAACTATAAATCACTCTATAAATAAAAAAAAAAATGTAAATTAATATGTAATTTGTTTTTAGTCTCAGAAAGTTAATTTAAAAGTTTGAAACTGTTATTATTCATGAAAGCCTCCTTTATAGTTGTAATCGCGTAATCAATTCGATCGTCGTCTTGGCGATTTTCTGTGATTTGCTAATTTACTATAAACTCTATAAAACTGAAAATGATACCACTGGTTGTTCAATCAAGAACCAAATTTATAAAGTTCAATGAAACCATTGATTGTCTACTGCCGCTAGTCGGTTTAGTGTGTATGGGCCACTATCCGTAGATATAGATATGTAACATATAGTATACCGACATATACTAGCAGATGTCAGGACCTTAGCTCATCGAGATCTGATCGGGGCAAACACCAATTTAAATTTGGCTGCTATGTAACATAAAATTGAAAGTATTTTGTGTTAAATTGTATTTTTGTCAATAGCCGACAAATTTGGACAGGAATGTAATTTATATAGTAATAAAATTTTGCAAATAGCTGTGTAAGTTTTGTATCTGATGCATTCGAAGGTTCAATATATGACACTGAAATATTTAATAAATATTGCATAATATTTATATTTTCATCAAAGCCGTGCGAAATTTTTGAATTTCTGCTTTTAAAACATAAACAGAGTAGTGAGGTTTATGTTCTAACTAAACAATTTCGCGGTGTAAATAAATATCTTTTTCCAACTAACCGACTTAAACCAACTTTTCCCTATGCATTCTACGAAGATTACTTTTTTTCGAAATAATCTGGAAAAAATTTATTAGGGATTTCTTATATTTGAAGAACAAATTTCTTTGATTTTTCCAGGTCCCAACTTGACCCAGAGATTTTCAGGGCCGTTTTTAAAAAACTAAGAATATTTATCATTCGTTTTATTCTTTAAATGATTTCTAGCATGCTTAATAATAACTAACAAGTGGCAAAAAAAGTTTTTTCCTAACAAACTAATTTCAACCCTTATTCAGGAACATCTCACAAATGTAAATATATAAAAAAATTCGAATCGGAAAATTTTCTCGCGTTTATATCTGAAATGTGAAAGCATTTTATAAAGGTATATTATTTATATAGTCCGAATGCCCAATTATAATACCCATTTAAAAATTTGTATCTGACTTAAATATGGTTGGTGTAACAACTTATTCTTCTACGAACATTCTAAAAAGTAGGCAGTTTTCGTGTTTTGAGTCCGTAAAATATTCAATTGCACCCATTAGCTTCAAGCTTATGAATGGATATCCGTTTCCTTGTTATTGTAATAGCAAAATCATTCAATAAAAATACAAAAACCAATTTGTCGAACACGTAATTTTGAAGTGGTCGGGCAACGATCATCATGTTTTATTACATATTGGACAAAATAATTTGATCTACTTATTAAATAACAAAAAAATAAAACTAAATTCCGCCAGCACACGTTTGAGCACAAACGAAAACTATCCGAGCACCGAAAAAGAAAAACGACTTACTGTTCAGAATTTTCGTAGAGAAAAAGTTATTTCACTAATCCTAATTCACTTGTATACAAAAATTTAGATGTATTTATAAAACTTATCATATTATGCTTAAGTGCACCCTGGCTAGTAATAAAGTTTTAAACAATAAAAAACTTGAAAACTAACAAAAACTGCCCTACCAATTACACAGATTTATCTAATCTAAAAAGTTCATTTTTTTATCTATATGATCGCCAATCCGTCCTTATTATAACTAAAAAATGAAAAGGGATAGTAAGTTGACATTTTGGTCACTTGTTTAAGGCCTGAACAGTGACTCTTTGATGGGACACCGTCATTATTCAATATATCGATCAATTTTATCCATCTTTATAATTCCTAAAAAATTTGTGTTAATTGATTGAATTTGTGTTGTATAGCTATAAATAAAGTTTGTTTCAAATTATTTTTTATAAAATTGAAAAAAATTATCAAACCACTACATTTTGTATAAAGCGCCATTTTACCATACTAAATTTCAAATCATTGGGATAAGCATTCAATACAGTCAAGTATCATGTTTTATACAAAGATAAAAAAAATTGTGAGATAGGAAACATTGCACATATAAAAAATATCTGTAGTTGTCTACCAAGCATCTGTGGTGAAGTTGGTAACACATTCGACTACGTGTAATGTTTTCAACTTTTACTATGTTTCAGTACTATGTAGATATTTTCAATCATATAAAATTGAAAGCTTTTCCTCTCAAAGGAGCTATATTAAGCAGAAATTAGATTTGTTCCTGTTTACTTCAAATTTTTTTCAATCCATTTAACTCTTACTAGATCAGACTAGAGGTAAAGCACTTTAATGCATAAAATAGGTTTCTTAAAGGAGATTTAAGAGATTTCTTAAAACATTTATGGATCACTTAATGATACATGAAGTTTAAAGTGCAGAAAGTTCAAAATATTTAATCATATTTTTGAATTTAAATAGAGTATAATATCGTTTACATAAAGTGTTTAAGAAAAATACTTAAATATTTGTGTTAGAAAATATAATGAAAACGTATTGATTCAAGAATAAAAACGCGTAAATTTTAAGTTCTATTGTTAAGAATTTGAATATTCATACTCATTAAAATATATCTATATATTTAATCTAAATATGACAATAAAATCTTTAATCAGGCAATACAATTTTTATACACGTGGCGGAATCCTATCGAAATGTGCAACTATGTTAAGGAATTACGAAGTTTCTATATCCTTGGTGTTGAAATAAAACGAGATTACAGAAATGATGACAAAAAAAAAAAAAAGAAAAACTGTCTCAGAGCATGCATCCGAAGATGCTTCGTGATATTCAAAATCAAAGCGAGCCTTTGACTATTGGCATTTCAGACGAAGTACGTGAAAGGGATGTATATAAAGACCACTAGATTATATGCTCGGTTGTCGCTGGCTAGAGACTCAGTTAGTTCCATATAGAGGAAGTGCTTGAATCATCCTTTAACATCGAATCATGCTATTACTTCTTGCAGAAGCCTACATAGACCTAGTTGAAGTTTGAAACTTTGATCAATGATTTTAATCTATAATTAAAAAATCGTAATTATGAAAGTAAAATATTGTAATTATGAAAAACAGGAGTATTTGTTTTCAAAATTTATCTGCATGTTATGGTGCATAGCATTTACTGAACCATAATATGGATCATAGAAACTACTGGTCAGTTTTCTATGTCCTTGAAGTTGAATAATATTAAATGTAGTTTGTAATATTTAAAGGTCATTAGAGCATAGAATCTCATGTTTTACTTACTATCCTTAACACGACTAACGCAATAGGTTTTCTCTAATCTGGTCACTTAATGCCCGGAGCCCCATCGAACTTAGCGCGGCACTGGCGTCGTCGCTAAAAACTATTCTGATCACATACTATTCTATATTTCAAAAACATAACTTTTAATATGATTAATAAATGAAAAATTGATATCCATTATGAATGTGATAGCAGAGTGTTATTTGAGATTATTTAAAAAGTCCCATTTATAATTCATAAACTATTAATGACATTTTATGAACGAATCAAGCTAGCTAGCTAGTACCGCATTCACATACAGCAGTACAATAAATGCTATATTGTATTTTCACATTGTTAGGGATTTATTAAACTGTTTTAAAATGATAGGCCTTAGGGACAAATATCATGTAGCTTCATTCAAACTATGAGACTGGTATTAAATTATTTAAATGGGTTAAATATCCTTGATTATTATTGTTTTTTATTTAAACAATCGTTTTAAAGCTGCTACATATCCACATCGTATCTATTGTTACTTTACCATGTATGTTTTTGTTATTTACATGGGTTTTTTTACTTTTTTTTTTTTAATGCTTTATTTAATGAAAATTTGATATCAACATTCACTATACCTATCATATAATCCAGCTGTCAATTTTGTTTTATTAAATTTTATTAAAAAGAAATACTTTTGAAGGCTTGGACTCAATTGATAAACACAGAATTCACAACGCATTTGGAACACAAACGGTTAGACACAAAAAGTAAAACAACATGCATGCATATGTAGCTATGTTGTTCTGATTTATTCCATGTTTTCCACCCAGTGAATTTTTGACATATACAGTGGACCTCTAAAATCCGACAAAAATTTTGCAGGGAAGTGTTAAACTATCGAATTTGTCGGATTACAGAGCACTTCCTAGCACCGCCTATAGTCCGGAATTTTTGACAAAAGCGTATCTTGTAATCCGAGAAATTACAGATCCAATGATAGATTGTATATTTTAATCTGAAGTAATAAATCATACATAATCAGAAACAAAACCATACCTACGTATCGAGCTCAAAATTGGCGACGCGTGCAAATAATATCCTGCTCAATCATGCATTATTATCTGCATTAGCGAATATTGTCAAAAAAATATTTAATAATAATAGACAACAAATTACAGGGGAATCGGATTACCGAAGATACACAGTATTTACTTTTTAATAATTCAATATGATTTCTATTTAAACAAAAGAACTTCAAATTCATGTTTCCATTCATGTTTCCACACCATTAGAGGATGTGAAGCAAATTGTTTTACTGCTCAATTGAGAATGTTTCAGTCAATATGCACGAATGCAACACATTTAAAAATATATATATATATATATATATATATATATATATATATATATATATATATATATATATATATATATATATATATATATATATATATATATATATATATATATATATATATATATATATTTATATATATATAAAAGAATAGTTCATCATATTTTGCGAAAAAACTTAAAAATACAAAGTAGGTCAGTTGATAACACTGAGAATGTCGTTGATGCAAGACGATTATTCTGTACTATAGTGTACCAAATCTTCAAAAAAAATCGAACATCCTTTTTCAATTATATTTGTGCTCAACTTTATTAAGTTATACAATCATTATTTAAACTGCATAGAAGATTATTCGATAAAAGTTTCGTTTAATTAAGAATCTTTCTTAAAAGAATATTTTGTTACATCGAATAATTTTCTTTCAAGATTATATAAAAAACCAAATTTCATATAATTTTATAAATTTAATTCAAATTTATATTCCTATTATAATGAAGTTTGTATGATGCTTTCTTCAATCAACAGCTTAGTTTTCTAGAAAATTATTATTTTCGATTTTTTCAGATTATCCAGAAAACTAGACTTTCCTTCGAAAAAAATAAATTATACAAACATATTCAAACGTCGCGATTTTTCTGATAACTTTTGACCCTTTTTGATTTAAAATTAATAATTTCAGAAAAGATGCTAACAAAGGCACTACGATACGAATGACAAACGAGATTAAATTTTCGTTCAACTAATATTACACAACCAATTTTAATGAATAAATCCGGTACTTAAAGTGTTATACACTAATTTTAAATATATAGCATAATGTTTAAATGAAATTATTGATTTGTTATTACATTTTAAATAATAAATAAGACATAAAATACTCACCGAAAATATCAGGTGATGTACGTTTTTTATCGGCACTATAAGCCGCAGAGTTCGACGAACGTTGAGTAGTAGACGCTGGAGCTGAACGACGATTCGCAATCGAATCGGTACGATTCCGCCCAGATAGTTCACGACGCACTACCGTAGTGTTTATTGCACTAGCAATGTGATTAATTTCCATTTTTTCTTTCTTCCTTGGCACAACATTTTCCTCTAATTCATCTTTCTCCTTTTCATTCTTTGTTAAATCCTCTTTACAAAATTTCTCCACTGGCGAAATTTTTGGTTGTTCTACAAAAATAGTTTTTTTAATCTTTGAATTTTCCGTTTGTCTATTTGAATCTAATGATGGTTTTTCAAATGGGACAATATCGTCACGTGTATCTGATAAGAATGCATCAGCCATCTTTGATTTAATTGTCTCGGGATAGTGATGATGAAACATCAGCGGTGTTAAAATGTTAATTTTATGTTCCATAATTGGTGGAGGTGTTTGATGTTGATGAATCATTGTATCCATTTTATCAACGCGTTTTATTTCAGTCTGTTTTATTAATTCCTCTTTTGTTACTGTTTTAAATGGTTCATTTACATTTGGTTCAATATTATATTTAAATGCAGCCGGTTCTTTATCTTTATCTGGTGATATTGCTAATTTAACAATAGCTTTTTCAATTTGATTTAATTCAATACGACGTTCCAATTCTTGCTCCAATTCCTTCCCAAAATCACCAATTATATTATCAATTGATATACTTTGTGATATAGAAATATCATCTTTTACTAATGTGTACGCGGTGGCGCATGCATTTTCATCATTTTTGTTTGTCACCTCTTCTATGTCTGTAGTTTTTAGCTGTGTTTGAATTTCATCGATATTTACTTGTTTATCACTTCCTAGTGATTCTTTTTTCACAATAGATGTCTCGGCACTATCAGTACATGCATGTTCATCGATTATTGTATTATTTTCTTTTAAAGTTAAATCATCATTTGGTATATTTAATCCAGTTTTTGTATCAATAATTAATAATGCACAAGCGCTGTTATTTTCATGCTCTTCAGCGTTTTTAATATTTAATACTTCTGTTGTTGCATCAGTAACTTCACAATCTTCCAATGGTAAATTAAATTTGGGTTTATCGTAAAATACTTTTGATATATTCTCAACACTATCCAATCGATTAACACTATCAATTTTAAATTCTTCACCTTCATCAACAATACTAACCCCACTATCACCCCCACCTACCACTTCTTCATTATTATTATTATTGTTATTATTATTTGTATTATTATTAATATTATTTAATATTAAGGATGTGGGTGGTTGTGGTGATAATGACTGATCTAAGTCCAAATCATCATCTGTGAAATCTGTATCGGAAGTGTGTGTTGTTTTAATTGAATACTCTAAAGTGTGTGCTAAATGTTGAAAGCCTGGATAATTTGGGTTTACTATTCCACGTCGATGACAATGATGATGATGACTTTCATCTACACCACCACTTAAATTACCATCATCGGATAATGATTCTGAATCGGATAATTCAAAACCACGATCTTCTTCGTCACCGTGTGGGGATGTATCCACTGATGAACAACTTTGTTGGGGTTCTGAAACAACAATAAATAAATCATTAATCATTAAAATTATAATTGTGTTAGCAAATTTTATATCTCACAATATCATCCAATTTAATCAAACTGAGATACTTAAAATGTATTGTGAGATGGTTTCACATATCGATGTCATTCGAAATTTCTAGCTTACACCCCCACAAGTTTTATTAGAAATTAAGGATGATTAATTTGAGAAGACTCAGTAACTTTGATTATTTGGAGTATATTATATGCATGGGTTTCCGTTGCTTTGGGTAATTTAGGGAGACTATTATTTTATAAGATAGTATTAATAAAACCCTTTAAAGTATAAGATTTTTTTTTTACAAATATACATTACATTTTTTAGATAATTGTAATACGGGAGCTTTAAACGCGTTGAATATATCTGTTTGATATCATCGTCCAATCTAAAACAGACATTACGTTCTGAAAATATTGCATGGCCAGTAGCTATACATATCGTGCAATTTTTTTAATATTACTGAATATCTCAAGGAGAAATTGTAAAAACAAATTTTTGAATGATCTTTTGGCTATAAAGAAGAAATATTTTTTGATTTATTATAAAATATTATATCGAAATTTAACATTTACAATAGACACCAAAGCTAGTACGATTTAGAAAACTAATCGATCTTAAATAGTACTAACGGTTTTCTGAATCGTAAGATGTTCGAAAGCCCATTTTTTATATATTAAATATTTAATATATAATATTATATATTTAAGAACTAAATAAACTATTTTTAGTAAATTTGGATACAAAATATCTTAATTATCATTAATGGTAAGTCATTAGTTCAGCATTGTAGAAGTAGTAGAAATTTTTGTACTAAACATTGGTACGAGCAATACTAACAGAATCCGTTTTATTATTTTAATGTTAGTACAGTTTAACTATATGTGTTATCACATCGTATTTATAATATTTTCAAAATTTATTCACAGATTTTTATCATTATAATAGTTAAAAAATGAATATTATACAACTTAAACGTCAGTACGATTTACGCTGCATTACCCTATGTGAAGTCGTGAAAGGAAAAGACTATTATTAATGACAGATATTATAAGAATCATAATTGTCTATGTGAATACCATTAATATAACACATGTCGGTAAATTCAATAAAAATACAAATTAGATTTTGACAACAAATTAATTAAAATACCTTTTTGAGACGTCGATAAATTGTAGTAATCAAATAAATTCTTTAAAAATATGTGTTAATAACAAAAAAGGAATTTAAATAATTCCACAAGCACTTAACAAGTTTAACAACATTGCAGTCCGTTAGTTATTTATTAATGACTAAACGAAATAAAATGAAACATTAATTTTAAAGAATGACCTATTAATAGTAGAGTAACAATAATATAATGATCTCATAATTTATATCATTAAACGCCAGAAATGAAAGAAAAAAATGTTTTTAATATACCTATATCAGTGGTACTTGAACAAAAATATATCTGCAATTTTTTCTACGTTACAAAAATAGAATAAAATTTATACATATTGGATTTGCTGTTTAATTGAGTCGAATTTTTTCGACTTACGTTAGATTATAAATACCTAGTTTGTACTCTCTGCCTCGCTGTTGAAGTAGTACAAAAATATATCAGATTTGATTAAATTTACATTTAATTGTTTTTAGTACTTGCGAATTTCGTTTTTGTTGCCTTTTCTTCGAACGCTTATACAGAATATAAACAGAAAATCGAAAATCTTTGGTTTCAGAAAGAATAATTTTTTAAGCGGAGATATCGTTCAATCGGTGCCACAGATCGCGCATGATCAGAGTCGGTTTTTTGGGAGATAGATAAAAGATGAAATGATATGTAAGTCGATTAAGTCGGTTATAGGTATATTAAAACTTCATTCGTAAAATTAACAATTATAACATTTGTATCAAAATATGCACTTTATTAGTTGAAATGGACTTATTTGTACATACTTGCGCCTAGTATGAGTTTACATAGTCAAAGATATTTCTGATACTTATATTACAAAAGCAAATTTATTTAGCTTACACAATAGGCTGGCGCTGTCTATGGCAATATTTATTGGAGTTATTATCTACTTTGATTGTTTGTTTGCATATCACAATAGTATAAATATAATGACCATAGAGTGATTTTCGCCAACTCATGTTTATTTTCAATAATCCCATGCTAACCGAACTATCATTCTTTTTCCAAAGAGGTAAGAGACTGGCTCAATAGTCAGTCAGACTATTAAAATGTTTCTAATGGCACCTAATTTAGAAATTAATTTAATAAGTATTTTGGATCCATATTATCGCTGCAATGTCAATACTGTCACGTATTTTTACACGATTCTAGTAACAGTCATTAAATGACAAACATTAAAGTATAATCTGTTAAAGATACAATAATCATATAATCAATATAATCAGTTATAAAAAGCTAAATAAATATGTGGCTAGTGGATTGCCTAAAAAAATATTTTCAAGGCTTTGTTTAATATATATACAAATGTAATATAGCTGAAGAGTTTGTGGATTTGAACACGAGCCTTCGAAGAACTATTAATCAGATTTGAAAAATTGTATATTTTATCAAATAATCTTAATAATATCTCCGTAAATTAATAACATATGCTATATATTTTTAATTCTTGTAAAATGTTGATAAGTCGACATTATACTCATTATTTGGACAATTCTTGTTATATCCCGGGTAATTCAGTACGTAGAGCTGTATATTGTCAATCCAAGAGTGAAATATCGCACATAAAAACGAAACAATTCGCTTATGTTCACATAAAATATTATGCTTAGATGTAATGCTTAAATAATTTTTTTGCAAACTACAGCCAGGTAGCATTGTTTTAAAATTATTTTTATAATTATCTCGTATTGTTTTCAGGGTGTACAGCGTATATTTTTCATGTCTTTTCTTTCATCAAATACTAATGGAATCAACATTGAAAATAAATAACGATTGAATGTATAATTAATATTTTAATTATCATTACCAACACTCTAATCTTAATTTAATCCTATCTTATTGACACATTGTTCATATTTTCCCTTGTAACTGATCCCTGATAACCGATATTCATTTTGCATGTGAAATATCCTATATTCAACGTCTTCTTTGCAAGGCACAGGTAAAGATATTAAGAATCATTATCGATTAACGGCCATTCGATTAACTGGATCTGTAATTGAGCAGATTAGAAGATGCTATTTATTTAATTCTGTAATAGTTAAATGAAAATCCAAGTGTGATAATTATAAATAAATAAATATTAGTAAAAAACAAACATGTACTTTATAATTTGATTAGAATTAAATATTGCATGTTAATATAATATAAAATTTATGGTGGTAATGAATACCTCTATTAAATAGTTTTGTTGTTAGACATTATTTTATACTATGTGAAATATTATTACAATCAGCTTGTTATTATTATAATCTTATTATTATATGATTCAATTATTACTAAGGTCTTAAAATAATATAAATCAAATTAATATATTATTTTATGCGGAGTTTAGGTAGGGTGTCCCAAACGGGGTTTACAATGTGTTATACTAATTTATCAATTCTATACGTTACAATGCGGGAGTTAAATTCTTCAAAGTTCTACGGAATTAAGATGTAAAGGTTGTTTAATATAAAATTTAGATTAAGAAAACTGTTTAAGACAATAACTGTATTACTTTAAGATGAATTGAAATTTTTGTTCAAATAAGAAAAACAGATTCTTTTTACTGGGTATTCATAGTTTGAACTTCGAATCGTTCACAATATTAAACTATCAATCGTCAAATTTCTAGTGTAAATTGTCGATTGTCTCCAGTCTATATTTTAGATATCTCTTTCATAAGTTAAGTAACATGAACAGTGATTAATTGATTTTGAAGCTTCGAAAACTGACTTAAATTAAACATATCTCATATATGCGTGTTAATACCGGCAAATATCTGTACCACAACTGTGTTTGCAGTAATACGGATAAGTAGTTCAGACATATCTGCGCGGTAGATAAAACAAATCAGGCTTACCTTAAATTTATTTTGATTTCCTACCGGGCAAGGGCGTTACTGTAATTGTCATCATGAACATAAAGCTTTAGATATAATTTGAAATAAAAGACAAGCGGTCAGATCTGCGGCTCTTACCTTACGGTAAATGTAAAATAATTTTAACACATTTCTTATTAGTCTAGAAATACAAAGAAAGGAAAAACTAGATTATAAATTACACGTACCTTCATATTCTAATAAGCTATCATCTGGTGATGATTCCGCCGAACATAACGATGAAGACGTAATGTTTCTCCGAGGCGGTCGTATTGTAGTAGAATGATTTGAATCTTCTCCAAGCACAGATGGACACGTTGTTGTAATATTGTTCCGTTGTTGTAAATGATTTAATATTGTTGTGTCTTGTTCGTTGGACGACGCCAGATTGTTGTTGTAATTTTGTAATAAATCTTTTGTGTTGTAATTCTGTTGTTGATGATTTCGATTGTTTGCTAATGTTGTTTGTGCTAGCGATGTCTTTCGACTTATTTCTTCTAGCTGTTGCTGTTGTTGTTGTATTAATTGTGTATTGTTTGTACAAATGTCGGTATATGACCATTGCGTGTTATTCACAACCGCATCTAATGTATCATTTGTATTTTTTAATATTGTTTGTATTTGTTCATTTAAATTTTGTTGATGGCGTAATTGACTAGAAAAATTTGATGTTGTGTTGTTTGATGAATTTGAATTAATTTGATGATTTAAACGATGATTGTTGATGTTGTTGCCGTTATTAATGGTTATTAACGGTCCAACGCCGTCTTTCAAACGCATTTTGATGGTTGCCTGAAACAATTAAAAACATAACATCAAAATTTTTTTAATAATTAGATCAATTACGTAATTTTAGAAAATTTCGATGAATTTTCAAAAATGAGAAGTATTTGTAAAATATCACGGACAAGAGTCCTTGGGCTTCAGGTATCTTTTTGACAAACATTTCTTTGAAATATTTGGCTTTCTTACAAGATACTTTAATAATAAACAATTTGTAACAGGCGAGATATATTCGACTCAATATTTTTGTATATACGGACAAAATGAATTTTTTATTCGTTATCAGTTTAAATATTTTATACGTGGGGAAGAAAAAACTTCAGGATGGTCAAAATAAGAAATAAGTTTTTGTAATTTTTTGTAACTCTAGGGACCAGCTAAATCTAATATTTCGAAGTTTTATAGAATTTAAATTCATAAGTTGCCAGCTCAAAATTTGCCAAAAACTGAAGAATACATTAATAGACCCAAAAAATAAGGGTATATTTTTCCCAGGTTGAATAGTTAACATCTTAACCAACTTAGTAGCTCTGGCCGACACATTTTACTTTCACTTACATTGACACGACATCTGAACAAAGTACTACTCTTTCGAACCATATACGGTACCAGTATAGTGCATAGAGAAGCCACACTTTACAAAAAATTTTGTTTCACTAGTTTCATACATATAAAATGCTATACCCATATAGATGTAATAAACAGTAAAGAGGAAGTATCCATTAACCTAATTAGATGGGTATAATTGAAACAAATGTAATAAACTTAGATGTATAGTTAGTTGTACTCCACACTATACTACATACATAAATAGATAGAATAAATAGCAAGTTAGTAAATAAGTAAGTTAGTAAGGGGTGCGTTCATCATCATCATAATATTGTCAACAGAATATAATATTGTCTGTTTACAACACTACCAGTATATAAACGCCGATACATTAAGCTAGCAGCAAAACAAATTGACTTCCGATTTTTTGCATACTTTACTCTTGCTGATGGAAACTCACATGTACATTCGCAGGTATATTAAGCTAGCAGCAAAACAAGTTGACTGCCGATTTTTGTATATTTTACAGCTGATGAAAACAAAAACTTCTGGAAAGGTATTTCCAACATTTCTTACAATTAAGATTACATTTGTATTTTGAGTCTTCAACACCATCTTATCCAAATCGAAGAAAAGGAACATCTAGGAACGAATAGCAGTCGGTCCTGTTACGTTCTGCTACGTTACTAAATTTTCAATCAAAAATTATCGATATTTGTATTTATAATATAAAAATATGTGTTTTATTTCAAATGTTTGGAGTTTCCATTCAGTGTATATTATGTTTCCATTCAGTGATTTTTAAAATTACAACATAGCTATTAAAAGTGGAGAAAAACTTTAAAGAATTTTTGTTATTGAGTTTTTTAAACTTACGTTTACCACTTAAGTTTACGTCGCATTTAACTCATGAGTATTACTTATAAACTTTATTTCTAAAGCTCAAATTTTCATTTAAATTGAGTTCGTGGTAAGTATCGTCGATTATAAAGAACTTTCTACTTCATACAACATTTTTTTTATATTTCAAGAATAGTTTCTAGTTCTTGAATTTGGCACCTAAGTGGCATCATGTCCGCAAAGGTATTAACCTACTGTTATAGGCACGGAGTGATAAAAAAATGAATAAATGTAAAAAAAATTAACCCTATGCGCGTTTTTATGCTTTAGCTGGTTCGTTATTTCTTTTGCCTAACAGTGCTGTATAAATTGTAAGTTATTCATTAGTTTTTAATTTTAACTTTCAAAATATTTTGTGAATTAAATTAAAAAAGGTGAATTAAATTAAATTATTTCATTTAAATTGTTTATTATTATATCGATTATATTTAATTTCTATAGTTTTACCGCTTTGACTACAATGATTTATCTAGAGATAAATCGGATTTTCTGTGTTGAATTACATTATTTTAACATTTTGTTAACTCTCCTGGATAATGATAAATAAGACGAGCGGTTATTAATGTATTGGGATTAAAGTTATCGAGGTTCTACTGTATTTCTAAAAATCGATCTTCAATATATAATTTTGAATTAATAATATTATGACGACCCGGATGGTCTGGTTGGTTAAGTATCTATAGTTTTCCGTTAGCGTTTCTTCTACAGTAACATTATCATTATTTTAAATAGTTGTGAGAGGTTGGTGAATTATAAGTTTTTTTTAAATTAGAACTAGGAACTATCAACACGACCTTCCAGCGAGAATTAAAAGGAAAGAAAGTATTTTAAAAATCTTTGCAAAATTTCAAAAATCTATAGTTTTGTTTTTGGTGTATAAGATATTTTTGTCAAATTTTCTTCAATATAACTTTATTAAATTTGGTAAAATTAAAAAAAAAAAAAATAATATATATATATATATATATATATATATATATATATATATAAATATATATATATATATATATATATATATATATATATATATATATATATATATATATATATATATATATATATATATATATATATATCCAGTAAAAAAATTGTAAACAGCTATTGTAAACGATGAATTTAGGGATATCTAAATTTGTGTTGTTTAAAGTAAATAATGGCGTATTTTATAATGTTAAACAATATTACCATCGTTCAAAATGCTTTTGTTTTAGTTTTTTTCAATACAATCTTAAGACGACAAATTTCAATGCGTTAAACAGGTATATATGAACCTTCTTTACAGTATTTTGAATGGATGCAGGGTTAATTCTAGCTTAAACTATCCATCCATGCTATATACTTTATAAGAGATTTGCAGAAAATGGTTGATTTCATCGGATAAATTTCTGTAAAAAAAATGCAAAATTGCGATCTAATTTATTTTGATTTTAGTTAAAAGCGTAGATAGGGTGAGAATCAAAGGCACTTGTTCCATATAATGATACTTTTATGTTTTATAGCGTGAAGAATAATGATTGAAATGAGTGATAAAAGATTCTTAATGAAAATGAAACTGCTAATATTAAATTTACTTGTCATAGAAAATGGGTCTAATTTTTGTGATTTGTCGTCATTACTCTGATGTATTGCGGAAATCACTGCATTAGTTTAATGACTAAGTATAAAATTAGAATCATTCCAACTTCTAAATATGAAAGCTTTATTGTAGTTTTTTGATTAAAAGAATCGAAAAAAATTGAACATATGGTGGGCGAATTATTATCCCGGTTTTAAATTTTGAATGTTACAAGTAATAAAAAGTTTTGTATTCATTCCTGAAATAAATTTCATAGTTTTACAAAACCAGTTGATTTATAGGCTATTTTTGAAGTATGTCATCATTTTCTAGCCTCAGTAGTTTGTGTATATGCATTTTCTGTTTTATTAAAAGAGTTAATAAACGTTTAATATTAAAATATATTATGATAAAAAATAAATCTTAATAAATTTGAATTAAAAATAGTGTAAGAAAAAATGATTTTATTGTAAAAAAAAACGTGGGGTGCTTTTCAGGATATTATCAAAATTATCCTTCTACTCATATCTGTTTATCAAATATAACTATATAGTAGACCCCGGACTGACGTAACGTAATTACAGGCTTACACCAATCTTTAAAGTTAAGCAACAGCAGTCACAATCTGTATTTGGATGGGTGACCACCTAGCATTACTGTGTGCAATAATAATTTCCTTTGGTTAATGGCTATATAGCTGAAAGTAGCTAAAGCCAGAAAAAAAAAAAAAAAAAAACTATTTGGTATCAATAGTAATAAATATTTTTACAATACCATCGCTTTTTTTACAATAAAATCATTTTTTCTTATACTATTTTTAATTCAAATTTATTAAGATATTTTTTTCCTATTTTTTAGTGGGATTTTCTATAAAAGCGTATTTTTTTATTTTTTTTAAACTATTATTTATTTTTCATTTCATAGTTAAATTTTATATAAAAGCGTATTTTTTATTTTTTTAAAACTATTATTTATTAAAATTGCAATTTTGTCAAATACAAATTTATTGGTTTTGGTTTCCATGGAAACGATGTTAATAGGATTGGTAACATTCTTCAAGTGAGAATAGAACCGGGCCCTTTTCTCGAGGAGAAAAAAACGTTAATCCAGATTATCCTAATAGGATAACGGATCAAACTGTTTAAAATATTGAATTGTCATTAATAAGTATGGTCCTTAATAAGTATGCAAAATTTCGAATTAATCCGACGTTTTGAAGGGGGTCAAAATCATGTTCAAAGATTCCGTTACATACATTCTAATATACGTCTGAAGCTAATAAAAGCGTATAAATAAACTGTATTATCATTAAAATATATATGTTGGTATCCATGACAAATTATGTTTTCACAGGCTTCTTCGTAAACTTATGAGTCTGAAATATATACTTATAAATTCATACTGAATTCTGGTGTCAATAATAATGATAATAATCGTGGTAAAATGTCAGACTCAAAAACTTTTAGGACAATACTTAAGTGCTACATTTAAAAATACACTGGCAATAACAGACACAAAGCTGCCTCGCGATGTACGAATATGGCAACTTAAATAGGTATATGCCTATATTATCATCTCAAATTTTCTTTACCATTAAGCACACGATACGAAATCCATTTATTGGAATTACATAAAATATAGAACTATATTATGCATCTACCTAATATTTCATCAAACTCGCATGAAATGTTTACAATATACATTTTATGTGAAAATATCCCTAAAGTTGAATTTATTTACTTATAAAGCTACATTACTGAAACACCTTGACCGATTAATTTGCCATGTAAGAATTATCCATGGCAGTAAATTGACTTAATGTTTGTTACATTTATTCGTTTCGATTTTGTTCAATCGTTTCGATGATCCCAAATAATCGATTTTGACACACACATTAAACAAAACTTTTACAACACATGTAGTATAAATTAAAATCGGAATAATGGTTGACGAGATATCGGCATTTATGTAATTCTGTCAATCACCATAACATTAATTGAGAGATGAGTTTCTCAAATAAGACTATCCTGAACATCCTCGATATGGATAACCACAAATTTAAAATTACTCGTTCATTAATTGTGGAGCTATGTGATAAGAAAAATCACTCGGAAGCACTTGATTTTTAATCGGGAGTAAGAATCTGAAGCTAGAGTAGAAAATTTCTATTTATTAACAGTACTTAAACTAGCTTCAGGAGCTTCAAATTTACCTCCTATGAATGTGAATTAATATTTGTTTAGAATATCAAATTATCATTCGATGGTTTTCGAACAAACATAAAAACAGTTGCCATTGATCAAAAATCTAAAAAAATCAGCTGAAAATACCTCTACGTAGTAATTAGTGAAAATTAGTCTTGCTAACTTAATGCGTTGCGTACATGCACGAAAGACTTGAACATATAAATAAATACTCGGTGCTAAAATGTTACACAAAACCTCTAGAGATATTATCATATAGTACTTGCTATATAGTAATATTATCGTGTAACCAAATCCATGATGACAGACCATAAAAATGCAGTTAATAAGCGAAATTTTATTATTTATTTTAGTTTAATAAGAAAATACAATTATTTTTTAAACAGTTTATGAGAATTGGGAAAAAATTATTTTATTTTTGCATGAATTTGTAAAGTATAGGAAACAGTAATTTAAATTGTTAAATTAAAATTAAAATATGGTACACAACGATTCGATTTTGTTTGGGTTAGAAGTCGCTAATCATTCATTACAATTATCAGATTTTCGTCACTGTTTAAAACAACTTTTTCACTTGTATTTGATTTTTTGCTTATTTCTACCATTCTAATAAATAAGCACCACGCACTGATTGGAGATCTTTAATTCAAGAGACATTCTGATTGTATAAATTTTAACTCTAAATTAAAACTAAAATAAGATCTCTTTGGTAATCTCTAATGCAGGATATCTTGTATTTATTTTTTATTTTTTGTTTACAATTAACTAAATAAATATAAATTTTATGACATTCAGCATGTACTGCACAATCTTGACATAAAATTGAAAGTTTGTCAAAAGTCAGTTTTCCCCTTAAGTATTTTCTAAATAAAAATTTCTTTTATTCATATTTTGAAAAAGTTGTGCATTGCTACATACTACATTTCAGAACATTTGGATAATTTATTTTTGGAGTTACTTATGTGCGAGTGCAGAAAGAAATTCAATATATCAAATGCTGTGAGCAAAATTACAATATTTAAAAAAAAATCATTATCTACTTCGTAAATTTGATCATTAGAATACAAATTTTGCATCACATCGTTCAGCATAAAAAAAACAGTGTAGTTTGAAAGTTTTACAACTGCTGATACTAATTTAATCATTTGTGATGATTGATAATAATTAGACCGATTAATTTTATTGTAGTCATTAACATTTTTAAAGTTTATTTCAAATAAACTGAACTCCAATTCAAACTTGTATACAAAATAAAAATTAAAAACTAAAATAATAATAATAAAATTTTATTAATTTTCGATAAAAAAAATACAATAAAAAAGAAAAGAAATGTAACACAATAACCAAGAAAATAATGTTCATTACCATTGCTTTCAGTCGAATCAAATTTCCAACTCATTAAAAACACCATTTTCAAAAACATTCCTCTTTAAAAAAAGTAAAACAATATACAAACAGTTCTTCAAACACTTTTCAATAGAACACAAATTGAAACTTGTTGTCACTTTTAAAAACTTTTCGCCAAAAGGATATTTTCTTTGTTTATATTTTTATCAGTATAAAATAATTATTTAGCAAAAATTAATTTAATTAAAAAGAACAAAGTGCTCAAAAACTGCCCGTCAATAGGTTAGTCGCATGATTAAAGAATAAACATAGAAAATTCTCCTACACGATATGACTATTGACGTCAATTTGTTAAAACATCTAGTAAAGAACTGAAGTTTTATTATAAAAATATAACTGAATTTTCTTACACAGGCACAGGCGGTTACATATATAAGGTACAGCGTTGGGAACCACTCTTTGAGAGACCACTCACTACTACCAAGAAATAAACAGAAGTTATAGCGCCCGTCCGTCTGTCTAGGATATGGGTATATACACGTATGTATATGTGTAATACAGCGTCGGTGTATATCGACGCTGTGACGCACAGCATGACGCTCTTTCCTACTCACCGAGTGGCTTCTGTAAATAATCCGTTTTCCATTGGCGTTGTATAAACTACAAATCGACGCCAATAATAATTAAATAGCACGAACAAGTAATTTAAATTGACGGAATCTGCTTGCCAAAATTGCATAGTTAAAAGCATTATTTTATTTGGGTCAAAATTATTATAAGATTTTTTACTCTATTTAGAAATTTCCATATTGAAAATTATTGAATAAATAATTATCAATTGTATTTCCTTTTTGGAACTTCCAGTGCTTGGACATAAAGCTATTAACTCTACACAATTCAAAATATGAATTTTATCAAAAACAGTGTTTTTCTGTTTGATATTGGAAAATTATTTGAAGTACCTATATATCACAATTATAAAATTTTAATTGGTAAAATAAATGATTTAAAGTCACTTCAGACAATTGTTGAGTTTTCCTTATAGCTATTACTACAAGAATCAATCTAACTTAACAGTACAAAAATATTCGTTTCTATGTTTGTAAAAATACAACAATTCAATACAATAGATTTTTTGAGCCGATCATTTAATAAATGAGTTGAAATAAGATTTAATTTTATTTTACTACACAACAAGAGTTGAGTTTCTAAATACCTCAAGTGTTTACTTCGAAAGACTCGATTGTTATTTTTATTGCTCTTTGGCGGAAATTTTGTTGTTATTCCGATAAGTAGTTTTAAGTTTACTTTTTTGAATGACTATAGTAATGCCTGTTCTGTAATCAGATAAGAAAAATTTACAAAACAGATTGTCTCACTAACAAATTCAACAAAAATATTATAATGAAATTTTTTTTATTTCTGTCAGTATTTTTCCAATGTATTTCTACTACAGATTTGAGTGGTCACATATTGTTGTGTCTCATCTACCTTTAATATACAATTTTTATTATTTTTTTTTTTCGGTAACAATATGGTGACATAAATGTTGTCGTCGCGTCACAATGTTCACTAAAGTTCTATTCTAGCTTTCGAATACCAAAGAATATAGAGAAATATACAGGACATTTATTTAATTTGTTCATCAACCAACCGAAAAAATAAAATAGAAACTTATATATGAAATTTAATTTAATGATTATAGAGAGATAAAAACTTTTTTGATTTTAGAAAACTTAAATTTTTTAGATTAAGTTTTTTTATTTTTAACTCGTTCGTAAATATTTGCTGTTTATTTAAATAATAAAATATATTGGAAACTTTAATGTAACGTTTCATTTCCAAAGTCAGAAAATTTTGATTAGTCTTTGTTTTCTTTTTCGTTGTGTTTGCATGCCGTAAAATTATTCTTAGGAAACATGCTGGTTTTAAAAAACAATGCACAAAAAGTGTATAGGTTTTTTTTTTTGATTTCCAACTCACATTTTAGTTTTTAAAATACAAAACATGACAATCAAGCCATTGGTGAAAAATTTAACGAAATCCAGAATTTTAGATTTAAGCCCCTATTAAGAGTTAAAACAAAAAAAAAAAAGAGTAAAAAGAAAATGCACGAAAAGTTTAGATTAATGCATGGATGGCCTTGCCTTCAAAATATCTGTTTGTAACTGGAGTAAATTTTTATCATTCATGTATCATACTTTATAATATTTGTTTCCACAAAATTTTGTTTCTAGGCTAAGATCCATTGAAATTATAGCCAAATTATAACGAAACCTAATTTTCCAATCACTTACGAAACATGAATTTAAAAAAAATATATTGTGTCGATTTTAGAGAACTTTCTTTAGATTCCGCGATTCAGTATTTTTTAAATATTTTATTAAATTTTATTTATTTCATTACTGGACCTACTGCAAATTCTATTATTAGACACTAAGGATGCTAAAAAATGATGATTATACATTCCTGATAATTTTTTTCGGCGAGTCGAAACAAATATTTATTGCGTTAAGTCGCTGATGTAATAAATTTACTATTATTTTCAAAAGTTTGATATTATCCTGTAAGATAACATCAAAAGCATAAAACCTTCAATTCAAAAAATAAGTCATAAATTCAATTTTGACATGCCTATTATAAAATTTATATCATCACACATGAATTATCACAAAGTATAATATTTTAAATATAACACAATGTTATGTTATTAGTACAGATAGAATTGTTCTAAATCTGTTATTTTGGACATTTATGCATAAAAAAACAGAGATTTTGTTGATATTGTTTCACGTTGTAATAATATGATTGTTCTCTTCATATTAAAACTGATCAAACAAAGCTTCATTTGATTTTTCAACAGGCTGTCTATTTCGTGTACGATTATAAAACAATAACAAAACACATATTGAACATAAACAGTAGCTAATAATTTCTAAAAATAATATCTATATTGATTACTTTTTCTTGCAATATTATAAACAACTAAACATTACAAGTAAACGTAACGGGCTACAGTGAACGTAATTACTATTTGAAATCGACAACTTTCATTCGAAAAAGAGATTTTTTAATTTATAACATAATAGTTGTTCATACTAACTTAATTTTCAGAGTATTAGACAACGGATATTTTATAATAAATCGGACACATTGGTCGGTCTCATATGGAAAAAATGGTTATTCAAACGACAGTGAATTGTTCGAGATATGTAACATATGAATTAAGGCCGGGTTTGAATGTTAGTATTTTTGCTTTTTGCAAAATTACGATTATAAAGTTTTATGCGAGCATTTTTAAAATAAGTAAAATGTGTTTAAGATGTAATCATCATCAAAATTATTGGCCATGCCTGTTTAATAGACGTAAGCGATAATATATTTGATACTGCTGTTACTTTTAGAAAAACTTTTTATCTGAAATGATTATTTGTTAAATTATATCTGTGGCCACTCCATAAACTATGCATTACAAAAATAAGCGTCGATCAAGTATGATTTGTTATTCTTGATTTAAAAGTTTTCAAATAGTTATTATTATCATATTTTCAATATGAAAATAAATTTTAAATTGTTTATTTTGAATAGAATTAAATAATCAATTTTGCCAGGAAAAAATTTTCACTACTATTTATAACCCGATTTTAACATTAAAACCTCTTCATAATTAATTACTAGGAGGCTCAAATATAGACTAATTCTATAATAATTAGTCTTGTTCCGATTAGTCGGGAAAAGCTGACTATCCGGACACTGTCGAAGTCGGCGACTATTCGGTAAAAGCGCCGACTATTTAATGAAAGAAAAAAAATTCACCTTCTTTTTACAATTTATAAGTAAGTACGGGAGTTGGCAAAGGTAGTAAGTAGAGCTTTCTTGAAGAAATTGTCCACGGGAGCAGTAATAAAGACTATTTCTTATCAAGCCTTCTAATAGAAAACCAAAAAGATAAACCTTATAACACGTATAAATATCAGGCAGAAAAATTTTAGTATACAAAATGGATACAATTTTGAAATATAAACTTAGTTTCGCCCACAAATAATTAAACAAATATATATCTGAATGCAATAAAATTTGGCATGCACAATCTTGACAAATTACCGAAAGGCTTGTCAAAATTCAAATGGAAACTTTACCTAAAAAGATTTATTTCGAGCAAAACTCGACATGCCCTCCGTGTTATAATTAGATTGTGTATATCAAATGTCATTACATTTGGATAAGTATTGTTTGAGTTATTTGCGCGCGAAAATGGTATATTTATCATTAGAGGTCTCTTGAGACTTGTTCAAGGTAATATAGGTTATAAAATATGATCACTAAAGATCTGGCCTGTAATTTTCAAACATCGTACGTTTCGATTCATTGTAAACAGGCTTTATAAACCGCAGACATCCATGTATGTATGTGCAGATGAATAGATGGATGACGCATAGATTGAAATACAGAGATGGATAGACAGACTTTGAATATATAATAGACAGCCAGTCAGACATCGGAGTGTTATATGGACGCCACAAGTAAAATTCAGTGAGTGAGTGAACATTGAATGGGCAATATTGTTGTAGGTGTGCCAGTATATCGACACGCGCCATCGAACATAATGTACACCCGTTTTGGTGTGTGTGGTTTTATAACCTATCATTATTTTACTTAATACACAATCATCCATCTACTATATACAGATCCTAAAAATTTCTGTAACAGTATTCTGTACCTAAAACTCACGAAATGAATTTATCCAGTCTGGGTTTCTGTAGATCCCTAAATATATTATGATAAAGATGGGACTAGACAAAATCTTCTATTGACTAGATTACTATTAAATCGTCTCTACGAAAATGGTGTATGCCTCTGATTTCACTATGCCCTTAAATATTCCAATAAATGTTTTTGGAATTGCTTGGTTAGTACATTGTACACCAATTCATCAGTTAAGGAAGTACGAGCACCAAGGCAACTTTTGATAAAAGGCTTGATTTTTTTTAAATACAAAGTTTAAATATGTCTAAACAAATTCCAACAATTTGAAGGAGATTGCCCGATCATTTAAATAAATAATTAACTTTAAAGTTGAGCAATTTAACATTGGTCTTATGGGGTAACCTTCAAACATTGATACATTTCTGTATTTTTCTCGTAAAACTGTCGGTGAATATTTTTAAAAAACTTATGGATGAAAGTAAATATATTAGTGATAAATTTAATTCAAAACCATTTACACTTGCCCGACTAATTAAAGTATATTAATCAAAAGAAAAATAAATGCCGCCACTAGCCAATGTTAAATGTATATCTATATATTGAAAAAAATCATATGGTTACTGCGTTCCCCTTACCGCGCTAGAGTCGATACGTATCTCCACCCCGCCTGGCGCTCGTACTTCCTTAATTGAATGAGGATGTTAGATTTTCTACCCTTATCTTAATCGGAATTAATTGAGAGGAGAGCCGTTGATTGTATAATATTTTAAATAATAAGATACAAAGCAGAACATAACGCTGATTTTTTGATAAAATAAGTTAGATCATTTCACGAAATTTATGTAGGTAGAATTAATACGCATTTGTATATATACTTAATTGTAAGATTTTGAATATGACTTCAAATGTTCGAAATACATTTCATTTTAGAAAATTCTCGCAAACCTGTATTAATTTATGGCCGTATAACTTTTCGATAAAATTCGGGTAAAATTTTGAATTAAATAAAATAATGTAATAACTAGGATATTTAAAACGGTATGATAGAATAATTTGTGTAATTCCTTATCAATTAAGGTTAGGTATTAGTACTTTATCGCTTACCTCCACGTAGTAATGCAAGGAAATTGTATTCATAACGAATGTGCCGATATGAACCATGCAGTTAGATTGTCCTGCCATCCCTGCACTTGATCGAATTCTTTATCAATAATAATTCTATTTTTATTGTAATCGATTACTACACACCATTTTCAGTATATTTCAATTTGGATTATAATCAGATTATAAGAACCAACCAACAACGTTCATTCGTTTGAAATTCGATAATAAAAGATTTTCGAAAAGTTTTCGTCTTAATTTTTAATGTATTCACTCTGTTGCCTGTTCGTTTTCATTGACATGAATTTTTAATCGTATGTTCAAGGTAAGATATTTTATATTAATAAGTCATAGAAAATTAAAAAATTCAATTATTTTTAAATAAAAAAATCGAATGTGGACAGAAGATGACATATGTTTTTAAACTACGTTAATAAACTAGCCAACATATATATATGTGGAAAGTAGAAATCAATTTTTTGGTTGTTGTAATCGAAACGAAGAAATTTTAACCGTGTATAAAAAATTTAAATTTTAAGACAATGAAATTTTTGGATTATGAAAAATATGAAAAAATTTCAGTCCTAGATTATAAATTTCATTCATTGACAAATGGGTTTTTTTATGTTGCGTTAGTTTAAAAATGCAATAGCACGTTTGTTTTATTATATGATTTATTCTAGTCCAGATTTCGATAGCTATTTGAAATGAATTAAATTGAATTGAAAAATATTATATGCATTTGTGGAGATGTTTTATAATTTAACTATTGCATCGTGAATGAATCATCTATATGAGTTGGATGTTGAATATACAGAAAAAACAATTAACAAAAAAATGAAATATATATTTTTAAATAATTAAATTTTGAAAAATAGAGATATAAATTAGCCTGCCCGAAAAATAGAGACGAAAATTAGAGATGTATAGATCGTGTAATATTGGCTTTTTTCTGTTAATATTTCCAAAATATCGTTATCCCTCATACTACGGATGCGTTAAAAACATCTTTCGACTCAATATACGCCTTATAACACCAGAAATGTGTCATAATATCATTTTTATAATTTTTGTGTAAAATGGATTGATACATAGTAAAATAATATAAGGTATTTACGAAAAATAATAGTTTTGTTTCTTTCCAAGATGCGTCATCGAAGGTACCAACCAGAAGCCATTTAAAATAAAAAATTCCATAATACATTTTAAATAAAATAGAACGTTTATATCGTCTCTTGACGTATCCTTATTATTAATATAGAATGGTGTGTAGAAATTTGGATACATTGCGCAAACATAAAAAACATAACAATTTATCCTCTCTATGCACGGTTTCCCTCGCAATTTTACCAAACAGGACCGATTAGAACCAAAATTTGGATGTAGGTTTAATTTACTTTCTACTTCTAAGTTGCCAGTGTGCGGAGTGTCGCTTTGACCCTTCTCGTGGATGCAATTGTTTTTATTAAAAGTAAGTATGGAAATGAATAGATCAATTATTTCTCAGCAACTTTTGTTGTGTAAAGTTTTTACTGAAAATCAATACTTTTCGACCTAGCCAATTCAATTGAAAATGTCAACTTTTAAACAAAAAAAAAACATATTTTCAGACATTTTCTATGAATAATTATGAAAATAAGTATTTTTTGGAAAAAAAAACCATTTTGAATAAAAATGTAACTTATAAAAAACAAAAAAAAAAAAGTGTTAAATGTTGGTTCTTCTTAGTCTAACAGGAAAATATAAAGTTTCACCGTGAAATATCAAAAAAACAAGGCATATTTCAGGGAAAGCGCATGTGTTTCCATAGAAGTTTCTAGTATTAAAATTAGGCAAGATTGGTCCCTAATGTTTTCGGCAAAAAGAAGTAGAATATCACCCCTAATTACCACCATAATTGAATATTATCGTTACCACCTAACAATTTACTTTATTTATGTACTTGTAATGTGCCTTATAAGTTTAATTGGTGTTCGAGTGCTTAGTTTCGAAAAAATTTGAACTTGAAGTGAAGAGTGCTTCTCGTTTGTTTGCAAAAAATTGCCTTTCTTTAAAAATAACTCAAAAACTATGAAAGATACGCAAAATTTGGATAAAAATTGTAGATAGTTTTTTCCTTAAGATTTTAGTTTTTTTCCTTTTTCTGTACAATAAAAATTCAGTAAGATAGGGCCGTTTAAAGTTTGAATATGTTCGAATATAGTAACTTTTTCAAGCTTTTTCAACTCAAACCATTTAATTAATAACAGCTTAAAAGAATTAGTTTATCATCAGATTATATCTCGAGAATAAACCTACAAATAAGTTTTTGCTGAACTTGATAGCTCTAAAATTAAGCGAGTTATGGAAAAAATACCCAAAATTAATTTTGACATTGATGAAGAAGATTACTTCATTTTGTCACTCTCGAATAAGTCGAAAAATATTAACTTTCAGCAAAATTATTATAGATTCCATCATGCAAAGAGGTGGCGTCATCAGGATAAAAGTGATCCTCGACACATTGGCAAAATTGAAGTAGAGAGTAAACTAAATTTTGGTACTAATCGGTGCTGTTTGGTAGAATTTCCAGGTTAGTTCGTGCTTCTGCTCATGCTTCTGTTCAAATAATGTTAAATCGAATTTTAGTATCGAATATTAGGATACAGTATTATATCAATTCCAATTTTTACAATAGTTTTGAAGTTATGAAATGTTATTGAAAAAATTGATAATATCGATCAAGTGAATTGAAATGAAACATAAAGTGATCGAATTCTAATTGTTAAAACATTTATTAAATTTTAAATGTAAATGTTTACAAATATGTATATTATTTTCGAGTACTAAACAATAAGGCTAGACAAAATTTATCTCAAATGCCATACAACGTCTATATACAGAAGAATTGTCTGCGTTTAGTTAGGTTTCACAAGATTATGCGATAAAAACTGAAATTATGATAAATCAAAGCTCAGCCTAAACCATCAACGACGGAAATTTTTGAAGGATATTGATTTTATGCTGTAAGTGTATTTAAGAAGTTTCGAAATTTATCTAAAGGCGAGAAATTGGGGATAAAACTTACTATAAAGTTCGTTAACTTGAAGGAAATGAAATGTGGTAACCACTAAACTTAAAAAAATTAAATTTAATTTCATGCCTAAAAGGGGTAAAACAGAGTGTTAAAGTTTTTATACATGTTTTTATGGATTTTTTAAATTTCAATCCTTATTAATAGAGTTACAATCCGTCGATATTCACGACAACCGCCGATTGCAGCCGCCCAAACCGCGTAAGGTTGGCTATGTAAGAAGTTTTTAAATTAAACTCCCAAAAGAATGAAGTGATGGTTTAAATTTAAATGTAGCCAACAGGGCATATTCCAAACCACTGCTCCAAATTTAAGGTAGTTTTAACGTCAAACTACTTGGTATAGTACACTTAGGGCATTTACTATGTTATAAATATTGTCTAAGCAATAAGAAATGCAAAGATTTTCAAATTGAATATATCATTTCATTAAAACGAAAATGGTAGCATCAGGGATTTTCACTTAAATGTCAAAATTAAAAATAAAAGATGAAGAAATAAAAGATGATGCTAGCGGACAATTTTGAATAGGTTATTTTTCTTTGTTACAATTTTCAAGGCATTATTAATTTTACATCAACAAATAAAAAAATATATAAGCTAGAAAATGTTATTTGATATAAGTAGGCCAAATATTTTCACAATATTGTAAATGTTAAATGTGGCAAGTTTAAGTTTAGGCGAATAAAAGTATAAGAATTAAGACGAACATAAAAAAAATATACTTAAAACAAAATAGAGGATTTAAAAAAAACTTTTAATCTACCTCCCGTACTCAAAATTGTCTACCCGCTCTTCGGCTACATTAATAAACACTAAATATAGAATACTCATCAATCCATTCTAAATTTGTCAAAGCTTATTCTTTTAGACATTGCAAAATTTACTTATGAATTTATTTTTCTAAGAGTTAATACATTCAATTCGATTATGTTGTTTTCTCATAAAGAATACTGACTATTATCAAGATTTTACGGTTGAATTTGGAGACAACAAGGGTAAACTAATCTTTACAATTAATTTGAGATGTTTTATGTCAATTTATCTGACGTTTTTAGACTATCCAACAATTATGTGCTTCGATTACGAAAAATGTTCGTGAAACGAAAATTTTGGTGCAAAGTGTGGCTTTCGTTGGCAACGAAACTTTAAATATTATTGTTATACTCTACTTTTTACTGTCATATATTACATATAGAAGTAAAAAAGGTTTTAGTATATTTAAAAACCATTAGTACAGAAATAAAATATAAAATGATTGTTCATTATTAAATAAAAGGAATACCAAGTAACCACCAATACAATGAATGGTTGTATAAATTAAATATTCAAACTTGTTTTACAATACCTGGATATCGCGTGTCATAAGTCATTAGTAAATAGTGTATATATGTATGTATGTTTGTATATGTGGATAACTGGCGTCTATTGTCGTCCATTCAAAACGACGACGATAATAATAACAGAGCAACCAGATGTCTGTTATTTTCTTACCTTACAGCACGGTCTTGACT
This sequence comes from Chrysopa pallens, assembly GCA_020423425.1. Taxonomy (NCBI): domain Eukaryota; kingdom Metazoa; phylum Arthropoda; class Insecta; order Neuroptera; family Chrysopidae; genus Chrysopa; species Chrysopa pallens. The sequence goes on from CM035591.1 coordinate 32,603,569, forward strand.
TATACTACAGTTATTTTAACATAGTTCTAAAAAAATATACTGCCAATTACTAAATAACTAAATGTTCGAAATGATTAAGTTGAAATTGGAATAGTAGATGAAAAAAAATGTCTTCGATTCATGTAAAATCAATATCACGCATGTGCAGAATTTCATCGAAATCGAATGAATATTTCTCGAGATATTTATGTTTAAATGGAAAAATTGAAGTTACGCGTGAGTGCGGTTGCTCAGGAAAGGATAATGACAGGTTGGGACCATCCTGAACAAATACCCTAACATTTACATAAATTTATAAATATAGTGTTTGATTTGTATACACAGACCGACTAACAGATCACCAACCAGGTACGAAATAAAGGTTGTTCGTGAGTTTGTTATTTTATATAAACGAAAGTATTACTAGCATGCTGTACACCTTTGCTAAATATAAGATCTTCAGCTTAATATTGTACCCCAATTTCATTTTAAATATCTCATGAATAAAAAATGAAAAATAATTTGAAGATCGCAAAAACCAATAGCTTTACGTAAAATTTTCGTATTTATCACAAGAAACCAATAACATTTTTAACTATCTTTAGAGGAATTTTAAAAACACAAATTCAATAGAACTAAAAAAAATTTGTTTAAAGCCTATTTGAAGCAATAATGTTATTGAAGATATGTTATTTATTAATGGTATTGAAGATATGTTTTTAATAAATAAGTAAACTTATATATGAATTTTAAAAATTTCCATGAGTGAGTGTCAATAACCTCAAATTTTTTTTATGAACCATTTGGGACTTAAAGTTTAGACGATTAAAGTTTAAATGTGTAATTAATTTTATTTGCATTATTGCAAAGTTTTCCTGAACTAAGTCTATCTTCAAAATTTCTAAATATACGTCAATAAACATGAATTAGATTTTTTATAAATAAGAAGAAATAATTTTAAGAAAGTTTTACGAATAAAAATTCGAACTTGGTGTTTCATGTGGCATTTGTACGTCGATTTAAATATGTAAGAAAGAAGTATACTATGGTTTGGAACTATATCAGAGGTTGAAATAAATAGTTAGTATAGCGCATAGCAAAAACTTTCAGGCTTCTAAGTGAGTGTTGTCACTGCTAAGTTAATGAATCTAGTCTGTATATAATTCTTGAATTGTGATTTAATAATTATCTTTTTTACATTGAATTGTACTTTGTTGGGTTGAGCTTTGATCAATTTGTGTTTTCTTTTACACAAATTGTTTTGTATACAAAAATTTGTTTTGTATTTTGTACTTTAAGGAGGAAATTTGGTTAAATTACTTACTACTCATCATATACTATTCTATACATACTTTCAGTATATTTGTGTTTTATCAGTGGTAAAAACCCAAAAGGATTGCAGTATTCACATGTGAAAAAATCATAAGATGGAGTGGTAGTTCATTTTTGTTTTCTTGAATTGTAAACAAAAATAATAAAAGTTATAGCTAGAAGGTACTTAGTATTAGCCTGGAGTGAAGAAAACATCAGGTTATGTATGTTGCCTACACACTGATATAGGTGCATGCTTCATACTAATATAGGTAGAATAATTCTAAACTGTTATTGGAAAAATTATGGAAAATTAAACTGTCTACTTTGTGAGTAATTTATTTCAAATGCTGATGGTTTTTTAAACGGGTAATAATGGGCATGTATGTTCATAAACATATATTTTTTAACTATTAATACGTCTATGTGATAAACTAATAAAAATAAAGACACTATTTAATTTAACAATAAAATATACGAAATAAATTCGTGTGTTCATAAACGTAATAATAAATAAAAAATAATTATGATTTATATGTACAAAAAAAAAAGTTTTTTCGTCTAGTTTCTTACTTGCAATATCTCAACAAATATTCAACCCAGAAATTCTTCAAAAAGAAGTCTATGTGAGAATATCTTGAAGAATAACTCTTAATTAAAAGCTCCTTAAGAAGTCTTTTATCCGATTTTTGTAAGAAGCCAGAATTACGATCTTTGTAAGAAGTCCTTCCTGAAACTAGGTTATACAAATTCCATTAAAGATTTGGTTTAAATTTTTGTTGTTGAAATTATTTGTTTTATGATCAAAATGTATAGGGGGATTAGAGTATATTAAGACTATAATAAGTGGGAAACCGCTACCGCGTCTCTTGTATTTAGACCTTTTCTGCTTCTCTACCTCAATGTTTTATGAATAATAAAGATACCTTCAGCAAAAGGTGACTCAAGAAGCCACCTTTAAGTGGCTTAAGTTTATAGGTGGATTAACAAAACCCCTTTATAAAAATTTAAGAAAAAATACATATCATTTTTTGTTAATATAATTATTTTTGTTTTTACTAATTAAAGATATATTTTTGGTGGTTTTGTAAAATATCTACTCCTCGTAAAAAACAACAATATTTCTTTCTTTCCAGGACACAAAATTACGTGGAAAACTATAAAAATCTCAAATTTCTGTGGTAGAAAGATAATTGTTTAGATCTATGATATTTTTTTATTATTTTTTTTTTGCGAAGAGACCCTCAAGCCTTTCATATTTTTGTACTTTGGATCAAACATGGAGAAGGCACTCCTTTGGGAGTTTTATGTTAGAATGAGACGGTGTTTAATTATTGTACCCCTATAGGGTATTCTCCCCTTCCAATATTAGCATGCAACGCTCAATTGTTTCGGAGAAAAGGACGTTTGACAATTTTCGTTTCAGCTTCACATACTTTATATTCCAACATAGTATTTCCATAGTAAGATGCCACGTAACCTAGTTGGTCGAAGAACTGCGTTCGGAATGGGCTTACGAAGTTCTGTTACAGGTCACGACTTTATTTATTTATTTATTTTTTTTTTACAAACAACAATAAATAAATTTATTATACATATACTTTTATTTTAAAATATACTTTTGTAAAAAAAGTCCTGACCGAGAATCGAAGACTGAGCGCACAATCCGAAACAAGTTCTTCTACCAACTTGAATACGTCGCCTCTTACTATTCTAATATCATATTAGTATACACTGTGAATAAAGCTGACACAAAAATTTGCTGATGTCATTTTCTTCGAAATGATTGATTGTTACATGTTATTATTGAGAGACAAGAACATCCTCTAGAGGTACAATAATTAAAAGCAATATCATCCCAAAATAAAAACCCCAAGGTTGTGCACTTCCCTTGTAAGGCAAAATTAATGGGAAATTTTTTCCAATGCAATTTTCAATTAGTTAAGTACAAATTTCACGGAAGATATCTACACCTCCAACTAAAACATTTGTCGAGCGTTACAGACTATACGTATATTCGGTGTTGAACAAAGAGTTTTTCCTCCTTAAACATAAACAAGCTATATCCTTATACTATGTTTTTATTACGGATTAAATACGGTAGTTAAATTAAGGTGTTGTGTGTTCTTTACTAAAAAGTATACCATTTACTCTGAAATAATATCATCTAAAGTACCTACTGCTTTCTACCTACCTTTCTTTATACATAACAAAACCTTTTTCTTATATACCTTTAATGTAATTATATGCATTTTAAAATTTAATAAAAAACGTTTTTCTACCTAATTTATCAGAAATAAAATGTATATTGTATAAAACATTCCTAAACTTCTTTTTTAATTTGTTTTGATTCTCACATGGAATTGTTAATTGAAATTGATTTTAAATTTAAATTTATAGTGTAAATAAAATTAAGATAATGTTTTTTTATTCAATGGTTATTTGAAATCCATTTGAGCAATTGAAATGATTGTATTACACCAGGTTTTTTTTACATCATCATTTCGTTACCAGATTGGCCAATGGTACATTCTGGTGTATACAAGAAATCATTTTAGACACCAACTATTGTAAAAAGTCGTCATATTCCGCTTTTTATGTTTTGCGTAAGCTGCCTAATCAACGTTTGTTTATACGTTATAGAAACGTGTTTTACTTGATCTATTTAAGGACTTTACCGAGTTTTTAATTTTAAAACTACATTATGAACAATTTTGTTATTTATTATAAAAAAAAAAAAATATTATACAAAAATATTAATAAGCTTTCTTAATTCTGTTGTAGGATGTAACTCAAAACTATTCACTATTTCGTTTTTCTTCCTCCTTAAATCTGATTTTGACAATTTTCTAACCTAACATTATGATACTAAACTCATCGCTTTTCGATTACCTTACGAAATAAATACGTTTGAGATTAATTTGATGATAAACGTTTAAAACGGAACACTTAAGTGTTCATCCATGAACATGACCATATTGTACTTATGCTGTAATGATTTTTGGATGTAATAAACAGCTTTGATTGGAAAATTATTTGCTTGTGACAAATAAACTTGTGCGGCTTATTCGTATTCCTGCGATAATGCAGTGGCACATATAATACACTAGTTTTTCGTTTCGATTTCGTGTGATTAATATTACATTAATGAAACCATGATTTTAGAATGGGTAGCAATCCGAAAACCATATGTCGAAAATTAGTATTACAAAATCCTGTTTCTTTTATACTTAAGTTTTTAAATACGTCGATATTGATATGTAAACTTTACTTGAAATATACGTAATTTCATGTTGTTCTTACTAATGGTTTATTGTTGACTAGCGCGAATTAATAACGATTAATTTGCTAACGTAAAATATTAATTTGTTAGATAAAAATCGAAAACTGTGTTTACTAAAACTTACTTAAACAATTTAAAATCAGACAATGTATTAACATAACAGAGCAAACTGTCTATCTTATTCAAATATTTCTCTTAAATAAATGGCTATAATGTTTTCAATCTATAAATGGTAGTAATTATTATAAAATTATTCTATTTTCTGTAAATAAATACTGTAAATATTATTTATAATAGAAATACACCGACCATTAGTGGCCATTCATTCAACATTAAATACTTGACCAAGTTTTCAAGAAAAGCTTTTAAAATAACAAAGAGATAAATACTAAGAGAGCGAATTGTTTAGATACACGGCCTAAGGTTGAATATCAAACTTTTATTGTTTAAAAGTTGGATCATGAATCCTTTAGATCCAATGGACCGATTATGCGAATACAATTTTATTCACGAATTTGATCTTACTTTTTATACCTAGAACAATCAACCAAAATTTCAGCTCGCTTTCTATTTTCGTGTTTGAGTCATCTTGATTACAGTAGGATGGACGAATCGATAAACATTATATGTCAAGTATAAATAAAATCCACAGGTGACAGTAAAATACTATATTTCTTATATTAAAATTGATAATTCTAATTTTTTATTTAAATAAACAGCTTTTTTATGAACAGTCGTTAATAAGCGTATAAAACCCGATTTCTTAAGAAAATCTAAAAATTCGCCTTCCATTTTGAAATGCTCGTAATATAAAAATTACGACTGACTTGCAATATCCTATTTATAATAAGGGATTAATTTTGAATGAGGAAAGAGAACCTCCATCAAGCTAGGAGTGTAAAGTATTTAAAGTTTAAATAATATCAAAATTAGATGCTTTTTCGGTGATATTGAATTAGGAAAATTTTAAATTTAAAAAAATTCAGTATAAAGATGGGCTACTGTTTGACGGTTTAAGGGTAGTTTTTTGGAAATTTTTATTCAATTGATTTATTGTATGCACACCATAAAAGCACCTAATTTTGAGAATATTTAAATTCAATTTTGAATACATTGCTCCGCTAGCTTGACGGAGGTGGAAAGTAGACATACAAATAAAAAAATATATGCACTTGTAAAAATGGCTATTCTAAAAGTCACATAAAATTATTGAAACTTGAAATATTAGTTAACTACATATTTTTTTGATATCAATAACTGTATCAAGTATATAATATAGTACATTTTTATGATGGTACCTGGTCTATTAATTCATAAAAAGAAGTACCTATATCATCTGTTTTATTTTTGTAGGCAAAATTTGGCCATGTTTCATTGTTATAATAGTACTTACTTTATAAACTAAATAATTAAATACAAATCCATATTTGTAACAAAAATTTCCTTGTGTCGATAGGAAAAATATCAAACCAACGTAGCTGTTTATTATGCTGTTACAGCATTACAATGTTTTGGCTCCGGATACCTGAAATATTTATCTATAAATTGTCTGTGCATCAAAGATGCAAATAATGTGCAGGTAAAATCGTACAAGCATGTCTCGATCAAGCCGGACTGTAACAATTGAGATAGTATCTTGAGTTAATTGTTACACAGTATTAGTAACAAATTCATGTGCGTAAATCTCTGGTTGTTAAATATAGTTTGCTAGCAGAAATGCAATATTCAAGAATTTCTTTCTCATGTTCTATGGAAAACTCAATTATATTATTGACTCATTTCAAAAAAATATTGTATTGAAAATTTTTAGTATTGTTAAAACAACAACTTAACGATAAGACCTGTTAATTAATGATTATTTTATAACCACTATCAATATTTTATCTTAAATAAAAGTCAACTCTGAATGTAAACAAGAAAATATATATTTTACGTTTGTTCATTTAAAACACAAAACCAGAAAATGACAAAAAGTATTCTAGTTAATTCTTGTGTACAACGTACATATACATAATTGTGGTACAGTTATAAGTAATAAACAAAATCTAATTGTCAATGATATAGATAGCTTTATATTTCCAATGTAACAATTGACACACATCTCGCCTATCTCTTGATAAGTGATCTTCTCATGGTCACAATTATGCAGCAATCTTATCAAAAGCTTGGTTTGTTAATGTACGTTGATTTTGATTCCTTTATACAATATTTTAAATTAATTTTAATTTCATAAAAATGTTATATTGAAACTAAAATAAAATTGACTGTAAACCTTTTTTTTATAACAATTTTATGTCTCTCGTTAATGTTTATAGTTTCTAAAGAATACTAAAAATGCGTAAATGAAGTAATATTATGTCTAATTTAAAGATAAGTATGGTGATAAGTTTTTTAATACCCCAATACACCAATTAATTTTATTGTAAAGTTATTTGACCTCCGTATAATAATGCGAGCTCATAGCTTTTTTACATTATATGATAAAGTCTGGCGTCGAAAAAGAAGTATATTACGTAAAGAAAGTTAATGTTTTATTAAGGCTTTTGGCTAAGTTATTAAAAATGTGAATTAAAGCAGAAGTACGATCACAATTGAATGTAAGATGTGATGTACGACAAAAAATATATAAAAATATTCTTCCGCTCGTCGTCAAAAGAGATTGACATATAATATTAGAACGTACTAATATTAGAAGTATACTCTATAATTGGACGCGATGCTTGCTTTCTATAATTGAAATTAAATCTAAAACTAAGTAAACATCCGATTGATTGTACTGCAAAATAGATTTTATACCTTTCGGAACATGCTAAATGCTTCTTCGTAAAATACTTCTTATACTTTCCCGCCGAAATTATAATAAAGAATAACAAAAATTGGAAGAAATTAATATAAACGATAGTGCCATTTTTGACCATTTCTTGCTATTAGTTGTACGCGGTACCAAGATTTTGGAGACCACTGTTCTAGCTAGACTTCTTAACGACAATGTTCGTTTTCATAATTCTTATTTTAAGAAAATAAGCCTGCGTTATTTTCTTAATTTTGTAACGACATAAAAATCACTAATAAATTCTAATATGATTAACAAATTAAATAAAGTTTCTACAACAATCTCGAAAATTACTCTAGAAAATGATGGAAGTAAAGAGACACAGACAAAAAACTCCTATTTATAAAGACATTATAAGCAAGTAAACACGAAATAGTTATTTTGTATCTATGTACACCTAGATGGATGAGATGGGTGGTGTCTGTTGTTTTTTATTACTTCAAAACAACAATTTTTATGATACTTACAAGAAGCGATCAAGTTTGTCAACCGAACATAACGACGGTTGGAAATACAGTGTGTGAGATGTATAACTATAGCAACTTTACACGTTTATAAAACTCAGTTGTAAGTAATTTGTTGTAATGTTACGGTTTAATGGTCTCTAAACTCTAAAACTCTATGTTGATGAATTGTATTTATGAAATGAAGTTTATATACTATGAATTTGTAATATGAGGTGAAATTTGTATTATTTTTAGAAGAGTAATAATGATCGTTTGAGATAGAAATTGAATCATAGATGCATTTAGTTTTCTAATAGTAGGTAACAATTCAAGCAATCAAGTCTGCAACTTAAATCTTTCAGAAATTTGATTCTTATTATGAATTTTATATATAATTTAAAATTTTTTTGATATAATGCTGCTGAGCCTGAAAAGGTTCAAAAATTCGTTACGTAGCTGTTATAATACTTTAATAAGAAGATTTTATATTTTTAATAGCTTATTAAGAAATTTTAGAAAAGAGCTCCACAAAACCACTAACACTACTAATCATGAAAAAAGCTTGTATATTCATTTCTGTAAGTACTAGAATATTTGAAATTATGTAAAATGAAAATTAAAAAAAAAGTTCAAATGCATCAAGATAAAGCGGAAATGTACATTAGTCGGCAGTCGGAAGAAAGAAACAAAACAAGTGCTCGTAATCTCGGAAGATACGAGTTCTGCTCGAAATTGTATTTAACAATCTCTAAGAAACTGTGAAACTGTTTGAATTAAACCGAAACGATATTGTTCTGAGAATAACTGTTTGAATGTAAAAAATAATAAGCATATTAATTTCATATCTCGGTATTTGAACATTGTACAATATTCTAATATAAATTCAAACATATTTGAGATCACTTTTTGATATAAAACCTTTTGTTAAGATTGAAGAAAACAAATAAAAATACACTTCCAATAATGTACACTAAATTTTCTCGAGATGTACGAATATTTTCACTTAAATAGCTCTATGTCCGTTTTTTTAATTTTTTATGTAAATAATATTTTTCGGTGTTTTCCTGCTTGAAAGGTAAATTTCCAAAAGACTCTTCCTTTATGGGTTTCACTTTTTGTATAGCCTATTTCAAATAATACCCGACGATGTTATAATATTAATAAGTTTCAAAAATGTACTGTCTGGTAAATAGTATAACATAATTTTTATAAATTTAATCGGGAATTATTGTAATGACATTATTTTTTATTTCTTTAACAGTTGAGTTGTAATTTGCATATGAAATAAAATAGTACTTTACTAAATTTGTATAATATAAAATTCTCTGTCACAGTAAGCTAAATTGAGTTTTTACTCGTCTATTTGTTAAGAATGTGAATTTATCTTTATTAACGAAGTTTAATAATCAATTTTGACACAATTTAAAATACTAATCTAAACCTATACCATACATGTACATATAAAATTTCAAAATAGGATTCACGAGATTTCAGCATTTTAATTGAAACACGAAGTAAATTTCGAGTGCTATATCACCGGAATGGTAATTGATAGATGAGATGTTTCTAAAATGGGACCAACCCGATTACTTCTAATATTTTTTATCAAAAATTGATAAATAGTCGTCAATTAGTAGTACCGATAAACATGAAGCGAAAGTTGCTCAGAAAGTTCCTAAATGTCAAAATTAGAGAGATCCTACTTATTTTTCAAAATATTAAATTTTATGAGTTTAAATGTTTGAGTTAAGAAATTTAGCTTTTTAACATTTCAAATTGAATTTAAACTATATTTATAACGGAAAATATAAGGATTTTTGGTCACTTTTACCTTAATATTTACTGAAATAAAACTGGAAATATCATCAAAATATTATTAAGTATAACATAATACTTACTTTCTTATACACTTTTTCCGTATAGATCTGAGACATCTAGTATATACATAAAACGTATAAAGTTCGCGTTATAAGACGTTAATGTTATGCACGTGACATATTGTAGGTACTATCCCGAAAATGTTTTTTGGTACCTTCCTCCCAAGTTCTTGGTACGTGTGAATGTATATATACATATACGTAAAAGTATTTGTACATAGCGATATCTACCTGTCTGTCGTCTGCCTTTATATATAAATTATATATCTATCTCTCTTACTCTTCCATTATACAAGTAAAATTTTTTAAGCTTGAAGATCATATTTCATTTTTAGTTAGTGAGGAATTATTACACTCTTGGAGAAAAATTATTAAAATTAGTTATGTTTTTGTACATGAGAAATAAAACTCATAGATGAATTCGAGAAAGTTGTTGAGGTCATACTAATTTTTTAATTTTGTTCAGAATTTTTATTTTAGTTATTAATTCGATTAGTTTCATTTAAAGCAGAGGAAATTCAATTAGATTGTTGCAAGCTTATGGAAAATAAGTAAGATAAAAAAAAACACAATTTAATCAATAAAAAATCCATTGTAGAGTATTTATTTTCTGGATAAATCGTTTTGTAGCATCAAATTGATTAAAAAAGCATATGTTTCATCAACTATCTTTTTCCAAAATAGTTTCAAGTTCACTGCTAATACAACATAAATTAGACATTTTCAACTTGTATTGGAAAAAACTGTTTAATACTACTAGAAAAATAAATTTCAACATATTTTAACAATAGGTACATAGACTACATGCTTTTTTTAATTTTAATTCATTTTTCAACTACTAAAGTTATATAGTGACTACAGTTCTCATATATTCAATATGTACAACTGTTTTTGTGCAACACAGTTGTACAGTACACAGCAATCCTAGATGTTCACCTATCCATGTTTTGACTGTATTTGTTGTTGCTAAACTTTGGTAATCGGTAGAGATCGGTAATTACGTTACGTCAGTGGTGGGTAGACTGGGTGTTTACTTAGATGACTTAAGCTTTTTCACATTTGATCATGTAATTTAGTCAAGTAGTTTAGTTTCTTGAAGTATGTGAACTGGAATATTTGAGTCAAGAGCTTAGTAAAGTTGTTTAGTCAAGTTGTTTAGTACATTTTTATTTTTGTGTATGCAAGTAGTACCCCAATCACTCGTCAATCACAAATATATAATAAACATATGAAGGAATATGTTTGATATTTAATTATTTTTTTAGTGACAGGCATATAATATAACCAGTTTTATGATATGTCACATGACTGTTTACATAGTTTCAATAAATTACTTGTCAATTGACTAAATTACCAAATAATAAATGTGAACGATTTTTGATCAAGTGTTAACCATAAAGCACTAAACTACTTGACTAAATTACTTGATCAATGTGAACAAGACTTTAGATAGTACGTTTTCCTAAAATTTTTTGGAGTTTTCTGTTTTGCACAATTTAAAAATTGTATTTATGCATGTAGTAATTTTCAAGATTTTGATATTATATAAATCGTCTCTGTCGCTAAACATTCAAGTAGAAATATCTCAAATATTCAAGTAGAAAACATTCTATCCATAAAAAGAATTCGTAATATCGAACTAATCTTATACATCATCCAATAAATATCTCTTTGGACTTTTGTAGAATTATGAGAACGTTTACTTTCACGCAACAGTAAAACGAATAATAACTTCATTCGATTTTGTGTTATAAATCTTTTTTCCAATAACCCATACCATAAATAATTTAACTCCCACATCCTAATAAAAATATATGTATACAAATTAATTAAAAGATTATAGAATTTTTCCAATCATTTTGAAATTAGATTTTTTCGATAATCTGTATTATATTATTTACAATAAGTATAAGGCAAACATTACAATGTGCAGTACAACTTCGTTTACCTTATAATTACGATAAATTAATATAATTTTTATTATATCTGATAAAATAAATTACGAAAAATAGTATTTATTTTCCAATTAAATTTATTTCCCAATCTAAAAACAGTTTTTATTGTTAAAGCTTGATAGCTTGATTTACAAAAGAAAAAAGAAAAAACATAACAATATTCTGAAAATATAATAACGAATAAAATATAACAAAATTGTCTATTCTTTTGTTTTTGTTTTTGTTTTTTTTTTTTTTTAATTTATTAAAACTGGCTTCAGATAATTCAGCCATATAGCCTATTCTTTTGTTATACGAAAAAATTTGTTTTCAATATTGGAAAACAACAGTTTTTGTAAATTAATAATATTATACACGAAAAAAATTAACATATAATAATTTTTTAGTTCTGAATTTGCGTTCTTCTAAATGTCCCAAAGTTTAAATGTGGTAAATCCTTTTTTATAGATTCTTCAAATTGATATTCGATTCTACTCACTCATCGAATGCTATTTGTTTCCATAGCTTTTAATTCATTTTCGTTCATTTTTATTGTCATTGTGTGTTGGTGTAATAAACTGTTTAAATTGAAATAAGTTCTAATTTTTCCTCAAATATTCAGTATAACATATATTAAATTTTCCTATAAATTAAGTTTTATCTTATTTACCTCCTTTGATCTTGAATGTTGAGTTTGTATGTGAAAAAGTCGGACGTCATTATATCTAAACATTTAGCATCGAAATGGATTGAAGAAAAAAGTAAATTTTTGTACGAATATGTATATTTCAGCTTTTATATTGACCATGCGAAATCTTTATTTGGAAAATATCGTTGAATGTTAAACCTTCCGAAACATACCTTGTAAATAAACGAAGATAAAAACATTTTTTGATACCCAAATTCACAAAGGATTTGTAACGTATTAAATACATTTTGTAATATTTCAAATTATTAAAATAAGAAAATTATTACTAATGCGTTTTTTAATAATTAATTTAAAGATAACAATGTTAGGTAATGGTTTTTGTACCCGCCATATGACTCAATGTTGGAATATTTGTAATTATAAACGAATACAGAATTACAGTGCATACAGTTATGAGAAGTTTGTTATATAATAATGTATTGTAATCTCGCATGTGTTAATTAACTGAACTAGACCACGGTTTAGTGGCGTATTGAAAAGTTTACCTATAAAAATTAATATAAACAAAAGTTTTTATTTATTTTTTAATAAATAAACATTATATATATATATATATATAAATTTCAATTTACAAATTTATATCATCTTATGTCTCCTAAGCGGTAATCTAGATCTAGTAGATCTACAAATTGCCGAAATTGTGTTTTGTCTAGATTAATGGGTCGTACTGTATTACAATTCTTTAGTATGTTTACTATCTACACTAATGTACTTTTATATGTTTACAAAATAAATGTTATTGCATTGAACAAAGACGATATCGATAACAGTAGGAAAAAAACAGCTCTGACGTTCTTAACCAACAATAAGTACTTATATACCTGTTTGTGTTGGCCGTTTTACTATAAGAGCAACAACATCCTGGTGATTCCCATGTGTACCTATCATGATGACGAGAGTGGGATATTCGTGGCAACGTCGATATCATCCTGGTTGAGATATGACCGTTGTTTGTATAACCCGGGGGAAATCATCTTCAATAGTATATATTTGTGTGTTTGTAGAAGCATTTTCGACTATACTTCTATGTATAAATACAATGCGATTCAATTTTTAAATGGTGAATTTCTTGAGAAGAATTTATATAATCGATATTAATATGTATGAAAATTCAAAATCTGCAGATAGTTAAAGGCTGAAATATTACAATAAAGTTACACCAAGTAATCTAAGACGTATTAGTGAAGTTGATATTTATAGGCACACTTGTTTCGTATTAAGTACTTAGGTATTAGGTATTTAACAACATATATAAATAAGGAACGTAGATACGAACAAATCGCATAGAAAAAGTTTTTGTTTCTCATTTTCAATAAGCAATCTAATGTGAGATTTTAAATATTAATGCAAAATTGTACTGGCTTTTAAGTTTAAGTGCTAGTGTATAAAACAGTTCTTAAACCGGTGTGGACTTCAACTATGGGGAACTGCAAGTAACAGTAATATAGAAATTCTCCAAAGATTTCAATCAAAAATGCTACGAACAATAAGTGATTCCCTGTGTTATGTGTCTCGCTTCGAAAGGCATCCAAACTCTGAGGTTCCCAATCTTTTAAACAATACTGATAGTGTAAACACACTAAACATACAAAATGTTCTAGATTTAAAATTTAGAGTTTAACAACAACTAAAAATTCAATGATATAAATATTATCCTTTTTGCTGTCGTATAAAAAAAAAACCATTGATACTCAACCATATGTTAGGTATTTAAATACATGAATTAGTTAGTTGTTGAATTTGTTAGTGGTATAAACAATGAATATTACAGCTTTGATAAAGTGTTTGAACTTTGGTAATATTAGTTAATGAAAGTTAAGTTATTCATACAAGAAACTTACGACATTCTGTATATGTTGAATATTCCTTTGTATAGGTATTATACTACATACTGTACTTAGAATGTATTTGAATGTGTGTTCTATATATTCTAAAGTAAAGCTTTATACCATTTCAGCATATATACTAGGTATATATGTATATATATACACCAACCAAAACTCTATATTTTACCTTCTGTCTATGTTATTACCTAGAAGTTTATTACAGTAGCATATCTTTTATGCAATAATATTTTTACTATACACAACGAAAAGAATATTTTGGATACCATCTTCTATCCTATACATACAAAACTCTTTCAAAGTAGTAGGTACTAGAAAATTCTATATTACAATCAATTTTTCGTAAAAATAACAAAAATAAAATAAAATATTATTATATTTTTCGTACATAATATACTTTTTTCTTGTATAATGGGGGATGGAGTCTTTTCATTTTTATGGATGTTAAATTTTTAATAAATTTTTCGTTTCTTTTTCGAAAATTAATTGCAATTGAAAAATAATATGAAGAAATAACACATTGTCTCTTATTCTGAGATAAAGAAATGACCGTATCTAAAGAAGAAACGAGTTCTACTGCGTTGTATCGACCATCGTTCCGTTTCTGAGTGATAGTATTGATTAGGATTTTCTGAATTTTATTCTTTTGTTCGGTATTTAACAAGAAAAATGGAAAATTCTAATTTTTACGTCCTTAAATATCCTTTGTATTGCATAGTAAAAAACTGAAATGATATTAAAGATGGCCTCAGGTTTCTTATACATTTTTCGATGATGTTGATTATATGATATGCAAATCGTATATCTTCTTCTTTTATACGGGATTTATACAAAAAGTGTGATGTTATATCAAACCTTGTCCAAAATTTGAAACGTTTTAAATCATTTAACAATGTAACAAGAAAATTGTGTTAAATAAGTCTATTTTCTGCTTCATCTTCATAAACTTATCTCGCCAACATCACAATTACTGTAAACTGAAGAGAGATGAAAAGGAAATTTATTTTGAAATCGTTTTTGAAAACTTGAATAAAGTTTACTTTAATGTTCAGTATGCTACAGGGACTCCAAAGACCCACCTCTATAGTACCTACGCAAATCAGTAGACTTTCAGTTGTATGAGTACCAATTTTAAGCATTACATATTATTTGAATAGTAAATTAAATAACTTATTGTTAAATTTACTACAAAGTATCCGTTAAAATTTCAATGATATATTCTTATATTAAATTTAGTTTCTCGTTTAAGTCGTACTCGACTGTAAGTATAGAATAGTTAATTATTTAAGATTTGATTTAAATCGAGCCTACTAACTACCTTTAGATGGCTTAGCGTAAAATTGACGAAAAAATAATTTAATACTTAAATGTACATTTTAGATATTATTAACTCATTTTGTTAACATAAAGCAGCTTTTTATATTTAAAAACAAACATTGAATTCAACTTTGAATAACCAATCGAATAATCTTTTATTGAAAATTATGATATAAAACAAATTGATTATCCGTTAAGTGATATAATTATTAATTAATTCACGCTATATAGAATCACAAAATAACGATAAAAGACTTTCAGTGATCAGAAAATATAGCAATTATTCTTATGCCGATGGTGTTTAGGGTCCAGTATTTAAAAACAATAACAAATAGCCTGTCCTATTATATTATTATAACTTATTATCATGAAAAATTTGACTGCAGCCATATACTTCCTTATTTACAACCATGCGGGAAAACCAGTCATTTGAAATTAGTGGATAGCTGCAATACCGTAGCGCAGAAAATGCAGCATAGGAAAAATCTATATTTCATAGTTTGATCGCATATTTTCGAGCTGGTCTTTTCTGCTAAAAGTGCACCATGTTATCGCGTGTAAAATATTATTAATTTTGAATAAACAAATTTTTAATAAAAATAAAATTTGTAGTAGTTCTTACCCTATTTATGTTGTAAGGTAAATGAAACGCAAACGTCGTCCTACGCAAGGCGGTTCTGAACAGTTGATACCAGCCACAGTACAGTGCTGCGAATCAATATTCGTAGAAAACTTATTATGATAAATTAATGCTGTGACTAAACTGTCATATTTGCGTCTTAAAGTGCACATGGATTACGGAGTCAATGTCATATGACAATGTTACACTCCGATTTAAAAGTTTTTCAACGTTTTGGAAATTTGTTTGGTCTCCGCTGTGTCTACTATGGCATCCATGTATAACACGTATAATTCCACAAATAATCAACGAATATTTATAAATTAGTGGTAGACAATAGTGGAGATATTCAGGGTATTCTCATTTTAAAAATATCTCATTCGCCGATTACCGTTCGGGGAAATAATCCGTTATTTCACTTGAATACCTATAACTAGCCCTTTTGATTTTGATGAAATTTTATATGTACATGCGATAAAATTTTATATATAGTGTGAAAATCGATTAAACTAAATGATCGTTATTAAAGAAAAATCGTAACGAATAGACAAAAAATAAAATAAAGTCACTATACTGTCACAGAAAATCGTATGGTACATAATATTATTAAAAATATACTCTTTTTTTACCTCTATCGAAATTGTAATTCAATCGGTCAAGACATACAGCTATTTAAACAAATATATTCGATTATAGTCATTTTACATAAATGCCAATATATATTACACCATTCATCCGATTTTGATAAAATTTTGTATGATGCTATATGATTTATGTTTCACACCAATTTGAAATAGATAATTCAAGAGTATCAAGGGAGGAAATTTTCACAGAAAATTTTAGGTATAGAAAACTGTATATGATTGGACTGTAGAAAATGCATTTATTCATACCATATCAAAATTGAAGCTATAATAATTATTATTATTAACATGTAATAGGTAGAGTATTTGTAAATGACTAGAAAGTTATCCGTTATTGGCAGTTTTGTTTCTATTCTACTTCAGAATGATTAGAAACAAAAAATATTAATATATTTACTACATATTATATCAAATAATTATAAATACTGTTTGTTTTTCTTTTGTCGCAGGAAATTTGATAGGCTTAAAATGGAAAGTGACTATTGTTGAATTTTTATTAATTATTTATCTTGGGTTGTATTTCGTCAATAATTCTAGCACTGGATTTATCAATAAATGTTATTCGTAACCTGGGAAAAACTTCTTCGAAATATGGTTCTATTTCATTTCAAAAGTTTTGTTAAAACTATTTACAGAGATTGAAATTGTTAGTTTGGCGATAATGTAATATCAAAAATATTCATTTGTTTTCATTGGGGGAAATTTGTTTTTGCATTCAATAATATGCATCGTAATTTGATTTGTGTTGATTTTGCCAAAATATAAAAACGTATGCCACTTTAAATTTATTTCAATAATTTTTTCAATACGATCCCAAATTTGTTAAGTATTTTATATATTGTATAATTTTTTTTTTTTTTTTTTGGATTAAAAAAAAAACTGTTGTAGGCCTCTTAGTTTTACGTTACCTTCATCGATAGTTTAAAGAACTAACATCAAGCATATTGGTTGTGATATGTTACTTTTACAAAAATTTAGTTTTTAGGATATCCGTAGTTATTCAGTCAACTTAAATTAGGCGTTTTACGCGGACATTTTAAACTCCGAAACTTTTATTATTTTTATTCCATTCAATCCATTGCCACGAAGCTTACAAACTCGTACGAGTAAAACTTTTGGTTACTTATAGAAGTTAAACAGTTTTAAGGAAGAACTGCGTTGTAATGAGTTAGGTGAAATACTGAATGCGATAATAACATAAGGTTTTTCAAACTTGATGCAAATATGAAGTGGTCTAGTATTTATTAGCTAATTCACTGGCTTCTATCGAAGATGCAAAACAACTTATGTTGTACATTGTAGAAAATAATTTGTAAAAATATATTCAAATGTTTATATAACAATCATTCTCAAATTTTCAGTCAGCACATTTATTTTTTTTATTTCATACACCTACTGCCGAAACAAGTGGCTTTATATTAAAGTTAGAGGCCTACTTGAGGAGTACAATGAGCCAAGAAAGACTATATTTGTTATCTGTATCAACTAAAGCTGACTGGTATTAATTGTGTGATAAGTAATTTTTGTCATATTTTCCGTGAAAATATTGACTGCTTCTAATGTCACCGGGGTTGAAAGAGGATATGTATAAAATATAACCTCAAAAACATAATTTCTGGGGTTTGTGGGATATCTGATTTAAGTTTTACTCCAAATTGAGCAATAGGTTTGAAAATTTGTATGTAGAATAAGTTTGTGTCAAGCAGTTCCCTTATGATGGTTTCAATCAACCATTCGATTTCTCTTTTTTTTTACGAAGGGAATATCATTTCATATCTTTGGACATCTGTACGGTCCCTCTTAACTCAGCTTGATGGTTGAAAATGTCTATGTTCTCCCTTTTATTGCACGAAATATAATGTTTTTAGTAGTTTTTCAGGATTTTCGCATACCAATGGTACCTCAAAATTCGATGCTTGAGGGCATCTCTAAGTATGAAACTAATCAGTGGGAAATATAGGTTTATTGATGTAGCTCTTCTGCTTACGGATTTTTTACAGGTTTCGCAAAGTTGATGTCGTCGATGAACTAAGCAGGTTTTTTTTATCTCTTTGCATGAAATAAAAATATTACTTATTTGAACTACTTCATAATATAAATGTTTTATGTAATAAAAAGCAATATAACAATGTTTTATTATATACTAGTAAACTGGGTACACTTCAAACATATTATATTATATGGATGTGAGAAGGAAAATGGTCGAAGCATGGTATTTTAATGGACATGTTCTATGTATATACATATATTGCAGTAGTTGTGTGTTATTATTGTAGAAAGGAAAACTACTATTTCCCGTTGTTCTTCTTATATTGGATATATAATATAATATACTTTAATCTCGACAGCGGTGGTTATAAGTTTATTGTGAACAAATAAAAATAAAAAAAACACAAACAAATCTACAGAGTAATCTAAATCGCTCTATTACTTATCAAATAAGCAACGTGAATATTACTGCATAATTTAACTAGTTAAAATGGATGATGTATGGATGAATCTTATGTATGGCGATTTTTCACAGCAGATTTGCAGATGCATAATGATTCTATTCTAACATCAAATTCCAAATTTATTTCAAAAAAAAAAAATATCTGAAAATGTTAGCTATTTGATGCTATATCGAGGCCAGTAGCCACGCATGAAGGCCACAACATTTTCGTTAGGATTTCCGTCAAGTTATGCAGATGATCAGCCGACAGTGTCCTGTCAGAAGACCCACTATTTTTCTAAACTCCGGTCAATCTCAACTGTGAACAGTTAAATGATATAACTGTGGTTATATATTCCTTAATCTATCGCATGATATCCGCGGTGTTACACTAATCAAGGTCCGCTTGTCAAAGTTACTCCTTAAAACATAAAATCACGGAGCATCTTTCTATAGGAATAACAGGTTCGGACGAGACAGACTTTTTGGTACTAGAGAATCCACTACTGCGTTCCCTTTCAAGTCCGAGTAATCGGGAGACTAGATCAGCCTGACTCTGTTAATCAGCTCCTTGAAGACTTCCAGAACTGTCCTTGATTGTAATATTGAAGGCAAATTTAAGTATTATACATACAGCATTTTTGATGTCTGAACTTTCAACTTTAACAAATGTTATTTGGTGAAAGTAAACTTAAAAAAAAATTTGTGTGTGTACTTATGTTCACACGTTAGAACTTATACTTCTTTGACATCATTATTAAACAATTTTTATTTGCATACAAATAATTAATTACAATAAAATAATAAAAGGACTGGAGAATGATAGTCAACACAGTCAATGAAGCTCAGTTTAAATTTGAAAACTTAAATAAATAAACATATATTTTCTTACATTAAGAGTAACATAAATTCTCTCATTATACGAAGGTTTTTTTTTTTAAATTATGTTTACTGCCATAGCATCTTCCGGTAATGATTGAATCCGAACTAGGATCAGTTTATCATCAGTAGCTTATGACTAAAATATGATATTTATTGAGTGGTTTTGAGGACAGCTTCTACCTGTGAATTGTGTGTGACTACAAGCGCATCTTAAAATTTCTCTCTCATCATTTTTTCATAACGCGTCTAAAGAAGTATGTATAACTTCAAAAATAATAACACAGCAGAAGCAAGAGCAAAAAGTAAGTACCATTTGAAGGTTTTCATTCGGTAGCCAACTTCATCGTGTCGTTTTTAAGGGATCTCACAAATTTAATCTCATCCAAACTCACCAAAAGGTCTACTTTTTTAAAATTTATTTAGTGTTTGAGTTAAGAATATTTATTTCCACATATAAATCAAAAAGTATCAATTTTATGATTATAATTTAAACGAACACTCATTCACACACACGTTGACTTCTCTTTAAAAAAAAACTTTGAATTTAGATACTAGTAACCTTAAAGCGAAAAGATTTGTCGTCGGCTATTACAAGAACTTCCCACTGAGAAGTTTAAAATCGGTAATTAATATGTGGAAATAATTTTCTCCAATTGTGGTTAACGTTTTATTAATATGAACAAATCGCTCTGTATATATATAAAGTTGAAAAACCTAATATAATATAGCTTAATTGTAATTTACGATTATTAACTGAATTTCTGTATAAAGAAATGGATTTCATTTTAGAAATCAATTCTATTTAACTTGAAATTAAATGTTTACTTAAGACCATTATTCTTATACATATTGGAGCATATAAACAAAATATATTCTTCCAAAGAATAGCACAAGATTGTGCATTTACCTATTACTATTAATTTAACACAAAAAAGATGTGAAATAGAACAACAGTTTCTAAAAATATCAATTCCCAGTAATCAGAATAATACTTACTAAAATTATTGATACAATTTTTTGTTTAATATGAATTATTTTGTCAAACATAGTAGTTAAAAAACAACTTCAATTCGTTATTGTTAAAATAAAGAGGCATCAATTGACCCATAAAAAAATTTTTATCCAATTTACTATACTATCCTTGGCTACATAAATAAGTCATCCGTAAGATGTTTTTACTTTTAAGTTATACCAAAACTTGGCAACCAGCTTAATTTCATTAAAACTAATAATCTTAAATGTGCTAACTAGCTTTAGCTACATGTATCTCAAAAAATGTGCACCTATCATGAATAATTTAACCCAAATTTTCAGTCCACGTAGAGAAATGTTAGTGCCATCTTTTATGAGATACACATATAGCTATGCTTACTTCACTTTCGCAGCAAATTTTTGCGTTGCCTTAATAATTTACGGAAAACTTCTGAATAGTTTGATATTGAAAATTTTTCAATAAAAATATTAATCAAAGCGTGTATCAAACTAATATAAAGTGTTTATAAATTTTTGGTACATAGGTTATGTGATTTACAAACTAGATTTTTTAGATGCAAAAAAGTGCAATTTTTAATAATTCTTACTTAAACTTTTATTGTATATTCGTTTTTACTATTCAATTTTTTAAATCTATATACGAAATATGGATTTAAGGTAATATAATTTTATAATTTTTATATTTCAAATATGTCAGCTCTTATATAATTTCAAATATAAAACACGTAAGGTTTTCAATAAAACGATAACGTGTGTTTGTTTTTTCCCATTTGTACTTGTTTTTTATTTTTCTAAAATAAAAATTTTATATAACAACTTCACTCTAGACACAGACATATTTCTCCCCTAAAGTTTGAAATACAAAAACCATATGTGTCATTTTATACACATATCAAGTAAAGTCGTCGTCAGTGAATGAAAGTGTAGGAGGCCAAGCTCCGATAGCAGTGAGCAGTTTGACATGAGAAAAAGTAAAATAAAAAAGAAAACAATTGTAGTAAAATATGCCAAATTTTTATAATTGAATTTTATTAAAAATAAAAAGGCGTATTACAAATAAATTTAAAAAAATTATAGAACAAGTGTTTAATTAATACAATATTAATTAATAGAAGGCATTCTTGTAAATTGTAGAAAAATAAATAAGATATTTTCATATTTAAGCATGATAACCTAAATATGTAACGTTTAGTTTTTAATAGTGGCAAATAGATGGATGGTTAAACATAAACTTAAATAATTGTATGGACAAATTTTTTAAGTTTACGATTAATCGTAATTAATATTTTTTATTTTATAAGAATAACCTTTGTATCGACACAAAGGTTATTTATTCTAAGCTTACATTTTTGATTTGATAATGGTCATATTTGGGCGTTTCATATAATGGGCGTTTTGTTTACTTTTAAATTATAACTCATTATCTTCTTTTCAGCTAGTGATGATTTTGTATTGCGATTGCTTTGGACTAGTATCCTTTTACTGAAATTTTTCTTGCGAATCCCGGCAATGTTTGTTCCAGCAATACACCGGTCGTTGTTTAGTATTATACTTACGTATATTCTTCAACGAGAATTTGAATAGTTAAGTCATCTAAATTCAATTTTCTCTCTAACATGCCTTTCTTGAAATGTTTCATAAATCCGTCAATATTGCCTTCGATCCCGTAGCGTTTTTTCACCTTAATAGAAGTAGCCACCTCGGAAAATACATATATATGACCGCTTAGGGTTTCTTCTTCCAGGCCTTTCTAACAAATTATAATCAAAGCGATATTTTCGAATATAAGAGTGAGATCAATTATTGAACAGCTAGTGTTTCTTCGGAAAATGGATTCGATACCTTGATTTTGAACCACTAGATTAGTCCCAATGATCCAGCATTAAATAATATTTCTTCTATCATTATTTTTTTAACCTCAAACCGTCGATTTGATTTTGGACTCTACAGCCATAATGTATTTTTCACCTTCATTCAAGCTGTGTTGGACTTAAGAAGCTCTCAAATTCGTTCAAGGTGCAATTGGGTGTAAAAAGTTTTAAACTAATAATAACCTCGAAACTAATTTTCACTTTTTTTTATAAACTTTGACGTTTTATTTGCTACTGTATGAACGCTTGGTATTTGTATTGAATATTTTGTATGGCTGTATACACGTTTATGTATAGGATATGCAATTCAGATCACCTATGGCCTTAAGGGTAATATCAGGAAAAACTACTTGAGTGGAACACAAAACTCTTGGTCAGTTACATTTATTTTACATTATACACTTAAATGATGACTGAAAAACCCATTGCAATTGGTTTTTCAATTTAATGTAAAATGCTGGTATTTACTAACCTGCAAAACATTTACTTTTATCCTTGTCCAACACTTTTCTTGTATATCTACAATATTTAGTAAAGTTTTTCTCAAAATTTGTAAGTCTGTATAACATGTGATTTTTAAATCTTTATACTTATTTACATAAATAAAATATATATAAAATAGTAATAAACCTTTATTAGTTCAGAATTAAGTTACATTTCAGTTGCATGAAAATGTTTGTTTGTTATTAAATTAATTCGAATCCCTATCCGGAAAAAAGTCTCATCCATTTTTTTTTCTATCTAACTCCACCCAGCTCTACTTCTATCCATTCGTCTCTTCGATGTCATTAGCCTACCGTCTTGGATCTATCAACTGCTCCTTTTCCAGCTGGTTCCTTTTATTTTGTAATATTTAAAGTCCATCTTATGTCTTTTATTCTAGTTATATTACCGTTTTCACTTTTGCTTTAGAGCAAATTCAAGAGCATCAGTTAGGTTCGATTTTTTTCCAATTTTTATTTTTTTTTTTAGATTTATGATGCTTCTTTCCAATGATATTTCTTTTTTATTTAGTCGTTCTATGTTGATGTTTAACTCTGTTGTAATGCTATCTTCGGCTTTTTTTTGTTCATATTTTCCAGTATCGACTGTATAATTCTTTATAAAATACTGTGGCCTGTTTCTTGTTTCCTTTTTCATATATCCAATCTTTATGTGTATTTAGTTCGTTATAGGCTCGTTTTGAACTTCTGTAAGATTTAGACTGTTTTCAATAGTCTTTTTTCTGTACATATTATAACTGTACTTTATTGTTTTACTTCTTTTCTCAAATAATGTTTTTAGTTTTTCTTTCATGTTTTTGGTCTTGTTTTTGGTGGTTATCAATATGGTAAGTTTATTTATTAGATCTAATGTAGCTTTTGAAAGTATTTTTCTGGGTTTCGTTTTACTTTTTGTCACTTTGTTTAAACTAGTTATTATACCTTTTTCGAGTTTGTTGTAATAGTTTTATATTTGATCGGTTGTATTATGTTGAAATATTACAGATTTAAGCTTACGAAATAAGTTTTCATATCTTGGCCACATTTAAGAGACTATTTTCTGCTTCTTTTGGGTGTATTCAATTTAAAAGTTGCTGTTATCAGTGTGTGACGGGAATTTTGTTTGTTTGAGTAATTTCAATGTTTGTTATTCTGCTTCGTGTGTTAAACATTATAAAATCGATTGCATTTTTGTTCTGACCTGGAGAAATCCAAGTGCACTTACGATTTTAATTTTTCTTAAATATGTATTCATTATTCATATATAATTTTTATGACCATATACGTTATTTCCCATTATACATGTTTTCAATACTGGAAAATTTGTAAGTCTAAACATTTTCAACATTCATACAGTTATTTATACTACTAGTGATTTCTACATCTTCTACTAGAAATCTTAAATCTCATGAATTGCCAAAGCTAATCAAAAGCATTAGCCTATCGATTTAGAGTTTTAAAGTACTGTTTTGAACTAATTTTCAATTTATTAGTTTTGACGAATTTAAATAACAGCATGATTATGAAACAGATTTTTTTGTTTCGATATTGAAAACTTTCGACATTACGCCTTAAAACGTATTAAATAATAAAATTAAAGCACAAATTTGTAAATCTGGTAGTATAATTTTATTTTATACTAAATTCGATGCATGTTACGATAAACAAAATAAAATAGAAATATTATAATTTTTATTATTATTCTTTAAAAAAAAATAATTATCCTAGTAAATACTCCAGAAAACCTCTGTGTCAAGAATATATTTGATAAATTAAAACATGCATTTTTTAGTCAATCGCAATTTAATCATAAAAGTATTCAATTTTGAAAAAAAATTTATGGGACATTTTTAAGCTATTAATTGCATAGCTTCTATCGCGGGCCTTGAGCGTGGGGACCGAATCCAGAAATTCCGTAACGAAAAAACCTGATATGTTACAAATCATCATTTCCATAGAAAAAAATCTAATTTTGAAATTCAAAATAAAACTTCTTTATCTATTCAAAATAAAACTTCTTTATCTCTTCTCACTAGCAGTATGACGAACTGTCAACTATATAAAGTGTGCATATCGCATTGTTCAAGTATTACCGGAATCATTGCATAGCTTCTTTCGCGGGCCTTAAGCGCGGGGACCGAATCCAGAAATTCCGTAACGAAAAAACCTCACGCTCCCCACTCCGGCGGGCAAGGAGGTGTGGCTTGACGAATCGAGACGAGCTGCTCCGAAATCGGACGAATACATAAGCAGCTGTTTATGAGAAAGTATATAGGTGTATAGGTGTAAGAAAAAGCAATACTGCATGAATAAAATAAATAAATAAATAAAAAATTATAATTGCATAAGTTGATACAAAATGCTATGCAATAGCTTTACCGCGGCAGTCCCCGAGTGCCACACCATTTTTTTTTTTTTTTTTTAATTAGTTATAAGTATTTTTTTTAATTAGTTTTCTTAAAATTAGTTAAAATTGATAAATTTCAGTTATTATTATAATGTTGGGATATTCACACTCCCAGATGAGGTGGCTTTCACCCCAATTTCAATATCGTTATAAACTGTTTAGTATATGACATTTGAAAATCAAAAACCAAATTTAAAAACATCATTTAAATCAATACAATATAAATGGATTCTGTCATTTTGTATTTTTAGTGACTAATTGCACTCGATTAATGTTGTCATCGATATTGTTTGGTACGATTCCCGCTACCGTCACAAAAGTTAATTGTCGTTGCGATAGTCTGGTAAAAAAATCCCATCCGCTATAATCAACTATTCACTATCAAAAAAATAAATAAAAATTATTTTATAAAATGTATTACAGTTATATGCGTTGAGTAACTTAATTTTGGAAGAATTGTGGCGAATGTAAACAGTGATAAAATGTTCCAAACAAAAAGTGTTAGGTTTTTTGTCCAGAGACCAAAATTTTGTATCCTTTTTTTCTATCGTATTTAGTCTCGTCTTTGGTCTAAGTATGTTGCCAAATGTCACCTCGCTGTTCATTTTCGATTAAGATTTGTCTTCATGACAAACGGGCAGGTCAATGGAATATCAAAATGTATACCTTTATCTTCCATATTTTTGTGACCCCAATATTTCTAAAAGTAATCAATGAATTTTCTTAATAGTTCAACAGACCGTATTTCTACCCAAAAGGGTTAAAAGCTATAAAATATGTTCATTTACAACCACGTGCCATGCATTTTCAAAATACAACGTCTAACCGGTGAGAGATATAGAAGAAATATAAATGCAAGAAATACAATGTTATTTATAGGTGCAAAGAACTTTTGTGTGAAATATTTTTCCGTATAATTAATAGTTTGGATACAATTTGAATATATATATATATATATATATATATATATATATATATATATATATATATATATATATATATATATATATATATATATATACTAATCATAATTATTTTTCATTTGACTTTCTTCTTATATAAATTTGGTGTATTAGATAAAAATTTTAAGCACTTATTCAGAATTTTTTAAGTTTATTATGAAATACAAACTGTAATTTGCTTGGTGTATATACAGTGCTTATGTATTGTCTATGATAAAATATTTCTATATTTCTTTACATCATTTAAAAATGAAAAAAAATTGAATTTAACAACCATTGAGGATCATAACTGATTTATGTGTACGAATATTCATACTACAAACGTAAAGAAAATGCAAATGATTAGAAGTCCCTGGTAGCTCAAAAGTAAATTTTTTAAATGCGATAAACGTGTTTAAAAGTGTTTTATAAATTTTTCTATAGTTACAGCGTCACAAAGAGTGTAATAAATACAAATATATTAAAGATGCAGGTCATTTGAGGAATATAAGTTTTTACGTTTTCAGATATATATGCACGTATCTTTAGTAATATTTTCGGTGTCCTACCACATAATGTTTAGTTTTTAGAATTTTATAATCTACTTCTCAAAATGAATTTTATGCTTACATAGAGGTGCAAAAAAAAAAACAAAACACTACAATTACTTTCAAGGTTGCTTAATTAGGTTAAAAAGAACATGCAAAATAAAATGTAATAAAATAAAATATAATGGCAACAAGTTCTGTTTGAAAAACCAATTTTCTCTATACACAAAATAACAATAGATTTTTATCACACTACACTTATTAACGATGCCAACATTGAAATATATATAATAATAGTTATATTATACATTTGGCTTTATCCGTGCAGAGTGCCATCATTAACTTTCCAAATATTCTTGTTTATTTGTGTACAAGTGTATGATTAATTCTAGATACAATTTAGGCGTCTGAGTAGCAATTAGTTCACGAATTTGCAAAGCATGGATTATCTAGATAAGTACCGAGAAACTCTTCATTTTCTGAATAAATTCAAAAAAAATCTCTACTTGAGAAGGACCTAAATACAGTTCGTAAAATAACATACAGAACACTAATTTTTAGGTACACTAAAATTTTAAGACGCTTAATTTTGCCAAATCATTTGTTTGAAATATAGCTTTGAGCTCATCTTTTTCTCCTGAAAAAGTTAAATCATTTTCATATTTTATGAAGCAAGTTAAATATTTGATTGCCTGTACAAGCTCATTGTGTAGAGCTCAAGCACAATATCAAATTGATCGATATTTTTCTGATGGATATTTTTGTAGGCTGATAATACGATAACGAATGAGGAGGGTGTTTAGTGAAAACTATCCATGCAACCTTAATTAATGTATTTTGTTTTAACTATTCGCGCTAATATAGTAAAGTTATATAATAATCTAAAGTTATTAACTGTATGTTTGCGTCAACGCGAGGTATTAATAATTTTCCGTATCGTAACATATAGAAAAGCGCAAATGATAGGTGTATAGCTTCATGCATTACAACTAATAGTTTTATTAAATGACAAATTTTTTCAATTTTCGTTAGAAACTTCCCCCAATGTCACGAATACAATATTTCATTTATTTGAACCAGTTAAGATTATTAGCTGTATTCAAGATGTTTTAAATATTACACAGCACGTTTTTATAGACTGTAAGAAAATAAAGCACTTATTTTCAAATTGAGATTTTAAACTTACAATTAATTTGGAAAAAATTCCTCAAAGGAATTATGAAATACAATTTACCTGTCCGAAATAAATTGTATTTCATAATTGTAGAATACAAGTAAGACCCTTGACTTGTCTGATATATATTTCTTAAAAAACTTCTGTATTAGAAATTTTAGCAACTAAAAAGATCAATCTGTATTAACGGAATGCAACTCAATTGGGTTTTTATAATAAAATATTATTTTGAAGAAAATTTTCTTGAGAACAATATTCAGGGACGAAATGGGCATGAAACCATCGTAATTAATGCATACATTTTATCTATACATTAAAATCACAGATAAGAATAATACCTAAGTAATAATACTCTCTAAATTCTCATAAATAAATAAAAATAAAATAAAAAAAACACTTATCGTAGATATCGCTGGATGATAGTAACTCTTAATGCCAGTTCATTATATTTTAGAAGTCTTTAGTAATGTATAACATATTAAGCATAAACAGCAATGAAAATTATTTATTTTCTTATTATTCTTAAATTTCGCAATTTAATGTCAAGTTTTGTATACTATAATTTTCTTCTCTACTAATTATTCTAGTGTCATTACTGTTGACTTATTTAATTGTCCTGTTAATGTTATTCTCTTTGTAATTTTGTCGATGTATCACATAATTATTTTGTAATTTCAGTGTTTAGTTTTAGTCGTATTTATTAATATATTTTCTAACTAATAATTATAAAAAATTATTATTAAAATAATATATAATATAATATAATATATAGCTTATAAAAATAAAATAATATACAAGCTAGCCGAATCCCAATATATATCATGTATATTGGATTCCTACCACTTTTTTTAAATTAGTTCATAACAAAATTTTTGTTGAGTAAGTAAATCGCCTATCTGTTTTTGATGTATTACGATTTAAATTAAATATAATTATAATTTATAATGGTTAACGAATTAACTTTTTCTTATCAACTGAGGCAATTTTTCTAATGTAAATATATGAAATTTTACTCTTGCAGTGTTCTTTTGCTTTCGTTTTAATAATAAAGAGAGTAATAATTTTCAAGAAAAATCAGAAAAATCTAATATAGAATGGTAAATATTACAAGAATATTATTATTAACACAAAGACACGATGAGAAATGATGATTTTTCGAAAAGAAGTAAATGTAATATGTAGGGGATTGGTGGTATGTTCTTTGGTTACGTTACGGTGTTTTTATAAGACGATATGTAGTATTTGGTATAATATATATTACATTGTAAGAAGGAATATGTATAAGATTTAGTACACACTAAGGGTATTTATAATATTTATGTTACCCTTAAAAATACCGCCCTTAAAATTTTGATAATAATTTATCCTTACATTTTATGTCATAGGCAGTATTCTACCTGTATATAAATATTCACTAAATATTAATAATAATATTATAAGTTAACATGAAACACATAAATTTATATGTTATCATACAAAAATGTTTTATATTACAGGTATGTAGGTACGTAATTCTTGTAAATGGCGGCAAAGGATCACGGAAATAGTTTTTACGTAAAAACTAAGGATTTCGCTACAATCGGGCTATAGCGTAAAAGTAATCGGTTTGCGCGCTCTCACTTATTTTTACCACAATATCTAGTATTTTTACGAAAAACGTATTGAATCTTGCTTGTGTATTAGTAGAATTGTTAATTTATGATTTTTTATTATGATATTTATTCACTTATTTAAATTACGGTGTATTACGATTAAATTTCCTATGTAACATTTAATATCGATTAAGCTCGGGTCTGTATTATTGAGGTTGATTTTTAGATTGGAAAAATTAACGAGATAAGGTGGATATAGTATCTCTACGTCAAACACCGCTTGATATTTTTAATCATATATTGAGGGTAAAGTTAAAATACACGCAAATCATCCCCAAATACGAATATACGTGATAAATTGTTCACATACATCGCCTGAATAGTTTAATCACAATTAACTGATTTTTCTTTGGCAATCATTTTTAATTTTACTGTAACGCTTGCATTTTCAAGAACAGAATTTTATAAATAAAGAGGGGTTATACATTTTGGTATTCCACAAAAAATAATCATACTTGTTTTCTTTTATGAAAATGCGCTCTTCAATTAAAATTAAATAGTCTAATCATGAAACGATTTAGCACGATACTCCGATTTTTAGGGATATTACTCGTTTTTTGATAACGACACGATTTACGGTAAGTATATTATGATAACCAACGTTTATATCGTGACCGTGCGTACTATCTAAGATCTGTGATCAATTAAAATCATATTTATGGATCTGTCAGTCTAGTGGAATTTTCTTCTTCCCAAAGACAATATATTACCCTACAGATTCTAAGTATTTATACTCAAATGTACATATAAGGGAATTTCAAGATTTCACGAACCATTCAAAAAATTGTAAGACCACAAATACTCGTTACTTCAATAGTGATTTGCGTTAAATTTTCTTTAAATTATTATTAGGTATTACGGTTCATATTTTATAAAATTTTTTGAATTGTATCTCTGCGTGGCGCTTTTTAAGCCTTTAAAATAAAATCAGCTATTTCAATACAATGCTAATCACCATACAATGTTATTTATAAAATGTTTTTATATATATTTATAGATTTAGCTATGCTACTCGGAACAACTTTTTCTTATACCAATATATTGTAAAGTAAGGGTCCTGGTGTCTCTTTCACGACACCAGAAAAATTTTCAATTGCAAGTAAGAGTTCCAAATTATTGTTGCATGTAAATGAGTAGAGTTATTAATACTAATAAGAAAAAACAGTATGGTAATAACTACGTTTTATAATTCTTGGATAACGGATATCTGGTTTTATCAGGTATGATACATACCATTAGATATGTATAAATAACAACATTTAATCAACCAATCGGATTTTGAAAATTTTTCTTTCAAAAATTTTTCTCTCATTACTAAGTTCTCTCATTCGTTACTTAGCTTACATTTATTTTTCTTATGCCAAATAATGCTAATGAATAATTTTAGTACAAGTGTTTTTAGATGATTTAGTATAATAATAAAATGTATCCGTGAACAAATTCATCGTTGAAATTCAAATGTAATAATAACGTGCAATAAAAAAGTATATTACTATTTTCGAATTTTTGTTGTTGAAAATACCAATTTTATATATTGTATATGCCTGTTCTTTGAGGATTTAGAATACCAATGTTATTTAAGTTGGGCATAATTCAGTACGTGATGTTCTTAGCAAATTTCCTCAAGCTTATTTGACAATTAAGCATTTCTTTATTTCCTTCCAAAAAATTTAAGACGTTCTGAATCGATCTTTTTTTTGGCTGGGTGCACGAAATCATTGATAAATATACTTGTGAATATTTTTACATTGCTTATTATTAGTGTTACAAATTTTTTCTCTAAAAAAATTTTTAAAAGTGCGCAGTTTCCGTTTTCGGAATCCGTAAAATTTGCCTAAAATTGAAAGACATTATGTTTTTCTTTTTGCAGTAGGAAAGATCATTAAATAACAACTTTAAAATCCATTTTGTTTGCGACGTTATAAAACCAGATTTCCGTTGTGATAAATATCTATTTGAATGTTGTCGAACAAAGGCTATCCCGTTTTGCCATTTGTTGGAGAAAATCGTTTTTGAATCTGTTTTCAAATGATTTTCTGATAACAATAACAAAAAAAAACAGTTGTCCGTGAATTTCAAACGTGGAGCAATTGAAATTCAAAAAAGAAATAGCTCCATTTTTTAGAATTTTCGTAGAGAAAAAAGTTGTCACACTAGCGATAATTAGGCTATGTACAATGTTTATCAATGACTTGATATGAGAGACCCAGCGTCTAAACGCTAATCAAGTATATACCATCTTGTGTTATTTTTTGTAATACTACTAGCTTACTTTATTTTTAACAACAGGCATTGTTACATGCATATATTATAATTTCTATAATACATGTAAATAAGTATTTTTAATCGTTGTCAACAACAAACACAGAATATTGTAATAACAATATTTTTAACAACAAACACGTATCATAATAATTATAAATAAATATTTTTGTTTTTAATAAAAATGCCTGTAAAATCTTACTCAATAATTTTCAAGAAATTAAATTGGATATTCTTCGGAAAAAAACTATTTCGAATGGAACAAAATTATGTTCAAGTTTTCATGACTCAAATAATTGATGCCAGTTCTCAATTTTTTGGAACAGTTTTGTGAGAAACATTAGGTCAAAATATTTCAAAAGATAACACACATTTTTTTATAATTATAATATAATTTTACTATTTTTAATATAAATATTTAATATTTACCACTCAAGTGATTACAAAAAAAAAAAAAAAAATACGAGCTAGCGTAAAAATCGCATGTCATAGATTCTTGATTAGTATATTATCTATGCTAACGAATAAAAATGTTATTTATTTATTCATTATCCAATATTCGAGCGAAACACAATAAGTTTATGTTACCATACATCAGCATTAAAGACCGAAGAAAAAGAAAGTTACTTTAAAGAGATTAATTATTTTCAAATGCTTTTCGAATGAATTAAAACTTTTACGAATAGGTTCAATATTTTAAATCTTCATAGTATTAATAAACGTATATGCGTGTCGTACTGCTTAGTGTCTACTATTTATTATACATATAGAGAACGAAACATTAATATAATACCTGCAATAGGTCGTTGTTATGGCAACGAAAAGTAACAGAGACTATGAAGAAGAGATAGAGTTGATTGAGGAGGAAATAGTAATTGTAGAGTATATACTGACTTATGTATTTGTATACATGGAGAAAAGGTGAAAAGAAAATTGATAGGGAGGTCAGCGGTATATAAAATATAGGTATACACAAAGTACCTTAAATGTTGTATACACACGAAGTTTCACTTATATAGATATATAATGTGTACGGGTTTTACCTGTTATCGAAAAAATTTGATTTTAAAATTCTCACATGTGTAAGTGAATACTGTAGAATATTGATAGCTATCTCAAAAATTACTATTTTCTACTGCTGTTGCAAAAGAAAAATATTCGCATTTATTTTTTTATGGACTTTTATAATTTCTAGTCCACATTTAAGTAAAAGGAAAATCATCAATTTCTCATATTGGCGGCATAATTTTAAACAGCGAACATTTAATTGTCGCATTTGTTTATAGTATGGGAGGCAGCGTTGCAATTCAAAGAATCATTTTAGAACGATTCATTCGTATCGAAATATATTGTTTAAAATATTTGTTACGAGATCTATACGCCAGTATAGATCTCATCCACTGTTACTGGACCAAGTCACAAAATATTTTCTATTTTATAAAAAAAAAAACAACTTAAGTGTTTTCTGAATGTATGTTGTTTCACGAGTAAATTTGTTGAACGACTGTTTATCTAAAAATAATTATTATAAAAAAGCCATGAAAGATCATGTAGGATTCCACGTTAGCAGCTCGGAAAAATCTATGCAAAATAATTTTTTTTAAATTCATTTCTGGACGAATTAAACTAATACAGATTTTCTTAATTATTTTAATGATAACAAAACAAGCCAGCAGGCAATTCGAAAGTAGAAAGATCTTCAACAGGATTACAGATTCAGCACAGATATGTAACTTGAGAATAGAACATCTATATGTATTAATAAACTGACGAATTTTGTCAACTAACGAAAACTGTCAGATATTTTGCTGACGGTTATTTTTTGAAAATATATTGCTTAAATAATAATAATTATTATTTTTAAGCGTCCTAAATTTAGTATAGTTATGAAAATTTCATTTTTTTAATTAATTTTTCATCATACCTAATGTATTTGTTGTGTACCATTTTACATGAACTGATTGGCGAATTTTCCGAGGTTCTCTGTTGACGGGAATTTTTAGAAAATATATTGTTTAAATTATTATTATTAATATTAATTTCAAGCGCCGTATAGTTGATTTTTAAATCATACATAATCAGAATAAAATTATATAAAACCAAAATTTAATTAAAACTGGAAATATATTCTCTAAAAGAAAATCGTCATCATAACATTTTCTTATAATAAACCGCACTGCATATTAACTGACAGTGGAAAATTCGTCAGTCAGTTCATTATTAACAAAAGAATTATATGACCATTTTTATAACTAAACCAATTTAAGGATGTATTTTATTAATAGTAATAATCATTTAAGTAATATATTTTCTGAAAATAAATGACAGAAGATTTTCAGATGATGAAAAATTGCATATCAACTGGTACACAATAAATGCATTAATATCTGGATGACCGAGCTTTGCTCGGTATTTTTTTTTTTTTTTTTTTATAAATTGTGTTTTTTAGAAATTATATTACGTCGAGGCGGAAGACGAGTCCAGCACGGTAACACTTAGCCACTCCAATGACTTTAAATACTAAACAAATATATCATTACATTATAAAAAATTATACAATTATAATAACAAAATCTTATTTGAAAAATATTATTCACTTTATTGTGTTGTTTTGTTGGGTTGGGTTTAAAATGTAAAAAAAATTATTTTACTCGTCGGTCGAGCCGGGATTCGAACGCGGGATCTCTGTATAAGAACCTCGCACGCTACCACTTAGCCACTCCAATGACTATATGACTATAAATACTAAACAAATATATCATTACATTATAAACAATTATCGATAAAACACAAATAAAATGATATTTTCTAAAAATGATTCCTAGCTAGATCGATTTATCGCCCCCGAAACCCCCTATATACTGAATTTCATGAAAATCGTTGGAGCCGATTCCGGGATTCCAATTATATATATATATATAAATATATATATATATATATATCTATATATCTATATATCTATATATCTATTTGATAAAGAATTTTAAAAAAAATTTTTGTGTGTGTATGTTCCCTTTTTTTGTTTCATCAATCTTAAGAGGCACTATTACAAAATTATACAATCTATAAAAAAAAGCACTATTTTCCGGCATAAATAAATAACTGAATAAATAATAAAACAAATTATTTGTTTAACAATTTTACTAATGAAATTTGACTTGCGCAATATTTTTTCAAGAAAACTCTGATAAATTCTTCGTTTCTATATCCAGTTTGTGCAAGCCTAATTTCAATGAATTAACAGAATCGAGTTATTTTTGCACAAAAAGTGCGAAAATAGTTAAATTTTTTTAGGAATTCTATTCATCGTAGATACTGAATATACTCGTACAGTAATGATATATTTTATATAAATCAAATAAAAATTAGAGTGAATGACTCATGAAATTTATTGAAATTTATATGAAGATCACTCTCAATATGAAGTTTATTCTCCGTGATATGAATTATCTTTGTGAATGAGCAAAATTAATTAATGAGATTTTATGAATTTTTCATCCATCCATGAAATTAATTATTATATACAATTAATTCAAGCACTGGTACTATACCATATGCTAGGTATTTCAGCAGTTAAGACTTTTAGTTTTATCTTCAATGATAATTTAATTCACATTTTTCTAAAAAAAAAAAAAAGGTACATAGAGACGGCCTACACTACCGTTGTTATCTATACAGTATTTTTACACGAAATAAATGTTGTCGAATTTCGATTTTTTGTTCTGTTTGTGTAATACATTTTTTATATATTTGTTAATAACATACAAACATCTATTGAATTATTTATTTATGTTTTCTATGTTATTCGGTTTTTTTCAATGACATTAAAAAGGAAAACGTATGCAAATTTTGTACCTCATACATAGAAAACATTTAATATTATATATAATGTAAGACTAATATCAAGAAACTGGATGAGAAACGTAGGATATTATAAATTTATAAAGTGTTCCTTAAACTCAAATCTGCTATATTTTTATTTTAACTTTTTTCTTAGTATATATAAATTGTAATTTATTTTGATGGAATCCGAAATACTCTACTAAAATGGACAATATGATGAAAGAGTTGCAGGAAATAATATATCTCTACACTTTATGTATGGATGTTTGGGTTTAAAAAGAAAGTAGAATGTTTTTAGTTTAATTTTCAATTTTGTTAACTTAAATAGCGTAATATAGTTGGATGTCTGAACAAATTAATAATTTCCTTACTCAATTGTGTTCTTAAATTTCAATATACTAATAGTCAAATCAAACTACAGATCCGATATGTTGATTTTCGCATATTTGAAGGAAGAAAATACAAACTTTGAGCGTATAATACAATACAATATAATAATTAATTTAAAACAAGATAGTTTTTTCTGTTAGGTATTCTAACATTACTTCGCAAATACGATACGATACTTATTTTTTAATTTTTATAAAGATTATTAAAAAATTATCTAACGCTGACCGATTAACGAGGCTAGTTCCTTAAGTAGCCTTCGAGAACTTTGAAATGGTATAATACGTTCTCCGAAATTCCAACGATGGGATGCCAATGTTTCGGACCATTTAAAAAATTATTAGAACAACAAATTTAAAAACATTTTACAACAATTAATGGCACTACCTGACTATTAAGGACCATTTTCTGAACTTTCAAATGGCTTACCAGATTTTCCAAAAATTTATATGTGGGGTGCTATTATCTATATCATTAATTGATATCATTAGTTGATCATAGCTCATTCATTTATATTAATTTTAAAATTTCCTATCACCGGCCAATTAACGAGACTACCTGGCCTTTTATGACCTTTTTGCTGATTTTTTAAATGGTTATAATAAATAATCCGTTTGTCAAAATTTTAGGTATGGGAAGCCCATCATTGACCTTAAAAACTGTACAAGGTCCATAAAAATTTAATCTATGGCTGACTAATGGAAATATCTAATTTTTTGTGACCTTTTAATGACTTGGTTTTTCGAAATATCGATGGGGAGGGAGGGCCAAGAAGATCTCGGAGCCTAAACAAATAATTATATGAATAAAAAAGTATTAGGCAAACATGAATAACATAAAACAGTAATACCATAAAACGAAGGTATAACGTTCGTTAAATCCAACGTCCATTACTACTGTGATATCGGTAATTAGATATTACTACTACAAAGATGAAACGTGCATTGCATATTAAACGCCATTGTCATTGGGGCATAGGGGTTGATTTCAAATTTTACTTCATGTACTCATATTGAGTTCTCATTAAGTACATAAATAATAAAAAATAAACCTATTGTATATACTTTGTCTTCATTTGCTGTTTATTTACAAATTGTTACTTTTATTTTATAAATTAATAACCAATTTAATTTTAATGTATTTTTCTAACGGATAATATTTTCAAAGCGGCAAAATACAAAAAAAAAAAAATGAAATTCTATTATTAAATATCAAAATGGCTGTTGAATCTTCGGAATGACTGAAATTTTTTACGAAGTAGATGGTCTCTACTCCAGGGCTACATTCATATCAGCATGTTAGTATATTAATACACACAAAATAAACCCACTCTATAATATAATATTATTATTAAAATGAGATAAAAGAACATAAAAAGAATATTCTATTAAAAACATGCCGAAAAAATTTGAATATAAATTTGAAAGACCATTATTGATTGCTTGTTTCTTTTTTATTTTTTATATATATTCTATAT
The DNA here is from genome assembly GCA_020423425.1 of Chrysopa pallens. Classification (NCBI taxonomy): domain Eukaryota; kingdom Metazoa; phylum Arthropoda; class Insecta; order Neuroptera; family Chrysopidae; genus Chrysopa; species Chrysopa pallens. The sequence continues at coordinate 32,641,715 of CM035591.1, forward strand.
GTGCCCTTTCTAATCGAATTTTTTATTTGACATTGCAAAAGGAAAACATCATTTAGTATACCTCAAAAAACATATACGACAACCATCATAATAATAAAAACGATATTTTCAATTATTAAATTTGGTTTTACTTTTTTCTTTTTGTAAAACGTGAATTTTGTTTTCAAAATAACTGAAACCCATATTTTCCAATGCAGGATATGAACAATAATTTTTATATAATTTGGTTGGTTTTCTGGTTTGAGAGCTTTGCTATAAAATGTTATTCACGTTTGAAATAAAAGTTATATTTTCAGATTTCAACCGAATAGAAATGGTTTGTTTAAATAAACTTCTTATATGAACAAAAATTGCATATGCGCCAGAGGTTAGTACCTACTTTTTCATTGTTTACAATTTTAATAACAAACAGCAGACATTAGCCTTAAGAGTTTGCCTTTGTCTTTGTTTATGCCAACCTATAACATCGTTATTTGCATTGCTATTACCCACTATTGATTTCAAAATATCAAAAATTATAAACATAATGTAATTGTTATAATAAATTTTAATTCATTTTAGTCCAAAAATAGACTAAAATGGGCAGGTTGTTAACAACTTAGGTCGACGATGAAATATAAAATGGATATTTTAAAAAAATTAAAAGGAAGTCAATGCTGAAAATCGTTGTTTAGATGTCACTTCGGGTTAACAATTTATTTAGTAAAAATGTTTTCCAGTAAAATATAAGTGGGATATTAAGTTGCCGTAATTATTTTTGTTATATCTTCGATAATTTATTTATTTTTTAAAATCAATAATGAGTAAGTCAATATGAATAATACTTTCCTGGTATAAAGTAGATACATAGTGGCCAAACGTTTTGAAATAGTATCGTATCCTTTGGTATTTCAAAAATTGTCTTAACAGAAGTCGTCAATGAACATTTTTATAAGGAATTTTTTATTGAAGATATCTTTCTTTAATAGTATTCAAATAATTCGTTATATTTTATCACTTAGTTTCTGAAAGAAGAAGATTAAGAAAAATTAAAAAAAAAAAAAAATATTCCTCATAAAAATCTAAAAAACACTTCACTGCTCCAATCATTGGTATGAAAGCCTTACGAAATCGATGCCAATACAATTTATAGCAAAAAGGTTAAGTGATCGAAATGGCATTTTAGCGAGTTTTAGTGTCGATTCCCTACTGCTGTTCAAAGTCTTTTTGTAGTACACTTTTTATCGATATTCTTATAAAAATTTATACTTGGCTTTGATAAAATAGCCATGTTATCCGATTTACAACCAATACGTACATAATGCGTGCTAGCTAAATTCGACCCGCATTTTTATGATCTTTTTTTACTATGAGACTGAGTTAAAATGGGGCAGAAATTACAATACGGACACGATATATTCTCAAATAATATCAACATATATCTTATAGATATATTTAATATTTTCAAATTATGTTTAAAATCTATGAATATTTTAAGGACAAGGAAATAGAAAATAATTTACTCCGAATACATCAAATATACATGTGATAGCACAACCACAAAAGAAAACCACAGAACAATATACTTCTTAAATAACTATAATATTCCGATATATATATATATATATATATATATATATATATATATATATATATATATATATATATATATATATATATATATATATATATATATATATATATATATATATATATATATATATATATATACGTTCTACGGGTGGCTTATATAAACATTATCTATACACCGGCTTGGAACTGTATGTTTTAGATATTGTTGTTGGTACCATCTACTTCAGAATATCATTATGTAAAATGGATTTTGGGAGGAAACAATCTGGTGTTGAACTAGACTTGTATGATTACAACAATAATGAAACATAACCAGCTGATGTTTGAGATGTGAATTTCGCAAATACGACAATCTAGGTAGGTATTGCAATAAACATATAGACTATTTGTTTGTCTGTTTTCGCATTTCATTAATGGGCTATAAAAGGATGATCCTCAAAAAATATGAAAATTAATAGTGGATCATCATTCATTATGTCGTTAATCGATGTTTTTGTTTTGCCTTGCAACTTTTATGTGTACTTGAGCTTTAATTAGCCAACTTAAATGATTTGAATCAAAACATGCGACCTCTACAATAAAGATAATCTCTTTTGTACTATAATGTTATATACATTTTTTTTTCAATTCTCGAGCACAAATAATTAAAAAAGATTGTGCATACTAAATTTCATACATTTGGATGAATATTATGACCTGTTTGTTGGTAAAAAGTTAAATAAAAGAACAAAGTATTACATTACAATATACTAGACATGTTATTTATTGTGGAGGTCTGTTATTTTGGGTCAATTCATATTTAAAAAATACATGAAGACAATAATTAATAAAACAGTACCTAGTGGTCGGAAAGAAGTTAAATAACCCGATTCAAGGCAGGCAAGGCTAAATAGCACTTATAACTTCAAAAAAACATTATTGGTACTTATAATACAAATAGAGACTATAATTTGCTTTTTGTTTAGCTTATCTTTAGTAAGTAAGATTTTGAATTTTGTAATCACGATGCAACAACATGGTTTGTGTTACCAAATATAAATTATCAATTGTATTATTACAAGCTTCGATTAATAATGCAGTATTTTCGTTAGAAAGTTAGCAAATTATACACAAATTAAATATGTAATCGGCTTATTTAGAATACAAAAGGCAGAACATTTGTAGTGCTGTCAGAAGTAGTAATCGTAGGATTTCTATGCTGTTTTACCGACCTCTATTTGCTTCACCAGCCCATCGCAATATGTGTCGACAGCAGCAAGTGTTCTCGAAGCCTCGTTGAACTGCGGACATTAAAGTTAGACACATAGCCAACTAACTTACCAAGGCTACCATAGTGTAATGTTTATTTTAAGGATATAACTTTAAGGATATACCCATTCAATATGAAGTTCAATGTTACGGGTATCAAATATAACGACTAAAAGCTACATTTCTATAATGTAACTTTGTAATTACTTAGCTTGCATTGAATTCAAACCAATATATGTGTTCTATTTGAAGCCCTACTAAAATTGTGAAAAAAGGCTTACTGAAAGCTGTAACATTATATCAAGTTTATATTTCTATTTAGATAGGTGGTTACTTTATACGAAGTTACATATTTTAAAGTGTAAAATTGGGAATTTATACTTTTCGCTTAAAGTTAGATTGTTTCAAAAACACAAAATATGAAGTACTGCATTTAAAACACTGAAGCGGATACCTCTTCATAGATATTTTTAAAGAATATATCGAGTAGTTCTTTTTTATTTACATTCCCTTTTTGAACAAATACAGAATGAATTTCACATGGCTATTATATTGTAATCGTGTTAAAATTTGACACATATGCAGCTTGCTTGATCCCGTTGAAAAGGTCGGTCAAACTAAACAGTCTATATAGTATTACGGCAGATGTACGATTTATTGAAAATATGATATTTGTTACAAGTTTGTTAAACTCCCTTAGTATGCTGTCTACTGGCTTATGGATCGTAAATCCAACAAATATAAGTAATCTGTTGTAATGAAATCCAAAATTTTATTAAACTGTGATATTAAATAAATTTACAAATAGTTTGAAAAATCTTTATGCACAAATGGTTTTTTCTAGAAACTTTGTGTTCCATGTTGGAGCTACCGTATTGTAATTTATTAGAGCAAAACAGACTTTTTAAACACATTGTTTTAATTGAATTCTGTGTTCTCAACAAGAATTCAACTTCTATGTACCCTTGTGTAGAACAATATTACGTTACGTGATTATATGTAAATCAGCCTGTTGGTTCTACCAAATCGAACTACATTAACCCAATAAATATGCATGAACGGGATGTTGAATTGAGTACCTAGAAAATTATTATTCGGTTGACTCGAATAGTTAATGTTCAATTGTACGGCAGAAGTGCTCCTATGTGTCTGTGGTAATGTTATTATAAACGTATTATTAATTATCAATTGAATTTATTTCACAGCGGGATAAGAGTGTTGGGAAGGGCGGAATGTGAGCCAGTAGTTAAAGGTAAATAACTTATTATTGTTATATTGTACAACATAAGTTTAACACACACTCGATTTGTAGAACGGAAGGGAGAGAGACGTGTCATTTTATTATTTATTATTCTTCGAAATCAATTTTTAAATCAATAAATGTAGGTTTGAAAATAATTATGATGTTGCATAATTTAAAATATTTTGGTTTAAAGTGTATTGTGTCTTCAAATAAAAATTTATAAATATTAAAAATCTATAGCGATAATGTTGGTGAAGCTAAATTTCGAAAGGACGATATAATAGAAATGTACAATGTCGAAACGTCATATACATGCATCATAAAACTTTGATTTAATATTTTATTACATATTTTCAGGCATAGGAAATTAGGAAATTGTTGATAATTGATTATTAGATTATGTTTCAAAACAATGAATGCTATAATGTTTGACATTACTGAGTCATTCAAAACATCTTCCTAACAGAATAGCGATCGAAAACTGGCAGATAGTATTATTTAATACATAATCCATTTCAAACAGAAAAAAGCATTTATTGATGCTCAAATCGATTTTTCAAAAAATTAGTGATTTTACTTGATAGTACATCTCAAGTCTTAATAAATTCATAGAGGTTGGTTGTGTGTTATACCTTAAATAATTGTAAAATATGTCCGTTGATCAGTTGAAAACATTGAGCAGCAGATGAGGAATACAGTCTCAGCGAATTAAAATAATTCCTTTAATATCGATGTAAGTTTAAATACGTGAAACAGCTAAATTACTGTTTAATACTACCCAGATATTAGTATGGTATCGTATTATTATTACTTCCCGAGGAGATTGAAAAATAATTATATTTTAAATTATATAAAATGTTGTACATCGAGATATTTAACGGAATTAATATTATTTAAATAATGGAATATTCTGAATAGTCTATGCACTCCAGTTTTGTTTAGTAAATAATTCCAAAACAGTACGTCAGCTTTAAGATTATATTCAGGGTTACATTGATTTTAATTATAGTAATTAGGTTGCGGTCAAATAAATACGGCTCTGTACAATAGTACGTATAGCATGATATAATAGATACGTTTCATTTTACGGGTCAATGAAAATAATTTGATTTATTAATTTCCATTATCAAAAATAAACTTTGTATCCATAACTTAAATGAGCTTTTTCTAAGTAAAAATTCCTGTCCAAAAATTGTAAATTGCATAACAATTAAAAGCATTTGAAAGATTGCCAGAAAAAAATGTGTGGTTTAAAGCCGGTTTGGAAACAATAAAAAGTGTGCAAGATAAAATTTTCGTACTTACCACCAAACCTGGCACAAGAAATAGAACTGTCAATAGTGAAAATCATCATTTTCGTGTTTTTCAGGGGATTGTCAAATAAAAATTAATCAATTCACTTCAAGTGTCAGGAAATTACAACCTCGAAATCGTAAAATCAAATACCCACAAAAATATCACGTAACACAGAATGGTAGAAATTCTAATCGATTTGAAAAATAATATTCTTTGCCTTTTTCGAAATTAATGCCTTTTGGTGACGCCCTATTAAAGCAAGTAATATATATAGAAAAACCACACAGTATTACACGTTTCTATATTCTATGTGTATGATTATGTCAATTCAATGCTGGCGATGTGCCGCCACGACGCTATTTTAACAACAACCGATGGGAAATTCCTCGAACAACATAACTTCAAACGTCAACAATTTTCCTACTTGTATATAAATTGGTGGTGTTCTGAAATGTTTTTAACATACTAAATAATACTACCCATTTCTACTAGACAAAGTAAGATTATATTGAATATACAATGAGCTAAACAAAGATATATATAATCAATATAGTAAGTATAAATGCCTGTTTGGTACTGGATATAATATACCATTGATATTTTATATTTTCTAAGGATTTAACATAATGTTACAGTTTTCAATAATAATTTTAACCACCATTTCAGTCAACAGCAACAAATTCTATTCAAATACTATTGTATATTGTTGAAAACTTCTACTCCAGAAATATCTTAAGTTTGAACATACTTTTCCAAATCAGATCAGAGACTTTTCATTCGGGTCGTATTTGCACAGCTTTCTTTTGAAAAATTGGTAGACAAATAAGTTTGTTTGTGTGGATGGAGGTAAAAATTATTTAAAAATAATACAGCTAGAATCAATGAAACCTATAGAAGAACGCTTCAGAAAACAATAGTTTGTAAATTAAACATAATTAACGATACTTTTATTGATTTAACTTCTCATTGGACAATAATCTGGCATCAGTTGTACTTTTACTAAAAATTCCATTAAGCTATAGGCGCAGAACTATATTACGTATTATATTTAAATTGAAATAGGTTTTCTTGCAATATCAATATCGATAATTTAAAGTGGACACTTTTCGTTTGAAAACAAACTTCTACACGTTTTAAAACTTCATATCGTCTTTCATGATGATGTCGTGGTTATAATATTCAATGCAAATGACGAAATGTTAAACTCCTAAGAACCAACGTGGCGACCTGATTTTTGGAATCCGTATGTATCCTCATTATATATTCTTGTTTATTATACGTTTATACGTATTTAATGCAATAAAGAAAAAACAATAAATAAATGCAAAAGATTATTAATTATAATTACCATGATATCATAAAAATCATTAAATTCATCTGTGGTAAAACATTTACACAGATAAGTATAAGTGGATGGATGATATTTAAGTCATAGAAAAATTTATTATTATGTCCTTAAGATCTGCAGTATCCTGCCCATAATATATAAATATATATACAGATATAATATATATATATATATATATATATATATATATATACATTTATATATATATATATATATATATATATATTTTCATATATATATATATATATATAGACTTATATGTACATGTGTATATATATATATACATATATATAAATATATATATGTGTATATACAGATATAATAACGGGCTGACGGATTATATGAACGGATGACGTAATAACGGGCACCCGATATGAAAAGATTTCCCCCACCCTTACGTGGGTGGACACAGGAGCAATGTTAGTAACGTGATTCCTTGGTCTAATATATACATATTAATATATAAAAAAATATTACGTGTCACATGTTTGGTCGGGATGAAATCCTAAATTACTTAACCCAAGTTATGAATCATTTATTAATACAATGTATAAACTAATTAAGTGTTTTTCCAATGCAGAAGGTTGCCTTTGCAAACTTCATACTATTGAAAAAATATGTCACCAATACTTAAAATGTAGCTTCAGAGTTGGAATGTAGCTTCAGAAGTTTAGTGGAAATTTCTTATCCAATTTATAAATAAATTTTTTACAAATGTGTTGAATGGATTTAGTAAAATTTAAAATTTAAAATTGATGTGCTTTTTGAATAAAAATAAAAAGGAGACTGTAAGGTTTAAATTTGTATATTATTTTTTCTGATACTATAGCCGCAAACTGGATTTCCCGAGACGACGTAACGAGTATAGCACACTATAATTGATGATAAAGTTAACATTACATCATTATTTTAGTATTTAAATTAAAATAAATTGTAAAATTTGTAAACAGTAATAAAATAATAATAGTTTATATTTAACACCGTAAATTTTATATAATTTTGTTTTATTAATAATAATATTTTGAAGGCAATACTTTTTCTACTATATTAATAGTAATATGTATACTTGTAAATATTCGGAAATTTTTCATATTCAAAGTGTATGCGATAAACAAAATATAATTATTAGAATTCATTAACACAAAAGGGATGCTCACTCAATTATTTTTAATTTCACTTCAATAAAACCTTGTTTACTTTGAAAGAATGAAACTGATGTTAATTTTTAAGAATATTTAATAACCAAAGTCAAATTAGACGATAAAAACTCAACTCATTTATTCATACCTCTATAAGTTATTACATATAACTATTTTTGCAAGAAAGAAATAATAAGAAAATAATTCATAATTTCTTTGTTTTCGAATCAATAAATTATGTTTTGAAAATTTTGGTGTCGAAATGCTTTACATTTTGTGAAAATATAAAATTTAGTATCAGTGAATTACCCAATTGGCCTATAACAGCACTATTCCAGGCTTACGCTGTTGCATCAAGGCTGGTTTCGGTACTAAATGTTTCTGTACAGATTAATCATATCCTGAAAATAATAAATCATATCCTTTAAATAATAATGAATTTGAAAAATAATAATTTGAAATAAGATAGTGTAGTTGCTAATTATTACCTTATGATTAGGTAGTCAGCTATAAGAATTACCACTTAGCTCACTATAATAAGGATTTTAATATTAAATTTTTGCACAGTTAAAATTAAACCTAATTTAATGGCATTTAATAGTAATTTATTGCTGATTCATTTACATAATGAATATAGGATGATAGGATGCCAATTGTCAGCTGTTCTGTTCTTTTATTCATCATTAGCATACTGAAGCATTGGGAAGGCATTTAACGGAATAAAGCCCATGCATCGGGAATTATGAAATTAAAATTCTGTATGTATACATCAAGCAGATCCACATCCGCGAATGCGGATACGTATACGTATCAGTGTCCACATTCGCAAATAAGGATCATAAAATTTCAAATAAATCAATCGTCTTAAATATTTGAATTTTCTAAAAATGCGATTAGGATTCGTGATATCACATTGCATTATCATTTGATTCAAATAATAATGAATTTGAAAAATAATAATTTGAAATAAGATAGTGTAGTTGCTAATTATTACCTTATGATTAGGTAGTCAGCTATAAGAATTACCGAATTACCCCTTAGCTCACTATAATAAGGATTTTAATATTAAATTTTTGCATAGTTAAAATTAAAGCTAATTTAATGGCATTTAATAGTATTTTATTGCTGATTCATTTACATAATGAAACTTAGTAATACAAAAGTTCCGTTTTAGACAATTAAGATCTTTGATAAGACAATATTGTTCTAATATCTCCTTTTATTGAAGAAATGAGAATGGCTTTAAATGATGTAAAGTATACTTGGATAAATGGAATTTATAGGTGAGTATGGAAAAAAATTGAATTTGAGTTGTCAATAAATGTGTGAGCATATATAATAAGTGTCCATGGGATATGTATGGTAAAAAAGGAATATTGTACAAATTTTTAAAAGTACAAGACTATTTGGTATGAAAAATATACGAGCGAAGTTCAGAATGAACGTGAGTAAACATCCCAAATTACTAGTAAGCGATTGTCTAAAAATAGGGAGTGCTTTGCTCTTTGCAGTTTATGGTCTGTCATATAAGGCACAGATATTGGGCATGGAAAATAATATTTAATTGAATTAAATAATCTTATCTGCACCGATAAACGTATATTCGGAATAACCTAATGAAGTAACGTTATTGAAGGTTAGTGAAATACAATTAAAAGCTATCTTATCACAGTGGTGTGTTTATTATTATGATAAAATTCAAAATAATGATAAAAAATCCCAAAAAATTACTTTCAGCAGAACTTGAAAGAGAGAAAATAATGGATTTTATCGGAATTAACGATGAAACGAAAAATAATCAGATATGATCTATGTATATTGGAAAACAATTTGTGAAATCATGTCTAAAAGAGACGTACATGAAAATTTTTTTTCAAAAAATATCAGAATTACCTTACCCATATACTTTTAACAAGATAAACAATCTTTAAATTGGAGCACCTTACATGCAAGTGCCAGGCAATACGTATACCATCAAATTTTACAATGGAAAGGTACTTATGGAAGAACAAGAATAGATTGAATTGTAAATTAGTAAGCGTATTATGTGGTGGGTGTTAATCGGGATAACTGTTGGACCTTGAATGACATAGTATAATTTAAAGAGCGCTAGAAAATTAAAGCGCTAGAAATAGTGAAAGTCAATTTCATGGATTTTGAATGTAAGAGATGAAACAATGACACATATTGTTGCAACTTACATAGACAAAGTGTTGAGTGAAACGTTTTAAGCAGACTGAATTCATATACTCATTAAGTATATTTATTATTTGAAATTATTTTTAATTTCCGAGGTTTAATCATCTGTTTTGTTTATTTGTACACGTTTCTAAATTTTGCGGATGGCATCTTCCTGAAATAACGATTCAATCACAAACACATAGATATCGGTTGATAGATATGGGTATGATTTTTAAAATAATAATAAAAAGTCGAAGTGTAAACAAATTTCCTAGTTATACTTTTAACTAACGTATGGGGTTTTTCGAAATAAAACCAACCGCATTTTTGCCAACCGCCTCTCCTTTCAGTTTCGACTAACGTCATTTTATGCTCCTAAATAAATCAACCAATGAGTTTCAAGCACCTAACGTTGATCCTAATTCACCTTAATCGATATGGCATAAATTAAAATTAAGTTGAATTTAAAAATTTGACTTCCATATACTAAAAAGGCAAGTAAAAGCAAAGCTCGTTAAAAGAAAAATCAAACCTCTGATAATAGTTTCTTAATTTATCCTTAATAAAATTAATTTAACAACTTTTTATAATCCTGATAATATAATATAAACTCAAGGGTATATCGTTTCTAATGTGGAAAATATACTTTTACGCGTGCGCAAATATATAAATATTCTATAATATATACCATACCGAATATAACATGTTACAGTGTGAGTAAAATGTGCATATCTAACTGACGACAATGACGCGCATATCGTCGGGAGTTGGTATAAAACAAAATGTGTGTATGGTAGTAGTACATACCGAAGGTTTTCCCTTACATGTATAGGGTGACTGATTGTTTTGTATGAGGTTAATAGTAGCCACTGTGGGGTAGGCAATGTACATATCACTACAATAATAGATCATGATATTATGATAACCTTTTAACCTCACATAATTTTTATTTAACACTTTTTTCTTTCAATCATAAAATAATAAATAGCCATTTTTTCACACTTAAGACATACAAAGTATAACGAATTACTTATAATCATAAAACAAAAGAAAAAAAAAAGCGTAAAGTGTAAACTAAAACGTGCTTTATCAATAAATAGATAAATCGGTGGAAGTCATTGATTTTCAAAAGGCAGAGTTTTTTAATTTAATTTTCTTTGTATTTAAAGGGGCAAAGAACGGACCTTTAACTGGGTCAAGTTTATAAATTACGTTCAAAGATTGTCTAATGTTAAAAAAGAATTATAAGTCAATTTAAAAAATAAATCTTATTGAATTGTTATTGGTGATGCAAAGGTTACGATTTTATTGTAGTGGGATCGTAAATAGTCCGGAGATCAATTTTGAATATCAAACGTTATTATAGGATAATACTCATACGTAAGGTATTTATTCATATAGTGCAATGCTTGATGGGAAATCTTTTGAGCAAAATTATTATAAATTACACGTTGAATATAATTAAAGAGGATTTAAAAATGCTTTATAAAACAATTTTGCTCACTTAAGATTTGATACATTTCCCATAATGCATATATGTATATATTTATATTCCAGGATAGTGGAATGGTGCAACCCATGCATTATCTTACAGAACAGTTTTAGTTTCAGATATTTCATTTGTGACATTTTCATAGATGTTTTGAAAATGTTTAAATAATTAACAAATAACCGATTAATCTTTTCTTGTTCCTACTATGTATTTTTTTTAAAGCTTGATTGATGTAAAAAATTAAGAGAGTTAATTAAAATCTGAAATATATCTGAATCTTTACGAGGTATCTGAATGCGGTATTCTTTAAATTATGATCAATTATTCTTGTCTATTTGATAACATTGGAGGATACTTTACAATATCATTGAACTCTCCGGAAATACCGTTTTACCGTGGTAAAGTTTTCGATAAAAATGAAGCGACAAGAAAAAATGCTTAAGATGTTATACGGAGTGTATTAATAAAAGCACAGATCTTAATTTCTACAACTGATACCTAATTCACAGAACACACTGATAAAAAAAAAACAAAACAAAACAAAAAAAAAGACGTGTGGCACTCGTGGACTGCCGCGGTAAAGCTATTGCATAGCATTTTGTATCAACTTATGCAATTATATTTTTTTATTTATTTATTTATTTTATTCATGCAGTATTACTTTTTCTTACACCTATACACCTATATACTTTCTCATAAACAGCTGCTTATGTATTCGTCCGATTTCGGAGCAGCTCGTCTCGATTCGTCAAGCCACACCTCCTTGCCCGTCGGAGTGGGGAGCGTGAGGTTTTTTCGTTACGGAATTTCTGGATTCGGTCCCCGCGCTCAAGGCCCGCGATAGAAGCTATGCAATGATTCCGGTAATACTTGAACAATGCGATATGCACACTTTATATAGTTGACAGTTCGTCATACTGCTAGTGAGAAGAGATAAAGAAGTTTTATTTTGAATAGATAAAGAAGTTTTATTTTGAATTTCAAAATTAGATTTTGGTTTCTATAGAAATGATGATTTGTAACATATCAGGTTTTTTCGTTACGGAATTTCTGGATTCGGTACCTGCGCTCAAGGCCCGCGATAGAAGCTATGCAATAGCTTAAAAAACAAAAAACAAAAGGAATTCTGTAAAAATAAATATTTGTTACAAAACTGAATTTATTAACGAGAAGGATATCCTTTTGCTACATTTAGAAAAACTGAATTCACGAACTTGAACAATGACTTTAAAATTGGCATTATGCCGTAAAAAGTATTTTAATGTTACATAGAACGCAACTGACCACCAAAGGTTGTTGGGTTAAAATTGACTACTACAAACTATATCTGAAACTCAAATTTTTGCGTAATAAGAATACTTTGATAAAAAAACCAAAATCAAAGAATTGAATCTAATTGAACAAAAGTTAGTCTGGACTACATGGACTAAATGCCAAAAATTGCCATTGGCTTCTTTGACAATAATAATCTAATCAAAATCGAAGTATTTACGCCTAAATATATCTTTCTATTGAAATCTCAAATGAAAAAATATTCGATTTGTAATCAAGTACTATAAAAAAGGAGTTGTATAACAACAGTTTTAAATTAATAATAATATCATTTTTCTGCTCGGTTCTTGTATAAGGTAAGATAATACATTTATAATATTCACTGTTGTTCAAATGATACGACGATAAAAATCGGTTTTCTATCATGAATTATGCTCAAACTTCTTTACAGGCACGTAATAGACCACAAAATAGCTTTTAAATAATTACATTTTATTATTATTATTTTTTCTTAAAATAATAATAAAAAATAATAATTAAACATAACAATAAGAAATTACAACAAGAAAGTTAAGCAAGTGGTTTAGAAACCAATATAATAGAACAAATGAATATTCTGTGATAAGCAAGTTACCACAAATGTTATCTCTAAGGTATCACTGCAGATGCATTCATGCATAGTACATTTTGAAACTGAAGCTCTATATTTAAATATACTAAACAGAGACCAAAGAAGAATTTTAGCTTCGTTCATGTTTAACAGCTGCGACAATGAACAAAAATGATTAATAGACAATGATTAATAGACTATGTGAGTTTTATGAAGCAGGTTCGAATATTTATTTATGGTTTGATAAGGTTCCACAGGAGCAAATAGAGTTTTTGATACGAGACTGAATTTAACTTATAGACATTTTGTAACCAAATGAGCTTCAGTTGATTTAAATTAGATATAATGTTCACAAATTAAAAAATATATTATGCATCACAGCATCTTAATAAGGGTCAGAGCATGAAATGTTGGAAATTTCACCAGGATTTGTATTTCTTCATATCAAGCATTGGTATGAGACATTATTATTTGTAAAAATACTATGATGTAAAGAAGACAATACAAAAGTTTAAATTTTTCTAAATATTACAAATAAAGGCACTTTAATTAGAAATTATCTCCAAAGGCATTAGTGTTAGCCAAAAGTGATGTAATTGTGATAATGTTTTGGTTACAATGTTAAATTCAAATATAAACAAGTGAACATAGCAACTAACACTGCCAATTGTTAAAACACACGTCATTAACTGTATTAAAATGCTCTAAATACGTATCCCATATCAGAGTTATAACTATACGAGACGTATATGTAATACCTACTATGTGTATAAGTGTTAATTATAACTGAATTTGAAACTATGTTGAAACTGTGGCAAAATTCAAGAGTTTGCGAAAAAACATGTCAAATGATTTTTCATAAGGGTTTTATATCACTATCTCGTATGGTTTAAGAGACGAGCCATGTATTCATGGGGCCCAATGGACAAATTTAAATCAATAACAAATTGTTTTGGTTTTTGAAATATGTTCATAACGGGCGGACAGATGATCATGCATACGAAAATGGTGTTTATGAATGTCCATATTCATATTTTGATTGTGGTTCTCGTATTTTCTGGTGTTACGAATAAATTGAATATACCCTCATATATTCATATATATGCCCGGTATGAATGGCTTAAGTATTATATAAAACACTTCCTTAAGACATGATAGAAAATGTGTGAACATTTCAAAATATGTTGTTGAAAGCTCAAAAGCTCATTTAATTCTATACATTATAGAAATGTAGAATATGTATTTATACATAATAGTGCAACATGTAACTTTTGGTATCACCAAATGGTATAAGGAGTACAGTACGTTTATACCTCTATTTACTATGGGAGACTTATTCTAAGACTTCAGTGTCGTATTAATGAAAATTTGTTTACTTGCATAGACCAAAAATATATATCAAATATACAAATATAAACCATAACTATACGGTTGTCGATATACAATGCACGTACGTGATCTCGCCCTAAATGCTGATATCTTTTTTACAATGTACAATTTTTTGTCACCATTATGGCATTTTACATGAAACAAACAGGAAAAAGAAAGTAGAAGTTTTTATTGTGCAATTAAAAAAATTAAATAAAAATGGGGTCGCAGTTATTGAAATTATGATTCAAATTATACTTCTGGTTTTGAACAGAAAACCAAATTTTTTATTTCGATCTGGTTTTAATTATTTAAAAGTGTATTATTTTTTTATAAAACTCTACACACTTTATTTGATTAGTTCAAAAAACATCCTTTAAAAAACTATATCAAATATTTCGAGTGCCAAAATTTTTAAACTTAACCTATAAAAAATTGTGTTTACACGCTGAATCTCTCTAGAAGTACAACCAGTCCTAATATGAAATAATTACAGAATCTCAAATTTGTTTATTGTTTGTGTTTATTGTAGAATTTAATAAGGATAAAGTATATTAATAATACTATACTTAATTTACTGGACATAGTATTATTAAAACCATTATTACCAGTTATCAGATTAGTTTGAATAATATGATTCAGTTATTTGGCTAAACTATCATAATCAGATGGAATATCACCCATTCCAAAATAAACTCCAGTCACGGTAATAATCTCTAATTTTCGTAAGTATAGTGTACAATCTTCAATTTGTTTCATGTTTTCATTTGTTCGAATGTAAATAAATGAACACGTAATACGCTTTCAGAATGACGTCTTTTCAGAAAATTGCTATCACTTGAAGGAAAAGATAAAGTTATTTTGCTTAGGTATTTTAAACTTTTCATTAATTTAACATTGCATTTGTATAGATAGTCCAACATTAACCATATTGTATATAATTCTCATGTATAAGTAATATGGTTTGTTGTCATTCCTCACAAAATCCCCAGAGGAATATCTATTTCTTCCTCGAATACGATATACATGTTACAGAAATATGAGGTCTAGACTTGTTGTTGGTGTATGAATTACAGCGGTATTATTAAACCTTAAAAAGTATAGAACTTGATATACATATAGCACCAAACACTTGGTACTAACTGGACTTAAATGACACGACAACTTACACATTATCTGAAATTTATGATCAACAATTTAAGTTTGTGTGTTGCACCAAGTATATATAAATCTTATTACTAATGCATTAATGACATTCATATGGGTCATATTCTAGACTCCATATTGTATACAGCTTTTGATATTGCTTTTTTATACTCGAATAGGATATCATAAATCATTGAAATTGCATTCTAAGAATAAGGTTTAATATTAAATTTAATAGTAAATGCACACTTTGGAGTAGTTTTATGAAAATTGAATACATTTTTGATATTTCTATGAAAATATGTAAAAATTTAATACGTAAAGTCAAATATCTGTAAAAATTAAGCGTGCTTTGAAAAGAAAGTGAAAACATTACACATCTTTAGCACCACTTCCAACCGGCAATTGATTCCAACTTCAAATCCTTGGAGAAGCGTATTTTTCTACTTCTTTCTATCATTGCAATGATAGAAATATTAATCGGGCATGATAGAAATGCATTATAGTTTAGCAAATATTAATCGGGCTGCTCTAAAATGAAACCATTGATCAGGGTGCGATCCACGAAGTCTTCACAAATAACTTTGCAGTGAAAAAAAAAATAGTACAATTTATAAATTGAAAGAAATTCTGATAGTTGGTAGCGTTTCTGTTGATTCAACATTTTTAGGTTACGAAATTATATATGAAATTGGTCAGTATCATTTCATGTTATTAAAAATCGAAATTGTTTATATTTTAGAAATTTGATACAGTAAATAAATACCTATGAATATTAATTGCCTTTAAAAAACAAATTTTGTCACTCGAGTAGAAAAAAAAAATTACGTACATATACGAACAACCATAGATAATCCATTTGTTTAACTTATATAATAGTTCTTGACAAGATAAATCTTGATCTTATCTCTAAAAAAGTTAATTATTTCAATCATATATGAGATTAATTGAATCAAAATGTTGTAGAGAAAGATCCCAAGGCACCATATCTTATTTTTTCAGAAAAAAATGCGTGGAACAAGATGGTGTTTCTATGTACTTTTATTAAATACGAATATCTGGAATGTTGCTCCGGATGCCAATTTGCAGGTACCTGATGCAAAAGCAGGTAAAAACAAAATTCATTTTTCTTATTTTCTCAGGAATGAGTTTTTAGTATGTATCAAAGAGCACTTTAAAAATGTATAATCTATACTGTCAGACTGTGGGCGGCTAACTGTGTAAGACGTAAAAATCAAAAAAAATTTTACCTACATTCCCTGTCTTGGTTTTTATGTATAATACTCAGCGAACTTTTGCAATACCTTCTATAAAGAGCCAGACCAAACGAATTGGTTAAACATTCTACCAGGCACTTATTAAATGAGTAAAATACTAGAATTTTAAATTCTCAATTTTGATTTTTATGTATAATATTCTCAGGGATTTTACCTCATACTTCATATCCATATATTCATATCACACTTATATCCATAAAGCCACTTAATATGAGTCTAAAAGCTCCATTATTTTACTCATGTTTATCATCCGCTCACAATCATAATGCCACTTCATTCATAAGTTTTTGGAACCGTTACTGCGCCTAATAAATTTTAACTGCTCACAAAAACTGTCTGGTAGTATAGATTATACATTTGTAGAATATTCTTAGAAATAAATATACATAAAAAGCAGCCCTGAGACATTAAGAAAGTGAATTGAGTTTTTATCTACCATTATCTGGTACCTGTCAATTAGAAGTCTGGGCAAGATTCCGGCTATGTAAGCATTGAAAGTACATACTAACTTTACCTTGTCGCACACATTTTATATCTGATAAAAGAGTAAGGTGTGGTGGTCCTGAGATCTTGGACAGCGATTACTTATATTATTAGTTTTTTCGACAGTAGTTTACATGACAATTTTACAGCAAATATAAATCGAAATTTGTTTTCAAATAAAATAATTATATTTAATTATAGCTAACGTTCAAAATTTATAAGAGGCAATGAACATTACCGGAATAAGCTACCGCAGGGGCCGTAGCAAATATAAAAATTTAGAATGTAAATAAAACATTTTACAAAACCACCTTTCGTGATTAAATGTGAGCAAATTTAGAAATATCACTCATTCATCAAATCCATATTTAAAGTAAACCATTTTCGATATTCATTATACCAAGGTAATTCAAACAGTCTTGTTGCCTTATGGTCGATCCTGGTCATTGTTTTTTTGAAGTAGCTAATGCTTCATGTACGTGGATCTTAGCTTCATGTATGCAATCCTACGATGCCTTTATAGTTTACTGAGTTTAATGATAAATGAAAAAATAAATAAATAAATGAAATTCACAAAAAAATTTGGATTAGAAAATATGTTGGATATATTGAAGATGAATAGATAATAATCATCACCAAACGAATAGAAACAAATGATTTTGTAATTAAATTTCCATTAAATTAGTCTATGAAAATAATTCTTATAATACGTATGATGATGTGTTAGAAGAGGAGACTCCCTTTGATTAACTCATTTATGCAATTATAGCACAAACACGCATTAATATGAAGCAGATTTTTCTCGCTGTAGTTCTTACAATAATTTTGAATTCGTTCTATATTCGAATGGTGCGGAGTCCCAAATTTTATAATATATATAACGCCATATATATAGTAATGACGAGTAGTGCTAACCGTGTTAAAGAGTCAAAAAGACGGAAAAGCTTTACAACATTACATTCTACCCACAATGATGATAATGTACCCAAATGTCTCGCCTCTCTCCTGTAAATGTGTTGTAATTTACGTTAAAAAAGTTTACAGAGAATACATTTATATACATGGTGTAGAGATGTGGTGTATATGACCTTGCAATTTTTAATGGAAGTATCCGTGTTTTTAAGATAGGAACTTCAAAATTCAACTTATATCAACTGATTATAAAAAAATAATGTTGTGGTTGAATTTGAATGTTTTAATATTTAAATTTTAAGCATTTTATAGAAAGTTTCTATTGGAATATCGGTTTTTATACTCGATAATTATAATATGCCAGCATATGTTAATTTTAGTCTAAAGTTTGTCACCCTAGTAAATATGACCGCAAATGTAAATATTTTGGTAGATATAGGTGTTCATATAAGCACATAATTAGTTCATTTCCAGCAGACTGTCCGTCACCAAGATACCTCAAAAACGAAAAAAGTTCGTGAATGAGTAAAATAGGATCATTATATCCAATGGATCCATTAGGCAACTTTTAACCATAAGAGATAGAAGAAAAATTTAGGAAATATTTGTTTTTTATAAGAAAAAATGTATGATTTCGCCACAATTTATTCACAAATTTCGATAATAAACACAAATAAGTAATTACAATACATAATATATATATAGGATAAATATTTATAGTATTTTATGAATGCCAATTGAAAATAATTCAAACAATGGTATTCAATCATACGTCAAGTATCCAAACAATTAACTCTTTTATGTCACATGTTTCAAGAATTTCAAATACAGGCATTATTAAGTTAAATATTTATTATATTTTTGAATAAATTTTGTATGAAACAAATAACGTATATGTGTTGTTGAAAAGGTATCATCAATTCAACTTACATTTTTGTCCCAATTGCCACAAATGTCACCTCCGCTACTCACAAAGTATTCACATTTGGTATTTAAATTTCGATTTGATACACAAATTGATAGGAAATTTAAACTGTTTAACAGCTAAACAATTCTAAACAATTTTTTGGTTGTCAAACCGTGAGGTTTATTAGTTCGTCAGTTTTAAGAGATTCTTTTCGCTCATTTAATTTCAATAACAAATTAAGTATAATAGAAGTAAACACACAAATAAATAACTTTATTATGTTAATAATATATTTAATTTAACTTTATTACAAATCATGTTATCAAAATGGTGGTCCTAAGAAACTGATTATTTTCTGAGATTGAACTTATACTGAAATATAAAATTGCAATGAGACACCAAAAAAGGAAATCTATAAAATTTAAACCAGGTAGAATTACTGATATACGCTGTTTATGGAGACGGGTATGAGACTATTTTGTATTTGACACAGAAAAAAACACATAATAAAAGCAATTAAGAAAATTTAGAACTTTGTGTGTTTCTGATCACCCCAAACGTACCTCTTGCCTTTTCGCTGAAAATCTTACTAGTCTGCGTTCTTAAAATATTTCAATACCAGTAGCAATAAAATCACAGAATAAAGATTTTTGATGTCTTATTTAGGGTTGAATCTAACAATTTTCTATCAGGGAGTTAATAAATGTTAGTTTGCTTGCAGCTTGCGAACTATAAAATGTCCATCCATTCACCTTTTTTATCAAACCTGTTTTCGTCCGTCTACACATCTCTCTGCCGTATATTTTACGTGTACTATATTATGTAGGTTATCACATATCACGTGATATGAATGAACAATAATAAATGAGATTGCAACAAAATATATATCTAAACAAAATATGGTTTTTTTTCGGGGTCGTTTGATCGGTTGAATTATGTATCGTTTATTCGATATAATGTGAATAAACGATAGAAAAAATGTTATAAGATTACAAAGGCTTTAATTTTTTCTGCGTAATCTTTAAGCTTGATTTTAAATTTTAGTCGTTTTAATGTTTTTTTTAAGACAAAACTGCGTATATTTACGAATAGTTGTGATAAAATTTTTGGCAGTAAATTTTATCAATTCTCTGATTGTATAATGTAATAGAATTAACCTTTAATAATGGGCATAGAATAGATGTATGCCTCGAATGTCTGATCGAATGAGTTGAATGTGAGGTAAAAATGCATCTTCTACATTTCAATTCAATCTAATTTTATGTAGGAGTAAACTAACTATGTTAAATACACTTTTTTCCCCATCAGACTCAATTGGAAACATTAAATGAAGTCCAACTTAATTTTTTTATAAAACCTTATGTTCTTTCTTTCTGATTTGTATTTCGAAATGTAAATATGAACAGAGGTTATTTACGAATTTACTACATTTTTTTCCTTGAAAAAACAATCAAAAAAACTTTAATTGATATCTAATACCAGAGAATACTCACTTTGCTTGTATGATAATAAAACTCTTGTTTGAAAAAATTCAATTTATTTGTCTAATTTTTTCGGATATGTCAAGTTTAAAAAAACAACCATTTGAATTAAATTTTGCATTGCTTCTTATAATAAAAAAATTTTAATTCTTAAAAGTCTTATTAATAGTAAAAAATATTTTAAATTCCACTCACGTCACTGAATTAAATGAAAATCTTTTTTAAAAAGAATTAAAAATATTCTACCAATGAACTCTTTTAGACCTTTCTTTGTTGTCCCACCTATATTTACGTATATATGTTTATCTTTTTTTATCTCAAATATTCGACTTTATAATACTCACAAAGAAAAGTTTTTAGTATTTTATTTCTTAAATAATATTTATTGTTGACTTTTCATTAATTAGAAAGTTTTATAACCAGATATTTTTGTGGAGACGATGAATTATAATAAACTTTGTCGGGTGGTGGGAAATACTGTCTACACGTTTTTTCTGCGTTAAACTGGTTGACTTTTAATTATAAAAGTTTTTCTGTACATATTAAAAGAAAATTAGTTGTTAAATTTCATATTGTCATCTTTATCAACATTACAAGGATAACGAAACATGATGTGATGACTTGATGAATTTTTAACTTGATTCAAGGAAAAAATTGCAGGTGATTTTTAGAAAAGTACCATCAGTACAGAAGTTTTGTGAAAAAAATTATTTATTAGTAACGATTCAATTGCAGTAAAATTTGATATTTGATTTGAAAAGTTAGTATCCTAGAAAAATTGTTTTGACTCTTTGGAATAATTTAACAACGCGAGCAAGCAAGAAAATCTTGAATTAGTAACGAAAATGGGTATTATTTTATATTTGGAAATCCACTCAATTTTATAATACAAAATAACGAGATATTCTATAAAAATTTTAATTTAGGCGTGCATTATGAAATTGGTGTGAAATATAAATTTAGAAATTTAAATTGAAATAATAATTAAAAAATCGTTATAAATAATGCGTGGCGTGATAGTTTTAAGCTTATTCGTGCTTTCAGCACAAAAACTGCCTGCTCTCAGCACAAAAAGTGTACATTACACTATTGATTCTCTCACTTACTGTCCTTAAAATAATAAAATATTCAAGGATAGGTGGTTCAGTTTTGGATGGTGATAGACGTTTAAGAATACCTAATGGAAAAATGGAATAACTATCTAAAGTTGTTCAGAAAGTTCTTCTTCTGAGAGGCGTAAATTATAAATTCACGCCTTTCGGAAGTGTTGTTTTAAACAACACTTCCTGTTAGGGAAACCGTTGAAATTGTTAAGGATTATTGCCATTATTGTCATGTACAGGGATGAGTGCATCGAAAAACTAAGAAAAATTTTATTACGTCATTTTCACTTAAGTTTAAATTTTAAAAGGAACAGGGCATGATGAAAGCAATTTTAAATTAGGTATAAAGTTAAAATTTGATAGGATGAAAGTTCTTTGCTTTTAAGAAACCGGGAAAGTCTAATAACCACATCGATATTTATGCACTTTCCTGTGGAGCTAAAAATTATCCTGTATAGATGAAACGTTGAAATTTCAAGGGATTGTTTGTATTTTTTAATTAAATAGGGAATGATCAAGTTCTGGCTTATCAGACGCATTACGTATATTATTATATATGTATAGAAAAAATTGATTACTCCGTTTTCGTCTGTCCATACTTTTTCCCGTCTTTAATCAAGAAATTTAAAGTAAAAACAAAAAGATACAGCGAGTTAAAATTTTGGTGGTATTCTGCAAATAAAAATTAAGATATAAGCTCAATTACAAAAACTTTCATTTCAAATATTTGTTCGTAAAATGCTTAGATTCATAATATCAGCTTAAATTTTAAAAAACACATTTATAATTATTATACATACTAGATAATTTAAAAAAAAAAAACTATTATTAGAATTTGAGCTGAATATTTAGCGCATTTTATGAATGTTAACGATTATAAATAGTGCAAATCCATACCCAACTTCGAGTGTATGAGTATCGAGTATTTGAATAATTTACCTCGATAGTTGTGATGCTCATTTGTTTAGAGATAATAGAGATGTTTAGACAAGCAAAAGTGTTGAACAGTGCATTGAAAGTATCGAAATGTAACAATAATCAATATATCCGAAGCTAATCTAGTTCATGTTCAGTTTTTTTCTCAATATTTTCGAATGCGAGTGGTGCTATTCAAATGGCTTTTCAGCTTTTTTTAACTAGAAAACATTTTTAGACCATAAAAGTGAGATTAAAATAATACAATAAAAGTTCAAATAAAAAACGTTTCTTTCTTTAAAGAAACTTAACTTTTGTTTGATACTGCTCTATGTTAACTGTTGCGATTTGCCACAGTTTCCAGTAAAATTTATAATTTATAATATATATTATATCACAAACTCTTATAAATGTATGAACCGCATATTTAGAATATTTTATTAATGTTAATAATAAAAAGTTTTTCTAATATATAAACCCTCAACCATATGTCGTGTATTTAAATAACTAACTATTTCTGATATAGGAACACTGTGATTTGTCAGGTTTACTTATTAATGAATAAATAGTTTTGAAAAAGATTCAAAACCATTTAGAGCCTTAAATAAGTGTACTTCTAGTTTTTTCTATTTAAGATCCTGGTATCATTTTAATTGAATACTTGTGTACATTGATTACATAAATAAATTAAATGAATTAGTATGACATATTTTATCTCACTTTAGTTGTAATTTTCTTTTTCTTTTTGAATAGTAAAATGAGTGAGTACTCAGAGTTTCTGTGTTGTAACCTAGAAAATGAATGCATTTTACTAAAAAACACACAGACAGTGTATTGAGAACTACTTTTTGTGCAAGCTGCTTTTTCTACTACAAGTTTACTGTATAGGTAGGTATTGTGCTTGTATATTTGTGAACTGCACATACCTACTATGTTTGTTATTGTCAACTTGAATGAATGAATGAATTTCTATTTTATAGTTGTTGTACATACAAATTTAAATTTGCTTGGATGCATCAACTTCATCAGAATTGTTCACTATATTATAATAAAATATGTTGTACTACTAAGTTCAAAATATAAGCAGATTATACTCAGCTATTTTGAATAACCACAAGAAATGTTTAAACATACTATTCATTCAACTAGAATATTGCAGTCTTAGATCTCAGAAGCGTATATTTGTCAAGAATGATATCAGCACATACATTCAAAATGGTTAAACGGATCCCTGAAAGTTAAAAGTAATGTAAGCTTCAATTAAGAAGCATGAAGGGAGAAGTGGAATAATTACACGACCTGAAGGGAACGCATGTCTTTGGAAAGTGAACTGGATGTTTACATCATGTTGAGATATTAATACAGAAACTACAATGAACTCAGAACGTTTTATTTGATCAATTCGTATAAGAACTAAACAAATTCATTTTAATAAAATTTTCTGTAGCAGTTTGCTAAACTTACTTCATTTATTTTGCGATTTGTTGCTACTTTCTTAATATCTAGAATAATATGTTCAAATCTTTGATGATACAACATGCAAAATTTCATAAAAATCGGATAATTTGAATATGAGGTAAAGTTTGCATAGAGGTAAAAAATATATATTCTATATGATAACCTGCTAGAGAAATCCAAAAGAAATTGAATTAAATTTCAAAGATTAAATAATTATTTAAGGGCTTTAGCTATGCATTGACAAAATTAAATGAAATTTATTTACTTAGGATTACCTAAGGTTAATCTTCAACTTTGTATTCCTAGAAACAAAGAAAATTTAATGGAACAGTTACTATAAATATTTTTCAATTAAATATGCCAATTAATATATTGAAAGTACAACAGTTAAAAATCGGAACGTTTGAGTGTATGCGCTTCAATATCGTTCAATACCGTTCAGATTCATTGATATATCCCGTGCTTTAGCTACAGAGTAAGGATTTATGATAGCGCTATGACTAAGGAGTAAATGCGACTACCACTTCATTTTGATATACATTTCCTACAAAAATTAATTTACACCAAAAATTCAAAATGCCTGTACTATTATTAATTTAAGATGAATTAAGTATATGAACCTCCTGCTTTTAAATCCACCCTCGATTTAAAACGTGAATATCCTTAAAAATGTTAAACTTGTATTATTTATTTATTCTTCGTACCTGTAATTCAAATTTTCATCGTTCCAGCTTCAACGAACCAAGATATAAATTATAATATATAAAATTATACAATATTACTCCCCACGTATAAGTGAAATTTTCAAGAATCATTTCTTAGCGGATACTAAGGTAACACAATTGTCAAATTTTATCTGTTAGGTCTGAGCAGTTTTGGTTGTGAGTTGATATGTTAATAAGGTTTGTTTGAATTGGTATTTTAATTAATATAAACAATTTAAATGTTTCAAGTAAAAGTGTTTTTTAACCATAATATTTTTTTGTGCTTTAAATTTTCTTTCATTTGGATCATGGATCATGCAACAAATTTTATATCCGGTTGATATAAAAACAATCGACTTTGGCAAACTACTAATATAATATAATGAATGATTTGTAGTCAACTTCGAAGAAAATATTTCAAAGTAATAGGTTAAAGTTTTTCTGAGCTCATGTGTGTTTTTAGTAATGTATTAGTGAATTTTGTACTTCTAGTAACTCACTTACCACTCATTACTAGAGTTTATATTTCCGAATGAATTTGATGAATCATGAAAAGGTCCTTTTTAACTCTCTTTCTATGTAAGATGCATGGGATGCATAGCTGAAATATATAAAGTCTTTTTTTTTTTTCATTCTCAAAGTGTTTTATTTTAATTGTACAGTAAACTGAGTAGAATGTATAATACAGCACAGACACATAATGTTGTTGAGTTGTGTTTATTTATTTAGGTTTGTGTATATGTGTTTAGAAATATTCTTATTCATTTTTCTTGGTTTTCTCTGCCATCATTGTAAAATAATTGTTGGGTTTTAAATTAAATTTTCCATTTAGATATGATGAATGGTTTGTATAATATTCTATATATCTTCGCCTTTCTTTTTATAAAATGTCATATACGTTTTCTGCAGGATAGTAGAGAAAACTATTCTTATCATAATATTGACTTAAGGAAATATTTTCTGAATTCGAAGACATAAAATCAGAAATAGTTGATTAAATGAAAAGTTACAAGTCATATTTATTTTTTTGTTGACTTGAAATTTTTTTTTATTTCTACAGAATCTAATATTAGAAATTTATTCGAAAATAAATTTAATATACAGAGAGACTTATAAGCTTCCCAATGGAAAATTCTCTTAATGGAGAAACTGTTTTGAATCCCGAATTTTGACATATCTTTATCTTTTAAGGTCACTTTGTAGGGAGATGTGTTGGTAAGCGCAAAATTCGCGAACGGTTGGACCGATTATTTTTAAATATTCCTTTATGTTCGACGAAGGTTCTTATGAAGACAAAATTGGAAAAATAGGCCAGGAAAACGTAAAAACCACAAAAACATATAAAGCTTGTACAAATTCTTGATTGAAGAAGGTTAGAAGTACGATATAATGCCAAATTAATTTTAAATGAGCAATTGGAATTATGATTGGAATTTATTGAATGACGTTTTAGTATGTGCATGTTGTTTTTATTTTGTAATTATAAAAGGATAGGTAACTGGCTGGCATACCAATGCAGAGTCAAAGCCACTTGGAACAGAAGCTTGAAATTTTGCATGAGGGTGTCCCATATACATCGTAAGATAGCTATAATGAATTTTTTTTAATTTTTCTGTTAAGAAGAGAAAAAGAGGGTTCGAATTTTTAATTTTGACGTATGACGTGAATACTTAGTTTTGATGTTTTGATAGTTTTGATGCATAATACTGTCAGTATTATGCATAAAACGTTAAATTCTAAAGATACTACTACATCATACTGCCGCACATTAATCCAGTAGATAAAATTATTTGATAGTATCATATATTAATACATGGATTGAAAAGTCCCGGGCCTAACACATAGATAGTGCTAGTTTTATTGCAGTCACCTTTTTTTGAGTTAATACTAACCTTCAAAAAACAGCTGTTAAAATTTCATGATATTCTATTAGTTATTAGTTTGTCAGTTATTGTGCTAAGAGTGACGCATCTTTTGTTATTTTCAAAACAATGGATCAAAAACAATGTCGTGTTTTAATTTTACACTGCTTCTTGATGAGAAAAAATACCGTTCAAGCGAAGCAATGGCTTGAAAAGTGTTATGGGGACTCGGCTCCATCAGAAACAACAATAAAACGTTGGTTTGCTGACTTCAAACGTGGTCGTAGAGACACCGATGATGCAGAACGCAGTGGACTGGAATTATTTCGTTGCTCTTGATGTAGATTACGTTGATGAATAAAGCTAATTTTTAACCAAATAAACTGTGTTTTCTTTGTTAGGCCCGGGACTTTTCAGTCCATGTGTTATATTCCATAGATGGGTGCGGTTTTTATTTTTTTACTGTCGCATTTTCGTTTCATTTAGTTTGAGATTTCAACTATACTAAATAAGTTTCACTTAAAAAATTTACACACATTCCATCTCAGCCGCTCAAAATTGTTCTGCTATTATAACCTGTTTACAAATACATATAAATTCGGTAATGATGTTTTGTGAAAGTTGGCTGTTACTCAATTATAATTGTAATAAAATTATATTTATTATAAAATAGTTAAGAAGAGTATCAAATTCAATAATTGAAATAATTATTTTATGCTAATTGTTTGACTACCAGCTTTAAATATCTGATAAATAAACGGTGGAAGCGCAAAAAAATTGTTTCCTTGCGCTTCTAACACACACTGATATTTTATGGCGTGATTCCATTTTCTTTATTAGAAATTATCTTGAGGCTTGCACTTAAAGTGAAGTTTCATAAATACACACATATATGTTTACTAACATATTTGGGCATAAAGCATTCAGCTCATATATAAATCAGGTCATGGCTTTCAAGTCACGCATTAGTCTTATTCAAAGTTATAATTAGTGTTATCAAACATTTAATTAATCATTTACTACCTCTGTAGAATCTATGCAACACACATTGCTATATATTCATAACACTACACTGATCGTACATCAATTGTACTTTGTTATACTATGAATAGGGTTAGGTTGTAATTATTTTCGATGATGAATAACAGTATGAGAAGTCAAAAATCACGTTCTCGCAAAATTCAGCACTGCATGTCATAAGTCTCAATCTTTTTGATAGCTGTGCATTGGTTAAAAGAGAAAGAGAAAATATTTGATGTAAAAATTGAGGATCATTAAATTTTTCATAAACAAAGCTCTATGTCTTGTTTTCACTATTATTTAAAATAATAGAGCTAGAGCCCCTAGTAGTTTTTACGACTGAAACTGAAATCGAATTTCGGCTCCTTTCTCAATTCTGAACGAAACCAAAACTTCCAAATAAGGTCATATTTTCGTGGAAAAAAATTAAAAATTATTATAATCAGTCACGGCACTTCTGAGCAAAGTTAGTCATGACACGAATCACAATTATCAGCGCCGACGTGGTAAAATAACACGTCTAAAACGTCTAGGAAGTGAATCTTCCACCTAGCCGAAACAAAACTTTGAAACCAAAACTATGCCAAAACCGAAGGAATTAAATACTCCAGATTACAATTTTGAACGCAAACTAATTATGTCCTGTATAATGTATTTTTTCTTGAATTAAACTTTTCTTTTTCTCGATAATCATAAATTTTTTTGATGTTGCATGCACAAGCTGAATATGGCGAATTGTCGTATTTTATTGTTATTTCAAACATTGTTCAATATAAAATTTAAAAAACTTAAATACTTAAATAAAACGATGTTAATTTCACAGAAAATTTTATAATCGCTGTTTTCAGGACAATTCGTTTATTGCATGCACGTCATTTTCTCAGCACAATCGATAACAGCTCATTTATTAAAATTAAAAAAAGAAAATGTTATACTAATCATAATTAAAATGACAAACAAATTATTTGACGGGATCTTCTAACCATATCTTAAAATGCCGACTATAATAATAAATAAATTATAAGTTTAAAAAAATGCTAATTTTTTACAATTATTGATTTTTATTTATTTTTTAATATTAAAATAAATAGTGAAATGTTGATAATTAAATTGGGATTTATTATTAGTACCTGGATGACCGCGCTTTGCTCGGTATTTTGTTTTTTTTTTATAAATTGTGTTGCAAACACTCATTGACTTCGTATTACTTAACAACGCCATCTGCTGCTGTGTCGTTAAAGCAATTAGTTGCTCACAAAAAATAGTATTATTATTCGCCAATAGATGTCAGGAAGAGTCATATTTTTCAGTTGAGATTACTCGAACGCGTTGATTATCGATAAAACACGAATAAAATGACATTTTTCTAAAAATGATTCCTAGCTTGATCGATTTATCGCCCCCGAAACCCCCTATATACTAAATTTCATGAAAATCGTTGGAGCCGATTCCGAGATTCCAATTATATATATACAAGAATTGCTCATTTAAAGATATAAAATACATATTCTCTGCAATTGTAGGAAACCAATAGTATGTATATTAACATTTTGAGATATATTATCGAAAGAGTAATTAAGAAACACTATTTATTGTTAAACATAATAAAAATTTAAATAAAGTAAGAAACTGAATGCTGTAACTAAAGTCTTTCTTTTGAACTGAGTGCCGTGTTCACTATTAAAAATTGGAAATTTTAAGTTTGGATAAATATTATATATTTAGTTATAAGAATTAAAAAAAAAAAAACCGTGTTTTAGGACATTTTTATCATTAATATAATATATCCAAAGCTGTTCATTGTGAAATTCCTGTGTTTGGCTTCACACACAAGCATTAGTTTTACTATCACTGGATTTCTAAATGCCGTGATTTGAAAATATAACATCCCTGAAAGTAGTGATTGTATGTTTTTATTAGACTAGATTCCAATTAACTTAATTTATTATCAATCTCAATCGCCATAAAGTAAAGGGAAAACGGTACTTGATAAGTAGGCTACCCAGTTTTCAATCCTGTACAAGAGGTACCTCAGGATACTAAAATGTATAATACGTTTTTTTTTTTTTTAATGATTCGCTAGTTCTTTGATTTCAGGTAAATAAAAAATTTAGAAAGTATTAATACTTAAAATTTACATATCTTGACAATTTTTTATTTTGGATCAGACTTTTTGACACTTATTAATATATATAATAAAATTAAGGTTTTATTTTTGATAATAATTTTTTTTAACGTTATTTATTTCAAAAGATTGTTCTTTCTTCACCAGTCGTGTAATTTTAGGTGTGCGAAAAAATATATTGGCTGATTGAATACTTTTAATTTTGAAGAATTATCATCTATAAATATATTTTGTAATACTGCTATAAAAAATATAGATTTCCATCTGAGAACTTTATGTATAATTTAAATAAAACATTTAATTAAACAAATAAGTTTAGATTATTGAGAACAAGGGAGAATCTCTAAGATCGACAAATTTTCACACAAATAATACATGCATTAATAAAGTTACAAAAATATTTCAAGTTGCCTTTTCTGTTCCGAGGAGTAAAATTGAAGCCAAAACAAGTCAGCCAACGCCAAACCATCCAATTTTTCTTTCACATTCGTTTTCGTACTTTTCAAAAAATAGACACAAAAATGCAATGTAAATAATAATTTAAAAACGTTCTATACAAAATAAGGAATATAGTCAAAATATTATCTGTATCATGAAAACAGTTTCCTTCTATTTTCATACAAATTAGCAAATAATCAATTAGTATCCCCCGATGTAAATTAATATCATTTCCTTGTAAATCATGTTTATTACATTTCTTTTGTAATGGCTGTGTACAATTTAACTCTTTCCAAAACAAAATAATTTGTTTTGTATTTTTAAGAAATATAAAATTCACAAAATAATCATAACTTCAGAGTTGTAAATGATATTTTCATTTTTATTCGCCTACTGTTCAGCTCATATGTATGTACCAAAGAGCAAGACATTTCGAAAAGAATAATATGAACAACAAAAAAAAGTAATTTGGATGGAGAAGAATGAATAATCTTGTAACATGTACATCTAATATATAGTCGTTCGGTACTTTCTATACTTGCTTGGAGAGTTGTGTATTAAATTATTGAATTGTGTATATTATTCGTCTGTAATAAATAAATTAAAGGACTGACTGCAGATATATATATATATATATATATATATATATATATATATATATATATATATATATATATATATATATATATATATATATATATATATATATATATATATATATATATATATAAATATATATGTTTGTGTGAGTGTGGTACAAAGTGGTCTCGAAATTTTATAATAAGAACGAGTACCTTTTGTCTCAAATTTGTATAACAATTTACCGTTATGTCTATGTAGAATAGTGTATTTATTAACAGCAGTAGTGATAACGTTTGTACCTCAATAGATCAACGTCTCTAATCGATTTTTATCACAAACATAAGAAATGTAAGTAATCTACAAGATGCACATGTGTTGTATAGCTATCACATCTGACTAGCCTGGATGGTCCTGGGTTCTCCGGTAGGTGTGTAATGTTTTCAATGTTTGGTATCTTTCAATATAATTAGATAATAGACGTTTACCTATTGAGGAGCAAACGTCATTTCTAATTCAGTAAAATAGATAAAATGTGTTAAAAACAACACTCGTTGTTAAAAATATCTAAGATGTAGAAAATGGCAAACAATTGTATTCATAGTAATAATAATAATGGACGACACTGTGAAGTACCATATTTAATAAAAACATTACAAATGGTAAATATTGAAAAATATTACGCTCATAAGACCTGTAGTGTTGAGTAAATACGTCTGCATAAAAATAGGTGACAAGTTCGATCCCCGAGCTTTTCGTATTTCCTGTACGATATATTTCCTAAATGGGTTAAACGTGTGTAGGGGGAAGAAACATAACAGATAGATACATATATATATATATATATATATATATATATATATATATATATATATATATATATATATATATATATATATATATATATATATATATATATATATAGATACATATATATATATATATATAGAATTAAAAATAGCCAAATATATATATATATATATATATATATACGAAAACTGATGCGAAAAAATTATTAATCAAGTCTAACGATAAAAATTGTGAAATAAAGCTCCAAGGAGTAAGCTGTATCATTGGATTACAATTTAATGATTACCTACCTAAATGGTTTCAAATTGATAAAATTAAGAAATAATAAAATAGTAAGGGTACTTATAAAATTGGTACTAAATGAAAGGAAACATCAGCCTAGAAACGGTATTCGGGATTCTGAAATTTAAAAGACATAATTTTAATTATAATTTTAATTTAAATTGAAAGAATTGGATTTATTACACGGTACAGACTTGACGCGGTAAATATAAGTTACAACAATAATAAATAATAAAGCTTGAATACAATTAGAAATTGCTAGATATTATATCAATCTGCCAGAATATTTTTTTCCGATTATATTGCCTTTTCCACCGATATTTTTACAAGGGTTTCTAGTAAAATTTTTATAACCATATATAATTTTTATTTTTAATTTAGTTTATCAATTTGAAAACAGTCTACCTAATCATATCAAAGAAAATCGACTGCTTTTGATCAAATTTTTTTCTTGATGTTTTATCAGTATAATTTCACGAAATTTCGAATAATCGGTCACTAAATGATTTCTAAAAAACTGGCCCATCCGTACCATTGAAACACCTTTCTTTAAAATATCTTTTTCTACATAATTCCAATAATTTTAACACTGCACCTAACTTCTACTTTTTACCTACACTTTTACAATCTTAGATTTTTACATCTCCATCCATAATACCCTGTCAATTAGACATGGTGCTCTCAATTATTACATATTTATAGATTCAGATTCAGATCAGTTTTTCATATTTTATGTCTTTAGATCTTAGACTTATATGAGCTAAAAGTCAATAGTCTATAGTTTTTGTAGAAAGGTTTGAAGGAAATCTGTATATGTAGAAAGGGTCCTTTATGTTGAACCTTCATGTAAAGCACAGTATCTATGTATACAAATATATTTCTTTCAATCCGAGGAAATTCTACTAAGCAGAAAATCGATGTCGAACAAATTCATTTCTTATGTGTGATGCTTTTTTATAACACTGAAAACTAACTACGACTAGGACAAACAATTTAACTTTTGATCGGTAGACGGCAGCAGGTAACTAACTATATGAATAAGTTTTCTTTCATTCAACAAACTGTATTATCTATCGAATGTATATTCATGTTCCAAGTTCAGATTTTCTCCATAGCGCTCACGTTCGATTTAGTGCGGACTCAAACCTTTATAAATTAGCTTTCTTTTTTGCAATGAAAAGTTATAATTATATATGCTTCTTAAACTTTATTTGTTTCGTATATTGTATACATTTCACTAAAACACCGATTTAAAGTAAATAAAAAACATGTGTTTAAATATTTAAGGTAGGTTAAATTTTCTATTTTGTGTACAACTTACATGCCGAATTTCAACAATTCTCACTTGAAATTAAACGAAAAATTGAACCTTAAGTGCAACCGACACAAAAACCAAGACATGAAAAGCTGTATAACAATGGATGGATATATTTGTAAACAAAATTGTAGATGTTTGGTTTCTATTTTTCACGAAAATGTAGATATTTTGTGGGCCGTTAATACGATATTAATGAAATTTTCTAAACATATGCAAAATTTGCACAAGTATATAATCCTGAATCGACAAGTGAAGATAACAACTGTTTTATTTGTTTAAACACTGGACATATTCTTCAGAGTAACAATGTTTGAACTATTTTTAATCGTTTGCATTCATAAAATACTGTAAATATAATAAGTCAATATAGATACGACTTCGTTACATAATTACATTTATAAGAATTATGTTTGAATGCTTATTAAGTAAATTTGAACTGAAATTGTGACGAATCTACAAAGTTACAAAAACCTAGCTTAAGCTCTTTTTTAAAGTCTAGAGTCGCCACCAAAATTTCAGCTCGCCCTATATTTTTGTATTATTTAAAAACGTATTAGTAAGGTAATTATGAAACTATCTATACCAAAGTCTATCTATAGTCTATACCGAATTGAATTGTGACAATTTTTTAATTAAATATCCAAATTTCAGCTCAATCTATTAAGCCATCGGACAAATAGCTTTTCCAATGTATTTTTACATCACGATATTTTTGCAAATTCTGATTTCATCCTTGGTACAATATTTGGTTAACCAGTTTTTATCACTGTTCAGTTGTTACCAGTGGCACCATTACCTGACAACGTGTTTGTGTTATAAGAGACTTTTTAGTTTTTATGTAACCTGTCTACACATAGCTTCCACTTTATCTTACATAATAAGAAATCAATTTGTTTTTTAAATAAACACCATTTTATGTTTCTGAAAAGCATAAATAAAAGTATAATCATATTATAATTAACCTTACCCCAAACCCTTTGTATGTTTATATTTTCTTAGGATAATAATATTATTATAATGATTTTAGATATTAAGAAAATTGTATAAATTTTCATGTTCCTTCATCATAATTTTCTACATTATATATATATTATATTTATATTAAAAAAACCTTAATAATCATGTAAATGTTTTTATTAAAATTGTTGGAAATTTAACACATAATTTAAATTTCCCCCATAGCTATGTTTGCATTATAAAATGTAGGTGTGTGTGTCTGTTATGTATGAGTTCGTATAAAATAATATGTTTTGATATTTTTATATCGGTAACATGTTTGGTGATTTTATTCCACTGTATCCATTAAATTGTAAATGAGTTTTTACTGTAATTTTTATAATATTCTTAACAAATTATTATTTCATTTAAATTTATTGGTATCTACTTT
This sequence comes from Chrysopa pallens, assembly GCA_020423425.1. NCBI lineage: Eukaryota > Metazoa > Arthropoda > Insecta > Neuroptera > Chrysopidae > Chrysopa > Chrysopa pallens. Next base: position 32,676,691 of record CM035591.1, read on the forward strand.
GTTTTTTAGTGTGGAAATTCATGTTCAAATTTATTCCATTATAAATGAATTTACGAACGAAAATCTCATGATGGTACTTTATATTATTTTAAAATTTACTTTGATATGAGCAATTCGGGTAGAAAAATGGTTTTTCACCAAACTCAATTTGATTTGAAAGCATCTTATTTTTCATGTATTGATTTTCAGCTTTATATTTTTTGAAAACTAGGTGAGTTTAGGGCTAACATAAAAACTGGGTAAATACGAAAACTGATATTGGAGAATCCTTGCATGAAATTATTTTAAAATATCTTTTGATTTTCATTTTTTTAATTGCAAAATATTGATTTGATTTTTTTATTTGAAAATATAACTAACTTTTCGCCTAATTTACAAGATATGATTTGGAGATAATTATTCGACGAATTATTTAATTTTTTACTACTATTACATGAATTTATAATTTCGAGTCTATATTGATTTTCAATTAATAGTGATTTCCAAGAGAAAGAAGAACAGTTAACTTGAAAATAGCATTAGTGTAGTTGAGTCTAAAATCGTGTTGCTTATATGTTTTTATGGAAAATCGCAAACAGTGACGCAGTCATAAATTTAATGGGATTAACAGATGATTTGTTGAGTAATCTTTTAACACGGTACATGTTTCATGTGTTTTACAGGGTACCTAAATGCTTCATGTGTATTTAAAAATTAGATGATTAAGAGGAAGTTTTTAATAGCTCAAACAACCCGTATAATGAATTACATGTGACAGTTAAAGTCGGCTTCAATATACACTTCAATAATCAATCAATTGGAATAAACAATTTTTGGTAAGAGTACTGTGGTGTGTTGTTGATATCATTAAAACCAAAAATTAATCATAGTTTTCAAAAAAAAAAGGTTTTTAATAAATCTCACAAGTTTTAATTACTAAATTAAAAACTGTATTCAATTCAATGGTAGTAAAAATTTGCAATCTATACAATCATATTTAGAAGATTTACTTATTTTATGATGAGGTTAAGAAAAGATTTTGGATTATATATTTGTGTTTAACATTTATAACCTACATATGAGATTCAAAATAAAGTGGTTCGAACGAATGATAGTTGCAAATGGTAAGGTATATTTATCCCACACAAATTCAAAATAAATTCAAAACGGTGGATTTTTATAGCCGAATGGGCTTCATTGCTGATAAAGACAATCATCTGGAAAGATTATAGCTTCTGTGTTTTGGGATGCACGATGTATTATTTTCCATTGACTATTTGGAAAAAGTCGTTACAAGCGATAAGGTTAGCTGGGCACTTCGGACTGATGAAGTAGGTGTATAAATTGAAAAATCAGTCAGGATTTAGAAAAGGGCGGGGCTTGATTGACAACATTAATATATTAACCTATTAATCTATTAACATTTCAAAATCGACAAATGTTATTTGATCAAGCAATTAAATTTAATATTTAAAATATAAAATAGCAAAATAGATGAATATTCAAATTGTTCTTTATTTAATATTATCAAATATTTCATTAATACTTCGGATAAATAAATAAATTTGAGTGAACTTTTTGTACGTTGTATGTATTGAAATGCACTATTTTCTAGTTCATCACGTTCATATTTATTGCATGACAATAGCTTTATACATATAACAAATATACAAGTACAGACTCGAATAGAAAACGCACGCAGCTAATAGTTTAGTAAAACGCGATCTATCACACCACATTGCACCCTAACCCCTCTAACTGTCAGACTGCTTTGCTATAAAGCATTTTACTATGCTATTCAATGTGAAAATCGACGGCAAAGTTATAGATAGATATGAGGTCTATACAAGAGTTCAAGATGGTTTAGTTCAATGGAGTTATTAAAGCAGTCTTGATGGCGCCATGAAAGCCATTGTATTACCACAATGTCTAGTAATAACAATCTCATGTTTGTTTCTGTGTGAGTTAGCCGAGGGAGGCTAACGACCCCACATACTTACATGTATACAAGTATTCATGAAATATTGAAGGATGCAATTTTGAATTGAATTTTTACATAAAGTAAGAACCCATATAAATTGATCTTATAGACCTACATCCACAGTCATTGCAAGCAATCCATAGTAAATTAGAGAGAAGTAGCTGATACCCTCAATTGTAAAGCAGTAAGGTTCATAATTTGGAAATAGTTATTTACTCATACTGAAGTTTTATGATGTTGTAAATTACCGGATACATATATTATATTTTTGTTTTTTCTTTCAGCTTATGAATAGTTAAGCCGTTATGTATATTGACACAAGAACTTGCTAAATATAAAGTTGTAATTTAAATCATTTTTAATACATAGACTTGCGTTTAAATTTAATTTCCAATTGGTAAACTGAAGATACCAAAATAACATGCATACAAAATTCAACTTCATTCTGTTTTTGCTAGTATAATTTGACAGAAATGTTAAACGTGTGTCAAATTATTTGTAATAAGTAATATTTGTACTCAACTTCAAAGTGACTGGTTTAATTTCTTTAAAATTTAAATTTCCCTCAAACCAAATTCTTTTACTGGCATGTCTCAGCATTTCACAAACTGTCATATCAAAAAATAAAGAAATAAAATAATTCGCATCAAGTTGAGTAACAAACGGGACTTAATTACAAATAATAAAACGAAATTTAAACGGTCCCACCTGCGGATATTTTATTAAGAGTTTAAATTTTCATTTACATTATATCTTGTTTCGGTTGTTTAAGGCTACAGAAACATCTAACCACAATTGGGTTTTTACCCAGCCGTTTGTGAAAAACGAAGAAATAAAGAAATTTACAAATATACATATGGGCAGTGGATTTTTATACTCGACCGCGCATCAAAGGTAAAATAAACAATCAGCTGGGAAGATTATACCATCTGTGTTTTGGATAGCCTAAGAAAAGAGCTTTGTTTTGACCTCAGTTGCTCAATTACATCTACAACACCATAAGACAAAGGTATACGCAGCATTTATAGATTTCAAACGTACGTCCGACTCAGTCAATCATCAATTGCTACGACATAAGCTGTTTTATTATGGTGTCAGCTCTACAATTATTCGCATTCGCATAAAAATTAATAATAGATTTAAGAAACAATTTAGCGTCAACTAAGGTGTGCTACAAGGTGAGTGTTTGGGACCGTGGCTATTTTCAATGCTTATAAATGCCATAGCGACATATTATCCGCCGTGTATTATGTTCTACAGTGTATTGAAATAGACGGTCGAAACGATTTGCTATTATTGCTGTATGTGGATGTTTTGGTCATTTTGGGCCAAAGTTTTTAAGATATAAATTTATGAATGTATTAATGAACTGAACATTAACTAAGTCGAAGATTTTGATTTTCCGAAGGGGCGTAAAAGTAAGCAATAAAGAAATATGTAAATGTGGAACTGATAAAATTTAAATTATCAACAAAGTTAACTACCACACAGTAACCTTTTCTAATTCGACTTTGTTTTACGAGTCTATCACACATTTTCTTCGGAAAGCGAGAATAACCACACGTGTGCAGAAATTTCAACATTAGAAAATTCAAAATGAATGTCATGGCCAGCAAGGTGTCAGCTTTTTGCATACTATCGTAACTACTTCTTTATTATACAAATCATCAGTTTGAAGTTTGCGATACTAAAATGAAATTGAATCAGCCTAGAATAATTTCATTAAAATATTACTTCTGTTGCCCAGAATATTCTTAACTTTATCGTCCGCCTGAACAATATTACTAAGCAGTGTTGTTATTCCTATGTTATTCAGTATTCACATATCAATGGCAGCACTGTGTGCTACACTCTTATACTGGATAAATGTGAACAGATAACTCTGGCTTACCAAAAATTTGTTTTCACCGTGAATTTTATCATGACAATCATGATACTCAATCCTCAATAAATATAACAGAACATCGCAGTTATAATTTTTATATAAATAATAATATGGAACTGAACTGATTGGAGTTCAATCTATTATTGCACAATGAAAATTTGCTAAACCAACGAATACGCAAATTTAATTGACATTTAACAAAATCGTTTATCTCATTGACGCCGAAGCTCTTTGCATTTTTTGCAATCTAACACTAAAGAGGATTTGCACTATTTATTACTTATCTGCCCTGTTTATTTATACGCAAAAAAGGGTTTCTTATCCTCGATACGATGGGAGGCTCAGTCACCCAGTCTTCAAGTCTATTAGAAATCAGCAGCGATTCTATCTTCGTAAAATAATTTTTCTATTTATTGAAAACTGTCTTATGTACAAGAGCTTTAGACTACAGTAGAAGCCTTAAAAAATGATAAAAAGAAGAAGAAAATTATAGTAGGATAAAACCCATTGGAAACGCAAGATAATATGATACAAGTTAAAGGAAACATAAATTTCGGGCGATCTGAGTTCGGGAAGTATGGAAGGAGTGAGTTTTTAAGGATAAAACACGGTTTATTTCGATTTCCGGCAAAACTACAAGTCCTATGGAAAAAAGTTAAATAGCAAAGTTGTAGGTAATAAATAGATCTAAACTTTTGTATTTACACTTTTTTCACATACTCTCAAAATTTTTCGATTGAAAATTAGGGTGCTTTTTCGATATTTATTCAAAATAAGATGAAAAAATAAATATTTTAAATCAAAAAAATTACAATGTATTTGGAACATAAAGTAAGTTTTCACCGAATTTCGGAGAAAAAAAATAAAAAACTAAAAACTTAGTTATTTGAATTTTTCGCATAAATTTTGAGGTTATTTAAAAAAAGTGTGAATATAAAAGCTTTAGATCTTTTTATTATCTACAACTTTGCCATTTAACTTTTTTCCATAAGACTTGTAGTTTTGCCGAAATTCAGATAAACCGAATTTTACCCTTAAAAACTCACCCCTTCCATACTTCCCGAACTCAGATCGCCCGTCATTTATTTTTTCTTTCATTTTTATCGTATTATCTTCCGTTTCCAATTGGTTTCATTCTACTGTAATTTTTTTTGTTTTCAAAAATTATCTACCCTGGTATACTTTCTTAATGAGTGATCTAAAATTACCAGCAGCGTTATTTTCTCTTCAAGCTGAATATATTTTATACTTTTGAAAACAATGCGTTATTATTATCATAAATGGAAGTTATATACTAATTTTTTTTTCAGTAATTTTCTTTTTTTTTTTTTTTTTTTTTTAATTTTGTTAACGTAATATTTTACTAATCTTTTTTTTTTTTTGCCCTGGGGAATTTTTATTTTTATTTTCAAATTTAATATGATCACGTCGGCCACAAAAATGCTCTCTTGGAGTAATTACCACCATCATAGTTTTCTGAATCCTTAAAAATTTTGAAGAACGGGTTTCAAAGTGTATTATTGAACTTATTATGTTGAAAAAAATACTCAAAGAATCCTTTTCTATAATTTAAAGATACATCATTCAAAGATACAAAAACTATGTTTGGAAGCTATTAAAATTTAATAATTTTTTTTTAAGACTGCATGTATACAATTCTACTTATGATATTTTAGAAATTCTTGGTATGTGCATGTTCAGTGTATGATGTTATATAATAAGTACAATATCTAATCAATGTTTAATAATAACGATAATGATAGGGGATGATATGATATTGTTTTTTTAACCCCCTATGGTGGTTTCATTTTCTTTTGTAATGTCTTAAAAAATTTATAAAATGGATATTAATTTTTTTTCTGAAGAAATTTCATTATCGTAACACAATTTTTCTTTTTATGAAATTCGTTTGAAATGTGAAATTAAAAAAAAAGAAGCAAATAACAAAACGGTCTTCTTTACTATTGGTTCTTTATCTTTTTGTATTCGTAGAATTACGTACTTTCTGATTCCTTATTTTCTCATGAGGATTCAACTGTAAAAATTTTTCGTTTATTACAATGTAAGTAATAATATCTTCAATAATGAGTTGAAAACAAACTGAATGATTTCAAGGAGGATTTAAATGAATAGGCTTATAAAGTTTCTTATTGCATTGTATTATTTTTTATATTTTTTAATTGTTTGTGACAAATATTTCGTTTTCTTGCTTATTATATATATATTATTGAGTTTTCCAGTTTTCCAGGTAATAGAATTGTGAATGTTTTATTTTTATTTGCCTTTTTTTCAGTTGGTTCTAGTTTTTTGGAAAACTTTCTTTCGTATTGTATACACTCACTAAAAATTTGTCTTTTATTATAATAATTGTTGTAAATATTGATTAATATACAATCATTAAAAATTTTTGTTTTATATGCCTCTTCTTTATATAGTGTATATCTTCTCTTTTTTTAAAGTTGTTTTAATAGCAGCTTAAAATTGACCAAATAAGAAGAAAAAATTCACAATTCTATTACCTGGAAAACTGGAAAACTCAATAATATATATATATATATATATTATATATATATATATATATGTTATATATATATATATATATATATATATATATATATATATATATATATATATATATATATATATATATATATATATATATATATATATATATATATATATAAATTTTTATTGAGTGTATACAATACGAAAGAAAGTTTTCCAAAAAACTGGAACCAACTAAAAAAAAGTTTTTTTCGAGTCTTAAAAACGAAAAAGTGATTATTTCGATAAATAAGTACTATAATTTTTAACAAAACCATTGTTGATAAAAAGTCAAACACATACGAATTAAAGTCGACCTTTATAGCAGAATTATTTCAAAATAAGCCAAATTTGATTCATTACAATTTATCTCTTTCATCTGAATTATTTTAGGGCTAAGTACATGTTTTTTTTTTCTCTTGATGTTCACTATCATATTTATATATAATGCATTCGAATTTGTGTTTTAAAAATATAGAATGTCCATGAGGCTAGTTGAAAAATGCCATCTGTTTGTAAACAGAACTGAGTATTAACTCTTCAACCAAAGTAGTTTACAAACAAAAAATATATTCTATAAGCTCGTGGTCCAATAACAGTTTTTCAGTAGAACTGTAATTTTTCAATTTATAAATCATAGTACAAGTCAGAAGTACGGAAAGCACGTTCTGATAGGAAGTAACTCATCAGCTTGTATACATTTGGAAGTGGTTAGAAAACACCCAGTTTCAAATAAAAACTGTACTTATAAAATTTTTCATACAAAAGGTTCTATGTGTTTTCTGGAACCAGAGCTTCATTAAAAATAACAGAGTCCGTGCCGTGCGCCAGACATAAATTTATACATTTCACATTCATTTTATGTACAATTTAATTAATTTACAATTGTCTCTATTATGTTTTATAATAGCCAAAGAAGATACAGAATGTTTTTTTATGTATGTCTGCTGTACTATTTTGATTTGAAACTTTTTTTTTCTAATGCTCACCTTTTTGATCCAATTAAACTATTACCCCTTTCAAAAATATAAATGCTGAGGAAGTAAAGCGTTTTCTCGGGCCAGACCAGTACTCAATGTATTTCACATGGTAAAATTCATCATTTAAAAAATTTATACCCTTACAGACAAATCAAATTGCCCACGATTTCACAGTCTAATACATTTTGTTAAATGTCCTTATGGATAAAACGTAACACATGTTTATGGAGACCACCCATAAACATGTGTTACGTTTATAGTTATAATATGATAATAATCATGTAGTACCTCAATAATAATAACAGGAAAAAAACCCTATAAATATATCAAAAGAGACGTACAAAAAAACGCATAGCAAACAGACAATTGTTTGTGAATTTGGAAAATGTGAGTGGTATGGGCCACCCATACATGTGTATAGGATACAGAATTTGTAGTGACTTTAAGAGGTAGAGACTTTTCTAAAAGCATTACAGCAGAAATATGTCACATTGAATTGTGCATTCTATTATCAAAAAAGGTATGTCTAAAAAACATTTTACGATACGCTCTTGGGTGGACTGGGGTGAACATGGGAAATTATATATAAATGTGTACATATTTTGGTATGAAGATATCTGTACAATTTTCAGTTGGGATCATTGTAAATATAAATATTGTGTATACCGTGTGGTTTTATTCTAAAATTATTCGAAGAAATGAGAAAGTACAAATTTTATTTTATAAATTTTTTAGAACTAGTTGCAAAATGTCTCACGTCATGACTCTCCGTCTAAACTCGTTTTGTACCAAAACATTGTTCAATGTCTATAAAAAAGATTTATACAAAAATTAAAAAAACTTTTAAAAAAAAAAATACTAATTTTTAATAAAGAATTTGAATTTGACATGACAGAGCTAATTAATTTTAAAATACAATATTAACATAATCATTTTTAATTTCACCTTAGCTAGCGATGAAAACTACTTTGTTAAAAGAAAAATAAAACTAAACTCTTAGAAGAATAAACTTATTGATCAAAACTTTTACATAGATTTATTTGTATTTCGTAAAATGTATCAAAAATCGAAAATTATCAGATGAAGCGTAATTAAACAGATACGAAACAAGACGAGGCAAAACTATTTCATATTGAAAAATGGAGAAGCCAAGAGAAGAAAAATTTTTTTTAACAAATCGAGTTTATAATTTTTGTAGTGATTCTGCGAAATTATACTGGAATATTTTTCAGGGTTATATAGAAGTTTATTTTGGTTTAAAAAAAGATAATTGAATGTTAAAATTTCACTTGCGATATTGTTATCGCAAATATGATATTTGATGCAGTTGTTGCGTCTTGTACGAACATGCATTGTTTTTCATAAGAGCAGCACGCAATATCGTATCTGCGATATCGCATCAAGAACAATGGGGTTTAAATGACCTGAGGAATAGCTAGTGAATAATACAAATTTTAGACGTCCAACTACATAGTAAACAACCTGGATAAAATTATCTATAACAATATAAATAAAATACATACATGTATAGAGTAAATTTCTGTTCAGTCTACTACGGCATATCATCCAGTAATGTGTATGGGAGGAGTACTCATGGGATTTGTACATAAACCGTTTTGGGATTTTGAGACTCCTTTTGTGTGTCATTCGTTTTAGTGAATATACAATATAGTCCAAGAGTCGAATCATGAAGTCAGAAATTATAAAGGGGTTTCAAAAATTATCTCTATTAGTAACAAATACATAGATGTTAATAATAAAATTAAATTCATATTGTGTTCTTTATTGATTTTTATCACTTAGGTCCAATTTTAAACAATATAAACGACGATATGAAACTTAAAATGCCTATGTCAAAATATAATTTATTCAATAAAGTTCCAAAGCAGGAAAAACAAAATATTACAAGAAAGCTTACATGTTAAAAGTTTCAGCTTACATTATTTATAAATCCAGCTTGCAATATATAACAAATATTGGCAGTTATAGAGTCTGCCGATAAAAGTGAAAACTTATAACTTTTATTATTAAAATTTCGTAATGTTTAAATTAAAATTATAAACATCAATCTGGTTATCACATTTATTGACACTCAACAATTATGTATGTATGTTCATAAGATATTTTATTATTCTAATATATTACGAGCTGTAAAACATCATGACAAGATAATAGACATTACAAAATGGATATTACAATCGTCCGACTCGCACAACACACGGCAGCGGCTCTTGTGCCAGTGACGAGAACCAATATGATTTTCTCCTATCAAAAAGTGACCAACGCGACTTTAACAGTTTTCACTAAACTGAATAAGGCAAGTGGTAGTATTTTATGTTTTCTGTAATTAATTATCCATATGCCTAAATGTTGAAACTGAAAAAGTGAAGACATACTTATTTTTTCCAATTTTCAATCAGACAGTATATACATTTCTTTCTAACAGTATTTTAGTATATAGAGTTTTTGTTATTTGCTCGTTCATTGGGACTTTTTAGATCATGCACTGGTAATGTTTGAAGATTGTCTTACAATCTATTCACATGATTTCAAATTCATTGTTTCCATGCATGGAGAGTGTTGAAGAAACTACCGTGAACCCACTAAAGCAGATTTCGAATAATCTATTGATTGTCTCAACAGACAACAGACTACTAAAATACTGAAGATATCATATTCTCGAAAGTGGATATGCTCAGAACTTGAAGTATCAAGCCGTCTAATTTGCGCTCTAGATCGTATATGAACATCTATGAATATGAACGAACTATTTCACCAACCATTATTTTATAGTCATAAACCCATACATATAGCCTTATTGTGTTATTTAGATTTAAATAGACAACTTTAACTAAAAATTATCAACTAACGATTGTTCTGAAACCCTTAAAGGTTTTATTTGACTCTATAGTAGTTTCAGGTTCCAAAGGAGCTGTCATTATTCATTCAAAATTATATTTGCGACATAAAATTATATAAAAACTTTTGAATTTATGAATAATCATTATATAATCACATTGTTAAATTTTAGTCATTTGGGTATAATTTTAAAGGGAGTTTTGATAAATTTTTATTACAATTACAATTATTAAGTATAACAATTTTTTGTTTGTTTCATTATTATGATGACTACGGTATATTCCGTCTTTTACTTTATGAGTAACAGATACAAAAATTTGAATTCTAACATAAAATAACCAACGAAGTGATCACTTCAGAGTATACTTCTAATTATACATCCCATTATGATTACAATTTATCACAAATATATTTCTTTTGGTTGAGTGAAGTTGTATTAAATCAAGGTATGTTGCGTAAGGATTGACATTTGGAACAAGTGAACTTTGTTATTTGAGCATAATAACGAAAATAAGATCAAATTATTCAAAACAAATTTTCGAGACCAGTGTGATACTAAAGTATTGGGTACGTAATGATATTTTATATCAATACGTCAATTTTTATACAAGCCATATCTTTCGTGTATCGGTCTTTATTCAATTAAGTATCCTTAATTCAATTTAGCTGTATATATGTTTTTGGCAGTTGCATGCATATTTCTAAAGTATCATATAGGAATTTTCTTTGGGCACGTTGAGGATATAAACCTAAATATAATTACAGAGAGCATGTTCTGATGTATTTATTTTCCCTGACTACCCCCATTTGGCATTTATTTCTCGTTGGAAAGTATTTAGGGGCTTAAACAAAGGTAACACGATGTGATTGAAACCAACTGCTGACAAATTTTAAATTCTGGACGACGACAAGTTAGATGTCTTACAGAAGAAGTTGAGTATATGTATTAACAGTTTATAATTTCCAGATCGTGATGACAATTTAACATTTCCTCCAACATTCATTTTTTTCCGTTATTTTCTCTTTCAAATTTTTATTGAATTGTGATAGTTGATTATGTACATTTAAATGTGTAATTAAAAGTATGAATATAAAACGTTGTATAAAATTGAAATAATTGTAATAAAGCTGAATAGATAAAGTCACTGATAAGAAATAAAAATAACTTACTTAGTTAATTTTCGTAGAATATACAATAAATTTTCGTTTGAAATGAAAAACCACCCAACACAAAACACACCTCCTATGGTGTTGTAGTCAAAATGTGTGTTGTTAAACTTTTGCCGTTTATGTCATACACTATAGGCGGTCTTTGGATCGTATTTCACTCACTGTTACACGTACGTACTGCTTATGTTATGTTACACTGTAAAAATGAAAGAAACCATTAAAAGTAATTTGTCTAATTAGTTATAATAATTATTATTATAATATTTCCTTAATTTATTTTAGTAACCACCCTTGAATTTGTTTGTAATATGTAATTTGATCAAAACGTTTTAATGAGAAAAATGTTTTCATTTCTGAAATATATGTATAATTCATTCTTTATATCTCATTCTTGCACTTATTTGTTAAAGTTATTTTAAATTTAATATTTTTTAAATTTTAAATATAAATAATTTAAAATTTTGTTTTCTTCCGCAAAGACGTTTAACTTTAATGTTTTCTATTTAAGAAAATCGAATTTTACTTATTATGTTTTCTTTCTCTGTCACAAAAACTCAATGCATTCTACTCAAATATATGACTTACTACACAAACATAATCAGAATGGTCTTTTTTTATTTATATTTTGATATAAAAATGGCACATACAAAAAAATGTGCGGGCATGCTAAATTTAAATTTGTCAACTCTTTTTACAATGTAAATATTTTCAACATTGTATTTATACATAGGTTAAAATATAACTTATTGAAGCAGGATTTCATTCATATTTTTCTGTATTTCAGGGACTAAATCCCATGTGGATTTTCTTTTAATAAATTCTGTCGAGATCCTATTTGGGACATACTAGGCATTTATTGAATCTCAGCTCAAGTATGGAATTAAATTTGGGGAAACTCCTTACAACTTTCTTGAAGTTAATGTTCAAACACGATACATTAGAGACATATTCTGTTTGAAAGATTCTTGTTGAGAAAATTAAAATATTTTACTTTGTCAAATATATGTATAACCTGTTTGTTCAGCAGGAAACGAGAAATGTCATAATACACGATTTAAGCATAACATATTGTTAGGAACAACTGAAACATATTTGGACCTTATTTGAAAAAGCAGACACATATGTGTTCAAAAATTTCTTATGGACTTAAAACATGTAGATTAAAATGTGTACTAATCACAATAAATTGCAAGTTTTTAACAACTAAGACCATTTACACAGGGTTAAAACTTGACTTAATTCAAAGTCCGAACTTCATAATTTCGTACTGATAATAGTATGATATTTTAATGTTAATGATATAGTAATTTTTACGTTTGTAATTCGGTACTGATTGAATTCATGTCTTGAATTATTTGTTTGGGTTTCGCTTTTGTTTCTGATGATGTCATTTTTTTGTCAATGGAGTTTTCTATGTTAATTTGATTGGATGTATTATTTGTTATGTGTGTATTGTCTGTTGCTATTGAGTTGTTTGTGGTATTGTAATTAACTTTGTACAGGTATTTTCTGAGTGATAGAAATATATATTTAGGATAATAGCAGTATCATAGTCTATATTTTGTGACTCTTGTTTGGATTTAAGTGTTTCAATGAACGTTTGTAAGTTTGTGGAAGTGGTTTGAGAATTTCTATCACTTACATTAAATTCAGAATTTGTATTACTTAAAGTTTTATTTAAGTATTTTCGTTGACTCGTCTTGTATATTTGGTTGTTTTTAAATTAATAATTTTTGAATTATTAATAAACTGATCTTATTATATTAGTTATGGTTGTTTTTAAGTCCAACTAATCTATTTTGATTCAACATGAAATATTGTTGTTATAACTAATAATGTTTTACTACCTCATTTTTTCACAATAATTCTGTTCACTATAACGTCAACAATATTTCGAATTTTATTATTTAAATACGTCACTCCTGATAATTCACCAAAAATCATCAGTTCTTTGACATTTGTATAAGTTTACTGATTCAATCAGTATAAATATTACTGTAGTTTTTCAGTGGCTTTAACCAATATTTCAGTATGTAAAAAATGCACTGGTTCATTCAGTAGATTTTCACTGATTCCCTGTCATATGAATGACGTTGAAAGTAGTATTTTTTAGAATAACTTAATTTAATTCAGAAAGTAGTATTTTTTAGAATAACTTAATCGAAAAATTTTATTATTTTATTTATTTGGTTTATTGACTTGACACATATTTAAAATTTTGTTTATATCAAAGGATAATTAAAATAAAAACAAATAATTAAAAACACTTTAGAAAAATAATAAAAAATCTAGTATAATAAGTATGGAAAATTAGGTCACAAGAATCTAAAATTATTAAAATACATAAACACCAAATTTGATAAATTAAAAAAAAAAAAAAAAAAAACATTAGTTCATTAAAATCAGATAAAGTTGTCCCATTGTGGTATTAAAGTATTAAAAATAGTATTTTGGTTAAAAACAATACGGCTTTGTGTATTATGAAAAATTACTAGTTTATAAAAAATTGCTATTGGTTATATTTCAGCTTAATGCTTAAACATTGAAAACAGAATGTGAATATTATTTAAAATATATGTTTTAAATGTATTATTCCTGTGAACAACGGTAAACATAGGATATTATCTCGAATATAATACCGAGGTGTGAATTTACATTGTAGAAAGAAGTCACTACATGGACGTAAAAACTAGAACATGAAATAACTAATTAATAGAAAATTAATTTTCATAAAAAATGACCCAAAAGTTTTTTTGTTTTGAAAAGTAAATACTTTTTGAGTTATTGGTTATCTAAAGTATATCTAATAAATTTCAATTTTTTTTTTGTCCCAATTTCCTAGATCTAATTATTTTGTATTTTTATAAATACGTATTTTGACTACAAAGTAGTCATGATTAGTATGAATTAAAAAATCGAAATTTATTCCTTGAATTAAAAAATCCTAGAGTTTTCAAAAAATAAAGTATATCTCTTGATGTACCTCATTACTAATAGTTTCCTTAACTTTTAATGTATTCAAATGATTCAAAAACTGTTTTGCAGCGAATTTTAAATGGTCTTGAATCTTAGCTTTTTTTTTTAAAAACAAAATTTTAATGTTTAGAAGAAGAAAGGTGTGGTCTCCATACAAAATTTCGAACTTAAAATATTTTTCATATAATAGAAATAAAAAACTAAATCAAAATATGTGATGAAAAAACAAAAAACAAAATCAAAAATTTTGTACATTATTAATGTTTACGTCACGTCAATTGGATCGTACGACAAATAAATTGTCTGCAGAATTTTTGTATGATAAATACGTATTTCTAGAACTTCCCAAAAGTATTTTAAGATTCTCTGGTAAGATTCTATTGAGTTTTAGGTAAGTTGAGATTTGATATCATCAAGCCTTTGAAAGCAATTGTTTATAAATGGGGGTTGTGCATATGGCATGACTCAAAAGTCACGGTTCCTTGTCCTCTTCATTAGCAAAATATAGTACTAGCGTTTTCCTCCACTTTCGTATTTTGTTTTTCGGTTTATGTTCAAATAAACATTTTATTCTCCATCGAAATTATTAATTTTTAATATCATATACCCTTATTTTTTTAATTTTTATACATGCATCTTAACCGTAATTCTTTTATTCTTATTTTTTATTATTAAAAAAAAAAAATTTTAATTTTTTATAACAACTTATTTTGGGATAATTTTTTACTAAAGAAAATGAAAAAATAGATTTTTATATAAAATTTTAGATTTAATCACTGGTACATCGATATAATAAACTATTCATTTGTTACGATTAAAATCAAGATTTAGGGCAAACATTATTTAAAAAAAAAAAAATTTTTACTTATTAAAGATTAGAACTTTGTAAATAAAAAATGATAACTTATGATTTTTGGCAAAACAAGTCAAAATAAGACGAAATAAAGAATGAGTAAACACTACTTGAAAAATAAACGAAAACTCGAAAATTAGTATTCTTCATTTTCGTTTTATTTTGGCTTGTTAGTATTGAACCGCGAGGTACAATTCCAGTCAACCACGATGAAAATAGATTAACTATTATCCATCCAAATACACCAGGATGCCCTTAAGAATGATCTCATCAAGCTCGAATAGTTTGGTTATATACTCCATTTGTTTCCATCTATATCGAATATATTTAAATGACTGGCATTTATTGACGTAGTAAATCAAATCCAAGGGGGAGATTACGATACGATATCCGTAGCCCCCGTTTTTTTTTATGAATTTTGGAAAACAAGCCTTAGGATGAAACAAACATAAAATGAAAATGAAGAATACCAATATCGAGTTATCGACACTTTTTGTTAGAAATTATCGTGTTTAAGTCACAAAAATACTACAATTTAAAACATGTGACAAGATTTAATTATTATTTTTTGTTAAATGACTGTAATTTAATGACAATTCAAGCAAAAATAACCGAAATTTAATTCCTTTAAAAGAAATCAACACTTGTATATTTAATAAAACTTTTAAAAATACATATACGCCATTTTCTACTGTTATTAATCCATGAATTTGTGGGGATTAGTTTGAACGGGTTGAATTGGTTTTTGAGCTCTACGTTCAACATGTGATTGAACTACCGATGGATTTGTGGGGTGTATTTTGCACGGGTCGGGTATTTTTTGGCCCCTACGTTCAAACTACTGACGCATAACTAAAAAATAGGTGAAAACGCGAAAATTGGTATTCTTCACTTTTGTCTTTTTTTGGCTTGTTTTGCCAAAATTCATAAAAAAATCGAGGTGCCACGGATATCATAATTGAGCCTAATCCAATCACATGTCCATCGTTTGAAATATTGATTTTAAACAAAATAGCGGTGTTTACTACTTGCACGATAAGTATTACATTACTTGCTTCCGGGAGACTACAGGTGTTCACTCAATATGTTAAGCAATTTTCTAAAAGTTACCATTTTAGCATTTGAATGATTCATCGATTTGCTGTTGACTCTTTAAATTTATTACAAATATCTGTGGTATTTTGTTGAAGCACCATGTTTGGTGGAGTGTGGGGTGCGTTACACTAAAAATAATATATAATACTTTTAAATGGGTATCAAAATTCATGTGTCGCATGTTTTGTTATTTTGAGTATACATACATAATAAATAAATTAATAATCGATGCTCATACACAATACAGCATTTAATTTAATTATAACTCATTTGATGTTTTGTGATGTCATTAGTTTAAAATTTGTATATTAAAAAATAATATACATCTACATCTGCAATCCTCATAATACGCTTGAATGTTGATAAATAGGTGTAAAGTTGTTTTGTTTGGAATTTGGTCTCATTTTAAATTATTGATGCACTTTTTTTTGTAGTTATGAACGATACACTCATATACTTTTTTTATTTCGAATCTCGTTGATATCGAATATGTTTTACTGGTAAGATAAACTCTGTGTATAATGATTCAAGAAGTACTTAAAATGTGCTTTGAATCCATATACCGTTCTAATAGCTTAGTGATTGCAAGATCTGTTCAATAATATTTTTTTTATATGCAAACTACGTAGATGATGTAAATTATGAAAATAACATTCTATGCCGGATGAGAATTTGTCAGGATTACAAAGCATTACACTCCAGGATAATGTCGTATATTGCCTCATGTGAACTCAGTACGTTTACATTAATAAGTCCTGTATTAACAGACAGTAGTATAAGCTTGAATATGGTCTAGCTGGAACACGAAAGAAGTAAAATTAATTTGAAACAAAAATGTATAATTTAAAATAATTAATGGAATTTGTGAAACGTAAATAATCAATATAAAATTAATATAAATTATTAAATTTAAAAAATATTTTAAATTAAAAACTTGTACAGTTTATTTATTAAGTAAGGTATAATCTATTTGCATAACAATAGCTGTCTACAACAAGGCTATAATACGCTACACATGTTTGGTAGATGTTATATACTTATTATCCATGGTGCAATAGAATAGGATTAGAAAATCATAGTGTATGCAGCTTCTCTAACTCTTCCACCGGATTGAAGTCCTATCCTATCACACTGGAGTCCTGAACTATTACTCGGATTAAAAAAAATATATATAACCCCTCTGATGTAAGCAATTTTTCGCAAGCAAGAGTATATATGTCGAAGTGTGATGTTATGCATTTTAGAGTCTTCCTGGATAAATTACAAAATAAAATTTATTTTTCAAGTCGATTGGTTGTTTTCCAAAGATTGGATGTAAAAAAAAACTCTCTCTTCAGCTATGTTACTTTTGTATACATTAGACATAGCCATGCACAAATTTTTATAGGAAATACATTATTGATGATGTACTTTCCATTAGATAAAGAATTTTATTAAAAAAAATTTGAACCAGTAAACAGATGGGTGAATTTCTTTTCGACTTTAAAATGTAACTTAAACTGTTATATTCATGGTATCGTTTTAAGGCTTCATTGCTATTTTCGACAATGCTTCCACTATATTTTGAAACATGTAAATTTTTATATCAACCTGAAGTAATGAAATATTAAAAAGTAAAGTAAAACATTATTTTGTTCAAAACTCTCATCCCAATATAACCATTTATAACACAAATACAAATACACTATAACCGATTCTCATTTAAGTCAGTTTTATATATACTAATTTTAATGGTTATCAATAATCAAAAAATAGAATGAATTAAATCAAATAAGGGTTGGAAAAAAGGAGATATAGCGCAAGGTTGTTTACCTATAACATTTTTAATACTATGGAATAACACAAATTAAAGCTCTTAACTATGTTTTTCTCCTGTTTATATTAAGTAAATTAGAAATATACGATATAATAATATAACATTTATAACGCCCAAACCTAGCAAGGTTCTAACAAAGTATTTAATATAGCATCATTGATTCTATGTCCGTCATCACGATATTTCAAAACTGATGACAGATTAAGGCTGAAACTTTCTCATCATCTTCGATAAAATTTTATGATGTTCTTAAAGTAAATAGAGATAGCAAGACAACATTTACAAATATATAGCAAGACAATTAGGATTGGGTTTTATTCTTGTTCAAAAGCCTTGCTTTTGCTTCATGATCTAATCCTTTGTAGTATAGTCATGTACCTGAAACCAACCCTGAGTAACTTATCATAAATTTTCGTTTTACAAAATGTTTTTAATAAAATAAATATGGGCAAGTTTATTGTCTGTATTTTGAAAATGTTCAAGCAAAATTGTACTTTTACAATATCTGAAATGTAAATCTCAATTTATAAAAATCAGCTAAATATTTTTAATAAAAAATAAAAAGCAAATACCATTTCAAAGTATGTCAACATTTATGTTTAACATAAAAAAAGCACAAATTGAAAGCTTTACATATAAATTATACAAATTTTTTGTATGTTCTGTTTGAAGGTTAAATCTTTATACCTAAATAATATTTTATTGTCAGATGTTTTCATGTAGTTTTCCACGATAAATACATTCAAAACAGTTGTATTCATCTATGTTTGTATATAAATTTTCCATCTAATCATGAACCAAGTCTACACTATACAACATCGGTTGAAAACTCATCCCATTTGCTTTTGGCAAGCGTGTACCATAAATAGACGCGAAATAGGTTTGAAGTCGAATCAGTAGCGCAGCTATTAAAAATTATTATACTATTAAAAGAAAAGTTCTAAAATGTGATTTTCAGGTCTATGGATGTATTTTTCTCATTATGACACAAAAGCATCATATGATTTCATCGGACTGGTTTAATCCAGCTAGTTGATCATAATCTTAACTTATAAGTCATTAAATTGTACAGATATTGTCTAAAGCCCGATAAAATGTGTAAGGCAACTGAATTTCATTGAAAGATTTCAGGATATATGCTATTATCCAATGGTCAATTTATTGAACTGATTTTATTTTATAAATTTATTTAACAAACAACGGTCAAAAATTCCAATACAAATTTTTAATTTTTGTTTCTATTTTTTAAGATAAATGAAACAATGTCGTACAAAATGTAACATAGATAGCACATGTTGAATGCGCTTTAATAAGTTCAATTGTAACATAAATCCAAACAATATTATAATCTTAGTATTGAGCTACTTAGGTAATAGAATTAGTGTTATATAGTCATGCGTGGTATCGCTTTGAAATAGATTTCCACTAGACATCCACACCAGAATACTTTAACAATATTTTTCCCATCTTCAGTTATCTAAATGACTAAATGACTAATAATAGAAAATAAGTAATTCTATGTACACCCATTGCCGCATCCAGTAGATGTACTATGTACATCTACTGGATACGGCAATGTTAAAATGTAACATACATCCAAACAATGATCTATTTTCAGTATTGAGGTACCTAGCTAGAAATAGTATTATATAGTCATGTGTGGTATCGCTTTGAAACTGACATAAATAATAGTGGATAATATTTTCATGATGGTTCTAGAATCTATTCAAATATGATTTTTATATCATAGTTTACACAAATAATATTTATAAACCAATTTGTTATTTTAAACGATAAAAACAAATTTATTTTCAATTGATAGAAATATCAATTTAAATTTTGGTACAATTTCATGTAGATCGTTAAAATTCTACATTCAATCAAAATTGGCTGTCTCTGACAATGACATAAATATTTTCTTTCTATTTCCTTTAACAGTTCTCATTTCAAAGCCGTTAAAACCCTCGTTCGGTTAAACTTAAGTACGTAGTAATATTCTTTATTCGAATTCGTAGCAAATCAATTTTTCAAAATGTTTAATTTTTAAGTTATATTCAGTCCATATTTTAATATATTTTGTTTTTCCCATTCTCTGTTATTATGTTTTAATAATCTAAAAATTACCACATATGATTTTGTTTTCGGTAACAGTGTCTAATATATTGTCAATGAACTATATTGGGAGAGTAAAACCACTCAAAAGGTATGAATAAGGTCGATTACCGAAAGTTATTGTGGGAAGTAAAATGGTGTGGATCATAAATACTCTACATTTTATGCTGAATAGATTTCACTTCTCATAGAAAAAGGAAAATTCACAAGTGATGGCTTAATTTAAATAATCAAAGTGTATTCAAAAAAATATTATTTAACAAACACCACTCAAGAACTACCAGAATAATGAAAAATAAGGTGTGTTATAGTTCTCATGTCTTGATAACATGAATTTTTCCATTAATGTCGTAAACGGTAAGAAACACAGTGTGCATAATTGCTTATCAACGAATTGATAACATTAATTATCGTTTATGCTTAATTGAGTATCAGAAATCATCCGCGAATCATCCCATTTTGAGCTTCTATCCAGCGATATTCGTACCGATAAATTGAGAATAATATATAGAAATAATAAATTATTTTTCATTGATACTCACTCTACTTATTGTAAAAATAGCATTATTATTAGTGAATTTCATGTTTAAACTCAAACGATAGTATTTTATAATTACCAAAAAAATATTCTTATATCACAAAAACTTATATATTTATATATCAAAACCCTTCAAAGGCACTTAAAGCAAACACCCCCTACCTCTTCAAATAAATCATTCTTTCTCCTTTTATATTATTAAATACACTAGAATTATAATTTTCATCATATTATAATAACAGTGTTTCTGTATGTTAAGAGTTATTACGTTGCGGCGTCCATTAGAACACGTCAAGTCGGCCAGTCCGACTATAATGAATAAACGTATACGAATGAGAATATATAGGGGAGAATTGGAATGACGGTGGGTGGTGTAGTAATAGTAAGCGCATAATAACAGAATAACAGCATGTGAACGATATTTCAACCAAACTTACGAATCATGTATGAAAGAAAAATAATGAATTTAATTAAAAAGCTAAATATGAATTTTGACATTTGTGAATAAATGAGAGAAACTGTGTTTTTTAGTTACTACAAAACTTGGCGACGACAAGTCGAGTGGATTTTGATTGAGGCTTTTTTCCATTCATTGTAGTTAACAATCAGTAAATACTGATTCGCTATACAAAAAAAAAAAACAAACAAACAAACAAACAAACAAACAAACAAAACATTGGCTTACTTTGAAGTTTTTCCTACTCTAAATTTAACTTTTTCTTATAAATTATCAAAATGTTTTGATCTGTTTTGATTTGAAGTAAACCAACACATCGAATACAAAATGTTTTGTTGTGTCCGATCAATATTTTTCCCACAAAATTCTCTATCAAGCATTATTAATCTTAGTAATAATTCAAGCTGTGACGAAAATATTCTTAACAATTTAACACATTTTGCTTTTACGAATTACGCTTAAGATGCCAACAGCGTTAAAGTATTCAAACTTTTTTTGTTTTTTTGTCGAAAACCGAAATATCGGAGCCGTAACATTGGTGTATGTACCTAATTCAAATTCTGTAATTTTTTCTTAACATGGATTTTTAAACAATTGAAATAAGAGCTGTACAAAGAAAAATGCATGTTTATACTTTAAAGATAGTCAATTTTGGCAAATTTGTTTTTATTTTTTCTTTATTTCGTTTTTTTTTTTTTTTTTTTTTAAATTTATAAAGAGCAAATACACTCTAAAAAATTATTTGCATTCAATCCTGAGAAGATTAAACAAGAGTGAGTAGATCTATATACAAATTTTACAATCTACATGGAATTTTTGCCATATTATTCTGTTTTAAAAAGTTAATGATTACAACCAATTTAACCAAGAAGAACATCGCTTATTATATATAAAATGGCTCATTTTTATTAAACAGCAGTGTTCATTATAACTAGATTATTGTGTGCCACATCATTTTTGATTATCATTGAAGTGATTTTATTTATCATACCATTATTCTGCACATAAAATATTGGAGAGTAATTAAAATATTTCAGTATATACACATAGAGATAAAAACGATTCTCGGATAGCATTTGTGTCACCTATAGTCAAAAATTTTCATATGAATTCAGTCTTATAATAAATAATTATTTACCCTTCAAACCAATATTTTTAACCCCTTAGAACGTAAATATCTGTTAGATTCTAAAAGAATTACCATCAATTTTAGAACGAATAATGATAGAGGCACTAAACTAAGTATATAACAACAATGTCTCCATGAACTTTGTTTATGGGCCTTTTATAGTGATGGGCCTTTTAATAAAATATATAGTTTAGAAATTAAAGGTCAAATATTTTTCAAACATTAACTTTATTATAAAACTATATACTTTAAAATATTTTGAAAATTAGTGGGGGACTGTTCTGTTTTTTCATTTTTTAAAATTATTTATTTGTATTTTTTGTGAATGTATTGTCCCGAATATAAACTTCAGTTTTTATAATAATCCCTCGAAAACTTTAACGTCTCAGATGTAACATTTAATTTTTAAAAAGACCCCAGCCTACGTTCTATTATTAATTTCTTAGTTCCGGTCTAATAGAACTCATTTTCTCGAATGCTGTGTCATACAGATAGATATGACTGTCTGCTTTTACCGTCGCTTTTTCGTTTATTGAGATTGAAATAACAACGATTCTAAAGAAATTCCACATTAAATAGATTTCGTTCTTGTTTCAAAATTTTACTTCAATTTTTGGAAAAAACACTATTGTAGACACGATTCTTTTCTCAATGATATATATCAAGTGAGAAACCTGTAATATTTTGGCAAATAGTCTGTTGATCTTTCTGAATTATAACGTTTCTACGTTAACAAGGTTAAATATATGGTTTGTTTTGGTGAAGGGAGAAGTCATCTATGAAGGTGATTATGATACTGATAAGGATTGATAAGAATTTCAATAATAAAGGATCCTGTGTCCGTTATTTTGAAAATACAACTTTTAAACGGTAAAAGAAAACACTATAAATATAATAATATCCTCTTTGTTCATTCTTATAACTTTTGTGGGAAACATTTTTTCGTATAACCAATAGTTTATGTACAGTATGAGTATAAGCATTCCATTCGACATAATTACAATTTCGACATAATTACGTTATACGCCTTAAAACGAGCTTTTAATGCGTGTAACGTATCCATATCCGTGTTCGTATATACATTGCGAGCGGAGTCAGAACTAAGGGCGAAGACCGATACCTTTTTTTCCGAAGGCATTTCTTACCCTCCTTATAAGCGAAAATGCCCAGGGTAGAGGCTGAGACATCTTTACCTGCAAGCAAAGATTCCGTCTCCTCTATGTGTAACTTCTGAAGGTCGTTAAAACAAAGTGCAAGAAAATTGACAAATAATTAAACTACTATTACATCTAGTATGTCATGTCCTTGTATTTTTTATATAATAAAAATAATGTCGTCATAATAATGACTTCTTTATTTTAATAAACCAATGACTTTTAAATACATACTAAACAATAGATATACTACGAGCTAGTAATAACCTATTTGATGGAGTGGAATTAAAGTGCTTTTTTAGTTTTATTGACTTGTTTGTTATTAACATCACCTATATAGGTATACCAAGAGAATGACAACTAAAGCACCTAGGTAACAGTACACCTAGTCGTCATTAAATAATAATCTATAATACCATACAGATTTTACTATGTATTTTTATCTCTATGTAATAATAATGATTTTTAAACATCACACCAATCAAATCAGTTTTTATTTGTAAAGGACACAGGGTTGAATTAACCAATAATAAGATCATAATATTTGTAAAAAAATATTTTTAATGCTTATTTTTTCATTGGGCGTTAATTTGTGGAAAGCCATATAAATAAATAATAACACTAAATATTTAGAAAAAATCCACTTTTTATTTATAAAAAATAATTGTAAAAATTTTATTGTTTGAAAAAGGTTATATTAACCGAAACAATATTGTTACAATTATTTTTTATAAATTAAAAGTGGAAATTTGCTAAACATTTAATATTATTATTTATTGCTTATTTTCAATTTTAAAACCATATTTCTAAAAGGTGGCTATTGTTAAAAAAAAAACGAATTTTACATTACAAATCTTTCCACAAATTCATATGAATTCTTAATTATTTATATTGAAATTTTCAAACCCAAAAAAATGTTCAAAAAGAGTCAAATATAATTTTTTAGTATATTTTTGAAGAAAAGTAATTTAGTTAGATAAGTCAATGTAGAGTTATCAGCAGAAAGCTCTACCATATAGGCCATTATCGCCAAAGTGATAACTATTTTCGCTGAATTATTTTGAGAGGCATAGTGCAACTCGTACATTCATATGACATTTGACATTTGACAAATTTATATTTAGTTATAATCTAAGACAAAATAATTTTTTTTTTTAATTAGTATACATTAGTTATTGAGTACAATATTCTAACACAAACTTCTAACATTGGTGTGAGGTTTCTTTTGAATTCATATTGGCAGATTTGCAAATGAACGGGACATGTAACAAGTACACAGCTTCAAATCTCATTCATAGACCATCTAACGATTCATTTCATTTTAGTGATTCTTACTTTTTGAAAGAGAGCGGTGTATCCATATATTTCGAATGGCCTTTTTCGACATGGGTACCCTATTTAAATACAAAATTTCTATATTGTTTTTAGGTGTGTATATTATTCTCATGACAGTTAATCCAGCTCTGATAACACAAAACACACATTTACAAACTACCGGTCGTAGAATGCATACTAGTTTATTTTTATGGACTTATTTTGTATTTTTGTAACTTTTATAGGAGAGTGACGTCACGTCATGTAAAAATTATTTGGCTACAAACATAAAAATCATTTTATAAATACGTGAAATTGGTCGTTTATACTAACGTCAGGTCATAATGTCTACATTTAATTTAACGCAGAAATACACGCCATTTTGGACATCACATTAACGCTCATTTCAAAGAAAATTATATTTGTATTCGTGGTGTCACTAGTTTTTTTAAATAAAAGATGAACAACTTCGAAGAAGTTATTGAAAATTTCATTAAAAAGATAATTATGAGCTCTGACATTCAGAAGATTGGTATAATCAGGTATATTTTATTTTCGAGGCGGAAATTTCAAACCATATTTAAACCAACGATTTAAATTTAAGTTAATAAAAAAAGGAAGAAATCAAAATTCAAATTAAATCCTGAAAGCTTCTCTTTAAAAAGCTCTTGTATCTATGATGGATAGATTTTGCACTGTATCAAGCGAATGATGTTTTTTAAGATATCATATTAAATTCAAGGGTTTTATACTATTTTAATTTAAGCCTACTAGACCTTTTAATTTATTTTGAATTGAAAGTTATGATTGGTTTCCGACTATCTTAAGGAGTTACGCAGATTGTTGCATTACAAAAAAAATATAAAAATCTGCAAAAGTATTTTGAATGTTAAGTTGAATCTATATAGTTTGATGAATAAAACTTTGTTTATATTAGTATTCAAGTAACGTATTATTAAAATAAAATTAGGTTCAATATAAACAAGGTAAAGAAAAGTTTTACTGACCATAAATCATTTAAGATTTTTATTTTACATGCTGGAAAGAATGAGAAAGAATAATGTGAGCTCCACAAACCGCATATACAGGTTTTGCATGTAAGATATATGTCGATGGGAAATTAATAAGCAATTTGGTAAAAATCCCATTACATTTTCAAAATGCAATTTTTTTACGAAGATGTAAACGAATAGATGTCTAGCAAAGAATATGAGTGAAGCTTACTCAAAACTCCTATCATGAAAAAAAAAATGTTCATCTTCAATAACAATTATAATAGTCATTTAAGCTCCAATCAAAGAAGCTCAAATGACTAAAATACAAATATGACGCAATTAAAAACAAATAAAACTGTGCAACTCGTATGCCCTTGAACGAACCAAAAAGAAAGTGAATAAAAAATTCGATCTCCAAGTAATTAAGTAAATCCAATTAATTATCTGATTAGAAAATATCAGTCATAAAATAAAAACAAGCTTAGTAAATTACACTATTATATGTGAATATTTAACATTTTTGAATAGAGAACAAATATACACAAAAGTCTCAAAAAATGCTGCAACTTACAACTTTAAACAAACCTTATTTGCTAAATTATTTCTTAAATAAAATTCATTGACAATAACAAATCGATTTAATAGTCAAACTTAATTTTGTTTCTATGCTGCTCATATTAGATATTTCCATTTTGATAATAATAATTTAGCAATTCCGATTGATTCTGAATAAGCTGTATTTCCAGCGCGGGATTTATACTAGTGGCACTCAGGTCTAGTACTCAGAGTGGCCAATTTTTGGGATTTGAAAATTCAGAAAGTGAGAAAAAAAGTATTCTTCTCGTTATCGAGAATGCTTTGAAAAGTGTAATTGTGTTACAAACATCTATAAAATAATAAAATAATATTTTCATTATTCCGAAGAGTATGTTCAAAATTTTTTTCATAAACAACATTTAAATAATAAAAAAAAAAGACGTGTGGCACTCGGGGACTGCCGCGGTAAAGCTATTGCATACCATTTTGTATCAACTTATGCAATTATAATTTTTTATTTATTTATTTATTTTATTCTTGCAGTATAGCTTTTTCTTACACCTATACACCTATATACTTTCTCATAAACAGCTGCTTATGTATTCGTCCGATTTCGGAGCAGCTCGTCTCGATTCGTCAAGCCACACCTCCTTGTCCGTCGGAGTGGGGAGCGTGAGGTTTTTTCGTTACGGAATTTCTGGATTCGGTCCCCGCGCTCAAGGCCCGCGATAGAAGCTATGCAATGATTCCGGTAATACTTGAACAATGCGATATGCACACTTTATATAGTTGACAGTTCGTCATACTGCTAGTGAGAAGAGATAAAGAAGTTTTATTTTGAATAGATAAAGAAGTTTTATTTTGAATTTCAAAATTAGATTTTGGTTTCTATGGAAATGATGATTTGTAACATATCAGGTTTTTTCGTTACGGAATTTTTGGATTCGGTCCCCGCGCTCAAGGCCCGCGATAGAAGCTATGCAATAGCTTAAAAATCTGGATACAAATTGTGAAAAACGTCTTTAACCTATGAGAAGTTTCAAGAAAAATTCTCGGCTATCACAGAATTGGATAATATTTATTTCTCAGACTTCGAATCCGCATTAGATGGCGAATTTAAGCACTTTTACGCAGATTGCACTATAATGGAACGAAATTATCCTCCCTCATCGAACATTACAATTTGCTTCCGAACGTTGAATTATCATATCGAATATACATCACATTAGCTGTAAAGAACTGTAGCGCAGAGCGTTCGTTTTTATGTTTGAAAGTTTTAAAAATTACTGACGTTCTACAATGACTAAGAATACGCTAAAAAGCTAAGCTATACTATGCATCGAATCAGATTTACTTCAACGTTTTGTAATAACATCTTTATACGTTATATGGCAACTTATGAGTCATCATAATTCTTAGTACTTTTTAATTAATAAGTTAAATCCAGTCCTGGACGTTTCACATCAAAATGTGAAACTAGTTTCAACCATAACATGATAACATAATTCGAATACTTAATTTAAATTGATTCTAAAACGAAGAAGTAGTATAGAGTAGAGAGTAGATTATTTCCATTTCTTTCTTGAAAGAGGGTATTTTATGGTGAGGGTATTTTATGGAGTTTTGAGCGTTCATATTTTGCTCATTTAAAATCATTTCTAAGAAATAGTCTCAGGCTCCTTATCGTGGAATAAAGACGTTTCAATTGAAAAAATAAAAAGTTTAGTAAATATCCCAATTCTGTCATTGTCCATATATTCAAAATTATGTATAATATTTTAGTGGTCTTTTCTTGCAAATAAATTAATTTGTTATAATAATTTCATAAAAAATTAACGAAAAATTAGTCGTCAGAAATCAAATACCTACTTAGTTTGTAGTGTATACATATAGAGGTAAAAAATAAAAGTTTTTTTTTTCGTCTATGGCAGAAAAAAAATGTTTTTTTCATGTTTTGTCTGAATACGTTCTGTTATGTTATATTGTGATTGATCAATCGTTGGGTGTAAAAACAGTAAAGTTTATATATTTTTTTATTCTTTTTTTGATAAGAAAATAACACTATTGTTTACGTATACAACAATAATATATAATAAAATGGTTAAAGTTGAAGAGGGCTAAAGAAGAACTTTCGCCAAAACAGGATGCGATAGAAACCGTAACTTTTGAATTGAGCTTGGGGAATATATTATTTATAATAGTAATGAAGCCTTCACTATTTATCAGATTCGCCCATAAAGATGAACCTACCAGTATTGAGTAAGGTTAGAGACAACCGAATTTTAAATGGGAACAGACAAAATTTCAAGACAAAGATTATTTTTTACAATTACAGGTTTGTCGAAATAGTTCAACCCCAGTATATAAAAAGTACATTTATAATACCCATATGTATCTGAAACATATGAATATTATATTATAATGAATTTAGTCTAGAGCTTGGAATGTTTAAAAATATGGATGTCAAAATTTTTTTAAATTCATTTTCGTTTGTCATTAAGGAATTGAATTCAGTAATAATTCAGTATGGATATTTTTCGAATGCGGGCACTTGACATTGCTATAGGCTGCAGAAGACAAATGCTAGTATATCCACAAGATTGTGACAGAAAGATAGATGCTTTCAAAACCAGCGTTTGATTAGGTAATTTTTGCCATAATTAGGATAAATTTTAAAGAAATAGGTTCAACTTATTACAGATTTCAGCAGTTAATTCAAGTTTTGGATAAGGTAAATCATTGAGTTCGGTCCCATAGATACTAGAGTTTAAATCATATTAGTTATCAAATGAAGGTTCAATTGCAAATATATCAGTAAAGTAAAAAATATAGTTCATGAATGTATGTCTTTGCTTTTGAATGGTAAACTTATTTATCTAGAATTTAAGGGCTATCAGTCGTAAAAAATAGACTGTAGTTTCTAAATTGTGGTTAGTTTTGAATAAAATTAGATTTTTGGAGAAAAAAATGTATCATTTTTATCACTCACCTTAGATTATACAGCGTACAAGGTGGATGTTATAATAATGATCAAAATAATGAAGACAATAAGAAATAAATATTCGGGCTTACTCATTATAAATACAATACGTGTTTTGTTGCGCACAAAATCTGAGGCTACCAATTCACAAAAGTTTCTTCTTTTTTATTATATTAATGAAACTATCTATACTTTATAAACAAATATAATTAACAATTTGACTTTAAATTTTTGGATTTGAACACTTAATTTACGGTTTTAACTATAAGACATTGATTTGTAATTTTTTTGATGTTGATCATCGAACGATTAAATATTAACAACTTGTTTAATATATTAACTAGATCTATATTAACAACTTGTTTTTTCTTTTATTTAAATTTTTAACGTAAACTAGACAGAAATTATATGTTTCGGATTTATGCAATCACCAATCTGATCGATAAATATAAAATCTTTTTGTATATATGATTATTTAAATTAGGGTTACAAATAGCAGAGAAATATTGATATTAAGCTTATATAGAACATAGTATTCTAACAAATGAAGATAAGAACTAACAGAGTAAATTAATAAGATACTCGATATATATGGCTCAGTATCAATATTTGAACTGTTTTAAATGATAAGAATTCATTGAAGACTATGTAGTCTATACAATTATAAACACATATATAATAATAATATTGCAATTATATAGGTGCTTCTTAGCTAAATTTGAGCTGGAATTACGGTTTATCTAAACAGTTTTTTTAAGTTAATCTAAATGTTTCAAACAAAAGTCGCTTATTTAAAAAAATTAATTTTTTTGTCTTTGGATTGTTTGGATTTTTTTATAATGGTTCAACATTGGAGTTATGGTGATTTTGCTCATTCATGAACTCACGAACTTGATCTTTCTTTTATGTCGTTTTAAGTACGTTACCAAAAAATCAACTGAAAATTGTTGAAATTTCTTACATTTATTTTTTTTTAATTTCTTAGCGCCTGATTGCTTTAAAAAGTCAAGAAATTCCTAATAATAAATGAAATACACTACGATATTGTGGGTTACTGAACCAAAATAAAATAAAACGACACGTTGCTATGTGTATATTGTCCAATTTAGCATAATAGAAAAAGAAAGATATTTTTTTGATAAAATCTTTAAAATATATTTAAAATAAAAATGTTATTTCACGCAATCACGATTATACATGAATACCTACCTACATGAATATATAGGATGTTTAAGAATTATTGCTTTGAATGTTTTTGACACAAATTTATAAATTTTAAACGCAAAATTTTACCTAATATTTTAAACAGACTGACTCAATATAATAAAAAATGAAAAATTTGGTTTAAAGTTTAAAAATAAATAATTAGTGAAGATGAGTTAATTTTTTAAATAGTCGACATACGGCTGAATAAGAATATTTAAGCTATTTTTAAAGGTAAGCATTAATTAATTACACTCAATATCAAGTACATAACGTTATAAATACATATATTATAAAACAATAACAAGTATTAGATATAATTATATGTTTTATTAACTAAATTTCAGCTCAAATTGTGATAAATTTAATTATTCAGTAAATTCGCAATAAAAAATACAAATCTTAGCTAGACAAACTTTGACCGCCCTCTGAAAATTAGATTTTGGGGTTTATATCTTTATATAACTATAAGGACCATAAAAATGTTGTATTGAACTGTTTCTTAGATAAAATATTATCTAAAATTTCATTCCTTTGTCGTTGAAATTTCAAATGTAATAAACAAAAAATGTATTCTTTCAAAATTTAGCCTTGCATTCTTTCAAAGCCTAAACCTTTTTTAAATTGACTTTATTGACATTTTTATCAGAGCTTTTTGCAGAACATTTTTTAACGAATAATTTGAATTTTTTTTATCCAGGGCTTCCATATTTCTTGAAATGTTTCAGAGCTTCAAGGTGAAGTATAAGTGAAGTTTTAAAAAGGTTCGAATATCATATAGCTGTATAACTGTATAAGTAGCCCAACGCAGATATATGACGTTCAAGGCGTATTAAAATCAACCTGTAAATTCGTTACATTTTCTATACAATATATTCTTGATTACGTTTTGATACGACCAGTGTTAAAGTCGTGACGCGCCTCAACGACTATTTTTTTTTTCGTCATTTTGTATTATAAATATATTTTTCCTCCAAAAAAAGTATTTTAAATAAACTTGCGATAATAATATAATCTAACGAATATTCAATTGTATTTTTTATGTCACGTAATAATTCTAACACATTCATTTTCTGGAGAAGATGGATTATTTCAGTCATTATTCAGTTTCTCGGGAAAGGGTATGTTGTAGGCATATAGCATATGCTTTGCCTTATAGTAAGCCGTTATGCTATATTATTATTTTCACATGTTTGAGTTGTGTTGTGATAGATTTTCTTATTTAAATGTCTGTTGAGAAAGAGAAAAGAAAGAGGAAATTTATATGATGGATTTTATTTTTAGGATTGGTTTTATTTTCGTATATTTCTTTATAAATATAACTGTATTTTGATTCTTGAGAAAAATCCAATAAAAATTAGATTATTCTCTTCCAAATATAATTTATATTCCAAAATATTTTATGCGAAAAATCCAAAATTTTTAAAGGATTGTGAACAGTTATTAATAAAATTTTCGAAAAGCCAATCTAATTTGCTCCGAGAAATTTATGGTAAAAATTTTAATGGGAATACATTTTAAAAGTAAAACATCAAATTGACCTTGAAGTAGATATTCAATATTGTGTATTATGTATAAGTCAGATTTTTCTCATGAAAGTAAAACATTGCATGATAATTTTTTAGTTTCTCAATTTATTGTAATTTTTGTTAGAAAAAATTGTATTTCGATTCTTTCTGTTATTTTATTAATATTATTTCATCTATTTTCCGGAAATTCTCATAAATTTGTCTTAAATTTTTCTTAGGCAGCCGTTAATGAATGTTTGAATATTCCATTTAAACAACTTTCGTTTTTGAAAATGGAAATCCATTTATTGAACATTTTGGAAATATGTACGTTTTTATGTAAAATTATTTATTTGTATTTAAAGGGGTTTCATCGTTCCTTTTGCCATTGAAAAAGTCTCTTGGACTTAGATCATTGGTCTTCTGTGTCCTTATTTGGAACACTCTATCACCTGACGACTTCCTTCTGTATCAAAGTGCAGTGCAATGCAATTACAATTTTTTAAGTGTTCTTTCTGTACATTTCGGCAACCATGTTTATTATTTAATTCTATTTTGTATATTTTGAAAGCACAGGAATTAAATAATAGCAGAAAAACAGAAAAATGCAGTTAAAAAAATTACTACCAAGTATTCAATATATCCAAATCACCAGTAAAATTTTGGATTTTTTTTTAAATTCAGTTACGCTGTAGCACTTTCTAAATAATGTGTCGTTTTAATTTTGCTGTTCATATAACATTTTGTTTGTTACATAGTTTTTGATGTTTGTAGTGTTGTACACCAACTTTGACCCAATTAGAAATAAAGTTGTAGTATGAATTAATATTGAATTTTATAAACTAACCAAAACTACTACAATTTTTAATTGGGTTAAAGGTGAGACATCCTCTACCTTACCAGTTACGGATTAATTAATGCCACATATTACTCATACTATTCTTTGGAAATGATAAATAATTCAAATATATGATTTTATGAGATAAATTTCCAAAAGTATATTATTACTAATAAAAAAGGATATCATATTACAAGAATATAAAGTGAATGAACTTTCTAATACATTTTACTGATAATTTATGTTTTGCAGAATTGAGGTCATCAATTTATCGATTTAATTCCGAATGTAGTATATCGTAAACTGATCAGTCTAAACTATTTATTTATGATAGATAATAATTTGTAAACGGCATACCATACGACCAATAAATACACAATTATGCAATCATAATGCTCGTACAATAAATACGACTCTAATAAAAATTCTTCTTGGTCGTAAAATTTCAAGAGAAATGTATTTACGTATGTAGAGGGCTATAAAACTACTAAATACTAATAAAAAAATAGCTTTATTTAAAAAAAAAAAAAATTTATTTTTTCAATGGTTTTTCACTTCTGTGTGGAAACTACTACCTAGAGTGTACTTTATACTCTTTTTATAATTTAGCATAATTTATTATGTTTAACAGAATACTTTAAATAATTTCTAGCGCTGCATTTTTAAAACAATCTTAGAACATTATGTGTGAGTTTATTTTACTCGCAATTGTTGCAAGTAAAAGATGTTGAATATTCTTATAAGAAAAATCGCAGTACATATTTTTATGGTATTAAAAATTTTCGGGTTTCAAAGTTTAGTTTTTTGGATCTAACTGTTAAGTATCATTTTCACTTGGTGACTTTTAAATGGTAAAAAATAAACTTTCTTGAATCATCATAGTTAAGAATCTTCTCGATTAAATCAAGTTTTATACATAATTATTTGTGCGGATAATTTTTATCCTTCATTTAATTTTTCCAGATACTTTTTTAAAATAATACTTTTAGAGTTTTAAATTTTCTATCAATGTACTAAGCTTGAAGAAAATCGTTCGAGCTATTCTCGAAAAAATATAAAAACCGGAAAATACAAGAATAAATTAGACCACCCCGTTGTTCGATATAAGCAAAGGCTTCGTGGTATAACTAAGAGATGAAGATTCTGAAATTAGAAAAAATTATTCTTGAAATTAGAATAAATCAATAAACCTTCCGATACGATAAAGCTGTCACACACACCCATGCACCAGATTAACACATACACACACACACAGTCACTCACAAAAACTCACTTTTTGGGATTCAGAGAATCTCAAAAGATGTATTTTCGGTGCAAATTCGATATCAAAATTTTCACAGAATTTCAAAGAATACTAAAAAGGTAAATCAAAATCTGATCATTCGTTTACGTTCTACGATCTCACAAAAGACATCATCCTTCTTCCCCATGGAATTATCGTGATTAACTTAATTCCGAAACAATATAACTCTATTGGCAGAAATTTGAAAATTAATATACAAAACAATGGGTATTTCCTGATGTAGCTATAATTTAATGTGTAATATTACATTATTAGCACAAATATAACTCAAAATTTTTGCTTCTTTATTAAAATAAAGGCAAATGAAATATATATGCAACTTATCGATTTGAATGAAATTTCTTAGTTTATTAACAAAAATGGCTATCTGCTTTAAGTATGAAAATTTATTTATAGATGGATTCTTATAGATGTTCTCAAATTGGCTGTACTGCATTTTTAATTCAAAAATGAAGTTTTATTTAAATAATGAGGTCATACTATTGTTTTACACATAAATAAAGTCGATGCAATTTGCAACATTATACATAGTAAGGGTTTTCCATTTACCACTCAGATCGATCAATTGCTCTTACTTCATTATTTAAATAAAAGCTAGAAAGAGAGTTCACAGTTGAAAATCTAATCGCATAGGAAAATCAAATTTTTCAAATCAATTACCAACCGAATTTGAGGATTAACAAATTTAAATAATATTAGAAATTAAAAGAAAAGTTCAAACAATTCGATTTTATTCAATAAGTATTACATAATTTTTTTGTTTTTAATTTTATGTAATTTTATCATATAAATTTAAATTATACATAAAGATTTATTATTAATGCATTTAAATAAACCTGGAATTTTTGTTCTTCGGTTTTTTTTTTAGTTATTATCTTCTCTGTACATGCATGGAAGTAATGTGATATTTTCATAAAATTTTTCTATTTATTTATTTTCATGTGAGCGCTGTTGCACAAAGCAACCCCAAAGCGGCATACATTCGACGTGAACTATAAATTGTGAATGTGTTTTGTTTCGATTAATAGGTCACAAAAAATTTTGTTTATGTATTTATGTTCGTACTTACAGAATTGGAACCCTCTGTCACCCTTAAAAATAAACAACATTTATAGGAGTTTAATTTAAATTTTTAAAACAAATAAATTTTATAGCTTGAAAAGAACATTTTATCTCTTTATTTTATGCTATCGTGCGTACGTTCAATGTTTATAAATGTATAAAAATAACATGTATAATAATGTTTAGTATTTGTGCATGAAATGATTATGTAAACTTTTTAATTTTCTTCATCTAATTTAATGTTAGACAACAGGCATTGCATTAAAATTGACATATGCTGACCTACGTTTCTGACAAAAACTAAAAGTAAACGCGGTTGCTTAGTAAGCTATGCCGTCAACGGCAATGTATACAGTTTGCCGAATTTTCGGGTTTGACACTTCTCGACACCACACAAATTTATGGTTTTGATGGGTTGGTGTTGTGTAATTCTCAACTCTGATGCTATATGCATGAAACAGTGAACTTGGTCCGCCGAAATAAATGAGAAGCTGCAATAATCAACCGATCAGGGAATGTAGTATTTATTGCAAAATTAACGGTTTTCGTACTAAATTATCTATAAAGCTCATTAGTACGCATTATGGGAAATGTATAAGATAAAGTATGTCGGAAATAAACTTCTAAATACTCATAATCATTCTACATTGAATACAAAAATGGCATCTCCCGATCATGTCCTTTATCTGCTGCAAATAAAGGATTGTATCTTGGCTCAGTGGCTACTGCTTATTATTATTTTATATTAATTTAATTTTTTTTATTTTTATGGTCTAATTTAAAATTCATTTTTTTCAAAAATTGAGGGAAGCAAATGGTCTCCAATAGGGATTTTTATAGGGTAAAAATTTAATGATTAAATAAATTGAAATTAAGTATATTGTTGACATGATCGGGAGATTTTTTGTATTCAATGTAGAATGATTAGGAGTATTTAGAAGTTTATTTTTTTCCTTTCCCGTTTCCATTCAGGTTAAGTGATAAAATGAAAATTTTTATATCCAACTTTTTTTTGTAATTGTAACAACAAAACGTGGCCTTGTCTGCTAGTAGAACAATGTAATTACGGAAGCTTTAATAATCATTTAAAAATGTTGCAGGGAAACTGGAAGATAATTATTTCTCTGTTTTAAATTTATATACTTTTTTTCTAGATACAATAATTAATTGCAAATGACATTTATCAATTAGTTCAGCTTGACATTTTCAATAACCTCTCAGCAGACATTTTTCTATTAGAATTCACTGCTCAATGACTTTGTATAATTATATTTTTTACTACCATATTTTTGAAAGTTTGTATGATAACTATAAATATAAATTTGAATATTTTTTTTTTAATTCTCAAATTAAAAGCTTTGTGTTGTTTGTGACACTTTTATTTGGGACCTGATGTTAAAATTATTTTGGAATCGTCTGTATTTACTTTAATTATATAGAAAATCAAATGAGCAAAATAGCTAGAAATTTTACAAATCGATTATCTCCGAAACTCTACAAGATTGTTTTATCAAAATATTGGTATGAATCTGTGTTATATTTATTATGCCCCAAGAGAGTCGTTAATTAACAGTTCTATCTCTGTATCTGTAAATTTTTTACAGTTTTTATCAGTTATTTTGTGATTGTAACAACAAATAATATGTTATTATTAACATGCTGTTTGTTATTGAAATATATTCATCAGTGTCGAATATTGTAAACGCGGAGTCCATGGCAAATATGAAGTTTCTGCGAGTTGGGGCATTTAATTTGCATAAACTATTAAAAATTAGATTGTTAATTAAACACGATAGTTACAAAAAATGACTCTGCTGTTTGTTATTGAATTATATTCTTTGTAGTGGTGGATAAATCCATCGGTCACTTTGTTGAAAATGTAATCCAACAAATCTAAATCCTAATTCGAACGCGAAATTAGGATTTAAATAAAACATGACAGTCACAAAACAGACTTGTGATTTTAATGGTTGTGACATAATGCTCGTTAACAGGTTTTTATTCGTTTTAATGATGAAAAAGAAATTTCTTTCTTCGCTTAAGTTTGTGATTACAAAACTCAAGTAAATGCGTAATATTATTTCTACATTTGTAAAACAAGATTTGAATGTTTTTTACATAATTCATACTTCTTTTAGAATTTGATGACTAAGCTATTTGTTTAGTTGAAGTTGTATATATATATATATATATATATATATATATATATATATATATATATATATATATATATATATATATATATATATATATATATATATATATATATATATATATATATATATATATATATATATATATATATATATATATATATATATATATATATATATATATATATATATTTTAAATAAACAATCTAATAAAAAAAAATTATTTTTAAAAATTAGTGAATTTAACCTTTTTGGTAAAATCTACTTATAACATTTATTATTATTTAATTTATTAATAGACTTTGCTCGCGTTATACCAACAGCTAATTAAAAAAAATAAATAACACTACTCCCTGTAAGTAGTATGCTGTTTCAAGCTGCATAATAATATGCCTCCTATTCAGTTAAAGTAAGCATAAGTTCGATTTAAGGATAGTTACTAGTTACATGGCTCTGGGTGGCTAGTATTTTTTGTTTGTTTTAGTCGTTTGTTGGAGCATATGAATGGGCCCATCAAGATGCATTTGTCGTATACTGATATAAGGCTAATCAGGCATTGATTCTAAAGAATAAAATCAGAGAGATTTTATTTAATTGGAAATTCGTGGTACAATTAACAGTTTTCGGTGCGCTGCGAAAGAAACCACAAACTTTTCGAAAATTTTCTCAAATGCTAAACGTTTCAATAGCGCTTAAAAATACGATGTTTTGAATCGATTAAAATGATTAATATTTTTCAAACTTTCCATTTCTGTTTATATAATACTTTATTTAATCAAATCACAGTGTAGTTTTTGCTCCTGTACTTTTATGGTTATAACAATCATATACATAGAACTTCAATAACATTATTTGTGTGTTATATAAATGTATTAAATAATTTTCTGATTGGTTGACAAGTCATAAAATATTTACAATTCTAAAATAATATTATAATAATCCATTAAAATAATGGTGGAAAAAAAACCTGGCAGGAGGTCTTTACGTTCATGTGATTATTTTGTATTTATGACAATGAAAAGCATGTTATTAAATAAATGTACCCGAAAAAATTGTACGAGAAAATAATGTCACCTGTTCATTAAACCTTCATTTTTTCTCTTATTTCAATATTTTAAACATCCGGTTTTGTTAAAAAATTGAAGAACCACTAAAGAAAAATTGTAAAATGTGCTTCAAACTTTACCATGCGTTAAATAACCACTTACCTACTTATTAATATGATAAAATTAGCTTTGCCAATGAATAATTATTTTTTAATAGAAAATTGCACACAAAAGGGCATTTATTCCGTTTACCTAGCAAGAAATAGAACCAAATAATTAAGTCAAGCTGTCAATAATTTTCTTCAACGAAAAACTTACATATCATTTATCATTTAACGAAACTTCTCAAAATTTTTGTACTAATTATAGTATTATATATTGCAAAAACTAAATTTATTTGTATTATGATGTTTATATATGCTGGGGGTTCAATTTATACTGTTACACGGAAATTAATTTAAGAAGTAGAAGACTGGTGTAGTGGAATGGTGCATCTTGGATGACATATGCATGATGGAAGTGATTATAACTACCTAAAATAAATGGGGAACTGAAATAATCGAAAACTAATTATACCGATTGTACAAATAGCTTAGAAAAGCGTTTTCCAAACTTGTGCCTCACGTACAAGTACATAACTTTTTTGTACCATTCTATTCTCGAAGTAGGAGTTCGAATTTTTATTAACAAATTAGTTAGAAATTATTGTATTTAAAAGTATTAAAAGACTTGAAGAATCGAAGACGTTCTTATTTACCGAAAATTCAAATAAGTCCAAAATTGCATACTATGTATTCAATTTAAATATAGAGTTTAGTTGAAGTGTTTTAAATATTCAAAAAAAGCCACATGTGGAGTAAAACGTGATTACTTGGCAATAAATGTTAATAGTAAATTTAATGATAGTAAGATACTGTTGCTATTTCTTGATAATAGAAATCAATAATTAATATTATTTAGGTTTTTTGGTTTTTAATAGTGTTCCAAATGAAAAATGCGACATCTATAATAAACATAATGTATAATGCAATACATTATAATTTATTCTATTTTCGTGTAAAAATAACTTAATCATATGTTATAGAATTTTGAATCACAAACTTTACATGAAAATAGAAGGTGATTCGAAGAATTTTTCGCGAAATTCAAAATATAATTTTGATTTTCAGTCTAGAAATTTGTTTGGAAAAAACTTTTCGATACGACGTATATTTTCAAATTTAAGACTCCTTGAGCACATAAATTAAAATAATAAAACAATGTATATTAAGTTATAGTGCGAGATTGTCTTTGTAGGTGTACGAATGTGCGTTTTATGGAACCTTAAGTATAAGTAAGTAATAAATAATTGACGCAAAAATGCATTTCCATTGTTTTTTATTTCTTCATAAAAATTAACTGAAATTCCCATCCCAAAAGCTGTAAGCTCTCATTAAAAAAAGTTAAGTGCTAAGTTTTAATAACAAATTATTTTACAATGTACTTCATAATACAAAAAACATCGTTGAAGTTTATATTAGACTGGGAGCTTGTGGGAGATTAGATTCGGTGGTCCTGTATGGTTGTAATTATTTTCAGTAATGAATAAAGTTGGCGAAGTACTGAAACTATATTCTGGCATGAATTAATCCTACACGTCGTTAGCTTTTATACATTTGTAATAGGTCATGATTGAGTTGGGTCAAAATGGAAAGACTAAGAAAAAATGTTCTAAATATAAGTTGTTGATTTTTATTTACAATAACGAAACCAGAACGTCTAGAAATGTTCCCATTTATGAATGTATACATAAATTTTATACACATATAAATTCTATGTATATGTGTGTAAAAACTTCTAGCTCTGGTTTTTTTAATAATTGCCAAAAAAGCCAAAGGATTTTTGTATGCAAAATTTATTCTCAAAAATTTTTATAAGGAACTATGAACTACTTTCAAATGTATATAAACGTGATACCATGTGGGGTTAATTTCTGCCATAACCAGATTTCCGTACTTTATATGCTATGATTCGTAACTGAAAAAATAACTGCCTTACAGAGATACCGTTCCTAAAATATCCCACGAGCTCTTAGTCTATATTATGTGTAGAACGCGTATTATGTCTCCTACTTTAACACTTTTTTTTCAACGTTTACCTACACCGTATAAATATGCATGTACGAACAAACATGTTTATGTTTATGTTTTGTTTATACCTATTTGTACAATGTTGAAAATTATGTTTTACGCTCACATAATATTATATTCACGTATTTAATAAAAAATATGGCGTGTTGTGTTATAATGTTTATATATATATAAAAAAAAAACAAAATGTACCTTTACGCGTTACTATTTGTTAATATACAGTCAAATTAAAAAATCTGTACCACCTTGTAATGTAATAATCACATAAACAATTTTGACAATTTCTTATGATCAAAAGCTGATCGAAATTAATATTAATATTCAAACAGCGAGTGTAATTTTTTGAAACCATATACTTTCAACAATTACTCGTATTTATATCGTTTCAAACGAGTTATTGGATAGGCGTTCAGTTGAAATGCGAAAGTAATTTAAGTTGGAAAACTTTAACACATTTCAATTTTATAGTTTAGTCTTTGTAAATATAACAATGTTTTTAATAAATGTATATACCATTTTTTCATTTTTTTACAAACTCCAATACTGAATAAAGATATTTCTATTAGAATTTTATTAATTTTGACTTAAATTGTTATAGTTTGCGGTATTGCATTTTTACTCTCTTTAAAATATTTTAATATTATTAATCATAATAATTTAAGCATAAAAT
Organism: Chrysopa pallens; assembly: GCA_020423425.1. NCBI lineage: Eukaryota > Metazoa > Arthropoda > Insecta > Neuroptera > Chrysopidae > Chrysopa > Chrysopa pallens. The sequence goes on from CM035591.1 coordinate 32,717,957, forward strand.
TTTTAATTTCAACTTAATATAAATAACCATCGAGACTACAAAAAATAGTCCCTAAAAGAAAGTATTACGAGAATAGATATACCGTTGAAAATGACGTAGTATCAATTATTTTGAGTCACCCATTTTGCCAAAAGTTTAACTATTCAAGTGATTCATAAATCGCTAACTGTTTTTTTTTTTTTTTTTTTTTTTTTTTTTTTTTTTTTTTTGTCAGTGGTTTAAAGTATTGCAAATAAAGATCCAAAAATAAATGAATTTAAAACAAAATTAAAAATAAATAAATAAATAACAGAAAAAATATTTAAAGAAATAGGATTCTCGGATGTGAATAAGATTTGGGAGTAATCGAAACATGAAACAATCAAATTTCATCAAACTTCATTCGCGGATATGATTCTTAGGATGTTTCCAATAACACCCTAGAAATGTAATTTAAAGAAAAAACTTATCAACCACCTACGGTTAATGCTTGTGTACCAGACTAGTCTATTTTTATTGAATATAAGTGTACCTTTAACATAAAATTATTTTACGACTTTTCTATTGCTTTACTTTACTATTTTATGACTTATTTTTGTTTATTATAATTATGGCATTGTTACATGCCAAATTTTACTTATTTGGCGTTAATACGTGCGTACACATGCATATGGTATACAAGTAAGTATACCAAAAACTATTTATTCCCTTGAAATGTCTCGTAAAAATTTTATCTTTACTATTTATAAAGAGTAAAATCTAAGAAATAATGAATTTTTAGGTACTCGTTTAATCATATAATTTACTGGCCTATATCCGCTTGGGATCTTGATAACTAAACAAGCCGTGTTGGATATGACCAATTAGATCCAGATTTTTAATGAATTTTGAATTACAATTATGGTAAAACCGTATTATATCATTCACCAGTATCGAATCAGTCATTTATTTGAGATGGAGTCCGCACGATGGAGTCATAGCCACGATCATCCCTATATTTAAAATAGTACAAACTTACATATTTAAAGAGAAATGGAATGGGAAAATTGGAAAAATAGTTGATCCTCAGGCGAATTTTGAAATATCCTGCTTTTGTCGAGATAAAGCGTGCATAAATAAATATTTTTTGTAATTATTCTATAAACTGAAACTGACCAATTAATACTTCAATGATAAGGAAAATAATAATGATGCTTTCGATACATTTGATGAAGTGTTTTTTGGAGAAGAAATAATGACAATTTAAAAATATTACTCAACCCGCAGTTCAAATTTGAAAAATGCACTTTTTCAAAAACTGAATATGATATATTTTATATGAATTATCCATTTTGTGAGAATTTGACGCTGGTTTTTAAGTACCACAATTTAAGCTCTTATAACTAAAGCTAGATTGGTTGGGAGATCTCGAAGTTATATGGCAGAAATTCAATTTAAACTTTTTGCACGTCGATAGTTTTTTATTTAAATTTTATTTAATCTGATAGTGTCCCATCTTTCTCTTGACCTAGACTTTTGCTAGGCATCCGCCTCCTTCCAATTTAGTCAGAGCCTGCCATTCACTGTAGTCTTGGAGATTATCTAGGTTCATTCCTAGATAATCCTATCTATATCCATAAGCTAATATCTATAAATTTGTTTATAAATTGTTTGCTATTTAATATTAACGCCTTTAAATTAATATTCATATTACATTATGCAATAAACAAGGATAAATAAAGTCATTTACAATTTTCAACACAAAGCTTTTTGAACGAGATGCATTTTCAAAATAAACTTGTTATAAAAATAAACACATACGGTTCATGTATGAATAGAAAACACACTACTTTAACATTGAAAATAAACTACCATGATTGAATTTTCATGAACATTTTCATGACTGAGAAAACACAAAACCTTATTACCTAATTTGTTTACTAAATAAATTTTAAAACCTCATATAATCCCCATATGATTAAAGTTTTTGGCATTGTTCTATAAATTAACTCGTTAGTTTTTACCATTCAAAACAAAACAAATATTAGAGATACTGGATGTCTTTGTTCTTTGTCTTTTTAGTTGTTGAGGAACTCGAATTTTGTGTATGATGCTTAATGAACAAATAATTTACTTTATTAAATTACTGGAGGTTTTTCGGAACCTGCATGGTGGAAAAAGATACTAATATAAATTATTTCTTATTTAATTTGGAATGATTTCTTATTTTATTTTGAATGATTAAACTATTGTCTAATTAACATTTAGGGCGTTATGACCGTAGTGGTAAGAGCATAGGTACACCAAAAATTTTGTTAATATATTAAAGATACTAATTTAAGAGTTAATTTATCAATAAGGTCTAAATTCAAACATCTAAACAGAATAGTAACCTTAAAAGCTAAAGCATGCACATACCTGATTTCACATTTTCACATAATAAATACGTCTATGTTGCATGCAATATTTTAAACATTAACGAATAAATTAACTAGAGTCTGAAAGTGAATAAAATTTTTCGCATTAAATGAGTTTTACTATTGACTTTAATATTTTTGTTTTTAGCAATTAAATCGATTTGCCATGACAAATGCTCATTCTCAAGGAACAAGTCTAAATGCTCATTTTCAAGATGATCTTATAATTATATTTCGATCATCAAAGTTACACATTTCTAATAAACATGTTGAGTTTTTCCTTTGAGTCAAGAGGTGATTGCTCCTAATACGTGCAATATTAGTTAATTCAGCCTATTATTAATATTAAAAATATTTTGGACAAATGAATGAATGTTGCCCATTGTAAGAGCTTGAATAAAAACAACTTTCTCTTTGACCCCCTCAATAAAACAAAATTTTTTTTTTTTAAACTATATTTTATTTCCTTTTATCGTTCCTTCGTTTATTTAAATTACTAGTCTACTCTATAAAACGACATTGCTAGAGGTACATAAAATTTATTATTATTTTTAATATTTTTAACCAAGAACAAAAGCAACAAAAAGGATTTTAATGATCTTAGTGCATCTAGTTAAATTAATTACCCATTCTCATTACTATTAAGTGTAAAAATGCATCCCTACTTGCCTTCCTGATTCAGCAGTGTACTTTTTGGTGTCATACATTACAAATAATATTCGACAAATGGAAGTTTTAAAATATGTCGATCTTTATAATGAACAAATTTTATAAACGTTGTTTAAATGGTGACGAGTACTATATTGTCTCGAGAGATGTAAATGAATAGGAAAATTTTAATTTTATAAAACAAAGGTACTACTTGGAACAATTTTTTTGATCGCAAAACATTTATTGGATTTCTAAGATCTTCAAATTTTTTAATTTTTTTAACTATGTTACGCTAAACTACGCAGAACTATGAACAATATGATTATTTTAAATTTTAAAATTTTTAATTAAAAATATTCAATTTCCCTTATCACGTCTTCCCATACTAAAGGATAGCCCCTGCTTAAGAAACGTATTTTATGAACGACCCTTAAACAAATACAAACAATACACTTTTGGTGAGTCATTTGCAGTGATTTCGTTATTATATTTTTTCATGATCGACATGTAGATCTTTCATTTTACTTAGTCTTTTTTAATTACATCATACAAACATTGAATGAATCTCCACTCTGTATTATCTGTGTTCAACTCATATTATAATGTTAATATATGTTAAAATTTAAAGCTATATACATTCTAACATTGTATAATCCAAACAACATATAGCCATAGTAAAGTTATTTTAGTTTAGTTAATTACGTGGTTCGTAAGATAGACATTGATAAGTCACAACTGTCAAATAAGTTAGAAATTATTCAAAATATATGTATTATATAAATGATAAACATATGGTTCTTGTTCAAATATATTATACTATTATATAATTGTTGTTAAGATAAGATGCTTTTTATTCAACGATAAGTCAAGGATTATTAATTGATTTTTTATTATAATCAATAGAAATGTATAGAGCTTCAATAATATTTGTTTTCTACCTACAATATAAGATGTTGCGAGTACGGCACATGGAAGTACTAGTTGAAAAATTCATTATCAAAATACAAGCATCGTATAAATTACAATAAAATAAGACGAAAACAATTACTATAAATTAGAAAAAGAAATTAATATGCATGGTTGAGTTGGTTAGTCTAAGAGAAGATGGTCGTAGCATCGCAAATAGTCTATTTTTATCATTCCCCTGTTTTTTATCGTCAAAGTAAGAAAACTAAATTTTAGTGAGTTTAGTGAGCTAGGAATCATTTTTTGAAAATGTCATTTTATTCGTCTTTTATCGATAATTTTTTATAATGAAATGATATATTTGTTTAATATTTATAGTCATATAGTGATTGGAGTGGCTAAGTGTTAGCGTGCTGGACTCGTCTTCCGCCTCGACGTAGTATAATTTCCAAAAAACACAATTTATAAAAAAAAAAAAATTACCGAGCAAAGCTCGGTCATCCAGGTACTATTAAATAAAATGTCACGTGATCAGTTTGCTGTTTTTCTCAACTTTCTTTGGTATGAAAGTCATATTATTTTGAGTTCTTGAGATTGTATAGAAAAATTAAAATTTCATTTGTTATTTAACAATGACATACTCAACGAATGCAAAATATGGATAAGGAAATGAAAATATCTTTATTCTTTCGCATAATACTATGTTGAATAACATAACAAATTTAAATTTTCAAGGATTTTTAACAGGCTGTGAAATATCAATAAGTGAAAATGACAGTAAATGTTTTCTTGATTTTGCAATCAAGTAAAATGAGCGATTTTTTTCATCTAATTCATTTTTAGATGTTTTCACGTCTAACATCCACATTTTTGTATTTATTTGTATTAATTTGTTATTAATAAATAATATAAGAAATTTAAATTTTTCAAGAATTTTGAAAAGGCTATAAAATATGAAGGACTCAAAATAACAGTACTTTATTAAATATACTAGATAATGAAAGTTAAGAAGATAAGTAAACTGACAAAATGATTTTTTATTTAGGAGTTTCATCCCTTTTGCTTCATTGTTTACACTAAAGAGGGGTGTTATTCGAATTTTTTTTTAAATTTTATACTTTCAATTTCGATTTTAATAATAGAAGATAATGATCAAGAACACTGAATTTACCATAGGCAAAGTAGAGTGTATGAGAAATACGGTGAATACAAGTTCAGCTCAATGCATGTATTGAGTCCATAGTTACAGCTGAGGAAAAACGTCAAAATTATGAAAAAAGTATTTTTTTCAAAAAACTAAGAAGCTTTTGAAAAATTTCCAAATTCCTATCACAGGATATTTTGGATGGAATAATCTAAACAAACGAGCCTATGAAAAATGGTTTTCTTTTTCTCATTTGTACAGGATACCAACCAGTTTTAATGTAACGAACAGAAGAAATAAGATTATTTCAAACATGTCTCGAGTATCTAAACAGTTACCTTTGTTCCTTACCTTCGTATTAGTTTTGACTTGTTTGACAATTTTTTTTTCAATTTTAAACACAGTTATGAAACTGACCAAGCTTACATGTACTTCACAAATGACAGTGAAGAAAACTGTCAAAATGAACTAAAAATTGGTGATTTGTCATTTAGAAAGACAGTATATTTATTTGTCTTTCCGTTATAAAAATTTTGTAATGATTCATCATTCTCATCTTGTTTTTTCTTAATATTTATTTTATCTTGTTTATTTAATATATATATATATATATATATATATATATATATATATATATATATATATATATATATATATATATATATATATATATATATATATATATATATATATATATATATAAAATAATAATTCAAATCGAATTCGTTATCTTAGAGTATGGTAAAAAAACCATTTAATAAAATTCATCATAATCTTTACAAAACGTTGTAAGAAGTTACAACGTTTTTGCATAGTATGTTTACTTCTGGATTACTTATACGTAGTCTTATACAATATAGAAATATAAGAAAATTTGAAAGCCAGATATATTGTAATTCAATTGAAAAATATTTACTTGAAAGTTAATAGACAGAAAGTGGTTTGTTATAATTTCACTTTAAAGCGTTTTTTAGAAAATATTAATCGTCTTTTTTATGCAAGTGATTTTGGGCTTTGAAAGAAAGAGAACTCTGTGAGTTCTTCAATATTTGTACATAAAGACATTCTGCTCAAAATATACATTAATAAAGTCTATTCAAACAATTTTAGTTTGCAAACAGTATTTATCGAATTAAGGAAGCTACAAGTACAAAGATTTAATGCGCAGTTGTGAAAAATTATTCGATAATACCGCATTAAAATCGAACGAACATAATAACTGAACCAAATTACAATGCACATCGAAATTTACATACTATTGATTGAAAAAGAAACTTTATTAAGTCTCCTCGTTTTTCCACTTTTTGATTATCGTATACTGTGTGCATATGATAAAATAGTTGTCATATCGTAAGAAGTTGTAGTACGTGAAGTAGGTAAAAATACTTGTCTACAATAATTTAGGCCTCTTTAAGTAGTTAGGGCTGTAATTTGAAATTCAAAATGAAGATCATAGATAAAATTTGACAATGTGTCACATATGGATGTGATTTTAATGATTTGAAAATATCTTAAATTTCAGTTAAATGAATTAAATTTACAAAAACAAAAATAATTGCCGCTGGTGGACATAAAATTTCTTCGTAATGTTCAGATATGCGTACTTAAATCGCTAAATTTCCGGTACGGTTTCGACCAACTTGAATGTAAAATAACTGAAAACATTCAGCTAATGAATATATTCTTGTGTTATATTAATCAATCTAGCAATTTTCTGTTAAAATTTTGGACATCTAGTTCACGGTATACCGACATTTGTGTGAAAATACGCAGTGGAGGATTAATTTATTTGAAATAGCTCTGATGCAGCTAGACCGATTGAATTGCGAATTGAATATTAGGTCTATCTATTATACACAATTTAAATGACAAGATATTAGCATTTAGGTGGAACAGAGGTAAGTTGCGCCGGATCCTCGGAATAGTATTTCATAAATGGAACGAACCAGTCTGAACATCTCCACTATTGAAGTTTTTGTTATCTACACATAGATTAATATAATGATAAACATATATTTTTGTTTCTGTTTGTCATACTCCATGTAATAAGGGAATATACCCCTGAGTTAAAGATCTATAGTTTCTTCGTTTAAGTGTAATACTTCATACGGGCCGTAGCAACTGTAGTGTCACCTCGAGACACCGTAAAAATAACGAACCATTACCTTAACCCATAAATTTTAAGTACAAAATTTTATACGTATTATGAATTGAATCTCTGTCGATAAACGAGAAATAAACATACTGTATATCTTATTTGGCTCATATAGCTTAAAGGTAGTATAAAGTAATTTTAAGTTTTTTAAAGAATTTTAATAATACAAATAGAAATAGTATGATTATATTACATTTAAAAGTACCCTTAAAAATGTAAATTAGTTTTTAAGTTATTTAATATTACGTAATATACAGCCTGTCTGTGTGTCTGTGTGTCTGTTTATATCTATAGTCTTCAGAGATGGCTTGTAATGAGGTTCATTATACTTAGAGTTTGCGTAACTAGAAAATATTTCAGAGAATTTATCGAAAATAATTGAAAATGATATTCAGAGAAAGTGGGTTTCATTTCAAGTTCGTATATATTTTAGAGATCACTAATCATTATTCTTCTCTCAATTCTAACATTCAGATCCACTTGGTCGAGGATACTTTTTAGTAATACATTTAGATCAGTCTCCAAAGTAGCATTCAGGTCCACGTGGTCGACCACGTTACCTTTTAGTATCATTGGACTCATTTTATCAATCGATTTATCATCTTTTTGAAATTAATATGGAGCTGACAAATTTACTTGGTCTGAGGAATATTCTAGCAAACAATAAGGCTGACACAGAAAGTTATTCCTGAACTAAATCATTCTGCGAAAGCTTTTAACTTTTTGTGATCGATATCTCTGCAATGTTATTGCGATATCCAACCATTTTGTCCCTACAACATTTTTTACGCGATCTCTATGCGATCTGCTTTGAACTTTAAAGGAAGGGTTGTAATTTTTTTTATTAAAATACTGCAGTTTTTGTAGGTAATTTAATTTCCTAGATAAATGATTGATAAAACTAACTTAAATTGGGCACAAATAAAACATCATATTAAAGACAAACTGCTCAATAAATTTGAGCTCAAAATTTTTCTAAAATTATTTTCATAAATATTATAGTTTATTACTTTTAGAAATTATTTGAGTACTTATTTTATGAATTCTCATGAGTATTTTTTTTAGTTCGGTATCATGTTATTTCATCTTATTTGGTGGTATTTATAAGAAAAATGTATCAGCTGAATTGAATTGATTTATTATCTTCTTATTTCGATGTTTATTGAGTATTGAGTTTTAATGTTTCGAATTAAACTGTTTAAACCCACCAAAAAATATTTTATTTTAATATTGGGACTTGTTGGACTGATGGAGTTTTTTCGACTACTTTTTGAATACATTTTTAATAATACGTATTTTTAACTAAGTGGTTTCTAAATAATATCCATTTAAAAAAAAAAAACAAAATCTTTACCAAATTCTTTAAATTGTGGATAATTTAAAGTTATAATTTAAAAGTTTAAGTATTTTTACAGAAACAAAGTTCATTTGTAGTCATTGTATAAAGTAGCCTTTTTTCTAATTAATAAATACAATACAAATACAAACAAGTTCACTCTTTTTTTGCAAAAATTTAATTGGGACACCTTTGACAAAATCGTGAAATGTTTTTCATTTTCAAAATCGGTAAAATCGGTATATAATTTCACGGGTAAATAAGAATAACAACTATTTATCGTTTAGATGTTTTGTTTTTTGAGAAATTGCAGAATTTCTATTCTATCGATATCTCGAAAACTAGCCTTCTTATATATAATGAGTCTTTGTTTTGGGTTTCATTCAATGATTTTTAAGGTTATTTATAGAATCAAAACATGTGCAAATACCTGAGAGAGTTAATTGTTTAGATACTCAGAAAATAGTATCAATGGTTGAATTATTATGAATCATAAGCATTCATAAAATACTCTAAATATGAATACATCAATAAATACTTATATAATAATAATATGTATTGCTATTATATGTGTAAATTAGCTAAAATTTAGCTTAAATTCTGGTGAATCAAAAATCTTTTTTCAATCAAAAGTTGTTTCAAAATATTTGGGTGAAATTATTTTAACTACGGATATTTAAGAATGTTAATATTCTTTGTATTATAAACAGAATAACTTATTTAACAGGCATCCTTTCTCCACGCATGTCTCCACTTTCACGACTCTTTATGCTCTGTAATATTTTAAGAAGCTCCTATTTGGAGAATGAAATACATCATACAAATACTAAAATTATTATTGAGGCTAGAAACTATCCATAATTTGGTTACTTGAAAGTTCCATTGGTGATTGTATGACACGCGCCTTTCATTCTTGCGAAAGTGTTAATAAATGAGGAATATGCAAATATAGTTTGACACAATAATTAAAAATTGAAATTGAAATTTAGGTGGATATTTCCATTTAGGTTCGTATAATGCGGTATTTATTTCCCGAATAATATTTTTTAAAAATTTATGAAAATTAAGATGAAAATTTTATGAGCATTGGTTAAGAGATCTGCGTGTTTTCCGTTTTCTTTTTATTACACTTATAATATTATGTGTTTTTTAAGTCAATGAATTTATAACCACACTATGAATAAAAGAGTGACGTTCTATTATACAAAATGTGAATGGCTATGTCATGTTTTTACATTTTTCTTGAATTAAGTAATAAAAAGTATCTTCGCCATATATTTTACATGAATATTAAAAGAAAATTTATGATACAATGAAATATGACATTATATATATATAATATAGGGTACAGTTTAAGAATTAAATAAATTTCAATGCAGAAAAAATCTTAATGGAACTGTCTTTTTCTTCTTTAAATATGGCTGTACCAACTGCAACATATTTATTGCAAATACAGAAAATTTTTATACTAAAATTTTTTTCTGTTCGTAACTGTTCATAGTTTAATTTGAGTAATAAAGATTTTTAACCAAAATTTTTCATAAATGATATTTTTTTTTATGTGATGTTAGAATTAGGTTGAATTAGGCACCTTGCAAGTGGGTGTCATGAATCAAAGCCTATGGCCACGAGTTTCATACACATTTGGCGTATACAATCAATGGTTTTTATCACTTAATTTTTCAGGTTTCTTTTAGTTCAAAAACTTAAGAGTTGAATCTGCTCAAAATATTAAAAAAATAATATTTATCAGAAATAGTACTACATTGGGAAAGTATACGCAAGTAATCAGAAAACGTGTCGACCTGAATCTTCCACGCTATACTTAAAATTATAATACATACCAATTTCAAGATGTATTTTACAATTTGTCACATTCAATCAATTCAACACAACAAACCAATCGAGTATCTAATGTTTTAAAATAGGTAAAAAAAATGAAAAATAGGTAAAAGAGCCGTATTTTTTTCCTTTTAATATTTTTATTATATTAATTATATTTCATAATGTAATAGTTGCAAATATGCATACAAAGCATCTGATCCAGGAAATGGTTGAATAATGGAAAAAAGGTTTTTAGGTTTTAAAAAGTGTGATTTGAATTGTTTTATATTATTCTTACAGTAAATTAGTAATAAATTAAAAGTAAAACGCATTTAGTCAAACGCGTGCCAAAAAAAAAAATTTGTTAACCATAAATTTTTCAAATTTAACGTTGCCGGACGTTAAATTGACACCTGTAAATTGTATTCTAAAGAAAATCGAAACGCTTCTTTATACGCATTTAGTAAAAAAGAAGTTGTGACAGTAACTAAGACTAACCCAAATGCAAATTTTAAAAGGGTTTGTGTGTATGCTACGAGCACCGGTATTCTGAACGTTAATTGTTCAAAAACAGACTCGATAAGGAAAAAGTATCTTTACTTTTTCTATTTTCTGGTTTTTTTTTCAGGCTTTTTTCTTAATCTTGATTTTTATAATAATCGATTTTAACAAAAATGGCTAATCTCTAATGCTATGGTAAGCATATACTTTTAAAATATACAAAACGAACACAATACTTCGGATATCAATCTTGACAGTAATTATTTGAAACAAAAATCCAAACAAATAGATGTGTTTAGACTTTTTTAATATTTTACTGTCGCCATAACTCACACGCATGAGACTGAGTATAAGTTTTTGGTAAAAACAGAAAATTTTTTTTCTATACGGAATACTAGAATACTAAGAAAAAACACTGTAACATTTATTGCACGTTTCATGAATAATGACAGCAAAAAAATATTTTCAATAACATTTCTCAATCGATATTTTTATATAAAAAAACGTTTCAATTTTTATACGAATTTTACGAGCTGGTATTACAAAGCGCGTTGTTAAAATTACGCATCTTTTGTTACAATTCCGATATTATCGTATGACATTGTATAGATTCTTGTTCCACGTATTTACATGTAGTAGATATGTAATGAGTGTTCCAGTATTAGAAAACTGCGTGATGGAAAGTAGATTACACAAAAAAATGGGAAAATAAAATACTAATTAGGATGCTTTGTAAACGTAATGATCGAACAGAACTATTTGTCTGACCAAATTTCATGACTTATAACATAATATAATATATATCCACTCTTTACTATCCGTCATATCCCGCTATAACAAATTAATGTCTTATATATTTTGATTATTGTATAGAATTTAACTATACCTACTACTTTTAATTTTTCTGCCTATAGCTCTTAGAACATGTGTCAATACAACGAAACATATCATACATTTAAGTTTATGTAAATTTGGTTTTGTTTCGGTTTTTGTTTGCCTTGGGCTATGTTACCCTAAACATGTAAAATAGTCTTCAGTTTTAAGTCTCAATGTACCAGTTATATATTAAGAGAATTAATATACATAATTATAACAAAAAAATTGTCAAAATACTGGAGCTTTGGTTGCTGTTCTATTTATACTCAAATGAAATGTTCTCTTTATATTAAAATTCTTCATCATGAGTTTGATTTAGTACTTATTACAATAAAATTATTGGTTCATTCTCTCACAAATTACACAAAGAATTTATTTTTTTATCAAATCGAGTCTCATATTAGTTCACTATTTACTGATGATACTGCAATCGTGAAATACTATCTCAGCGTTGCAACACAATTAACATAAAATGCTTTATACTAATATTATTTTTTATCAATAACAAGCATTATATCCCCACTGCCAATATTGAATGTTTTCAAAGTAATAGGAAAGTATACGTAAGTGTTTATAATTTATGTATAAGTATTTTAATAATGACTTCCCCTTTTTGACCTATATGAAATGATTTTGTGGACAATCGGTATACATTGCACTAATCATTTTTTATAATTATTAGGACAGATGATTGGTTTATTAGAATAATGCAGAACTTATCGAGAATTATATTTCCAAAAGGTTCGAAAATAGTATTACTGAAACACGGTGTAAATATGAGCAAACTAGTTTACAAATTATGATTGTAAAAGTCATATTATTGTTTATTGTAACATCTTCGTTCTCTTTAGTATTGCCCCGTTCGCTTACTCGTTTCCTCGTTTATTTCATTTTATTTTTTCTTATATAAAATATATATGCAAAATATAATGTGAAAAACGTGCTTGGAAAATTCAAATAAATAATTTTCAAATGCTATAGATTTAGATAAAAGTTAATTTTCTTTTGAATATTAATGAAAATATTTTTGAAATTTATATATTTGATCTAGATTTATTATTATTACTTTTTATCGAATTGCGATTTTAAGAAAAATCACATCCATGATGGAGTGATTCTAAAAAATAACAGAGCAACTTTTATTTTAGATTAATGCATAGTACCTTAGTTCATTTTTTGGTTGGTTCCATTGTTTACGATCAATTGCTTCCATATGATATTTGCTTAAATATTTTTCTGTGGTATTCATAAACATAACTTACTACGCTAAATAATATTCATTTTTGATTTTGGTAAAAATTTTAGTAAAATTCACGGTATCTTTAATATATCAATGTCATTGTTTGATATCAGTCGACATAAACCCATTTGATATTACGAAATATCGAATGGGATTATAGGCTAATGGCGTTTACTTTAATTTATACATATAACGTATCATTATAAAAAATAAGTAAAAAAATTTTCTCATTTAAAAAAAAATCGGATCTAAGGGATATGATACACCAAATAATTCAACGTTTATACAGATTTTCATACCATTGGGTTAACTTGGATGGACTGTGAAGGTGCGAAAACTAAGGATTCCAATAAATGAAAAAAATGATAAAACAAAATTCTGCTGAAGCTTTTAAAAAAAAGGTCCAGCCACTTCTATAATTCTTGGTGGGGATTTGTATGCTAGAATTCGGATAAAATTAGATCACATAAATTGTGAAATACCATATACTGGTACCAAGGAATAGTATGGATAAATGTGTATGGTAAAATATTTTTAAGTCTGACTACCAAACCGATTTAGTGATTTCGAATTTAAGAGCAATGAATGCCAGTGGGAGTGAACGAATAAGACGTATGTACAAATTCAGGGAAAAAAGAAAAAAAGAAAGATTTGCGGAATAGGCATATAGCGGATAAACATGCAAATGAGCGAAATAGTTCAGTCTTTTCATTTTCCTCTAGGAAGGAAAAACACATATGTTTACATTGCACAATATAAGAAACTCAAATGATTGCATGCTCCTAACAAGATATAAATTGGATCCAAAAGAAAAAGAGATTATAAATGGAATTATTAGAAATTAATCTCGCTTGTTTCTGCTCAGTGTAAAACATAAGGTTGAAAAAAATAATATTGAGAAAGCAGCGACGATATTACAGAAATGAGTAATCCTTATTCGCAAAGATTTGGAAGTAAGTAACTAACGTGATAATTCAGTTACTATTAGGGACGATAGTGAGTGTAGGATAAAAAGGAAAGAGCTTAAAAATAAACCGAGGAAAAGAAGAAGAAACAAAACTTAAAAAGTTGCACTCAAACAATACCTAGACTACAAGACTACTTTAAGGCTTTGCGTGATCACGGAAATAACGTATTAACTGAAGAGTAAATGAGATGCAAATATTACTAAACTGATATGGCAGATACTCAGTTTTAAAAATAGGGATACAATAAATGGTAACACAGTTACCATTAGGGGTATAATAAATGGTACAATAAATGGAAACAATAAGTTTGGATGAATGGAATAATTATTATATTATATTATTTTATTATTATTATATGGTGTGGAAGGGCAAAATAATTATTCTTTGTTGTGTAGTATGGGAGGGGTGTAGTTTTGTGAAAAGTATGCGGCATTTGACTGAAGACTGCCAGAAACTGAGATCCACTTGATCATTAGTATCGGGTTTCGGCTATCCTTACCGACGGTTTTCTATGTTTTTCCATTTGGTTTGCACAAAGTGAATATACTGGGATAGTTCCTTATTAAGTCAGCCATAGCTGCATACTTTCACCTTCCTTTCATATACCCCATCCTTTTTTTTTTATTCTGTACACTTATGTATTGTTTAAAAAAAAATGAATAAAGAATTTAATTGAATATTAATTTACCATCTTTTATCGTTCGATGGATATTGGCTATGCCATATATAATGCTGCACTCTCCACAAAGTGGTTTGGTATGGGGATGCTTAATTTTATATGAGTCAATATACAAAATTTAATAAAACTTTATGCCCGGTGTAGGGTGCAATATTATGTGCCATATAACCCATAACCGTCGAGTAATGAAGACTCTCATAACCGTACATCATTTGTTGAATTAAGAAATGGAACAAATGAATATACATTAATTTCTTAAGCTTATTATTTATTTATAATATTAACAAGTATATTAATTTTATTCTAAATTTTGCTACGCTAGTTACTCTCCACAAATATAAATTAATTTTTGGTTAAAGTTTCTAATGCTAGCAAATATTGACAGCACTAACAAAATTCTGGTACAGCTTTTCATCGAATCTCCTTATTTGACCATTTCAGTTTGTCCAGTTGTAAAGTCAGCTTCGTGAAAAGTCAAAGACAAATATTTTAAAACAAACAACTTGCAGTTTAAATATCGCTTTTTCTTCAACTGTAGATTCACCTCAAGTTTTGCTCAAATTATATATGTATATAATAAATATATAAGTATCATACATATTTTTACTTTCTATGTATTTATAACTGTGTGGATTGGATACTTAGATAATTTTATGAATTCAAATTATTAAAAATAGTTCAATCCTACTATAATAATATAAACGCGAATGTGACCTTAAAATAAACAAACGATTAGAAACTTTGTTTGTCCTCCACCTTAACCTTTACGTTTTACTTGTACTTTGTTGCCTTCTCAGGTAAGCTATACTCAGGTAAGCTATATATATTAAAATTAGTAACGCTTTTCAAAATAACTTTTAAATTCTAAACATTATATTTTCATATTATTACAAATGAAATGTCATAATTTTTAAGGAAGAAAATCATTTTTCTTCAAAACCGGATGAATTTTTGAGAAAGAAAATATAAAAAAATTGATTTTTATTTCTTAAAGTACTGTAATGTTTCGATGATCTAGTTATGAATAATGTCAAAATAATTTTCAGATTTTATAACGTCCAGAACTTGATATGATAATCAAAATTATGATATGTATATATTTTTTCGATGAGAATAGGCTAAAATCTCATCAAAACCTTTCGAGTATTGAGGTCGCAGTTTGAGGCCAGACCCTAGGCCAGAATAAGCAAAGCTAATGGTGCTTCAAAAATTGCGAGCGAAGGAAGTATAGTGGACTAAAGATCTTCCTTACTTCTCATGAAAAAACAAAACTAAGGGATCGGGGGGCTACTTTGCGAGTGACGCGGGTACCAGGCCTTTATTATTTCCGATGAAAAAGCTACAATACTTTTATTCTTCTACGACAACAAAGCTGCGGAAAAAAGAGGCTAACTTATTTTAAATATATCATCGGCCATAATGATTTTATTCTTATAAAATTTAACATAATAATATAGCAACTGAGCTCTCATTCATTAAAATCGGCTCAGTAGTTTAACAGCTATGATGGAATATACATGCGAACGAATATACATACATAAATACATTGAATGCTAGAATCATTTACTTTTCTTTTTTTTATCCATATTCGGATAAAAAGGGATAAAAGGAACTATATAATTACAACTTCCAAAAAACTCTTTTTGATACATTACTCCATTTTATGTACCAATAAAAGAGGGGGAAAAGGTAAAGGTAAAGTTGGTACTCCCAAAATGCAAAAGTGCACACCCAGTATATTAGCTGACACTACATACCAACTTTTCATCTTCTATCTCAATTTGAGAATTTCGATTATGACAATCATTTTCCGTTCTCAGGTGAAATTGATTTTATATTTCAATATGTAGGTTTCAAGATGAACAAACAAATCTCTTGAATAAAAAAATTTCAAAATTAAAAAAACAAAAAATTAAAAATATTTTTATGGGTTTAAATACCTATATTTAAAGTTGGTGCAAAGTTTGAGCATTGATAAATATATTTTATATTTTGGGAATAAACAGAGGGTTAAAAAACTAAAAATTGCTTAAGATTTTACAAAATGATGGTAGTGAATATAGTATAAAAAACATATGCCGGTGTTAAATTATATTATTTGATGTTTCAAAGGTCTCTTAGGAGTCACAAGGGTACGAGGTTCATTGTTCAAGGTATAACAATAAACGTCAAAGGTTTAACTTTCGTTGTACTAACAATTTTTTTACACATTGCAGTTGCAATAAAGTTAGTTACTAAATATTATTGATTTCTCTACAAAGTTGAAGTGATATTTTTTTTAAATATTCCGTCTATATATTTATTTTTTCTGTATTCTTATTCGAAAGGTTTTTAATATATTAATTACTTTAAAAATTATTAGTGCATCTATAAAGATTTTCCAGGAGACAGAATGCTGCAAAGGGTAAAATTCTAAAATTCACAGTTCTTGTAATTAGAATAGGGGTTTCAGTAGTTAATATTTTTTATATTCAGTAAATCAGTAATATTTGTCATGTTATTTTAGAAATTTATAGCCGTGAATTTGAATTAGTAAAATTTAATAATTTATTCACGTAGTAAATTTTTTTTGCGTGAATATTTAAAGGTCAATTTACTTTAAAACATTTAAAATCCATTAAAAATTAGAAACTTCATTTCATGTTATGAATGAATACGATAGGGTTTGGTTATTTGTAGTCTTTGAAAATTCAAATTTGAATATTTGATTGTTTCATTTTTTGAAGTGAATAAATATAACATTAAAATTTATATATTCGTTAAATTGATAATTTATAAGTGAAATTATTGTAGGTTATTGTTTCGTTTATAATTTTTTCATTTTCAGAAAAAAATCATTGTTATTTAGCTTCAATTATTGAGTCAATGTATATCTTTATCGAGATTTCCATACATACATTTATTATTGTATAGTAAATAAATATTTTAGGTATTGTAAAATTTAAATTAACCTTTGGGATAAATTTATAAATTATATATTTTAGGAATTTTATTGTAGGTTTTTGTTTTGTTTATAATTTACCCATTGTAAGAAAAACTCAATAGTTATTTAGCTTCACTTCTTGTGTCAATGTTTATTAATTGTTTTTAATTTAAATTACCAAAGTTTGTATAAATTCATATTGTTACAACTTTAAAATCTTTGTTAATAAATCTAAATCTGTTGAGCTGGAAACCTAAAAATCCCTGAATGTTTAAGTATATATTACGTTATAATATTTTCGAATTTATAAAATATGCTATTGATGCATTACTCAAACAGATGACCAAAATAAAACATTTTTATTTTCTAACATATTTCAAGATCAAAAAAGGTACGTATTTTTAAATTAGGGGAATAAAATCAATAAGAAAATACAAACAGAATATAATTTGTAAAAAATATTACTTCAAGTGTAATACTAATATAGAAAATTTTGTTTAAAAAATGGTCCCCTGTAAATAATGAATTTGTTGAAATCAGAATGAAACAAAAGTAGACAACTCTTTCCCTTTATCAAAGATTTTTTTATATGAACTATTAAAAAAAAAATGGTTGGAATCCAAGATAAATTATGTTTACCTCGAATTAGGTTAGATTGTTAGTTTTTTTTTGATTTTATAATAATTTTTTTTCTTTTATTATTATTATTATTTTTTTTTTTTTTGAATAAAATCACTAGTTAAACAAAATTTATTGCAATGTTAAAAAATTGTACATTAATTTTTTAGATAGAAAAGATACTTACTTATTATATGATTAAAACTTAACACTAAAATCACGAAATAATTATTTGAGGAATCGATTTAACAATATTAGCAAATCGCATAAAATTTAATGATGCAATATAATTTGCACTTAAAATAATTGCTAGAATATAATTTAAATCAAAAATAAATAATAAGCAGAGAAAGAAATTACATCGAAGATTAAAATACAACGAAAAATTTTACAATTGACAAAAAATTACTCAATTTAAGAATAATAGAAAACATTAATAATTAATCTTTGCTATAGTACTGCTTAAAATATTTTTCTACGCTCTTCAAAAAGACGAAGATGGTATTAAGTGTTACTATCATGCAGAGACATCTACGAAAGTTGGTTTCTTCAAAACTTAGAGAGTCCCTCTTATCTAAAGTATTATAATTTGTTGTTCAACTCTTTTCAAGAATTTTCGTAAAAAACTCATGTCAAAAATATTATTAACAATCAAATTTTGAAATTTCGTGTGTCTTTGGATTATAGTATTTTATATAATATTTTTATAGTTGTGAAAAAAGGTATTATTTTATATCCCTAAATTGCTTTGTAAAATTCGTAGATTTATTTTAATTATAAATATACATTATTTTCCACTAAAAAATAAAAATAAAATTCAATGTAAAATTACGTATTATGTATTTTGTATGTATTTATCATGAAATAATGCTATCATCGTTTATAAAAACACCTAATACGCCACGTGGAGACTATAACAAAATGTTTTTTTTAACAAACTATGCAAAATATTTTACTTTATCATTATTTGCCAGGTTTATGCTGACAATAATCCTTTATGTCCATACTTGTTTAAACTTTGTAAAACTGTAATGTAAATTTGAATTTTCTACTCATTTATTTTAATTCTAAATAAAATAAAACCGAGTCCCAAGTAAAGTTTTCTCAATTAAGCATATAACCTAGATTCAAATATACTTTCAACTATACCCAAATGACGCTCTTTAAATTGGTTAGAGCCGAATAAAATTTTAAAAGTTTTGCCCATATAAGGAGAAAAGCCACATCAGAACTGATTGATTACAAAATGCATACATTATGAGAACTTGTGTTAAAAAGGGATATGTATATTCCATCTTGAGCAATGTAACATTTATACAGGCTTAAACAGCTTAAAGTAAAAGCCACATCCAAATCTGATAATAGTCGAATGACTAAATACAATTTTTAGCAGAATTTGTTAGCATTTTGAATACTCGTATAGTTACAATTTGGAAAACCAACTCCAATCGTAATGATAATTGTAGACATATAAACTTGTCATACAAACTGATCAAGACCATTTTAATTTTAAAGACGATAGGAATATAAAAAGTCTTATAAGAAAGCTGCAATGAAGTATTTGGAATATAAATTTCGATTTTTTGTCCCAATTTCCTAGACTAAATTATTTTGTATTTTTATAAATACGTATTTCGACTACAAAGAAGTCATCATCAGTATGAATTAGCTAGTTGTAATGATTCTCTGAGAGATGTTACTCGTTGCTAATTTGGTGACGGTTTGCACAATAATTGTATTTATTTGCTAATTTGATCTAGGAAATTGGGGCAATAAATCCTATAGTTCTCATTAAAAAAAAATATTTGCAATATTGATTGATTATATTCAAAAGAAATTAAAAAATAATTCTTTGAGTATTAAAAAATACTTGAAATACTTCCCACAGGCTTTTTGATGGAAATATTAAAATGGACCAAGTATTTGAGTATTTTAGTACAACCACCTAGGTGCCACGTGAGAATGTTTTATATTCTCAAATATTAACTATAACTGTACTAGTAATTGCCAATGGATTAATTTTATTGAAAGCACCATACAATGCATGGGTATTGGTGTTTGTTTCGCCATCTTTAACGTGGATTTTGTTTGTTTTTCCAAAACATGGGAGGTGTACGTACTGATATATAGTAACTTACCTTTAAGTCATCACGACTATGGGTGATTCTTGTATGTGCGAATGTTTTTCGTGTAATGAATATTAAAACTGTGTGTGTATTTGTGCGCGCGTGTGTGGGGGTTGGAATGAGTATCTGCTTGGGTTTCGTTCATAAGCACACAACACAACATTACGTGTGTGATAATTCCCATGGTAATATACAAGGAATAACTGTAGTATATACAAAGAGTTACAGAAGTGGTTTAGTTACAATATTTGTTTCAATTTCATGTAGATGAAGATATTTAATGAATGATAGGAAAAAATACGCTGAAAAGTCTGGCGTTTATATTTCATTTAAAGAATAACAGTGAGCGTAAATACAATGTAAAGATATCACGCTTACATTGCATCATCCATTCATAAGTATTCCATAGTTTTGTAGAAGATCAGTGCTCTTCGACGCATGATATTACTCAAGAAATCTCCAAATTAACTGAGTAAAATTAATTTGTATTTAAAAATTATGATTCATCCAGTTCTAATTTCGCATTTTGGTCTCATGTCTTTCTTTATAGAATATTTTATTGACCAGCATAAATCAAGCAAATCATGAATCAAGTAATTTAGTCAAGTAGCACATAGCACGTAGTTTGATAAGTAAACATTTAACACATGGCAAGAAATTGTTTACCCTGATAAATTGATTTTAACGTTAAGTGGCAAATAATTTATTAAATTTGTAGCAAATTCCTTCATGAGGTTTTTTCATCCCAACAAGGGAACAATATTTTAATCAACATGAAATCAACAATTTTGTATGCAATTCTTTCCATTTAAAGAGAATTAACGAAAATAACTGAACTACTTTACTTAACAGAGTAATTAAACACTGAACCAAAATGATGCTAAATTACTTGATCAATGTAAACAAAGATTACAAACACGTAAATTTATACGTAGAATCATATGAAATGTTGACACGTAAGGTTTGAATGTTAGTACTATAATTACTCATATCAATTTTCCAATAGTTGAGCCATTTATATGTTTTCTCTAAGACTGATTGGGTTATGAAGTGATTGCTCTGACGTGATAAAATAATTAAATCAGATCACTCCTTGAGTGCTTGTTGCACTTCAACTTCGTAACTACAACAAGAGTCCTAATAATTGAGTATTTAGATATTTGAATCAGGTTTGAGCTATCACTGCTATTAATTACCATAAAAATATCATAATTTTAAGTAAAATCATAAGTAACAGTAGAACTACGTAGTTTACATAACAAGTACATTTTGCTTTAATAAAAGAATGGCTTTTCCATAATAATACCTCATTTCGTGGGACATACTGTGTATTTAATACGTTAAAATAAACCGAAAACTAGTGCCAATGGATTATCTTTAAAAATTGATAGCAAAATACTTTTCACCTTGCATGTGCCATGAATTATCAATAAGAGAATAAACATAGGATATTATTTATTTTTATATTTCTTGGGAATATAACGCTGTCTACTAGAATACAAGAATTCAGTAGTCGTGAAAATTGCCCAAGGGAATTCATAACCAATACATTGATGCCTGTATATTCGAATCTCACGAAAAAAAAAATCGAATCGCATATTTTCCTAACTATTTGCGAGTCAACTTACTTCAATTAAAAGTGTTCCAAATTAAATACATTTTAAAAACTTTCGTCATTCCATGAGTGGTATAACCTTTCTGGATAAAAAAATGGCTGGGTATATGAGAACAAGGCGCTAATAAATAATATGATGAATATTATTTATTAGCGCCTTGTTTTTTTTTACCCAACCATTTTTTACCCAGAAAGGGTATACCAGTCATGGAATGACGAACGTTTTTAAATTTCACGTAAAATATATCTTGTTGGAAATACATAAATTAGATTCGAAACCATTTGGCAATCGCCCTTTAATCGCTTGATATAATAGTATATTATTCGTTTTTTTTTATTTAGAACGCTATGGCGACAAAAATATGCTTTATCATTAAATTGTTTTTTAAAGTATATATACAATCAAATTCTAAAAAAATTAAGTTAAAAAAATTTTACAATGTGGTCAAAAAGTAGTTCTTGATGTCATTTATGATACCACAGATCGGTTTTGATTTCCTTCCCAATATTTTTTTCGCCCAAGACTATTAAGCTGCATTCGAAATTTTTGCAAATTAAGCCAGACTTTTATTTATGAAGAGAAAAAGAATAACTTGAGATTCTTCATATTTGAAAAATATTCTTCAGAAATGGTTCTACTGGGCGTACATTAAAGTCTCATCGTTATGTTTTATTTGTTTTTGAAGAAAAAAACAGTAGATTAAAATTTCACACGTAATGATACTGCCAATATATATGAAAAAATGGTAGCCTATACTCAATAGGATCATTAAAAAGATCATTTGAAGAAATTGTCAAAATTTCGGAAATGGTATAATACAATAGGTTCACCAATTTCTGTGATTTGAAATAGGTGTATTTAATAAACATGATACGCAGGCATTTTATAAAATATCTTTTTCTATAAGCCGATTATCTTATAAAAATAATGTATTTTTCCGTTGCTCGATTATATGTTTTAAACCAATTTGATTTCTATTTTATTTTGTTAATATTTATTTTCATTTTATATGTTGTGAAGTTTACATCCTTGATTCGTATTTCACAAATACAGAATGTGTCATAAATGTTGGCAAATATATACATTAAATACTAATGTGCAAAAAATTTTCCCATAAACGTATTTCTGTTTCTTTTGTATACTAATTTTCACTTTAATCTAGTTGTGTTTTACATGATACGTGGTTTATAGAGTAGATAACTAATTAATATCGATCAGGAAATCTTATTTGACTAATTAAAATTGTTATGAAATAAATTTATTTATTGAATTTAGTTTAGTACAAATGATTTATTTATTAAATGATTCTAAATACCATTCACCTTTAATTTGTGTCAATATCATAAAATCCTATTTGCAGTCATAAATTCACGTTATGTATACAACAAAAAAGTTTTTAATATTTTCAAACCAGTAAGGTTATTAGAGGTATCTGATGATACTTTTATATTCAATTGTTATCACTTATATTACTGGTTTCCTATTTTCCTTTACCAAATATAAATCTGATAATTATCATTTACCTTTACTTCAAGACTCATTTTAATTGGTTTAAAAAACGTATAGTATATATGTATAAATTTGTCAAGATCGAAACGATGGAACTGAATGCGAAAATTATTTTCTATATCTTGCATAAAAGGCTTATTCGATTCTAGTTAAATTCAGTTTGTATTGTGTTAATTAATAATAATAGGTATTGTAAAAATTTATCTTATGTAAAAAACATAAATTCATATAAACAATTGACAAATAAAATTTAATTTGAATACAAATAAATAAATTAGAAGTTAAAATATTCGATAGAAATAAAGAGAGATGAATCGACATTGTTTGAAACAACGAATATAACTAATTGTTTTAACACCCATTTTAATCTAATATTATCTATAAAACAGCATACATATAAAAGACAAAAGAGAAGGATTCTGAATACCATACCCATTATCTATATCTGCCACCAACGTATATCTGTTACCCACTTATACTAGTAAGCTGGAGTTTAGATGGTTTTAATCTTATCATCGATTTAAATAATTTATATGATTTCAAATTTTCAAATACTGTTAAAATATACCAAGTGTTTATTTGGAATATTCCTTTGGATGAAAATAAGTTATTTGTTTCGTATCTATAATGGATTTTTGAATATTCGATGTTTTTTGAATATTCGACCATAAAACAATAAAACACAAATGTCAATTGCCTTTCGTACTAGGTTTTATTTTAAGAGCACGACCCTTGATTAATTGAAAATATTCAAAGTTTCAATAAAAAACAAAGTTTATAGATTTATATACATATTACCTTTTTCTACTATTACATTTAATTTAATAATTTTGATGTTCAATTCAATGTAGGCCACGTTTATACAGTCTTTAAAATTCCGAAATTTATGAAACCTTTAAAACGTGAACTACTTTTGAATTGTCCACAACACCAAAACTACCCTACACTTGCCGCAATATTTTTAATAAAGGCGTTATAAATAATTATAATTTCTATGATATAACTACCTTTAAAAGTGCAATATACATTTTTTTCATCGTCGTCATCATGTATCGATTATAATTTTTGAAATTTAAATGCAAAAATCAAATGAAAGAGTTGTATGGTTATATTATTATGTTTATAAATACTCAAAATTATGTTCATTTGGATGAGTTTTCTTAAATTAAAAATACAATTGTATGCCAATAAAATAAGTTATACTATATTGTTAGAAAAGGAAGGTCATGAATCTCAGTATCGTAATTTTGCTCAGTAACGATCTTAATCTTAGTTTAAGATCTAGAACACACTATCAAAATTTCAGCTAGACATCTGTTTACATATTTGTTATCTCGATGACGAACTGACAAACCCACGAAAGGGACTAAATAAGTGATTTATTCTCACTTACCGGATTTTCTTAGTGCCTTTAATATTTTCTAGCGCTACAATTTTTAGATGAAATTTAATGTATCCTTATATGTTTCATAAATTTATTGTATAGAAACAATGATCATCCGTTCATTTTATTGGTATACGGTAAAGACTAAAAGAGGTTCGTGTGGAACTTATTTTCGGCTATCAAAAATAAGTTTTATCGCACAATCTTTTCTGTTTTAAGCCGTCGTGTTAAATGCATGTCATTATAGTAATTATTTTAAATATGAATAACGAATCTTACAAATCATTCATTGTATTAAATAAAATGTTGAACAATTTTCATTACAAAAATAAATATATAATTAATTACACAGTGAACACCGTGGTTTACTTCAGTTATAAATATAACTACAAGCAATTAAATCCATAAAACAGTAAGATAATAGATTTCCTCTCGAAGCAAATAGAAATATTTTCCATGATTATATTATACGTTTGTATTAATACGAATATATTATGTTCGATAAACTTTTAGTTATGTGTAGTATTATATATACGATTTCAGATTAAATATTAACATTAATATTTCATTATTAGTTTTAAAACTAATTATCGACTAACAGTTTTAATCGATCTGTTCAATATAGCTATATTCGTAAAACTTTATTTCAAAATTAATGTTCTCATTTCTGATAATGAATGATATAGATTTGTTCAGAATATTTTTCTTAAAACTATCTTTGGTATACGTAAAAATATGGGGCAATAAGATATGGAAGCTTGTAGATAGAAATTTTATAGTGTAAGCCTTAATGATGTTGGGCCTGTGTGTTTTAGCTTCTTAAGTTAATTATAAGAAGGGTTGCAAATGTACCCACCACAAAAATTATAGATAAGTAACAACTTTATAGAGCGTAAAATTTTCGATCAAAAGGGACATTTCGACACGAATCGAGAAAAATTCTATTTAATGTATATATATGTCACTTTTATAATAAGATATTTAAAATTTTTATTTGTGTGTGTATTAAAGAACGAGTTACCTCTAATATCCATTGCTTAGTAAGATCAATACAAACACTTTATCGACAAGGTAGAATTCGACGATGACTATCCTCTGAACATAAGTTAATCTAATTTCGGATAAAAATATTTTGTTGTTACGTACTTTTAAGCGTACATTATCGTAGGTAAGTTTTAGTAGGTAGGTTTTAGTACTTATTTTTTTATTAAAAACTAGCTGGCCCGGCAAACGTCGTTTTGCCATATATTTCTTATCAACATCAACATTTTCTCAACACTCTATTTCGAAATAATGATATTAATTTATAATTTAAAGCATACCCCGTTCACGCGTTGCTGTGTTAATTTTCCCATTTTATTAAATGATATTACATCGATTACATGCGGATGCAATTATACCCTTAGAATGCAATTATAAGAAAATCCTTTCTTATCGGATTCCCGGTATCTAGTGACACCCTGTATTTACCTTTCATTTGGTGTAGCCATCCGGTACCGCGTTCACCCGATAATTTGTCTTGTGGTACTCATACACTTGAAGAAAGGTGTATGGGCCTCCTGAACCACGAATTATTCCGGTAATACTTGAACAATGCCATATACACACTTTATATAGTTGACAGTTCTACATACTGCTAGTGAGAAGATATAAAGAAATGATGCTAATAGGATTTGTAACATTTGAGAAAAAAAAAAGACAAAAGTTGTTTTACAGCTAGGAACATTTTGTATTCGAAAATTAAATTGTCGTTTATAGTATTTTTCGTTACTTATATTTATTTATTATTTATAGTTTCTCACCGATTAAACCTTCCGTGAATATTTCAAGTTCAAAATTAGCAAAATCGGTCCAGCCATTCTCGAATTTTAGCGAGACTAACGAACAACAATTTTTTAAATATATAGATATTTTCGAGTTCAGTGGATGCTATGGGAAGCCGATGCTATTTATGTATATATTTGAGTTCTCTCAACTGATACCCAACAAGACATATTTAAATAAAAACATTGGAGTGTAACAAGTGTCATATTTATATTATTCCCATAAAATTTAGCCCTTGTCGCTATAATAAATCAAAAATTGTTACCTCAACAAAAGATTTTTTTAAATGAAATAATTTTAAAAAAAGTGAAACGCATCCAAGATAAATTACGTATAGTTGAAATTCGGTTAGATTAATTTTTTTATTTTGTCTTAAAATATGTTTTTATATATAATAATGTTTTTTTAATAAAATTACTAGTTAAATATATTTTAAAATTATTTCCATGTTACAAAATGTATATTTATTTTGTATTATAAGTTAGAAATATTAATTAGCACAATTAAAAATAAACAAAATACAACAAAATAATTATTTGATAAATGGTCCTTATATTTAAAGTCAATAATTACAAACAAAATAACATTTAACCACACAACCCAACTACAAACACTAGAATAAAAACACAAATAATTATCAGAGAAGGAAAATTAAATAAAGTAAATTTAAATACAGCGAAAAATATTACGATTGACAGTAAATTTGTCTAGTAAAGAATAATAAAATAAATAATTATTCACTGCTATAGTAATAATGACAGTAAATATTTTTCTAAAGACTTCAAAAATATGAATTTAAGTGTAAGCACCAAGCAGAAACATCTACGAGAGATCCTTTTTTCGAGAATTAAGAGAATCCCTTATCTAGCTTAGGTATTATAGTAGGCTTAAATGTAATAATTTTATGGTTTTATATTATCACCAAACATAAAGTGCGAAGACTATTATTTGAAAATATATTTTGCTTTCGATGGAAATGATGCTTAATGAAGATTTGATACAATTAAAAAACCGCTGTTGTTTAACTACTTTAATGTATATATATTTTCAAAAATTCAAAAGTTATTTCATTTGCTGATTTTTTATGGTTTAAAAGCTATGAGGGGACATATTAACATAGAACCATATTAATGCTTTAAAATTTAGTTTAAAATATTTTTAAGTAATATAAATTGTAATAATGTGTATGTTTTTGAAATGTAGTAATTTAGAGCTTCTGAACATAAGTTAATGTAAGATAAAAATATTTTGTTGTTACGTACTTTTAAGCGTACATTATCGTTGGTAAGTTTTAGTAGGTAGGTTTTAGTACTTATTTTTTTATTGAAACCTAGCTGGCTCGACAAACGTCGTTTTGCCATATATTTCTCCAAGTTTTTGGAGATTAAATTAAAAAAATGGTTTGCAATGCGCTTGCTTACGAATATCTATTATCCAAAATTACAGCAAAAAAAAAAAAAAAAATGAAACGGTGAAAACTTTTTCTATATGTAAAACCATTTTACAGTCAATGTATTTTTAAACAGGAAAATAATTTTATGAAATGTAAAAGTATTATTAACACCCAATAAACCAAAACTATCATTATCATCAGTTTTAAGTTAGACAGAATATAAGGGAAAATTAATTACAATAATAAATAGTTTACAATATTTATTCAATATACTCCAGATATCTAGATATCTATAGAGATACAAACATATAAACGAATTTCTATTATAGTTTAAGATCGAATTCTACAAATAAGACAAATAATATTGATAACGCCTTTAACAACAATACATAATAACCACAAATACATGTATTTATAGAATACAAAATGAGCCAGGTTATACAATATTTAATAATAGAATTTGTTCATTATTGGTTAAGAATTTTAAAAAAAATCACTCTATGAGTCCAAACATTTAGGCACTATGAAATCATCTACTAGATGTATTCAAGCTTTATCTATAATATAAAAATGAATCGTTGAATGTGTTGCTAATCACAAATCTCGAGAACAGATGAACCGATTTCGCTAACTCTTTTTAAAGAATATTCCTTGTAGTACGAGGATGGTTGTTACACAGAGAAAAATTAAACAAATTGCCTGAAGAAGTCCAAAAACAACACTTTTCTATACTACCATACAAACGATTCGTAATAATACTTAAAAGTCAATTTGAATTATAATACCATACCATAAAGTTCAATTGGTAGTGGAGAGGTTCCGGGAAGGCAAAACAATTAAGTGACAATTAAGTTTTTATACCTATAAAATAAAAATAAACTGTCAAAAACTTTGTTAAGCGCAAAAATCGGAAATGGCTGATCCAATCTAGCTATTTTTTTTTTTATATACGTTATATTTCTGCCTTTTTTTCGAATCCTTTTTAGCCAATTCGACGGAGGATTCACAGTTCGCCAAAGGTTTACAAATTTTAATCATTCTAAAATAATATTTTATAAATTTTACCGGAATGTGTATAAGACCTGTGTATTATCAGATGTGATATGGAGCCAAAATTGAAGACCAACCAGTGGGTAAAAGGGGCGAGGTACTCGGTGCCGGTGGCATCAATTAAATACAGGGTCTCCCATATCAAATACCAGGTATATATACATAAATTTCATGTAATGGGTTTCGCACTTTTTTCTGACGTACAGATAAGGCCGAAGACCGGCCTGGGGGTACCGGATGTTCCATAAAAATTCTGTGTGAAATATAGAAGTTTTGTGTCACGGGTTTCCTACAGCAAATACCGGGTGACTTACAACAAATATTGGTTGCTCCAAATTGTCACAGTAACGCGTGACCAGGTCTGCTAGTAAGTAATGTATTATCTCTTTTGAACATTAAAAAAAATTTTTCAACATCAATCTTTAGATCTCGAATTTGTATTTACAAATAGCAGAGAATTTCTGTTTTGCAAAATCAGAAAGGTTTTTTGGTACATTTAATAAACGATATGATCATGAAGTGACAAGAAAGAGTTCGTATTTCTTTTACAAAAAAAAAAAAAAAAAAAAAC
Source organism: Chrysopa pallens (assembly GCA_020423425.1). Classification (NCBI taxonomy): domain Eukaryota; kingdom Metazoa; phylum Arthropoda; class Insecta; order Neuroptera; family Chrysopidae; genus Chrysopa; species Chrysopa pallens. The sequence goes on from CM035591.1 coordinate 32,747,626, forward strand.
ATTTTAAATACTTTTGATTCTTGTGGTTGTTGCTATTAATTTTAAAGCAGTTTAGTGACAGATTTGTCATTATAAGGTTTCCTGCCTGAAGGGAAATTAGCGGTGGTGTAAAGTCTGATTATCTGATTATTTATTTATATTGTATTAGTCTTGCGAAACTTTTTAGTTAACTTAATAAGATTTTCTCACTTCTTACTTAAAAACGATAGATGCAAGAATATAGAAAGCAAACAATAGTAATATTGGATTGGTAATTATCGTAGCAAGTTTTGTTTCTTAGAATATTGTTTACAAATGCATAACAAATTTTACAAGAGTGATTCAATAGATAAATACTGGATTGTATTGAAAAAACTAACATATCCTGTATGCTAGAAATGAATTGTGGAACATGTATATAAAATCCAATAGGAACTAATTGGATTCATTGTTAATATGCAGAAATAATTACATGCTTTGGTTATAGAAAATACAACCATGTCTGTGTTCAGAATATTACAGTAAAATAAATGGTGTATACTACTAAATATTGTACATGTTACAGTCAAAGCCCTTTTAGGCTACATTTCAGCAGCGATGCATGGAGACAACACACATTTGGTGAAATTTAATATTTATTAAGACACTGTGTTACATTCAACAGTTAATACGGGCGTCAACGCAGCTATAAGTAACACCATGTAATGTAAATTGAACAAATGCTTTTAAACGTGCGTTTAAAATGTGTGCTGTATTTAGTAATGGTTGCTGTATGTTGGCAGTGTGTAAGAAGGTGGTTTACTATGATATCCGCTGAGCAAAAAGGACAAAGCGGGAGATAATCTTTCATGAAAATATAACTGTGTATCGATTTGGTGTGACCCGTCTAGACAATATGTTTACTTCTGTTGAAAGTTTTGTATTCAAATTGTGTTCACACCGTTGGTTTTGTGTGTTTCAGCTTGTTTGTACCCAGATTCCCTTACCTTTGTCATTTTTCTCTAATTTATGTTTCAAATATTTTAAATAATCATGCTTCATGATTGTCTTTAGATTCATGTTTCCATTGGATCAAGTATCGTTTGTCATGTGGTACGCTATTTCATTTCCAATTATACCAATGTGTACTGGAATTCAATTGAAAGTGAAAGAGATGTCTCTTGATGATAGTTCTTCAAATAAGGTAAATCGAACATTATAAATCATGTTTTCCTTATTATTATAAGGATTGCGTAAAGCCGCAATTGAAATTGTTAATTTTAAGAAAATAGTAATTTAATAAATTGCAAGCATTCCTTAAAAGCTCTGAGGTGTACGAGCTACATATTCTGCTTAATTGAAATGTTTTATGGACGTCATCGATTAGAAAAGCACAACCTATTGAGTTGAAATTTCTGGAACTACCTATGTAAATGAATTCATAGTTTTGTAGGTTGTTTGAGATTTTTTGGCAAAGTTTATGTATTCTCAGTTATCAAAAGTGTTACTTTAGTCGTAATTAAATCGATTGCTGTAAGTTTATATTGAACAGTTGAGTGAAAATATGAGTTTATAATCTAGAATAACATTAGACTTATTTGAAAAATATTGGAAAAAAAAGTACCCACTATATTTATAGATAAATGTTTTAAGCGGTTAAGAGCTTTAACTATAACATATACATAACCACCACATAATAGCAGCAAGCAATGTTATTAATATTATTTATCCTTAAGAATTTTCATTTCATTAGTTTCCACTTGTTATTTTAATTTTCCAACCCTTTGGTTTTGTTAATAATGATTTTCACAAAAAGGTATATCTTTATCGTAGTAAATATGTATATTTCATGCATATATCTATGAGTACACTTATACTATTTTATGTCATTTGAATTTTAAAATTTGTTCCGTAGAGGCTCAGCAAACTAAGTGAAGAAAACATGATCTTGCTTCAAAGGTCTTAATAATCACTACAACGAATTCCATATTTACCAATTTCGTTCACGATTTCTACATACAAAAACATAAATTATGCCAACGTAAGCTTTCTACTAATTTACATACATTTCAAAATGCAGAATAGAATGCAAAGATATTCACATTTCTTATTACTTTTGTGCAATGTCGTAAGTATACAGTAATATAATTTATTCTGAAAATTTATGTTACCAATATAACTGTGAGGTTCTGTTCAAGCAACGGATTCACAAATTCGATAGTAATGGGCTAGTTGCAATCATAAAAATAACAATATATAAAACGATTTATTTATGATAGCTTATAAAATAAAACATCCAAATTTATTGATTATTAATAATTGATAAAACATGGTAAAAAAAAATATTTTTATGTACACTTCCTTAATTTTTTTTATACACATGTGCAAAGAATGAAAGTTGAGATTGCACAATGATAGAAAATATGTAACAAAATGAGATACGTCGATTTGTTAGTTTTGTATTACGACTTTTTTTCAAGTAATTACAACATCATAAGTGGGACGTAATTTTGATTTTGTATAATTTTGAAAATGGTGGGTGCGTTTTGAGGTAGTTCTAATAAATTAAATTTTTAAAAACATACTTATTCATGACTTTCTTTTATTCACGTTTATTCACGAAAATGAATATCAGTCCATATAGAAATTTTTCGAAAATGATTTATTATTGGAAATGCTCGTTATATTCACATTTATTACGGATTATAATCATCAACTAATCACAAGATTGGAACCCACATGGTTTGCATTTAGATATGTTTTTTGAAAACAAACGTTTGAAGTTAATTAAAAAACAAACAAAACAATTCTGAATTAGTTTAGGTAAATATAAATTAAATTATTTAATTAATTTTATGATAAATTAAAACTTACAAAATCGGTGGATTTGATATCCAAATTCTTACCTGAAACAAAAAAAAACTTTAAAATAAAAATGGTAAAAGTAGTAAGAACAGTTGATAATAAAAAAAAAAAACAGATTTCTTGGTTCTAACTAAACGGAGATCTGAATAAGTTTAATTTCTTAAAAATATGGATGTTCAAAAATATTGTCTAAACAAAGAAGAAATAATAAAATAAAAAAACAGTAGACTCATCATTATCAATTGTTCCATACCGTACATGCATTTAATTACAATGTAAATATGATATTATTGACGTCATAAATTAGTGATTACATATAAACCTTCATTTTGCAAGATCTGTAGAAAATAATAATTAAGAGCTTATAACTTCGTCGTCTCAATTTTAATTGAATTTTCGAATTTTGTAATGCTATTATGTCAAGTTTCGCATTTTGATTAGTTAAATAACTAAATCAGTATCAATAATATCCAATTACAAAAAAAGTCAAAAAATACAGATATTTTAATTTTATTATTATTAATTTTATAATTATTATTATTTTAATTATTATTATTTTCTCAATAGTGAATAGTAAGCGAAGTGTTTCGCAACATTCATTTTGTGACAATAATATTTTTCCATACAAGGTTCTCCATTCGATGTTTATAAAATAATTACTCGTTTTCATAGCTCTGAATCTAAATTACTGATTCCATAACTAATAGTGATTCAAAATGAAATGAGATCGACCGGGAATGAATGTATGTATAAACTCATATCTAGATTGCATTCTATACGCCATACAACACATGTCTAATACCGTTATATTTATCAGTAACGAAGTAATATAATTTGGTTAATATAATTTTATATATCATCATGATTAACTTTGTGCTTAAAATAAAATAAACATGTAAATTTATTGGAATGATGTTTTTGTTTGCTTGTCTTTCATTATAAAGGTAATGTAATTTATTTTAATTTCAGGAATGCATTTTAATTCAATTTTAATTAAATGCAGCAAATTATCATTTGGATTTTACGTGTACTTTATATTAATGTATTATACGTTATTTTGAATAATTGTACTCTACTTATTTTGAACAGAATAGTGTTCGTAAATATACACCATTTCGTCTAGTTTGATCTTTTAAAGCATTCATTTGACGTAAATCTGCATGGCGGTCAATCAGTTTTTCTGTGACTCAATCAGGCGAACGCAAATATCTCCAAAACTTCTGAACGAATATTTATAAATTTTCCTTAAACTTTAAATTGTCATAATTTTTAATGAAAAATAAAAATTTGACCAGAAAAACTCAAAATAATTTAGCCGGTGTACTGCCACAGTAAGTTTGATTAGGTGATTAAGATGTGGTAGATGATGTCAATTGTTAGCACTGTGTTTTACGTAATTGTTTAATTATATAATATAATGTTTATAGTATATTTTAGAGGGCAGTGAAAAATCAAAGAAATTGTTCAATTAACGATTTGAAATTACAAATGATTTTTACCATTCTTATTGATAACCAAACAATCCCAAACGGAAAATTATATGAATATCAAGAATCAAAATCACTGTTGTCTTTTTCTCAAAAGAATTTTAATCTGGCTTATTGTCGTTGAATGAATAAGGTTCTGCAGTTTTACGTGGAAAAGAGAAAAGCTTAGAAGGCAAAAATTAAGAAACAAATCAGTTCCGAGAATTTCAAAAATAACGCATTAAGAGTATAAAGTTTTATGTGTGACAAATTTGTAGTTATAGAAAAATTCCGACGGCAACACTTTATAAAACGAAAAAATCCATTGATTGGCGGTGATATTTGCATACTTTTTTGAGATGATATTCGCATACTTAATAAGCGATAAACTAATGAAAGATCTGTTATTAGAAATATGAAAATTTGTAGAATATATTAACTAGAAATTAATTAAAATTAATAAATTAGAATTCAGCGGAAGCATGCCAGCCATTAGGATGTAGACCCAGGTTGTGGAAGTCAATAATCCCACCCAAATTTTGTTGGTTATTTAACTTCTAGATGTCAATCAACGCAAAAGAAAGCAATGATAAATTCTTTGTTTTATAGATTTTAGTTTAAAATTAGAAATAATTGTTAATTGCATAGTGTTCCGGCTGCAATTTAAATTTTTTGCTGATAATTGCAAGCGAATATTTGTTACTTACGGCTATGGGAGCGTAGAATTACAAATTCAATTGTAGCTAATATAAAAGACATTTTTAAAACTAAAAATTTTTTTTCAAAATTATTATTATTATTTTGAAAACAGACCCAAAATGAAATTTTCACATAATAATTATCTTTTATGACATCATTAGTATATACTCGTACTAGTATGATAATTAAAAATAATGAATGAATGAGATGCAGTATGCATAAATTTTTTTTAATTAACACTTTTTATTTTAATAACTATATGCAAGTACATTGGAATCGGTTAACTGGTTGTCATATAATAATCATTTTTTTAAATTTTTATGCTGATCATGAAGATAGAACAGTAATAAGTATAACGAAAGTGCAATGAAATTAATTTTTTACTGTTTAAGTAGTGTAAAATAGTCATTATCACAATATTGTTTCATACAATTATCCATCTATGTAAAATTGTTACTCTTGGTCCTATGTATCTATAAGAAACTGAATGGCATATATCAAAGCAGAGAAAACAACGCTGAGTCTAGAATCTTGAACTAAGAAAGGATTTTTAGAAATTTAAAAGATTGAAATTCAGACCAGAGGGTTCTGTTATAGCAAAGCTTAACTTAAAAGAGAAATTTTTGAAATTAAATCCAAAAGAGCTAATAAAAGGTTTTTAATTTTGAAATTTCGATCAAGATTTAACTCAGAATGTTAAATGAAAATCTGATATGTTTTTTCTTTTCCACTTCACAAAAAGTAAATTTAAACAACAAAACATTTACTATAATACATATTTAAAATACATTTTTACACAAAAAATTATTAACAAAAAAATTAATAATAATAAAAATTAACTTAACTTAATCAAGTAAACTTTTACAGGGGAAATTTATACAAAGGTACATTAAGATGAATGTCAAGCCATGTTGTGTCGGACACTTTAGTTATACATTCAAATCACAATTTTCCAGAAACTTAAATATGTGCTGCACTGCTTTGAAATTTGAATAGGCAAATACGGAGTTAATGTCCGATGGAAGACAGGTCTTATCTTTTATCAAGCAGGTGAGCAACTTATTATTTATAATTTCCAAATAACGGACACTTCACCTCCACATGATTCAATGTATTGGCTGGATAGCCACAGTTAAAATGTGGGTGTTGAATAATTTTAATTTTGTGAATTGAGCTGTTTAGACTATATTGCCCAGCGCGACATCTCTGGGCAATATAGTCTGTGACGATTTGCTCCCTTATATATTTACTAGCGTCAAACGAAGGCGTATATTTTTGATTGTTGTATATTTGAAAATCTGTACTGTTATTATTTTCGATGCCGATATGGGAAAGTATCCAAACAATTTTTATATTTGTTTGAAATTAATTGTTTTTAAAACTTTATTTTTAATTTCTAAAATAAGTTAATTTTAACTGACAGATTTGTAATTTTAGAGACTGAAGGCAACTCAATGAATCTGAAAATATTAGGAATATTTTGTTTTGGTTCCTAGTTGCAATATCGACGACATCATTAATTAATTTTTATGCATTCAGCTGTATAAATTGAGGAAAATTTCATAATACATCCAAATATATTTAGATTTAGCTCAGCGTATACACTATTCCTATTCATGCTATTCCTATTTTTTTTTTCAGCATTCTTGCTGCCATTCGTAAAATATGGATTGTTTTTCTGAAATCCGTAAAAATGTTTTCGAAGGCTGATGAGATCTATTTTAACATTTTAAAAAATTGGTTTAAAAGGGCAGTTATAAATGGGATAAGTACGGTCTGTTTTTATCGCAATCTTTTAAGTTTGTACTTTTTTACGAACGGTTAGCAAATTTTGAAAAAAAATGTGTCATTGTGGCAAAAGAAATGGCATTATTATAAAATTTTCATATAGAAGCATTCTATGTTCTATAGAGAGAACCTTTATTTCTGCAAGAACCACGATGTTCGGCGTAGTATATCTAAGACGAAATGCTAATTTAGGGCTCTATTTTGTATTCTTATTATTATTATTATTGTATATTTATATTATTTTGGATGGAAGAAGAAAGACCGTAATCAATTATCACTCAGACAAAAGACTTGTAAAAGGAAATCATGCAGCGTATTGTGATGAGATCCCTGATAATTGTGTTACAATGTGCTATGAAAAGATTTTTTCATATTCAAAAACTAAAAGTAAAGAATTGGTTCAAATTTGTAAGTTTCAAAATTACAACTGAGTTAGGCGGATTGAAATTTTAACAGAGGATCCTGTTTTAACGTAAACAAACATTAAGAGGTAAAAAAATTAATTATTTTCAATTAGTAAAAACAACGTTTGAATGTTTGTCAAGTTTTTTATTTTTACACATTTTTTATTTTCAGTCAACTCAAAGCTTCAATAAAACATTTTTGAATATATAAATATTTTAATATACCACTATACTGTCATAATTACTGAGAATTCAACGTACCCGTATTTAATAAAAATATTTGTTATTTCTTCGTTAGTAAAGGTGTTTTCTTTGAAGCTACTGAACCAATTCTTACAATTCTGTCTTCAATAGAATACATTATTTCTTTAACATAAAAATTAAATTCAGTATTTCTAAATCAAGTCAGAAAAAGCTTTGTTTTGCCTTTTAATCAGCGTATGTTGCCCGATAGGTATGCTTTGAAGATACGTATAAATGGTGTACTTCGAAAATATAAAAATTTCTCCACAATCTAGTTCAAATTCACCTCACAAATATAGTTATCAAACATATATTATATTACAAGTGAATTTTAGTGCATTTTAATAATGTCAATGATTAAATTCAGCATAATCACTCTCACTCAAATTTTGAGTAAACGTAAGTAAGTTTTGAAACTGTATTGTATTTAGAAAGATAGCAACTTAAAATTCAAAGCTACAGAAACTTTGAAAGAATCTTTCTAATTCGAAAGATTATTTACACTATTGCAAGAAAAGTACACGCCGAAATATAATGATATTCGTCTCGGTGGACCTTAAAACCAATTTTTATATGTTTACATAATTTTTGGACTGCATGATGGTTGACTGATTCTGACTTTGATATTTTTCACATCAAAATATGAAACTAGTCTTAATACCAAAAACAAAAATTCGAATATTAAATTAAAATTGATTCAACAGCAAACAATTTTAATGCTCTTAAAGAATATTTTCTATGTGTCTTTTGCAATACAATATCTAATCTATATAAAGATTTATATGGATAATGTATTTAATATTCTTTGTTGAATTAATAATTTTGAACGTTCAAGTTTTTATTTATTTTTAAAGGTTTTATAAGACATTATGTCTGTTTCGTGTTCGCAAAATTAAGACGCTGTTCTTACTAAAGTGTAGAAAATTTTTTGTCAAAATACTTATTAAATCTCAAATTTTATTACTTTTTATTAATTAATATAATTCAGCTCTACGGAATGAAATATTAGTGAGATGTGGTGCTGTTGCACAAATATGGTAAATACCATGTTAATTTTATGATTTGATCGGATATTAATAAAATAAATTGTTTAAATTTCAAAAATATAATTTATACTTCTTTCTTTACACTGATTGTTTTAAAAAACTTTTTTCAGGTTGGGTTCTTCATTTTGAACAACTTACAAAATAATTTCCGAAATTATAACCATCCAACAAATGAACATAGGCACTGATGTTTTAGAGTTGATTCAGTGATGAGAACACGACCTTTTTTTAATTAAATTGTGGTCACAAATACACAATAATATCAACTTAATTATATTTTATTTAAGAGAAAATTTCATCTAAAAATACCTTTTTCTTAATAGAATATAAAATATATACACATGACAAACAATGGCAAAGAAATTGCAAAATGGTTGAATAATTTTCAATAATTAAATGTTTTTATTTATTCCAAATATTAAAACAAAACATGAAAACAATGAGTTGAATATTTTAATGTTGTTTAAATTTGGTGAGAATATTATTACGAATGAAAAAATCGTTTTGAAAAGTTTAGGGCATACAGTTGGAACTATGATTGGAATAAGCTGAATATATTTTGTTTCTCATGTACTTTATCAAATCATGAAATCCAATTTACTTTATCAAATCATGAAAATGACCAAATTTTTATTTGTGTTAAACATATATTCTTTAGATTTTGATTAGTTAAACCAAACTATGTTTAATTTGAAATTAATTTTATGAATTTATTCGTGATACTGATCGAACTTGCAAACAATATTTCTCTAGCCCATTTCGGAGGAAGGACATTTAAATTTTGTAATAAGAGTGTATGAAAAATAAATTATGAATAATATTCTTGAAGTCCAAGATAAACAAACATTTTAAATAAAGAAATTCGACTTAAAAAAAGACTTTAAATGAAACACGTTTCAAGCTAATAAGCAATTCTTTGTTAAATATTCTTTCTATAGGATTTAGAAATTTTTTTGTCGTAGATATTTCCGTAAATTTCTTATATTTAATATCTATATATACCCCCCCCCCATCTATAGTTTGTAATATAATTTGAAAATCTAGATAAAACTACATTTACACATGCGAAAACTGTTAAGCTTAAATTAATTTTTATTGTAGGTAATCGGGAATTCCTAAAATTAATTTTACTTGGCCAAATAGAGTAACATCCAGCGATAAATAATTGAAATTTTAAAAAATAATCACCATTTTAGAGTTTTAAAAGAATGAGAAATATCTCACTTAAAAAAAAAAAAAAAATTGAATGTATTTTCAGACCGGTATAGTGAGATATTTCTCATTCCTGAAAATATTTATAATGTGATCATTGTTCAATAATTGATCACTAGATGGAACTCCATTTGGCTCAGTAAGAATAATATGCAGGATGTTTCAAAAAAAATGTTCTCACACTTTAACTTTCGCTTATATGCTGTTATCATCGCGATGTACGAGTTCACGTTACTACAGCATTTCCTGACAAGGATTGAACGAAGAGGTATTATTGAATACTTTGCGCGTTCTCCAGACCTCAGACCCGTGGACTTCTGTTTGTGGGCTCTCACAGACAAACTTTACCGCACAAGACCAAGAAAAATTGATTTATTGAAACCGGAGATGGAAATACAATCTTGCGATATTCCTCATTACCTATTTCGTCATGTTTGCGAATCTGTTATGGCGAATTATCAGGGTTATCTGAATAATAATGGTCATCAATTTGAACATTTACGAAAATAATTCAGCGAATTTATGAACATGATTCTTGCTTATAAATGATATTTTTCTCGTTATTTGAAGTTTAAGTACATTTTTTTAAGACATCCTTTATTGTAAATAAATACTTCTCTTATCAATAAACTTTATGTGGGAGCATATTAAAAAATTTCCACTCTTTTTATTTCGAAAATAATAAATACAATAAACTTATAAAATGTTTATATTATAATATTAAGTATGAAAGGCGATTCGTTTAAGGGTGAATTGTTTATACATTAAAACATTTGTAAAGTACAGAAATATTTTGAAGAAAACACATAGTGGTAAGCAGGGTTTATTATTCAGACGGTCTGATGAGTTTTTGAATTTTTCTTGAATTAATTCAAAAGATAGAAATACAGGACGTCAAAACAAAACTTTTGTCAATTATATTGTAAAAGCTATAACAATATTCAAAAGTTTTCAGCTTCTCGAAAAACGCTTAAAATTTGGAGGGACAACGAAGCGACACGTTGTTAATAGTGAATTCCCATACTTGAGTGACCAAATAACATATGGAATATCGGAACGATGAGAAAAGCTTATTTGCAGAATAAACTTCTCTTTCGTAGACTCGATAATACATTATTATCTGTCAACAAGGCGTATAAAGGCCTAAGTATCTTTAAATCTGTTGAAAAAAAACAAATAGTATGGATGTTTTAATTAAAAATTCATTAGTCTCGATGCCCATATCAAATATATATATATATATATATATATATAAATCAATTGCTGTTCGTTAGTCTCGCTAAAACTCAAGAATGGCTGGATCGATTTTGTTATTTTTTGAAATATTTGTGGAAGTTCAAGGAAGGTTTAAACGGTCAGAAACATAAATAATAAATAACGGAAAATACTATAAACGACAATTTAATTTTCCAATACAAAATGTTCCTAGCAGTGAAACATCTTTTTTTTTCTCACATGTTACAAATCCTTTTAGCATCATTTCCATAGAAACCAAAATCTAAAATTGAAATTCAAAATAAAACTTCTTTATCTCTTCTCACTAGCAGTATGATGAACTGTCAACTATATAAAGTGTGTTCAAGTATTACTGGAATCATTCGTGATTCAGGAGTTCCATTTATCTTTCATCAAGTGTATGAGTACCACAGCACAAATTATCGGGTGAACGCGGTACCGGGTGAACTCCACCAAATACCAGGTAAATATCGGGTGCATATAATGTACGTATCAATAAAATGAGAAAATTAACACAGCAACCAATAAACCGGGCGGGTCTGCTTTAAAATATAAATTAATATCATTATTTATTCTGATTTGCCTAAGTTTGTCATTATTTAGAAATAAAGTGTTGAGAATATGTTGTTATACTTAGAAAATGTTGATGTTGATTAGAAATATATGGCAAAACGACGTTTGCCGTGCCAGCTAGTCATTGATAAATATACTTCTAAATATTAGTATATGTGGCTTAATTATGATTAGTGTAGGAATTTTTTCCTCATTCAAGAATTCTGATCACCGTTTTCTTTTTCGTAAAATTTTTTATGGCTTACGGATATCTGTTTATTTGTTATTACTTTGGGAAAAGAATCAAATACCATTTTGACTAATATATGCCACAAACGAATTTTCCTTTATCCGACATCATTAAAATTACTATTTTTCATAATTTTCAGATAATCTGCCACCTGATATCTAGTTTTATCAAGTAGTAGATAAAGAGTTACATTTTTAACTGAATGATAATTTCTACAACAAACAAAAAAACGAATGCTTATCAATCTGTAGCTTGTGGAGACAATCAAAAATTTTACTGGGTCCAAAAATGAAAACGGCCAACATTATAAAATTTTTGCAAGAGGAACAGGTTTTTATACTAATCATAATTTTGCCTCGAGAAAATTTTTAGAATTATGTTTATCATTGATTTGATATTATTGTGTGTACCCAGCCTACATATTAATCAAAAAAAAATATCTTGTCCTGAAATGTTTTGTTAAACTATCAATAATTATTTTAGAGGCTCTATTATTTTAGAGACATTTCTTTCACAATTTAAAGTCAACCAAGACGCGTGAAATATCAATCAAGATGCACTTTTGAAAAGATCTTGAATATCCCTAATTTCTAAACTACTAATTACAAAAAAAAGTTAATAAATCAAGATTTTTGTAGATTTGTTACCATTTCATATTATTTGCTTTGAAATAATACTAATTCAACAGGAATGTTTTCAAATAGAAAAGGATCACCCGATACACAACTTTGTTATTAAAATCGGCTTTCGGAACAGAGGTAAAAATGTTCTATTTTTCTACTTGTATTCGGTCAAGGATATTTTCCTTTGCTTATATTTCTTCTAATCCTTTTCTAGTACTTTAAATCAGTTATTTTTTTCACCATTTATTATACCACGGGCAATTGAGACTGAATTCATCCTGACTTTTCAATTCCATAAAAAAGGCCAGAATGTACAGGTGGAAAATAAAAAATGTTTGTTTTATTTTAATTACAATTAAAGTAAAAAATATTTCAGTTTTTACTCAGAAATTCGTGTAAATAATTTTCATGAGACATATTGGTTTTTTAATATAAATCGTTTAATTTCTTGCCTGAACGAGTCTATGATAATATTTTGTAAATAATTCGAGCCTTAATAAATGTTATTTTAAATTAATTAACTAATAACTAGAAATATTAAAGAAAACAATCGAATAATTTATTTCTACAAAGTTTCCTTTGTTGATAATACTATTTTGAAGGTCTTTTTACGAACTTTTTCAGATAAGAGCCTTACTAAATTATTTTTAGTTTTTATACTCGACATACATAATATATTAGAGTAAATAGAGTAAATATTGACTACACAAATAAAATTTTTGTATAGGTGTCATAGAAACACCTAAGTCCAGCGAGAAGATTGGTGACGTATTCTAATCATAAAAAGTGAGTTTAAGTTCGAGAATGATAAAAATCGGTCTATTGGGTCCAATGGATCTTTGACCCAACCTTTACCTTTTAAACTATAAAAGATAGAAGAAAAGTACAAATAAACAAAAAATGTTTTTGAAACATACAACTTTTGTTTGAAACATTTTTTCGTAAAATGATTGAGTTCACCACAAATTTACCCTGAATTGGGCTAATTAACATATATAGGCTACAACAATACATATTATTATTATACATGCATACATATATAATGGTATAGATTGGGTATTTTACGAATGTTATCTAAAAATAGCCCAAACAATGATATTTATGTCCATAAACAATTAACTCTGTTAGTTTATACCTTCACTTGTTTTTATTAAGTATTATTTTGGCAGAAATAAAGTCGAATCAATATCCTTATAAGCTGATATAAGTCGATAATGTCATATGTGATATTTTTTCAAGAACACATATCGCGTTTTATAAATTTTAAAAAGTCTTTATTCTCAAAATTATGATATTTTAGTTAATTTTACAATACATTAAAATACCGCATCCAAAATTCAAGTATTCGGAATTACAGTTCTTTTGGTGCAGTTTTGTACAACTTTTTGTTTTAAATTTACCCATAGTTAATAAGCTTATAGAGGAAGATAGTTTTCATTTATTATCCACATTTTCTATATTGCTTGTACTATTATTTACAACAACAAAATATATAAACTTTGTTTTTTCGTTTAGATAGAGAAAAATTGTAAAAGATTTTTAAAGAAAAACTTACATACTTGTGTATATGTATGTGTATTTATGTTTAGAGAATTTTCAAGCAGTTAATCCCTTATAGCTACACAACAGAACAACCCTCTTGAACAGGTGAAAATGAAAAATTGGGTATTTTAAGAGCATGTATTGTTTAACAAATGTAGTTTTATGTTATAAACAGTAATTTGATTTTTTTTGTTGTTCTCGTTTGTGTTTTGTGGATTCTTTCGGAAGAAAAAAATAATGAAAATTGTTGTAAGATACGCATATGACTAGTCGCACATGATAAGAATTTCTGGTCAGAAAATCTTATTCTGTGCGCATACATACGATACTGTCTGAAGTAAATCAAAATTTCTTATACGAATTTCATATTGGACTACGGTCTGATGATGTGCGTTGGCCATCCGATTTTTTGATCACACAAATTTTTTTTTGTGCGCCCTTCCTATCAATTCAATTGGTATATACTTTACATAATGTCAACAAATGAATAATTCACAAATGTCAAAAGAAGTATAAATTATTTCTTTTATATTTTATTTTATCAGGATTATTCTATTACATTATAGCTCTTTAATTTAATAAGAAGTATTGTATAACAACCTCTTGCTTAATTTGACATAAAAGTGTTACAATGCTACAGCACAATAATTTAATCCGATAATTATATTTTTCGACTGTGAGTGTGTACAACGGGTAAGGTAAGTGAAAACCATCGTATGTTCAAGGTTTAATTTATTTATTAAGTAAGAAATTATCAATTAAAACACCCGACTTAATTTTTAAATTATTTTATTCAATCGTCTGATGAAAAATAATATTTTTGTATCGTTGGGTAGTTACAGTCTAAAGAATAATGCATTTTGTATAAACATTTTAAAAAACGACCATTTGAAATTAAATTACCGCGTGTACATGTACCTAGAAGACACGTGTGCTTATTACTTTTTCAGATACTTAAACGAAGAAATTTATTTGTTATTTATATATTACTAATAAAATAATAATGGAGTTAAACCTCCGTTTTTGACACGTACACATCTATAATAGATGGCACACACATCATTAATTTTAATGAATAATTATTTTAAACTAAGAATTCAAACGGTAAGGTGTGTCTTTACATGCTCGGCCACTAACTCTATAATCTTCAATTTTCTAACAATCGTTTTTCGATTTATTTATTATAAATTATGAGTACTTTGTTTCTTTTATATTTACATTGAAAAAATCTAGGTATTCAATTCTAACTCGACCAACAAAAGGTTAATGAGACGAATGTCTAACTAACTGAATCCACCTAAATTCTTTATTTTCTTAAGATTAAATTTTATTAAAACTGAATAACTGATAATTTTGAAGTCTAAACTTTTTATTACCTAAAAATAATTTAGTGCTTCCTATTATCTACACGACACTAGATAAAAAAATTCATTTGGAATATAAATTACAAAACAATCAGAAATAAAAATGAAAACTCCACCCATAGCATTATAATCTTATAAATAAACAAAGATTAGATAGATTTATATTATCGATATATATTATATATAAATTTTTTGTTATTATATCAATACTCAATACTACATAGTATTCGAGTAGTATTTTTTTGGGATCAAAATCGTAAAAATGGTTATAAAAAAATATACCCATTACGATAATCCAATAGGTTGAAGGATAGTTATTATATGATATGGCCTCTTTCTTATTTATACATAGATACTTATCATGTTGTATATATAGAAACAATTACAGTCAAACTTCAGTCAGCACTGTATAAAAAGATATGCTAGCATTGTTCGTTTAAATCAAGTCCATGATGTTATTTTAAACAAAGAACTATTTGATTTTTTTACCTGCAAAGCTTATTTTATCTTAACCAAAATCTAATGTTATCTTAACCTAAATTGTTCAAACTAATTTTCTTCTAGTTCTCAATATTCGAATGATCTCAAATTAAAGAGACAGTGTAAGAAATGATGGCAATACAACAATACGGGGCTATCTACTTGATATTATAGCGTAATAAAAATAAATAAAAAAATCGATTCAAAATAAAAATTCGAATAGTGAAAGGTACGGCAAGATTATTTTTGGGAACATGGTTTTTAGTTTCTAAATTAAATATAGTTTTAAAAATATAAAAAGTAAATATTTTATAATAAAACCTTTGTTTTAAGACAATCAAAAATATTCATTTCTATTATAAATTTAAACCCACTTATGTATAGTATTTCTTTAGAGACTAGGAATCTACATGGGATTTAAAACCAAATATAAATTGTTTTTATCTTTTAAGATTGTTTTAAACATATATTACATTTAAAAAAAAAAAAAAGATTTATTTAAAAATTTTTGTCTAAATTTATGTGGCCCATATTACATATATTCATAATTTCATAATTTGTTTCTCTAGAAAACATTAAAGACATTAACCAAACTAGAATCACCAAATTAGCCCATTTTTGTCTGCCCGTTTGTCCAACGCCAATATAATAACAACACGTAAACAGAAAGTAAGCTGAAACTTTGATGGCAAATATGGACGTAAACCGTGAAAGAGCAAAGACGATCATCTAGGTCTCATGATCTCATGTTTAAAACCACAAGAGGATATGTATATTATCAAAAAAAAAACTCGGGGATTTTTTGAATAAATTTCGATTTTTCAACCCGATTTCCTAGATCAAAATATGTTATATTTTATAAATACATATTTCGTCTACAAGTTAATAATAAATCAGTATGATTAGGTTAAATGAAATAATTCTCCTGTGCAGACCGTCACCAAATTATCAATGAGCCACATCTGGGAGAAATAATAGCATTAGCTAATTCATACTGCTGATGACTATTTTGTAGTCAGAATTCATATTTATAATATACAAAAAATATTAATCAAGGAAATTAGAACAAAAAATCGAAATTTAAACAAGGAGATAAATTTAAAACAATAGTTTATTAAAACAATTAACTTTTATGTTAAATATTTTTTTGTAAACTGTATAGATTCGTTACAAGCTCGAATTCAGATAATTACGCCATACATTTTTATAAAAAATATTAGCATTATACTTTTTATAACTGTAGAGATTATGTATTCCTTGTTAATAACAATAAATAGCTCAGAACTTAATATGAGGTCATATTTAAGGTATTTAAACAATTAACAGTATAAGTGGTTGTCTTCACTTTTTGAACGAAATTTTATAACAGTAAAATATTTGAATAAAATTATTAACATTACATATATCAAAGCAAACAAAACGGTCATATCTAGATTTTGTAAAAAATTAAATAAAACGGCCTTTTAAATAACTTAAATTTTTAACATTCTAATATCAAAACAAAATAGCTGGCCATCATAATAAAATTGTTTGATTCAAAATTCATTAAGAAAATCGTTCAACAACTAAGGTGCGCTCAATGTTTTGTTTATAAATACTTCTTATAAAGTGCGAGATTTCAGGTAATTACTCAAAATAGTCATTTCATCCGAACAGAAACTCCACTTAGATTAGTTGAATTTTTTGTTCCAATATTTAAGCTGTTGTTGATGTATGAGGATCAACATACTCTATTATGCAAAAGGTTTTTCTGTATTCGGAGAATAAGAAAAATTTTTATCAGCATTTTTCTTTCATTCAATATCTATACATATACATGCCGAATAACAACAAAATTGTATGCTACAGGAACACACTAATCTCAAATTCAGGATATCAACAGTATATATGACGGGGATATCACACTCTACTTTCTAAACTGAATTATATTTGGTCAAAATCAAACACAACACCTTCTTTTAGCTTTTTAAGTTAAGAAGAAATGTATCTGTGAACAAAACAGTAACTAACCATTCAATAAGACCCTGAATTTGAAAACAGAATAATAAACAGAGATATTCTTATATTTATTTATATTATACAAAATAATTTTATTTCCTTCTATTTTGTTCCCTTTCTTTAAGGCTAAAGGCGATTTAACACTATTTTACTACTGTTTGGGTAGAAAGAATGAAACCTATATCTTAAAAAGTAAATGGAGTGATATTATTGTATGTTTTTATTCATTTATACGAGTTTTTTTTCGATTACCCTTGAGCGTTAACAACAGTTATAATTTTTATTTATATATTAGTAGTCTAAAGGCATTTTTTGAAATTTTTAGAAAATATGTTAAGAAATTTATTTAGAAAAATAATAAAAATATATTATTTATTATTCATTGAAGCATAGTTTAGCTTAGTTCGTACATTTTACGTTACTTTCTTTACTTGGAATTAATTTAAAAATTGCTTATTATGTGAACTATAATGATTTACATAAAGGTATTTAGTGTTATAATAAAGTTTGAAATAAAAATAATTCGATTCATTGCGACAATTGATAAATAGAAGAAATTGTAGTTCACTTTAAATTTTCACATTGATATTTTACGTCCTCACGAAGATCGTGTTTTATATCAAATCTTCATTTAGTAAATATATCAAATCTTCATTTAGTATCATTTCCATCGAAACCAGAATCACTAAATTTGAAATAATAACAAAAAAAAAAGATATAAGTAATACCCGATAAAGATTCATTACTTCATAAAAAAATGGTATTTTAAAAATTTTTAATGTGCATATATATATAAATAATTTGCTGTTCGTGAGTCTCGCTAAAAGTCGAGAATGGCTGGATCGATTTTTCCAATTGATCTTGAAATATTTGTGGAAGTTAATGGAAGATTTAAACGGTCTGAAACATAAATAATAAGTAACGAAAAATACTATAAACGACAATTTAATTTTTTTTCTCACATGTTACAATTCCTATTAGCATCATTTCCATAGAAACCAAAAATAAAAATAATTAAATTTGAAATTCAAAATAAACTTCTATATCTCATCTCATTAGCAGTATGTTGAACTATCAACTATGTAAAGTGTGCATATCGCATGGGTCAAGTATTATCGGAATCATTCGTGGTTCAGGAGTTCCATTTATCTTTCATCAAGTGTATGCACAAATTATCGGGTGAACGCGGTACCGGGTTTACCCCAGCAAATATCGGATAAATATCGGATGTATATAATGTACCGGATGCACACTAAATGCCGGGATTTCGATAAAAAAGCATTTTCTGAAATTATACCACTAAGGGTAGAATTGCATTCGCATATAATCGATGTAATATCATTTAATAAAATGGGAAAATTAACACAGCAACCAATGAACCGGGCTTCGTCTGCTTTAAAATATAAATTCATATCATTATTTATGCTGATTTGCCTCAGCGTTTCATTATTTAGAAATAGAGTGTTGAGAATATGTTGTTATACTTAGAAAATGTTGATGTTGTTTAGAAATATATGGCAAAACAACTAGCTTGCCGAGCTAGCTAGTGTAACATAAAAAGTTGTAAGTTCTCACTTCTGTCGGTAGTAACAATGAATGTGTATTTTTTAAAAATTATATAATTATATTTAGATTTTACGAGAATTTTTTTGAAAATATATATACATTTTATAATAAAGATTGTAATGAAATGCAATAATTGTTATTTAACAACGTAATTAAACATGTCAATTTTATTATACACGTAGCTTTGACAATGATAAAAATCAACATCCTTCCAATTTTTCGTAACAACTTGTTCAAGTTATATATTTGCTTTGTTTTTGTTCAATTTTTATAAAAGTATGTACCTGTACTATGTATTCGTTTGACTTGTAAACAAATTTTCAAATAATAAAACTAGACTTTATTAAAATTTTCAGGAACATTATGTTTTCGTTTATTAGTTCGTTAACAGTTAGCGGTAGACAGCGTGTAATAAAGTACAAAAGTTTTCGATACGTTGTAAACAAAGTAAACTTTAGTCTATATATCATAGGGCTTAGTTATGTTACTAGTAATATACAAACGCATTTTATTATACAGAAACAAATCCCCTCTTTCTTCTCATTCTCCTAAATGTACCAAAAGGCGTAAAAGAAAATTCACACCATAGTAGATGCGTCATCTTAAAGAATTGTTTACAGCATAATGTATAATAATAGCCACATTTAATAGTGTACCAATTTGTCCTCACCATTTTAACACAAATATAGATTTCTTAAATGAGAAACTATATTTTTATATTCGACTGATATATGCTTATATATGGGTATATTAAACTAAACCTAAAGTTTGTAACACCTAAGGAAATAACTAAGCTTATAAAAATTAATACTGCGGATGTTCATTAAGGCGAGTTAAAATCAATTGGGCGGAATTCATCCAGGATTCAAATCATAAGAGATAGAAGAAAATTGCAAATACACAATATATTTTTTTCTTCAAAACAAACTGCAGGTATTTGAATCATTTTTTCGTAGACTCTTTATATTCGTTAATAATCTCCGTAAACTTTTAATTCACGTAAACTTAAAACAAACATAAAGACAATTACAATGGCTACATTTTCATTCAAAAATTCGGTATAATGAGAGGAGTTGAAGTATTATTATTTGTGTACATTTAAGTTATCAAGGAAATATCAAGAAACTACAAACGCAAACTTTACTTAAGGTATAAACCATATAGATACTAAACAATAAATCTTAATAGTTTCAACTTGTTTTTTAGTTTCATACTTTCCATTTTCGATAGAATGTTTTATGTAGTAGATCGAATTGAATAATAACGATTTTTATTAAATATCACGCGAATATATATACGATCCGTTTTTGGAACCAAGTAGATTTATCCTGTATCTATTTAATGTTTAAAAAAATTTAAAGTAATAAATTTATATATAAAAAAAAATTTGATTTCATTTTTTATTTTATGAATCAAATCAGAGTTTCATGAAATTGTATAACGGCACATTTTACGTATGGTGATTTGATATCGAAATCAGCCTTGTGAAATCTTAAATGTGATAAGTTTATAACTTATAACTTATCACTTATCACTTAATGCACACTAATTTTTTTAGTATATTAAATATTTTTGCTAAACAAATAAGGACAAAAATTACATAAAAAACACCAATTAAAATACATCAATTGATAGTAATAGCAGAGTGTGTACATAGCTTTTATTGATTATATAAGTCTTAATCTACTTTAGCATGAAGAAGCTTCTTAAAGTAGAAGCTGTACTGCATGGAACTGTAAACATGATTCTGATCGTTATGTAACCATTTGCAGGGCTTTTGAAAAATAACTATCCATTTTTTTATGAATTTTAAAACTTTATATAACAATATTTATACAGTTGATTTGAAATGTTTACTGAGTACAGTGAATTGGATTTTAAAAGTTTAAGTTCCCTATAAATTTCGAAAGGCTGATGTTTTTATCGTCTTTAATATAACAAATCAAACCATTTCTTTTAAAATACAATTACAATACAATACAGTCGGTGGTGTTATTATATCGTGTATAAACTAACTACATTTGTAATAAAAATGTCAGCTGTAAACTGTATACCAACAATTCTATATGTTCATTCGTATGCCCATATCCAAAAATTCGTTTTCTATTATTTGGAACGATTTTTTATTGTTCATAACATATTCATAACATAACGTTAATTGTTTAAAAACAGTCTCGAAAAAAAATACGAAGAACTAAATATTTAAAATTTTATTAAAATGTAAACTTTCTAAAATTTATGCCTCCAAAGAGTTTTTTCAAACTTATATTACAAAAACATTTAAAGCTTCAAAACTTTTACTTCAAACATTTCTCTGGAAAAATTCAAATAAAGGGGAGAAAGTTAACTATTCATATCTAGCTGATTCACTTATTTATCAGTTATACTACTTATTTTGCTTCTTGTTATAATATTAAAATATTTATATTTATAACTATCATTGTATGTCAATATGATTGTCTTAAACACATAAATTGTTTTTATACTTGTTTCAGATATCGATTTATTTATCAGAGCAATTTGAACTTTGCTAATTTACAAATGCAACTAAAATTAAGGTATTTTGTACGAAAATTCATGCGCAAATCACCGAATGAAAACATTTAAATCAATTTTTTTTCCACATCTAAATTTGTTCGGTAATGCATTCGTCAGATGGCGCATATAAAACCACATTTGAAGGTTCTTATATTTTCAATCTTTTTAAGTGTAATTCGTTAGTTCACAAGGTAATTTGTTACAGCATTAATAATCAAAACAAATCCGTTATTTTTGTAATATCGGTGATAGTTATGTTCTCTTCTAGGGAATTATAAAGATTTTGTTAGAATACATACAAAAAAAATTTTCTGGTGTTCATTCCAATTTTAAATTACAAATAAAAGAATTGAAATAATTAAGTCTAATAACGTGTGCATTATTCCAGATAAATTATTATTATTGAAATTTTATGAAATTATGTTCGTTTACTTTTTTTTTAGGTTACTTTTCAACTACTAAGGACTTACATTGACTACAATGGGTATATTCTTTACAATAACATCACACGAAACAAATAGAAGAACATTATTTTCCAATCCGTTAATTTTCGTATCGATTGGACTTATAAAATTGTACTGCTCATTTGGTACCTATTGCAATTAGTTAGAAAACAGACACACATATTTAGTCAAAGTGCACGGACTTTAACTATATGACCCATAACAAAACAAAAAAAACCTATTTAGCTTTTACAATATTGTTAATTTCCTTTATATACACACCAAGTGACATTGTTGCTAATTTTCCTATGTTCTGTGTAAAATTTGTTTGTTTTATTTTATTTTTTTCGTTTCGTATCGTTTCTTTTACATGCCTGTGTAGTCTAGGATGTATCGTCGAAATAAATCGAAAAAATTTGCTGAAAACATATTCGATTTCTCATCTAAATATTCTCTTTTTGGGAAAAATTCTCAAAGTTTTTAATTTTGAGCTATATTCGAATCCAATTTTTTTTAATTTCTAGAATCGTTTATGTGAAATTTGGAACAAATAAAAGAAACTGATTAATTTTAATTGTTCTTCAGTCTAAGTTGCGCCTAGTAATCTAAGTTATTTCATCTTCGACACAGAATACAACCAACCAATTCTTTCTTTCCAAGAACGTTTTTAGAAATTATTCACTAATGACCATAAAATTGTCTTAACAGTTTTTTCGCACTATCGGTGTACTGAAACTAACTTTTAAGATTTTTTTTTAACATACCTAAAAAAAAAAACTAAAGTACCAGGAAGTAGCAAAACTATGTACCAAGGTATTTCGAAAATTTAACAAAAATAAAATCGTTGTTACTGCTTACTTATACTGTTTTATTCTATCACGATATAAGAAACCCGTATATACATCCCTTACTTTACCTTTTGTATGGCGCTAGGCCCTGGACTAACAGTAACGTATATTATATACTTTAATTTTGTAGAAAATTCTGATCTCGTTTTATACTAATTGGCTTTATACACGTTTTCTTCGTTTTATAAAAACACGACAAAAATATTCATAGAAAATTTTGTATTCCAATTTTAATATATATATATAAACTTTTCTTTTTTTTTTGAAAGTCATATTTAAATTGTTACATTTTCGAAACTTTAATGGGGTTCTAAATGATTTAAAGATAAAAAAAAATCGATTAAAAACAGTTTAAGGCAAATTTTTAATAGCAAAACAACTATTTTGAATTAAACATTTATTGGAAATTTTTAGATATTAGCAATTTATGTAGCTTCTCTGCCATTACCCAAGTTATAAAACCGTGTGGCAGGAAAGATCAGTTATGAGATAGCAATAAAATTGAAATTATTAGATTGGTATAAATAAATGCATTATTTGCTTATGTTATTTATTTAATCTGTTATAACAATGTCTAATAACAATGTATACATTCAAATTTGTATTTTTTTAAAATTTTTTTAAATTGGTGATAGCAAACATGGATAACTTTTTTTAATGAATATTATCTTTTAGGAGGTTTACTTTTAAATATAAAATGAAGGGAATGGTTTGTGTTTTGTTTTCGTTTTTTGTTTGCGATAGGTCGTCATCCTTCTAAGCGATCCATTCTTCTTTTACTTATAGACCACATTCCCACATACTTACAATAAGTTAGTTAACTTTTATTACCTCCCAAAATACTCATTAGAAATCATTTATTCGGCAAAACATCGTGCACCGGGTCCGCTAATATTTTTATAAAATATTTACATTTATGATGTACTAAGAGAAATTATTTAGCAGTTTGTTGAAAATTAATTTTATCATTGTATAAAATGAAATCATGTACTTTATCAAAAGCAAATAAATATTTTAATTCCCATGCAGGAAACCCCCAGAGTTGACAAAGGGGCCATGCCTGGGCCAGTACTGGGAAGCCTACATTCGGCGTACCTGTATTGGCCCGTGCCTGGGCCAGACTGTTCAACCTAGCCTTGGCCATGCCAATGATTACCCAGACTTGGGCCGAGCCTGGGTAACCCAGCCTTGGCCATGCCAATGATTACCTAGACTTGGGCCGAGCCTGGTTAACCCAGACTTGGCCATGCCAATGATTACCCAGACTTGGGCCGAGCCTGGGTAACCCAGCCTTGGCCATGCCAATGATTACCCAGACTGGGCCAAGACTGGTTGACCCAGCCTTGGCCAAGCATTGGGAACCCAGGCTTGGGTCAAGACTGGGTA
This sequence comes from Chrysopa pallens, assembly GCA_020423425.1. NCBI lineage: Eukaryota > Metazoa > Arthropoda > Insecta > Neuroptera > Chrysopidae > Chrysopa > Chrysopa pallens. Next base: position 32,772,133 of record CM035591.1, read on the forward strand.
ACCCAGCCTTGGCCAAGCATTGGGAACCTGGGCTTGGGCCAACACTGGGTAACCCAGCCTTGGCCAAGCATTGGGAACCTGGCCTTGGGCCAAGACTGGGTAACCCAGCCTTGGCCATGCGTCTGATTATCCGAGATTGGGCCAAATCTGGGTAACCCAGCCTTGGCCAAGCATTGGGAACCTGGGCTTGGGCCAACACTGGGTAACCCAGCTTTGGCCAAGCATTGGGAACCTGGCCTTGGGCCAAGACTGGGTAACCCAGCCTTGGCCATGCCTCTGATTAACCGAGCTTGGGCCAAGACTGGGTAACCCAGCCTTGGCCATGCCTCAAATTATCCGAGCTTGGGCCAAGACTGGTTGACCCAGCCTTGGCCATGCCTCTAATTATCCGAGCTTGGGCCAAGACTGGTTGACCCAGCCTTGGCCATGCATTGAAAACCCGAGCTTGGGCCAAGACTGGGTAACCCAGCCTTGGCCATGCCTCTGATTATCCGAGCTTGGGCCAAGTCTGGGTAACTCAGCCTTGGCTGTTCAACAGGGACTCTAGCTTAAGCCGTTCGGTCACATACGGCGTGATTCGAGTATTTTCGTTTGGCGCCCCACCGGCAGCCATACTTGTTTTCATTATGTTTTTTGTCAATCCGATTTTCAGTGATTAGTCAGTGTATTTTGTACGACAAGTTTTTAAGACACACTTCTTATTATTTATTACTGTCAAAAGTAATCATGTCTTCTGCGTACCTTAGAGTTCAAAGGTGGCGTGTCCTAAATAAAGCTAGAAAAGTTAAAAAAAAAAAAATAAAATCAGTGAACAGTCAAAGCTTAAATATTCCAACCATAAACCTCAGCTCTATAAGTAAGGTTAGAAGCAGTGCAGACTTAAATGATTTACAAGCGTTTGATAGTAATAATTTGAATGATGACTTTAACAGTACTAGTGATAGTGATTCTGGCAGTGATAGTGATAATGAATTAAAAGGTAATAACAGTGATTTCGTGAAAAATAACAATTATGTTCAACTTCCAGACGATGCTGCATATAGTTCTGCACAGCATCATAGTGAAGTGACAAAGAAAAAAACATTAAGTGAGAAACTCCGCTGTTGGACATTAAATAATTTAAATATACTAACATTAAACGTTGTAAAAGAATTATTGACAATATTGCGAGAAGAAGGACACGAAGATTTACCTAAAACTTCGAAGCAATTATTGAAGAAAAACGGAATGCATTGGTATTTACAAATTATTTACAAATGATGAAAATAGTATATACAAATTACTAAAGAATAATGTGAATATTATTTACAAATGAATTACATTTTATTAAACAAAGTGTTCATGATTTATAGATTGAAATATTTCAAATGGTGTCGGCTGGATGTAAAAAATATGAAGATGATGTCCACAAGATACTGGAGAAAATCATCAAAAAAGAAGTTCAACTAGAATACAGCGGTTGTGGCAGAAAAATAAAAGGCGTCGGGAAAAAGAGCTTCAAGGAAACTGAAATTTATAAAATTATGGAGAGTAAGTTAATGCTTTATTTAAATGTGAAATATCAATAAACTAATATCATTTTTATGCTTGCAGAATTTTTAATGGCAAAATATCAAACGGTTAAAGAAAAAATATCAGTGATAACTGCTGTTAGTACCTTTTTATCTGGAGCAAAAGACAGAGACGGTGGACGCGCTCAGCGCCATAGGGAATAAAAATATTGATTAAGATATATAACAAAAACTGTTTTTTAATCATTTAATTTTATTCTACTGACTGGCTAATTTAAGTAATTCGACTGATTAATATTAATATTTAATTAATAATATATCGTTAGATAATAATCAGTGAAACATTAAATACTAAAAATTATACTAAAAAAAAAAAAAAAATATATATATATATATATATATAAGGATAAAATAAAGATAAAAAAAAGATTATTTAATGAATAAGTTATATAATTACTCGAAAAGTTGTTTTTTCATTATAGGATGTTAGCTTATAATGTATTTTATTAATTAAAATGTAAAAAACTTTATGTTGTTCAGCTAATATAACAACATTCAGATATCAAAAATCGAGCTATTGTTTATATGCGTACCTAATTATTAATCCCGTTTTTTAATAAATGCAAAATATGGCCCAGTCCCGGCATTAGAGCATGGACCAGTCCTGGGAAGTAATTATGGCCCAGTCCTGGCAATAGAGCATGGGCCAGTCCTGGTTTTAAAGCATGGGCCAGTCCTGGTATTAAAGCATGTGCCAGTCCTGGGAAGTAGGTATGGCCCAGTCCTGGCATTAGAGCATGGGCCAGTCCTGGTATTAAAGCATGGGCCAGTCCTGGGAAGTAGGTATGGCCCAGTCCTGGCATTAGAGCATGGGCCAGTCCTGGTATTAAAGCATGGGCCAGTCCTGGCATTAGAGCATAGGCCAAGCCTGGGAGGTAGGCATGGCCCATCGTTATCACTCCAGACTTATACCAGGACAGGGCCAAGCCTGGCTTACAAGCTTGGCCCAGAGTCCTTCATGCTTGGGCCAAGCCTGGGCCAAGCTTGGGCCCGTGGTACTTTCCTCTATGGGTTCAATGATGAAGTTGTTGGTTTTCACTCTTTGGTTCATACTCCAAACAGTTTGTGTCTATTTATAAAAACCAGGAGTGGTATAAATAGAAATAAAATAATAGTAACAATTTCATGTTTGTAAGTTGAATAAAATAGAAAATATAAAGTCGTTTGATAAAGCAAAAGTAAATCTAATAATAATACACTAAACATAAAACATAATAAGAAAATAAGGAAAAAAATATATTACATTAAAGAAAATGATACTTTTCATAATAGATTTTTTCATACATTTATTTGTGAACGAAAATTATCAAATTTTGAACCTTTTTCTCACCTCCATAACTTTTATTTTGCCGACTGTAATGAATGTAATGTTTCAGTAAAAATGTACTCTTTGAAAATTCATTGAGAATTAATATTTACTTTTTCTATTGGAATGGTAAATCTCAAATATATTGAATGCTACAAATGTTAAATGCATTTCAGTGTATTTTTTTGAATATACATGTGCGTAAGTATGTGTGTGTGTATTTAATGGGTGGAATAGCCCATAGAGGAAAGTACCACGGGCCCAAGCTTGGCCCAGGCTTGGCCCAAGCATGAAGGACTCTGGGCCAAGCTTGTAAGCCAGGCTTGGCCCAGTTCTGGTATAAGTCTGGAGTGATAACGATGGGCTATGTCTATCTCCCACGATTGGCCCATGCTCTAATGCCAGGACTGGCCCATGCATTAATACCAGGACTAGCCCATGCTCTTATGCCAGGACTGGGCCATACCTACTTCCCAGGACTGGCCCATGCTTAAATACCAGGACTGGTCCATGCTCTATTGCCAGGACTGGGCCATAATTACTACCCAGGACTGGTCCATGCTCTTATGCCGGGACTGGGCCATATTTTGCTTTTATTAAAAAACAGGATTAATAATTAGATACGCATATAAACAGTAGCTCGATTTTTAATATCTGAATGTTGTTATATTAGCTGAACTACATAAAGTTTTTTACATTTTAATTAATAAAATACATTATAAGCTAACATCCTATAATGAAAAAACAATTTTTCGAGTAATTATATAACTTATTCATTAAAGTTTCTCACTTAATGTTTTTTTCGTTGTCACTTCACTATGATGCTGTGCAGAACTATATGCAGCATCGTCTGGAAGTTGATCATAATTGTTATTTTTCACGAAATCACTGTTATTACCTTTTAATTCATTATCACTATTACTGCCAGAATCACTATCACTAGTACTGTTAAAGTCATTATTCAAATTATTACTATCAAACTCTTGTAAATTATTTAAGTCTGCACTGCTTCTAACCTTACTTATAGAGCTGAGGTTTATGGTTGGAATATTTAAGCTTTGACAGTTCACTGAATTTTTTTTTTATTATTAACTTTTCTAGCTTTATTTAGGACACGCCACCTTTGAACTCTAAGGTACGCAGAAGACATGATTACTTTTGACAGTAATAAATAATAAGAAGTGTGTCTTGAAAACTTGTAAAAAATACACTGACTAATCACTGAAAATCGGATTCACAAAAAACATAATGAAAACAAGTATGGCTGCTGATGGAGCGCTAAACGAAAATACTCGAATCACGCCGTATGTGACCGAACGGCTTAAGCTAGAGTCCCTGTTGAACAGTCAAGGCTGGGTTACCCAGACTTGGCTCAAGCTCGGATAATCAGAGGCATGGCCAAGGCTAGGTTACCCAGTCTTGGCCCAAGCTTGGGTTTTCAATGTATGGCCAAGGCTGGGTTACCCAGTAATGGCCCAAGCCCAAGTTCCCAATGCTTGGCCAAGGCTGGGTTACCCAGACTTGGCCCAAGCTCGGATAATCAGAGGCATGGCAAAGGTTGGGTTATCCAGTCTTGACCCAAGCCCGGGTTCCCAATGCTTAGCCAAGGCTGGGTCAGCCCGACTTGGCCCAAGCTCGGATAATCAGAGGCATGGCCAAGGCTGGGTTACCCAGTCTTAACCCAAGCATGGGTTCCCAATGCTTGGCCAAGGCTGGGTCAACCAGTCTTGGCCCAAGTCTGGGTAATCATTGGCATGGCCAAGGCTGGGTTACCCAGACTTGGCCCAAGCTCGGATAATCAGAGGCATGGCAAAGGCTGGGTTACCCAGTCTTGACCCAAGCCCGGGTTCCCAATGCTTAGCCAAGGCTGGGTCAGCCCGACTTGGCCCAAGCTCGGATAATCAGAGGCATGGCCAAGGCTGGGTTACCCAGTCTTAACCCAAGCATGGGTTCCCAATGCTTGGCCAAGGCTGGGTCAACCAGTCTTGGCCCAAGTCTGGGTAATCATTGGCATGGCCAAGGCTGGGTTACCCAGTCTTGACCCAAGCCTGGGTTCCCAATGCTTGTCCAAGGCTGGGTCAACCAGTCTTGGCCCAAGTATGGGTAATCATTGGCATGGCCAAGGCTGGGTTACCCAGGCTCGGCCCAAGTCTGGGTAATCATTGGCATGGCCAAGTCTGGGTTACCCATGCTCGGCCCAAGTCTGGGTAATCATTGGCATGGCCAAGGCTGGGTTACCCAGGCTCGGCCCAAGTCTGGGTAATCATTGGCATGGCCAAGGCTAGGTTGAACAGTCTGGCCCAGGCACGGGCCAATACAGGTACGCCGAATGTAGGCTTCCCAGTACTGGCCCAGGCATGGCCCCTTTGTCAACTCTGGGGGTTTCCTGCATGGGAGGAATACTATAAAATAGGGTTAACCAGCTGAAATTCTTGAATTTTATTAATTGTACTATATTTCTCACCCAGGCATTAATTTATGCAATTTATATGTGTCTGGATTCATATGGGACAAAGCCAACTAACCTACTGGAATTGGCTTCGAAGAGCTTAAAAATACGAATAAACTTCGTGTCATATAGACTAAGATTTTTAAATTCCTTCACTTCTTTACACTTAATTTAAAAAAATGACATTAGTGTAATTTTTATCAAATTAATTCGGCGAATATTCAGTCTGAAGATACTTTCTAATACAAAATATATTGTCTGTTCGAAACCAATTTCAGTAGGTTTGTTAGAGTTGTTACCAACTCCAATGTACGCAATTTATTGAGGTTGCTGGTTCAATATCCGGATGTCCCAAAATAAATTATATCGATGCTCTGGTCAAAAAAGATACCGATACAAAATGCCTTGATGACCTACTTGCCAGCATACTTTTGCCTTTCACTATTAACATCATCTAACAAGATCTTCGAAGTATTCAATGCTCTGTCTGAAGACACTTTCAAATGCAATATATATTGCCTGTTCGAAAAAAATTTCAGTAGGTTTGTTAGAGTTGTTACCAACTCCAATGTACGCAATTTATTGAGGTTGCTGGTCCAATATCCGGATGTCCCAAAATAAATTATATCGAAGCTCTGGTCAAAAAAGATACCGATACAAAATGCCATGATGACCTACTTACCAGCATAGTTTTGCCTTTCACTATTAACATCATGTAACAAGCTCTTCGAAGTATTCAATGCTAATATTTTTGAACGATAAATCTGAAAGCAAGTCAAGAAAGAACTGAATCAAGAATAAGATCTAATGATGAAGATGTTTAATTTTATCGCTTGGAATCAGAAAGACTGAAATGTATCGTATTGGATAATCAAATTTGCAACATTCTTCAAAATTCTTATAAAAGGTGGGTCAAAAGAAATAATTGAATATCATAATACAAATTGGATGCCATTTTGTGAGAAATAAAAAATATTATCTTAGGGATTTTCAATTAGTTTACTTAAAAGTGCAAATTTTGTTACATAAAGTTAAAAAATGATATCGGTGAAATGGTGACCTCTGCGTTCGTTCTAAGGAGTTTCAAATTATTGCTTTCAAAACAATTTGCTCAACATTGGTGATTGGTTAAAAAAAGACGCCATTCGATAGGTAGGTGAGAGCCATATACTTTTGAGACTTTTTATTTATCATAACCTATCACTAGCCTTGTAAATCATTAAATCTGGCGTTAAAAAGAAACCACAAATTTGGTGGAAAATGTGAGGGAATTTTTCATTTTTTCTTAAACTCATTGAAAACAGGGTTGAATTTTTTTCATTTTCAACAAAATGAGAACCAAGTCTCTAACATGTATAACATTTTAATAATTTTGGTTAATCATAAAATTAAAATTTTCGTACATGTTTCTAAAGAGAATTCGTTTAGCGAGCTTCCCGTCCTGTCTTATGATTCATACTTTGTGCATTTTATTATATTTAACATCACTTCCTAAGCATAGTTGCAAACATAAACAATTTTAATAAACGTGTTCCATATTAAAATATTAATAAATTTTGATTGTCAAATAATGTTTAAAGTAAACACAAGGTAGAATCAGTGTACACCTTTATTTACAAAACATATATTTTCCATACAAAACGAAAATAAAAGATTTTATTTGTGAGTGTTTTTTCTTTTTTAAACTGATATGCATTTTCCGGAATACTATTTTTCATTTCCTTCTATAGTCATTCATCCAACGAATGAGATTGTAATGTGATCAGTATAAGAATGATGAATTTTGAATTCGTGTCGTAGGTGTGTTTAATGTACGGTTGTAAACAGATGAAGAGATTCAATATAAATTAATTTCAATAATATTTAAAAATTTTAAATAGACTCTTATTTTTTTCATTAAGATCCACCTCGATTTAATCAAATAGAAACTCTAAACTATTCACCATTTTTAAAAAAATTCAAACAAAACCTGGAATGAATAAAAATTATTCGGACCAACATTTATAGTCTTTAAACGGCTAAGCCACTGCAACTCATTAAACAGCCATTCCTTAACTGACCAGTAGAGAACCAACGAACTCATTTATAAAACCAAAATCTTTTTTTTTAAATAAAATGGAATAAATACACGGGTTTTTATTTTTAAAGACAGGTCAGATAATTGAGCCGACTAAGTCTTACGTGATCCTCTAGAGAACAATTAATCAGTTTTTGTTCGTATATAGTATCTTAAATCTATCTGACCTAAACGTGAAACGATAAATTTTTATAAATTTTTTGTTGTTTTAAAGTTGGATACGAATCTAGCCAAAAATTGCAATCGTATTTGGAAAACCACAATCGGTATTCGTTTTGTTTTACGTTAAATAATTCCTTTTTGGAATTACAATGCAAATATATTTATAATTTGTTATTATAATTCACATTTAGAGCAGTGCATGTTTGACAAGAAGAACGTTACTCATTTTTTTTTTACATATAACACTAATATCATTAAAGAAACAAAGACTTTAGATTGTATCCAATCTATCGCGTTAAGAATTGGAAGTCTACGGGACATTTTATTGCAGAGTACCATTATTTTAAACAACCAATTTTACCCAAGACTTAAATTACTTAAATTACTTAAATTACAAGGCTTTAATAGTTGTCTCTTACTTCCATGGCATAGTATACCAAATAATACTGGATAGCTAGATTTGCTGCAGTATTTCCACAAAATTGATATTCTTGGCAGATTTGTAGATGACATATTATAAATAGTACACAAAATAGTATGTGACTTCTAAGAACTTGTGGGGTAATATATTTCACTTTTCGTTTATTACTTATGAATAAGAAACTTAGATTAAAATAACGGTTTTGATTTTACAAGTTACATATTATAAAAATGTGTCCTAGAGACACATGTGGGTTTTTATCGGTGAAAAACACTTTAAACCAACGTTTAGAAACACATCGTTACTTATGCATCAATTTTTAAAGATCATAAACTATTTTAAAAACAAAAGCCTTAACAATTTTCAAATTATCTTAATTACAACATTTTATGCCTGTTTTATTTGAATAATTTCTATTCGAAAAATCATATTCAAATAATAACAATTAAAATCAATTGTTTCCAGTGAGAAAACTGTTATTTTGTTTGAAAAAATGTACGGGCTGTTGAAATATCTGCTAAATGTGACAAATGTATTGTAAGAAAGACTACTAAGGCAACACAATAAATATGTTAAAGAAATTGGTATTAGAAATTTAATAGTTTAGTTAACTGTACAATAAAGCTTTTGTAAAATAAGGTATATAAAGTGGTTCAAAGTCCGAATAGATGGAATAAAAATAGCATACAACAGCAAAGTGTAGAGTAGACAGTCCGCTATATATGTATACATAAGACCAAAAAGCACATAGCATCATGTGTTAGGTTATAGCATTGTAGGAAACGTCGCATTGGCTATAAAAAGCACTAAAGTTATGGGATATGTATACATGGATATTGGTGTCGCATAAGGTGGAGTTGCAGTGTTGAAGGATACTAATACTGATATAACTGCTATAATACCAATGCTATGCGAGGAGTGTTACAAAGATTGAGTTGGGAATGGCGTGCATGGTTCGTATTATTTACTAAAACTGAATCAAAAATGAGATGAACAATTTTATTTTATGGAGCTGTTTTTTTAGAAGTATGTCGTGAAAATATTGAATACGGTAGTGTAACAAATGATATTTGAAAGCAATTTATTATCAATAATGGTTTGTTATATATATTTTTTTAATTTTGTGTGCGAATCTTAATGGAAAAATTTAAATTTATGTATATTTAAATTAATAAATACAACAACAATTTCACTAACAATTAATGTATGTTTGTTCAGGTGGAATCTTGCAACTTATTTTGAATCATGTTATCAACCGATTGAAATTTTGTATACTAGTTCAGTTTGGATGACAATACACGGTTAACAGTGTTACATCATTCTAAATCCAATATGGGTATGCCGCATCATGGCGAACTAGTTTTTTTTTTTTTCAATATCAAATAAAAAGGCTTGCTAAGAATTACTCGAAAAAAAACAAAATGACATCGTTCTAAATCCAATATGGTAGAATTCCAAAGCTTGAAACTCTTGACCAAATTTTATGAAACGCTCTATAACTGTGGTTTTTAAGTCAAGCGATAACTAAAAAGTAAAATATATATTAAAAGTAAAACCCTTTTTAAATTTAAAGCTTATTTAAATTCTCTAAAAAGATAACAATTGAATTTTACTTTTAAACTTTTACTATTAACTTACAACGCACGTCATTACACAATTTATATGATATAAAACCTTGTCGCAAGATTGACTTGTGTAGATAAACAAGTAAATTAAATAGGTTGAAGTAATTGATTTTAACTATGAAAATTTTCTAATTTACGTAAATACAGTAAATACGAGTATGTTAGTTAAATCTAGCGACAAGCTTTTATATCACATACATTGAGTAATGCCGTTTTAAGTTGATAGATAGTAAGACTTTAAAGTAAAAGTTAATATTTTCTTTTTGCGAAATTTAAATAAAAGCTTTTTCCTTTTATATTTTAGATAGATAAACAAAATAAATTTTGATAAACAACTCAAACTGATATACCAATCCGATATCTAATGTTTTTAAATGGTTATAAAAATTCAAGTGTCGCATTTTTTTTTTGAGTACAGGAATGTTGTGCAATTATACTCAACATGTGTACAATAGTTCAGAATATATTATTCTAGTTTAAAGTGTGTAAAACTTGAAAATATTGAAACCTGCTTGTCCGTCACCGAGATAGTTCAAAAACGAACAAAGATAGAGAGTTGAAAATTTTTATACTTATATTAATTTAAAAAATAAAACACATGATTGATGGAGAAAGGTATAAAATCCATGTTATCCGTGATATAAAAAGAATAGCAAAACATGCAACATTTTACTTTTATTTTATTCAGAAACACAATCACATACACAATTATTAACTAAAGACAGAATTGGCAATTGTAAATAAAAAATTATTTATCTTTTTTAAAGCAGTGACCATAGGTTTTTTTATTAAAAACCAAAGGTTTTCAAAAATTTATTTAATTATATATTGTTTGAAATTGCAAAAATTATAACTAAATAAAATATTTGAAATTATTAATCAATAAAATGTTTTTTATCAAATAATTGAATGTATACTACCTATTTCTAATTGATAACTAGATTAAAAAATTATTTCAAACATATACCTGGTTCGTAATTAAATCACCTTTGTAATTAAATCTATCATTGTAGAAATAAATAATAAGTTCTGTATGTTATTTAAAATTAAATCTTTTTAATTCTGGGTAATATATTTACGAAAATTTATTGCATTATCGTGATTGGTAATACGGCTATTAGTAAAACTTACGAAAAATCCCTTTTTTTTCAAAAAAACTGGACTCAATTTTTGTTTCGAAAATATCAGTTCAGTCTCTGTTACTTTTGCGATAAAATTTTCAATTCCTCAATATTATAATCTGTATCTAAATATTAACAAAAATGCAAAATTATATGATGATAAGAAAATATGATGTAATTATATACAAAATATTTAATTGTATATAAATACATCTTCTTATCATATAATTTTGCATTTTTGTATAATCTGAATAATTGATTTTATTTAATAGTGAATGCCAAAAACTGAACTTGAGAAAAACTATTAATAAAAATAGGCCCGTTTAACAAGAAACAAAAAAAACATATTAGGTTATGTTGGAAATTTTCACTATTTTTATGTGAAGGAGTGATATTGAGGTAACTGAAACAATATTATAATACAACCATATGTATAATGATTTTTTATTGAACAAATTTCCATGTATGGTTTTCTATATATACCTCGAGGGAAAATAAATAATATTTGTCGTCAAAATATGGTTATAACACAATATGTCTTAAGTATAACAATATTTAAGATCAAAAGCGAATTACAGAGTGTTCTTAAAATTCTCAATCATAAATATATGTATATATATATATATATATATATATATATATATTTACATATATATATATATATATATATATATGTGTATGTATATATATATTAGCGTGTATATATATATATATATATTGATTTGAAAAATGAATTGTCTACCTATTACTGCCAGATGTTCAATTAATGAAATGGAAGCGGAAATAAAATGTTCTATACAAAAAAATTAAAGAAGAAGAACAAATAATAATTAATAATTTTTACATTGGCCCTTCAAAAAAGAAGCATCAAAATTATTAGACAACACGCAGAGAAATATTTTTCAAAATATCGACCAAAAACCATTTATTTGTATTCTAGGACAAAATTACCTTTTAAATAATGTGTTTATGTAATGTTTAAAAATATATCTAAAATTAAGCTTGATGGTTTTTTAATACCATGTCAGTATTACAAGGTGGATTGGTTTGTTTGAAACTGAATTTTTACTGGAATAACATGGCTATATGTTATTCCAGTAAAAATTCAGTTTCAAACAAACCAATCCACCTTGTAATACTGACATGGTATTAAAAAACCATGTGTAAATAAAAGCAAACGATGTGAATTGCTTCTATTAAGGTGATAAAAAATTTTAAAAATATAATGAATGTAATTTATAAATTTATATGATAAAAATGTGCTAGATAGCTAATTTATAACTAGAAATATGACGAATCTATACAACTGTCTTTTTGATTTTCAGTATTCAAAATTTTATGGAAATTTTCTCAAAGTTCTAATCCACTCAACTACGAACAAATAAGGTAATGAATGTCAATAAAAAATAAGGGAATTTTGATAATGCCCTCGATATTGATTACAAATCACAGACAAATAATTTACCAAATGGGGTGCTTACTAAAAGCCCAGTATCATCTACTTACCCATCAAAAGAAGATGCATGATCATGATACACGCTTCAAACAAAACCTATGAATTCTTGGTAAACGACTGACTTTAATAATCAAAGGTTTTTTTTTTTTTTTAATTTCTGGCTTCAGCTACTTTCAGCTATACACACACCCATTAACCAAAGGGGATTATTTTTATTATTATAATTATTTTTATACAACAACAGTACACGGTAATGCTAGGTGGTCATTCATCCAAATACAGATCGTGACTGCTGTTGCTTAACTTTATTGATTGGTCTAAGCCTGTCATTACGTTACGTCAGTCAGGGGTCTAATCCAGGGCTACTAAAAAAATAAATAAATATATTTGATTGAAGAAAATATTAAATTAAATTTCTGATGACATTCGAACTATAGAATTTACTAAAGAATTTTCTAGTAGAACAAATACATTACACAATTGACGTTTTTACAATTAACTAAATAAATTACTAATTAAATTTTTTATTAAATTAAATATTAAATAATTAAATATTTTATAACAAGTCTTTTTGAAATTTATTTTATTTATTTATTTATTTGTTTTTAATCAATTGGAACCTTCTAACATTATTAAATCTTGTTGTTGTTGATTTGTTATGGTTATTTCTAATATTGTTATAATTATTCTTATTACTATTACTTTTTTTCCTTTGTATGTCCATCATTCTAAACATTTGTATGCTCCTATTGATCCTAAAAATAATATTATTATTATTATTTTTATTAACTTCTCAGTGGAATTAATTATTGTTATTGTTATGTTGCTAATTTTTTTCATCTTAATTATGATATAATAATTCTTAGCATTCCGAGTTCCTTAAAGTTTAAAACTACAATTTTTAAGTGGATTCCAGTAGTGGGTTTGGGAAAATATCGATATTGACCTGGGATCGATTTCATTGGAATCATAACTACACAACTTAAAACTAATTCAAATATACTTGATATTATGAATAACTAGTAATATGTATTATTCTTTCTACTGGAGAGTTAAATTAGGATCAAGCAATCAGACCCTTGATATTCTTATTAGTGTTAATCAAATTGAAAATTGAACGAGTGTGCTCGGATTTATTGTTACATCGTTGTTTAAGCTCATGATGCACTAAGTTATCAAACTTTTATTTTCAATGCTCCGTGAATATAATGGATATTATGATACGATAATATCTGTTTTGAAGATTTAACAAACTCACATTCATAAGTAATATTTTTCGACAACTTGATAACTTTACCCTGCTGACAACAGTTTCTTGTTGTCAGAAAGTATATACATTTAAGTATACTTTATATAAACGGCGCGCGATAAAGCGAAAGCACACATAACATATACGTTTGATAGTTGATTTCTTCTCTTTGTAGTTTGTGTGTTTTTTGTTACAATGTCATCTTTTAACCGCACATACAAAATGTTATCATTAATGTTTTGCAAAAGGAAAACTACTTGTGTATGCTTTAACACCACTGCTGGTGGTAACATGTCGACACAATCTTATCTAGAATATATTTATTATGTAACATCGAAGAGATGTTTTTTACTTATATTCTACGTTACATTTCATTTGTTTCAGTTTCTGTGCTATCAATAATTGTACAGGATGATTTATTAATCGCCATCAAGAGGAGGTTGTTAAGTAGGCCGGAATCCTTTACTACCGACCATCATCTTTCGAAGAAGGTGTTTTTGAAAATTTTTTCTCCTCTAAAAAAACATACATACACACATACATCTATATATAGAATATGTATAAAATTAATATAGATGTATGTGTGTATGTATGTTTTTTAAGAGGAGAAAAAATTTGCTTTGTCACGGCAACACGAGTGAACGGCTAAAAATTAAAAACTTCAAAACTGTACGGTAATTATCCAGATTACCACCTCATAGTGTGCAAATGAAATACGTATTAGTATTCGAATTAATTTCGGATTAAGTTACGGAATATAAATCAGTCACGTCTATATGAGAAGTACAAAGGAAAAGACTTTTTGACTCTACACAGCCCTATGATTTCGAACTACAATTTCCAGTGCGGCTTGCATATGCAAAGTCGATAAACAAATCGGAATTCCAGTTCGAATTAAATATTAATAATAGTGAAGACATGACGACGTCTGTTGGGTCAAATATATTGGGTCTAGTATATAATAAAAAAGAAAAATTACGTAAAAAATTAAAAATTAAATAAATAAATTAATTCATTAAAAAATTATTTAACCAATAATAAAAGACAATTTTCATTTAAAGGAATTATTCTTCGTTAAGAAAAGCCATTTCAAATCATTCGTGAGTCATTTTTTAAGACAAAATTTTTACATATTTTCAAAGTGGAAAATCAGATGTTACACATCATCTGCGAGTACTCTAATGCTGGATCATTTTTTACGCAGATATTGAAATACAATCACTTACAATCATAATATATATCAAATGGTTTGCCAATTTGCTCACATCATAATAAGTGGAAACCATGTCTGCAAAGAAATCTCAAGCTCGTTAAAGCGTGTAAGCCAAAAACTTTCTTTGAATAGTTTTTGTTCTTTCTAAATATTTTTAGCCGACGAAATAATTTTGCTCGCATTTTTGTATAATGACCGATGATGTATGCTTGCAAAGATATCTCAAATATGTTAACAAGCACACTAAGGTAGTGCTGGTTAAACTAATTCAAGTCCGAAAGCAAGTAAATCAGAAACTTATTTTGAATACCTTTTGTACTTCCTGAATATTTTGTAGCAGCTATATGTATTTTTGCTCGCATTTTTTTATAATGACCGATTGAGGTAGGCCTGCAATAAAATCTCTTCCTCGTTAATAATCACATTTAAGTTTGTTAGACTTAACCAAGCCTAAATATATGTAAACCATAAACTTACATTAAACAGTTTTTGTTCTTGTTAAATATTTTGTAGAAGCCGGAATTTTTTTTGCTTGCGAAAGTTTTTTACATATTATGTATGAAATTTAAGCGAAATATTTTTAATGTATTCACCGTTTAAATATTCGAAACATTTTAGATTAGAACAAACCAACACATTTCATAAAGTTTATAAAATGTTTAGACATGATAAGACATATTACATAAAATATAAGATTAAAAAGACCTATAAAAATTTTAACTATGCTATAATAAATTGGTGGTCGGTAGAATTTTACTACAAAGCGTACAAGTTGAAGATGAACCACACAAACAAAGTGTTTTTAATTACAGGAGTTTAGACATTCAACATGATTTAGAAGTTTAGAAGTCAAGTTTAACGAAGTATGTTAAATTTCACATATATAGTTATAGTAAACAGTGTTTCATAGATAATGATCAATAAAAATTTATTTTCCCTATTCGGTAAACCTTAAAGTCAATTTTTGCTGCTGTTTACAGCCAAAAATATCATTTATAGTTATAATTTAAAAAGAAAAATACATAACAAAAGGGGAAAAGCAGTTGTGTATAATGTATTGTTTGAATAAAATCTGTCATGTATATAATGTTTGGAAACTTAAAACCGGTGAAATTTTTTTTAACACATTACAGAATCAAGTCTATTTGTTTAACTACTTAATGATATACATAATATTTTGAAACACACTTCGTGAAAAAACAAATAATTAGCAGTAGTAATTTGGCAACAAATAGATTAAATTATTTAAAAAGGAAGTAATCTAGACATTTTTTTGGACACTTAATTGAATTATAAGTCATCAATAAAAATATCAATAATAAATTTCTTCTTTGTCTAGTAAATGAACGACGATTTTGGTGACAAAAATTCTGATTTTAGCATTACGAATATCTCGCAGCGCAATGATATTATAATTGTTAATTTCATTTTTCATAGTAAAAATATGAACTTTCGATCGAAGTATTAACAAATTGAAAACTTCTCTATTTCATTACGGAAGTTATTCTTCTAAGAAAGAATCTACACACAACATCTTCTTCTGTTTCTATTCTTTACGATAGCGTGAGGGGTTGTAATGATAAAGAGGTTAAACGGTCTGTTATTCTAGGTGTGTATTCGACATTTCAAAAATAAATTGATAAAATTGATGAAAGCTTTCTTCGCTAGTGTGTGTAGAAATAAAACATACATCAAAAGTTATATTTTTCTTGGTTTTTAAGAAAACAGCTAAATGGTGTCAAAATAGTTTCTGGCGAATGAATGGCGTTTCTTTGAACGCATTTCATACTCAAAACCTATGAGCCGACGTTTGTGTACGAATAATTCAATCATGAACCACTGGACAATAATCTGCATTTGGGTTTTATTGTAGTTTATATAATATACACGAGTAGTTGAAATAGAAAAGATAGACTGCTACTGGAAAAATGACTACAGATTAAGCTATTGTATAACTTAAATAGAACGTCTTCAAAAGAGAAACTTATAGATTACAATATGTATATCCATTATCGTTGAAATAATGGAAGCTGAAAGCTGTCCCCTACTCAAAAAATAATACGAAAAAAAAAAATATTCGACAGCCAGAATATTTTGTATGCAATAAAAAGTAAACAAATTTCATTAACATATTCTTAAAATTAAATTTTATCATAATATAATATCGTCTAGATTTTAATATTCAAAATTATTAATGAATCGCATAGATAAATTATCAGTGCTAGTAAGGTAGTTGATTCTGAATTATGAATTATTACTGATGAATACCAATGTTATACGTGTTGTTTATGGTTTGATATGCCCGGATTAGAAGGACAACTTATAAGATAATATTTGTTTCACACGATAACTTTCATATGTATTTTTTTATTCGACATATTAAAAAGGTACAATATACCAGAGTATAATAATATACCAGAATATAAAGTGTTCATAAACCAACTAATTAATCCATTTCTACTTGTCTTTTGGTACTTTAGCCCACCCGTGTTTAGATTCCCACATTTTAAGCTGATAAGCAAATATAAAATAATATATAATATATAATATATAATATATAATATATTATATATAATATATAATATATAATATATAATATATAATATATAATATATAATATATAATATATAATATATAATATATAATATATAATATATAATATATAATATATAATATATAATATATAATATATAATATATAATATATAATATATAATATATAATATATAATATATAATATATAATATATAATATATAATATATAATATATAATATATAATATATAATATATAATATATAATATATAATATATAATATATAATATATAATATATAATATATAATATATAATATTTAAAATATATATAAATTTGAATCTTCGCGCGTTGGTCTAGTGGGGGATTAGTTAACCCACTAGATCAGAGACGTCGCACTGGATCTCGAGATTAGATGAACCACGTGGAAGTGTGGATAGTATTAAAATTGAGTTAAGAACTATTAATCAATTACTTAGGTAATTCAATTAATATTGTTTTAATTATTAATATTATTAATATTGTTTTTATCATAAATAAATTGTTTACTTAGTTTCAGCATACTATTAATCGTTTAATGTTCAATCATAACCTCAAAATCCACATTACAAATTGATTAATTGTTCAATGGATACAATGACTGAACAAAAGAAGTTACACCTTCACGTTGTGAAGAGAGATGAAGAAGAATATGAACTAGTAGCTTTATCATTGGATAAAAGTGTATGGTTTTTGGTTCCACGAGAGTTCAGTGATATTGATATACATGAGGAACTACTGGCATGTAAGTCAGTTGTTAGTAGTATGAACTCGATAAACAATATTGGGGGCTATAGAAAAATTGCTATAGCTTTAAAACCAGAACTTCAAAGGAAATACTTGGACGATGACGGTAATTTTCGTATAAATGATTACTATTTGGAAGAATTAGCACCAGAAGATTGTAACAAAGCTAATTCTAATGAAATTGTTTTAATGAATCGGATCAGAGAATTAGAACAACGAGCAATCAACGAAAAAAAAAGTTAATTTAAGTGAAATTGAACATAAATTCTTAATAAGAAAATTTGAGGGAAAACAAAATGCAGTCACATGGATGGATCAGTTTGAAAAAGAATGTAATAGACATAACGTTAATGAAGCAACATTGAAAGTGGAAGTTTTAAAATTATTTTTAGATAAAAAGGTTAAGGAATGGTATGATGCTAACCTAATAAAATTATCGTGTTCGGACTGGGAAGTTTGGAAATTGTCTTTTATATTGTTTTATGGAAAAAAGGGTTGGTCTCCCATTCGAATAGCATTTAGTTACAAGTATATTTCTGGGTCTTTACTTGAGTTTGTGGTTACAAAGGAACGACTTCTTCTGGAAGCTGATCAGAACATGCCAGAAATTTTCAGAATATACGAAATAGTATACAATTTACCATTAGAGGTCCAAGATAAATTAGACAGAGATAAAATTACAAATATTAATGAGCTAATTCAAGAGCTGAAAAATATTAACGATGTATATGTCATCAAGCAGAAAATTGAAGAAAAGGGGCGAATAGAAACTACTAAGAAAAGCTTTGGAAAATCTGTGGAATTGGGAAAGAAACCCTGCGCTATATGTACTTCACTCGGTTT
Organism: Chrysopa pallens; assembly: GCA_020423425.1. Classification (NCBI taxonomy): domain Eukaryota; kingdom Metazoa; phylum Arthropoda; class Insecta; order Neuroptera; family Chrysopidae; genus Chrysopa; species Chrysopa pallens. Next base: position 32,790,944 of record CM035591.1, read on the forward strand.
CAAAAATCGTTTTCATCCAATTCAAATTTGTAGAAACAAAGATTCACCTAAGAATCAAATTAACTTAACAGAACAGGTTGAGGATATTGGAAATGAAATGTATAACATTGAATTGAGTAAAATTAATGAAGAAGAAAAAAACTAAGAAACCCGGGAAAATTTACACCTTGTTCTCTCATAAAAATAAAAGTAATTATTGATAAAAAAAAATTGATCAAAGCGGTTTATGACAATGGCTCAACATGCTCAATTATTAATGAAGGCTGGTAAATATCTTGAAATCAAAATTACAAATTAACAAAAGTGCTTTGAGAACTATTAGCGGTGTAAATTTTAGTGAAACCCGGGCAACAATACAATTAAAAATCGGCGAAATAGAAGATAAATTGGACCTAATAGTTGTAAAAAATAGCGATTTTAATTATGATTTATTGTTGGGATTAGATGCAATAAAGAAATTTCGACTGATTCAAGATGAAAATCTGAAAATTAAGCAAAAACTGTTGAACAAAACTATAGATATTAAACTTGAATCAGAGGATACAAGTACACAACAACATAACTTCCAATTACATGCCAATTCAGATTTTTATGATTTCCGGACGAATTTAGAACATTTAAGAGAAGATAAAAAGAAAGCGATTTTAAAAATAATTCAAGAATATAAGTCATGCTTTGCTTCGAATAAGTTTGATGTAGGTTCCATCAAATCTAGAGAAGCTAGCATTAAACTAAAAGAAGAAAAATATGTCTCAAAGAAACCTTACAGATGTTCGTTGACTGATCAGACAGAAATAGAATATCAGATTTCTAAATTATTAAAAGAAGGGCTTATCGAAGAATCGGATTCCCCTTTTGCATCGCCGGTAACATTGGCATTTAAAAAAGAAGATGGTAGAAGGACTCGTCTTTGTGTTGATTTCAGAGAACTGAACAAGATAGTAATTCCTGAATCACAACCATTTCCCAGAATAGAGGACTTAATTGTGAATGTGGGTAGTTGCAAATGGTTTACAGTATTGGATATTAACTCAGCATTTTGGTCTATACCTATAAGAATGAAAGATAGGAAGAAAACTGCATTCATAACTCAGAAGGGTCACTGGCAATGGAAGGTGTTACCTTTCGGATTCAAGAATTCGCCAGCCGTTTTTCAACGAATTTTAGCTAATGTTATAAGAAGATATAATATGGATCAGTACTGCGTAAACTACATCGACGATATCTTAATTGCTTCAAAGACATTCGAAGAACATCTCAGTCACATACAAGTATTTTTCGAAGCAATTAAAAAGGAAGGTTACAAATTAAAGTTAAAAAAATGCGCTTTCGCTAAGCATTCCGTGCAATTTTTGGGCCATATTATATCAAATGGAACAGTAAGTCCAATAAATGATAATCTTATAGCTATAAGAGAATTTCAACGTCCTACTAATAAAAAAATGGTTCGTCAATTACTGGGTAAAATTAATTTTTATCATAAATTTATCGATCATTGCACACAGAAATTGGCTCCGTTACACGGATTATTAAAAAAAGATTTGAAATTTAAATGGACTAAGGATTGTGAAGATTGTTTTGAAGAAATAAAAAATTATTTGTGTTCGGCTCCGATTCTAGCAATTTTTGACAAAGATAAGGATATTGTGATAGAAGTCGACGCAAGTCGTTTAGGAGTTGGTGCAGTTTTAAAACAAAAACAAGAAGACGGTATATTACATCCAGTTGGATATTTTTCAAAGAAACTCACTCCGGCTCAAACAAAAAAAGAAATTATGTTTCTAGAATGCTTAGCAATAAAGGAAGCAATTTTATATTGGCAGTATTATTTGATCGATAAATCATTCAAAGTAACATCTGACCACAAACCTCTAGTTAATTTGCGCTCAAAATCCAGGACAGATGAAGCGTTGGGAGATATGATTTTATACTTATCTCAATTTAACTTTCAAATAGTTTATAAAAAAGGAAAAGAGAATATAGAAGCTGACACTCTATCTAGAAATCCCGTTCTTGAAAGTTTTAAAAGTAGTGAAAATTGTTTGAAGATGGTCAATATAATTGAATTAAAGGAAATCATAAATGATCAACAAGCTATTAAACAAGAAATAGCAAAAGAAAAACATATTTCAAGAGAAGGAGACATTAGTTATAAATATGTACGCAATAGGAAGAGAATATATGTATCCTCAGAATTTGGTTTGAAATTAATTCTTAAAGTTCATCAATATTATGGTCATATTGGTGGAAATAAATTGGCCGAAAAATTAAGACCGTTGTACTACTTCAAAGATATGGACAAGAGGATTCAAAAGTTTTGCAGAGAATGCGAAGTTTGTGTGAAAAACAAAACAAGATCTTCAAGAACGATAGGACTAATGTCCAAATTAGGTCCAGCAACATATCCATATGAGATAATGTCTATTGATACTATTGGTGGTTTTGGTGGTAACCGATCATCCAAGAAATATTTACATCTGCTAGTGGATCATTTCACCCGCTACGCATGGATTCTAACATCAAGTACACAAACTGCAAATGATTTCATCAAGTTAATTAAACCTATATTAAAAAATAATGAGATCAAAATGTTAATGGTTGATCAATATAGTGGGGTGAATTCTGCAAAATTTAAGGAATACTTAAAACTCCAAAATGTTCGAGTGATTTTTACAGCAGTGGATAATCCTCAGTCAAACGGCTTAAATGAGCGTTTGAACCAAACGTTGGTAAACAGGATCCGCTGTAAAATTAATGAAAATACAAATGTGAACAGACCATGGACTGTTATTGCTGAATTATGTATTGAAGAATATAATAACACCATTCACAACTCAACAAAATTTTCACCTGCCTTTTTGCTCTTGGGAAAAACATCTGAAATCGTTCCTGTGTCATTACAGTCAACAGACTATGATATAAATGAAGCGAGAAAGGAAGCATTAATAAATACGAAAAAAAACTTTCATTATAACAAAATGAGAATAGATCGTAACAGAAAAGACCATGAGTTTGGAGAAGGAGATTTAGTATATGTCTCCAGTGGGAATAAATTAAACCGAAATAAACTAGATGAAGTACGAAAGGGTCCTTTCAAAATTCTGAAGAGAATATCGAAATCTATCTACGAGGTGGAGTGTAAAAAAAGACGCAAATAATCAAATTTATTCCACGCAAACAGGTTGGTACCTTACTCTTTTTCTGGAGAAAAAGAGTCAGCGGCGGAGGAAGATATAAATTTGAATCTTCGCGCGTTGGTCTAGTGGGGGATTAGTTAACCCACTAGATCAGAGACGTCGCACTGGATCTCGAGATTAGATGAACCACGTGGAAGTGTGGATAGTATTAAAATTGAGTTAAGAACTATTAATCAATTACTTAGGTAATTCAATTAATATTGTTTTAGTTATTAATATTATTAATATTGTTTTTATCATAAATAAATTGTTTACTTAGTTTCAGCATACTATTAATCGTTTAATGTTCAATCATAACCTCAAAATCCACATTACATATAATATATAATATATAATATATAATATATAATATATAATATATAATATATAATATATAATATATAATATATAATATATAATATATAATATATAATATATAATATATAATATATAATATATAATATATAATATATAATATATAATATATAATATATAATATATAATATATAATATATAATATATAATATATAATATATAATATATAATATATAATATATAATATATAATATATAATATATAATATATAATATATAATATATAATATATAATATATAATATATAATATATAATATATAATATATAATATATAATATATAATATATAATATATAATATATAATATATAATATATAACATATAATATATAATATATTATATATAATAATAACTATATAGACTGATTATTTTTACTCTTTATGAATGCTTGCGATTAAAAATAGTTCAACCTTATCTTAATACTACCTTATTTCGAGTATCTAAACAAACAATTCCGCTAGTTGTTATCTTCAATTGTTTATCACTAATTTAACAAGACGGAACTACAAAATTTTTGCATTGTATATAAATCATTTTTATAAGTACGCATATTAAATTATACAATAAATTAAAATGCAGTTATAAAAACAAATTTGAAAACATACCAAGGCACTTCAATTTTAAATTTTAACAAGTATCATACTATTTGCCATTATCAAAATGGGTACTGTATCTTATAATACCCATCTCGGCTTCGAACTTAAATTTTCTGAAGTCAAAATAATTGAAAATTTAATTATACCTCATATAATACGTAATTATACATATGCCCAAAAATGGCCACTTTAATACAATATTATAGTTTTTAACGAATTTTGCTAAAATGAAATAAAATACAATACAATATTTTCACATCATTTAGGATATAAATTTCGATTTCGTTTTGGCTGTACAATGATCAATAAATCAAAATTTTAACTAAACGATCATCCTATTCAAGAATGAATTTCAAAATATTATTTCTCAATTTTCACATATTACAGAAGCGTTACAGCAATATCACCTGTACAAAATATAAAGCTTTCTGACTCGGTTTGAAGTGTACCTTGATCGTACCTTGATTGGAATTCTAATATTTGAGATATTTAGTATTTTCAAAGTTGATTTATTTGAAATCCTTTGTTAATCCTTCTTTAAATGCTAAGTCCTCTTCAACTCATCAGGGTTTGCATTTCTAAAAATATTGTCATTGACCTCTATTTTATTTGAGGACCGCCTGATCCTAATTTGAAGCTTTTTTTTTAACGCTTCGAACAAAACATTGGTCGTGATATCAATATTAAAAACTGGTCTTCATCCCTCTCTTGGGAACAAATGTTTTTTGTGCTCACTTACGTCATATAAGCAACATCATGCAAAACTTTCATGATGGTACACCAATCGGTTTCGGGTTTACACAGATTTGTCAGTCAGTCACTTATCGTTATTGTTGTTTTGTCAGTCAGTCACTTATTGTTTTGTTTATAGATTTGTGGTTTGTTTCAAAAGTAAATCAAAATATTGAATATTAAAAGCTCTTTTATGTTAAATAGTGAATTCGTTTCAAAGAAGGAGAAAAAATTATTTACTGTTTAATATTTATTAATAATTATTATTATTCATTATTATACTAAAAATTATTATTCAGAAAATTTTGATTGTCTCCATTAGCTGCAAATTGACAGACATCCTTTTTTTTGGTTATAATAGTAGAAAGACCATTCAATAAACCTGACAAAAATTATGAATTTTGATGTTGTCAAACAAAGCACAGTTCGTTTTGTCGCATGATGGTCACAGTTATTTTTCAATTAGTAATGCTCTCCGTATAACAATAACAGAAAAACAGTTAGAGTCAGAGACTCGCTCAAACATTACCCCTTAAAAAACATCAGTATTATGTTCATTTTAACTCCTAAAATCAGTACTGTTAAATGTAATTCAAAGGACACCCTATAAAAGGAAAATTAAAACAAAAATTTTTGTAATTTAAATTATATTAAAGCTATCACACGCGACATATTGAGTGCGCATTGCGCTTGCTGTTCACTTATAATAGAGTCGATCAAATAATGAATAAATGAATGTTTTTTTCGAACAAATGGTATTTTTATTACGTTCAGTGAGCATTTCAAGTATTTTCTAAATGAAAAATGTGGCTTGTGATATACGAAATAAATGTTTAAACCGAGTATGCTGAAAGTGACTATTTCAAATGTAAACTTAAGTAATGAAATTTTTTCATAATTTCTTAAAATTTATCGTACAAAATCGAATTTTTATTGCTTTTGTGGAAAAACGTTTAACATCTTATCGTAGAACTAGAAGTTGATGTCTATCAAGTTAAAGTGTTATTATTTTCAGCACATATTTCTTTAAATTTTATAGAGTGGTATTTACCCCGAAAACTTGAAAGTCCATTCACATTAATTTTCAATTATATTCAAAGATCATTTCGAGTCTATGCGATTAATTAATATAAGTGTTAATTCACTATTTGAAAGTACTTTATCAATGCATTTTATCTTCAATTCATTTTTTATTTATACAGTAATTTAGATATTGTTGCAAAATTCTTGTGTTAAAATAATTAAAAATATTCATTTGCTAATTTAATACTCGACATAAATGGAATATGTTAGGGTATATTAGATTTAGTTAATGTTTGTTTAGCTTTGTAAATATTGAAGGTACGAACAAAATTTTGGTATAGGACTACAAAGAATTACCTTATTATTATTCAATTTCCGCCTTTCTGTTTTTCCGTATAACTTAAATATTTACTTTTTTAATTTATAAGGCAATATAACTTAAAAATTAAAAGAAATAAAAAGTGTGTTGAAGCTCATGAATGACACAGCTCTTAAACAATGAAAGATATAAAAATAAAACATGGTTTTTTTTCAATAAACAACGTAAAATTCGCCACAATTTCAGCTCAAATACACGTTTACTTATAATCTATGTAATTAAAAATAGTTCAAGCACTGATACTCAATCATATGCAAAATATCTTAACATTTAACACTGTTGTGCCCTTGTTTATTTAGATTTTAATTTTGTTTATTAAACAGATAACTAAAATGAAAATTCTTGATAGAATCAGAAAATGTTTGATAGAATCAGAATAATTGTCAAGGTCCAGGTTTGATATTAATTTTAATTTTTAACTAGTACCACTCACATATTGATTTTGATTTATGTCAGAATATTATTTTGAATCTTATCATTATAATATTAGTAGGTTAGATATCTTCTCAACAAAAATAAAAAAAAATTATTCGAAATTAAAACCTTGATTTTATTATGACCAATTACCGCCAAATTACCAACAAATCAACTTAACGAATCAGTGCTAAGCTGAGAGATGATTGTCGTCGATTGCGAAAGGAATTTATCACAAGAAACTTATTTAATTTTGTAGAAAAAGTAGTTTCTGAAAATTTTGTATTTCAAACGGTACAATGACTATTATTTAAATGGAAATTTAGAAACACTATAATTATATTGTGGTAAAGGATTTTCTTGTTTGTAAATAATGTACAATATTTGTAAAAACATCTAAAATGCTTAGTTTTATGTATACTCGAAAAATCATGCTCTTGCTCTGAGATACCTTGTATAGTGGGCGAGCATTCACTATACACACAACAAATTGACGTATTGGAAACAAGAATGCAATTTCCATTAGTAACGATCATTGTATGAAGAGATGGCTACAACAAGTCAAGATACAAAAGTACTGTTGGATATATATTGATTTCATTTTGAGATGTTTTTTATTTATTTAATTTCCAAACTAACTTCAACTACGAGCTTTCAAAAATAAATCAAAACAAAAAAACACTTTACAATAAACTGGAAGCAAGAGGTTTTACCTGCTTCATCTATGCCAATGTGTGTGAAGTGAATTCTATAATTTTTATATATAAATAATTTTTTTAATGTTATATTTAAGCACGTAGTCTGCTATTTTCTGCTATTTTGTACATTTGATCAATTGAAATAATTTAAAATAGTTCAATCATACGTCGGGTATTTTAACAATTTTCACTATTAGTTGTTTTTTTTTATTTGTATGAATTATTTCTAATCGACTTTATAACAATCAATAAGAAATTATGAATTTTAAATTATTTTGGCGAAATCAAGAATTATTTTTTGATAAATTGTCAGCAAACGCACATTATTCTAAAGTTGTAAGATTGAATTATCAATGACAAATATGGTTTTCTTTAAATCAATACTCACTTTTATCTCGAAATTTTTTTGTGTGCATATTTCCATAGTTTAGACTTTCAAATATATGCTCTTAAACGGATTTTCCAAAATTCGAATTATTTTGGGAGATACAGCGGATTTTGTGATGTGGCATCGAAGCTGACCGAGTGGAGCGATGAAATTAAAACTACTTTTTCTGAGGTGGTTGACACGATATCTCAAGTTTTATCTGACCGATTCCTTTGAAATTTGTGTGAGAATCTTCTTAATTCATCTCTTTATCGCCTCGACATTTCATTCTAAAATCAGGGGTAAAAAAAAAACTTTTTTTTCAAGTGGGTGCCATTTTGTGAATTTTTTTATTTATTAGCCGAGGTTCAAGTGATAGCGACATCTTTACTGATTAAATATCTTTTTTTTAAATTTAATTCGATCACTACAAGGGTTGGAATCATGTCAACCAGGGAGCACCGTTTTACTTGCAACCCGCACTTCACAGACTTTATTTTTAGGAATTTTTTTTATATACTATAAAGATTAATAAACATTATATAAAAAAATGGATGATATATACTATAAAGATTAATAAACATTATATAAAAAATGGATAGTAAAAATGTTCTTAATTTAATCTTAGTTTGAAAAATACCTAAAAAGTAGGCTTCTAGACCAGAATTCCCCCTTAAGACAAACTAAATGGTTGCATGTACGAATAATATTAAATATATGATGACAATATTCTTTATTTAAATAATAATATTTATTATATAGTTAGTTAAACGAGACCCAATATTTGCCTTGTTTGTAAATAATTAGTGGAAAGCTGAAGATAAATTTAATATATTCAAATTGATCCAAATATATGGAATATGGGCTTGCATCCGCGTGGGTGGTATGTTTAATTTTTGGTAGCCAAAAAATCGAAAAATTTTAGTAGTTTTCTTGCTTTTATGCCTATAATCTAACGGAAAATTTAGCAACAATTAAAATGAAAGTAGATAAAATTATGCATCTAACAATTTTTTCAACTTTGCTTCAAAGTTAACAAACCTTAAAAAATAAATAAATAATAAATAATAAAAATGAATGAATGAATAGGCTTTACATACTTCAGTGTATACGTGTAAAAGTTATCCCGAGGTTTGATCTCAATTTTGATAGATAGAAGAGTAAAAAATTTTAGAGAAGTTGGTAAAAGTCGATCAATATTTAAAGTTGATAGCAGCTAAACGACTTATTTAAAATATTTAAGACAACTTTTAGAGCACATTCAACGCATTTTATATACTTTCATTTTTATTTTTGCATCTTTTATTGGGTGGTCGTTTTCAATTATTAAGCACAAAATCAAGAGAAATGCTAAAATTGCGCGGCTTTTCGGCTGTCACGCTCAGATTCCATGCATTTTGGCCCATTTGAAGAGATTAAAACCTTCACCAGATATCCGCAAAATAAATATAAATATAATCCTCATTTAATTGGCCTATTGTAAGAATATATAAAGCAAAATCATAACACCATATATGTCTAGATACAAAAACTAATATTGTCAGTAATTCGGACATAAACAAAACAGAAAATAGGAAAATGAACGAAATGTATAATAATAATACGAAAAGTTTTTCATAGAAACAAAAAAAAAAAAAAAGAATACCAGTGTTGGAAATCTGAAAAATAAAATTGAAATTGCGAATATATATGTGTTTGTATATAATATTTATTTTTTTCTTTCCTTGTATCTGTTTTCTGTTCATCAAATTACAAAAATCCATTTTCTTAAACGAGTTTTTCCAAATATGATAAACCAAAACGAAAATGTTTCTTATTATCTTTATATTTGTTTGGATATTTTCATTTTGTTTAAGATGAGCTTAGATTAATTGAAAATTCTGAAAGATTATTTTTTTGTTGGTACATATTTTTCTACTGAAATGATTTCACAGTTTATCAAAAAATGAAAAAAAATCGATGTCTATTTTTTCATTATGACAACAGCAAAACAACATGGTAGAAAAAATAACTTCTAAGATTCTAAATAAAAGTCACATAAATGCGATCGTTTTATTGAGTTTACCAAAAAAACCGTGTATTTTCAGAAATATGATCGATTAGCCACTGCGATTGTTTTCTGATCAAAGCTCAATTGGTTTGGTTTTTTATTTTTGATGAACTCTAGCGAAACAATTTTCAATGAAAAAAGAAGTATTTTTAATGTAACAACATCCTTATCGAAAATTTTCTGTTCATTTTTATAATTTTATTCTATGTATAATAAATGGTAAGATAAATTACCCAGAACTCATGTTTAGTAATCTGCAAAATTGCAAAAATAGTAAAATAACGATTTATGGATATATATTGATTAAATGACAAAGATAATTGCGTCATCTACTAGTATCATTGTATTTATTTACTCAGGTTATTTGAACCATATTTGGTTTATTTTTATAAATTATAAAAATCTTCAAACCCCTTTGAGTTGAGACGCTTCAAATGGTGAAATTGAGTCCATAATCCATAGTTATAATTTAGGATAGACATCTTCATAATGATAAATTTTACGTTAAAATATCTTATGAGAGCTAAGATGTCTTAAAATATCCCAAAACTGCCTTTCCTATATTTTCAAAAAAAACGATTTTTTTATTTTTGATATTTTGATAGTTACTTTTTATTACCAGGTCGTATACCTGTAGTCAAAATTTGACCGAAACGTCGATATTACTTCTAATTCCTGTGGACTAAAGGAACAAATTTTATAAATCTTGTTACAATTTTTTAAAGTAACAGATATTTTGAATTAAAAAAAAAAACTGACTAAATGGTGGAGGTTGAAATTTTTTAGCAGGTCTTGTCGGAATAAATGAGAAGCGGTTCATTAGAAGGATGATTTGAACTCATCTACTATGAAAATATTTCCCGTAAATGACACGTTATTTTGTTTAGTTTGGATTTTATTTTCAATTTGAAATTAAATCATCTATTTGATTGATTTTGTTTCGTAAGTTTTGTAAATCAACTCAAACTTATAGTAAAATTACCTCGTAAGGGAGGTCAAAAAAAACTTGCGTAGTGATGACAACGCAAGATTGGCTTCGGACTTCGGGCTCCTTTCAAAAAGCCTGAAAAACCGAATACAGCTTTTTATTGGTGAAATAATTATTAAAATCGCCTCAGTAGGTTTTGAATTTTTCCGTTAAAAATAAACATATAATTATTTATATAAAAGTGTAAATTAAAAATTAGTAATATTGATAGTTGAATATTTTGTTGGTTGGAAAATCGTGCTTTTTATTTCAAATATTTAGATGACGTACGTTTTTATTTTAAGTTTTGATTTTAAATCCCTCGACCAAGGGCGTGCGAACTCGGCCTGGATCTCCAGTAATAAATATACAAATATTTGTAAGACAATGAATTATTTTTTCAAACGCTATATTTTTTTATTTTTGTTTTTTACAAATTTACTGTCTACGCTATCTACAATAGTTTTTAACCGTTTGAAGTAGTAAAACAAAAACAAAATTAATAAAATTGAAAGAAAAAATATTAACATTTATTTCACTGGAATGAATGAAATTGTAATGTTTATTCTTTTAACAAAACGTTTCAATATTTTTAATCCTTATTACAATAAAATTTATTTAATCAAAGTCATTGAAATGCATTTAATTAAAATATTACAGTAAATTCTCTTGATTTAAACAAAAGATGTACGAGTTGTAAAATAGAATTTGTATTTAATTTTTAATATATGGAAACATTTGCAGTTTTTGTAATTTTTTCGATATTTAATATATACAACACTTCTTATAACTTTTTTTTTCCTTTTCGTATCATTTTTCACCCTGAAAGCACATTTCTGCTGAATAAGGCAAAAATTTTCCAAATGGTGAACGATTATTTAGAAGTTTTTACCTCTTTTACTTGTAGTATGTAAAATATATATTGTCAGTATATTATATTAAATTTAAAATAAACATTCATATTTTCAAAATAGAATACACGCGTTTTGCGGCATTACTGTGAAGTTAAATTTTTATAACGGTGAAAACTACTCGATGCCGATGCAACCATTTTCGGTAAAATCAGTCACCAAACGTACTGATTCATCGATTGTCGAAATAATTTTTGAATCCAATTAATGCAATTCGAAGAAATTTTAGGCTCTACAACCATTATATTTATCACTTTAACCTACAATGTATATTATACATTCTACAAGCAAAAAATCCAGAAAAACTCTTAAAAACGTTCGTCATTTTGATAGTTTTTGCATTTTACTTGCAAGAAATACCAGTTGTAAAAATAACCAGGACGATAATATAATAGAATCATTCCAAAAATAGTGTTTTTAGGAAGAAAAAAAAACTTTTATACAAAAGTCACAGTGTTTTAAAATCACAAAACCTATACGTTGAAAGACGTAAGAAACCATATCTTAAATTAACCTATTCTTTAATTTATTTTTAGAAAAATACTGGCCACTTAGATAAAATCCATAATATGCATTGATTTTAATTGTCACAATTTTACTCTAAATCTAAAAATACGTTTCAGAGATATCGTTTTGTTATACAATATGTGTAAAAAGTTTGTACATGTACCGTATTCTGCAACACATTTTATATGAAAAATGAAAAGTATACAATATAAAAATGAAATATAAATTTTGCAAAAGACCAAAATTTCCGTTTTGTCATAATCATGTTAAAAAACATAAAATTGTTTTGAAAAATCTATCCAAATAAAAACTATAATAACAAAAATAAATAAATAATAATAATAATAATAATAATAACAATAATAATAATAATAATAATAATAATAATAAATTAATTTATGAACCATTTTACAGCAACACAGTTATTATTTACATTAATTAATATTAATCCATTTTTTTTAAATACAGAAAAATTTCTAAAGATAAAATTAATAAAGTAAAATATAAGTGTCAGTAACACAATATATTCCCGAAATCAACAAACGCATTACGATGCCAAGTGCTTGGAAATACATGGAGTACATTATCTATTATCATTCCTAAGTGCTATAGTTACTATCGGTTTCAATTTCTACTGCATCAAAATTTAAATATCAACACCTTTCTTATTTTTAATTAACGAATTAAAACACTTTTTAATACACGAAAAAACAAGGTTCTCAAGCCGACGTATAATATATGTATATATGTATATTTTTTTATGGTCCCATATATACTCTAAAAATTTCAATCCTAAATTAACAGGCTTGTGAACAAAGGAAAATGGGCATATTATATGAGTCTATGAACGTATATATCAAAACTTCGTATTAATTAACAAGAAATTACGGGATATGGTTCATATATAAACATACAAATTTTAAGATCAAATATTTATACAAATTTAATACCGCATTTATCACTGCGGATTATTTCAAAATAAGCTTTTATCTATAAAGGACACAAGATACAAATATGTGTGATAAAAATTTCAGAAAGATTATAAATTTATACCAGTTTTCAATGACTCATCGGGTGCATATATTTATTCTAATATTAACAATAATATAATTTCAAATGCAAATATAAAAAAAAAATTAAAATATATTATATGCATATTGTATATATTATACATTTATATATATATATATATATATATATATATATATATATATATATATATATATATATATATATATATATATATATATATATATATATATATATATTTATATATATATATAAATAGAAGTTATAATAAAAGTGTTTCACAACAGTTGCCGAGTAGAAAATGTAAATTGTATTACACATCACAATAATAAAACTGTAAAAAAATGTAATATCATTCATTTTATTTAAAATGTGCAGCAATACGTTTTAAAGTAGACAGACAAACCAGACAGATATTTGCAGACAGACTATGTTTAATGTAATGAAAATGTTTTCCTGTGCATTTTGTCATAAGAATTTTTAAGTAGTTTCTAATATTGCAAAAAGTAAGTTTCATTTGTAGTTCGCTGGAAAATTCACAGTATATAAATTGAGATATTAAATTTTGAGGTGATAGGTACTATATTTAATAAATATAAGTATCAAGTCGACAATTCTGGAGTTCTGATCCTCATCAAATCGAAGTGTAATATATGTGTATGTTTATGTTTATGTTTAACTGTATACTGTTATAAGTTCATAAACATCTCATACTTTTTATCTATAAAATGAATAATTTCTTACTTTATAATAATTTTTTAAGATTAAGAATAAATTAGTATCATTTATCCTAATTTTAAATACATCGATTTTTTAAGCGTTTATTATAATTCATTTTAAAGAATTTGTTTCTGATTTTATTTGATATTTAAGGCAAACAGAAAATCGAAATTTATACAATGGTTTATTAAGTCAAATATACGAATTTTGGAAGAGTGTATACCTTTCTTGTCCAGGTATCGCGTATAGTATAAAAATATGATACAACGTCAATGATCTAACATCGACGATTTAGATTGATATATCGATTCTTTAATGTGATAGCAAATCGCAATTCTAATAACGAAAAACGTCAAAGATTTGAATCATCTTAGTTTCTCTAATAAAAATACTCCACATTCTGAAGTACACACTACATCATGTTAATTGTTAAAAGAACAGAAAAAGGTGTATTATATAAAAGAGAGACGATTAATTCTAACTAAATTGTATAGGTAAATAAAAGTTGATTGTATCATTATTGTAACACTGAATAACAATTGAAACAATGTCATCATGTTTGGTTGTAACATTGTTAGTATTAAACGTTTATTGTTGTCAGTGTGTGTCATAAATGTTACTTCATTAGAGCGATGATTGTCTTTATACATATAATATATTGTTTGTTTGTTTGTTTGCTTCGTGCTACCATCATCGTCTTCCGTGGTTTAGTTTAATGTATCTGATTGTTTGGTTTAATACCCAAAGGGTGATTCAAATGTAATGGCAAAGCGCTGTATACTTAGAAATGATGCACCTCTTATAAGGTACTATGTTTTCTTAACTAATTACCAAATATCAAATGTAAAACAATCTGCTACAAATGAATTCTCGTAAAGAAAATTCATATTCGAATGCGCCATAAAAATGTAGAGTAATTTTCAGGGTATATGCGAAAATTAAATAAACATTATGCATGCTCGTGTTTTTTGGTGACAATAAATATTCCCCAGAAAGGAAAAAAACTATTTCAATTGTTAAAAGAGAAAAATAAAAATAAAAATGAAATAATTGCATGCTGTAAACAAAAACAACCTGTAAAAAATTAACAAAAGACACTACATTATGGACATGTACATGTAGAAAGATGTAGTGTTTATTGTACATAATTTATAAGAAAATTAACGGATGAGTCAACCGTTTAGTTCCTGTTCGCGTTGGAATACTGCGATAAAAAGCCTATGGCACTTGAGATAGGGTATTTCCCAACGTCGAAAGAATTTTTCAAATCGGTTCAATAGATTTTAAGTTTATTCGTTACATACCTTAATATATACATACAAATGTTTCCTCTTAATAATATTCTAAATTAGTATTCAAGTACATTTGTTGGCAAAACTCTATAACTTTTTACACCTAATTTAACTCAATGAAGCGAATAAAAATATTAAAGTTACTATCTATTGCAAAACTTTTTAAGAACATAACGAAAAAATACGCACTCAAATAAACTAATAAATTAACTTAGACATATTCTCCCACCGTAATTCTCTGTATTTTTACTATATTTTATATTTTTAAAGCCGTATGCGTTTTTGCTTTTTTGATGTAATCACACAAAAGCTTCTAATTTTTACCCTCTTTAGGTTTAGATGTTTACAAACTTAGAATGTATTGTTTATTTATATTTAATAAAAAGCCTAAGAGATAAGTTCCAAGCGACTAACTTTAAAAATGACGTAATTTACAAACAAACTTTTTTAGAAATTCCCTATTTCCCCTATTTAAACTACTTATTTTCATTTAAATTGGTTCAGTACTTTACTTGTGATTGGGTAACACACAAGCAGTACTTTCGAATTTATAATACTAGTAAGATTAGAGACATGGATTTAGTACAACAGGAGTGTACAGAATAACATATCAGTTGAGACCAAAATTTTTATTTTAAACATTTCAACACTTTCTAGATTCTTCAGATTTATTCAAGTGTCAAATTGTGTATTTAAATCATCCTTTGTATAGGAAATACAATTACATTGTTCCTTAGTATATAGTAAGTACCTTTTGGGTAAGGTAAGGTTTTATGTGTTTGTTGTAACTACCGCAATACGTTACCGCATTCTATTATAGGATATTTCCTTAGAATTAACCGTATACCTTCATACCATATTGTTAGTGAGTATTATTACCGTAAGTTGTTTATCTGTAAATGTTAATAATTAGTTTATTGTTCATGCAAAATATTATTTAAGTTATTAAAAGTAGTAGGGCTTTTAGTTTTATGGTTTCACAAAAATTTTATTGGTCAAACACCAATAATTTCATTTTTGATTTAATTAATTTTAGCTTTGCTGTATATATTTTATGACTGAAATTTCTATTGAAAATAATCTATTAAGCTTCTCACGATGGCAATGTGTACAAATCCTTACAAATTCTATACACCATATTTAACCGATAATTTGAATTTAATTTATAATTTCATGTAATCTACACAATACTGAATCAAGCCTTCTGTATATTTGAAGTAGTAAAATACTATTGGTAAACAAATTAAATAAACTGATACTCTTACACTAAATAAAATAGATGTATATAGGCAATAATTTGACCATTTAAATAAATAAATGAAAGTTTTAAGCTTTTTAGGTAAAATTAAATTAAGTAGTGGAACTTTTGTAGGGTATTTCCCAGGTCCATATACTTTTGAATTCACTAATATTAAAAACGTATAAATTAAATCCATTCTTCAGTGAAATTGTTGTTTTTAACGACTAACTTCAATCAAACCAATCTAATAATAAACAAAAAACGATAATCATCACAAAATTATATTAATGTATCTGTTGGTTGAAAATCGCATACGTTGATCACACGTACCGAATGTTCAGTCATTAACAGAATGCACCCAAAATTATTTTGAACGATATTATTATTCATAATTTTACATATCATTTAATTATCAAATTCGTATTAAATTTAAAACAACAATATACTTAATCGATTCTTAAAATGTTAATTTTATGTTATGTTAATACTTAACCGATTCTTAATGATATATTCTTAACTAAATTCTAATGATATATAGGCTATATCATCAATGTGTAACTTTGGGACTACTTAACCGTTTCTAAAAATGCTTAACGATATATTCTAAAATAAATTCTAACGATATTAATACAATATCATCATAATGTGTCGTTGGGACTACTTAACCGATTCTAAAAATTCTTAACGATATAGGTATTCTTAACTTAATTCTAACCATATAAAGACTATATCAACAATGTGTATCATAATTTGTTTAAAGACATGTTATCATATACAGAATTAAGGTCTTATATCCAAGGGTGATTCTTGCTCAATTGATTAAGAGATTATCCCAACATGAATTATGATTAATAATTCAGTTTTTTGTTGTTGATTATCAGTTCACCTTAAAATGACACACTGTATAAAATATTAATATTTATAAATAATGTGCACCACATGAATAATCAGCTGCACTTATAATAATAATTTTTTTTTAAATTGCCTACCTCAATACAAAGACAATATTTATTATATACTTTAACATTAGATAATTTTACATAAGTAAATAATAAAATATGTTTTAGGAGAATGTGGAGTTGAATGTGGAGATCAGCACGCTCATTACCCTCGATATCAATATGAACAGGTATCCAAACAAATTTTATATATGTTTGAAATTTATTATTTTTATAAAATTCAGAAATCTTATTCCTGATTTATAAAATATAGAAGTTAGTTTTAATTTATATATTGGTTTTTTGAGAGACTGAAGAGCACTTAAAGAATCAGAAAATATTAGGAAGCTTTGGTTTTTTTTCCTAGTTGCAATAGCGACACCATCATTAATTGCTACACATTCAGCTGTAAATATTGACACAATCTTGGTAATACTTATAATTATACTGAGATTCAGCTGAGGACATGCACAAGCTATTCCTGTTGAATTTTTTGCAACATTCTTGTTGCCATCCGTATAAAAATGGATTGTTTTTCTGATACTTTTAATCTTTTCGAAGGCATTGAGCGAATGAGGAATACCCAAAATTACTCAGAATGCTAGTTTTAGGGCCCTATTTTGTATTCATTCCAATTTTAATTTATTTCTTTTATCGTTTGGATAATAGATGAAAAGGCCGTAATAAATTATCGAACGAACAAACGACTTGTAGAAAGACATCCACGTATTGGGGTGAGATAACCACCAAGTACCCCTCAAAATTGTTACAATGTTCAATGCCCGGTTACGTTTTTCTAACACATAATTTAGATGGTTTTTAAATGACATTTTATAATCAAAAATAATTCCTAGGAATTTAGCAAAGTGTGTTGATTCGATTTCTTCTAATTTACTGTTCAAAAATTGGATCATGGGTCTAATGGACCGATTTTGGTCATTCACCAAAATTTAAGCAAAATATATTATGTTATTTTTTAAATATCTTAATGGCCGACGGGCGGGCGGATTACCTGACATTTTACAAAAAATAATATATTTTCCAATTGCCTCTTTCTTGTCGTATCAATTTAGCTTTTTCCATAACGCCCAATATTTTCTAGATCATCCGTATATTATTACCTAAAATATGAGACAAAATCATTAGGCTAATTATTGACAATTAAGTATTTTTTACAAAATGCACAAATTTGTTAATAAACATAGCAATTAGCAACTAACTTAGATATTTGACATATATGGTTTAGTATAAATATTTAGTATAAAATATTCATAAAACCTCCTAAATTTGCAGTTCATACAGTTATAATACACATATAATACTAATATATGAAATTGTGGTGATTTTCAACAAAAGTTGTTTGATTTTGAAAAAACAAACATGTTTCGTAATTGAATCTTTTATAGCTTAAAAGTTGGGATATGGATTCATTTAATTCGATGAATCGATTTTGCTCATTGATGAAATGAGGCTCACACTTTGTGTTTAAAATATTTACACAAAAATAATATACTCTGATATATTAATACAGCGTCCTCACATACAAGTAATTAACATTTGATTTTATACGACTATTTATTAAGTGGAATTTTGTTTTTGAAAGGAACCTCTACAGGCTCCAATCAGTAATATACTGAACATTGTTTTTTTCAATTTTCGCGTACAAACAACTCAAAAAATAATTATTAGAAAGTAATCAAATTTGCTATTCAAATCTATGGTATGATTACACTTGTAGTAGAACTGTCATAAAAAAATTCTAATGATAAAATAAAACTTTTACTTTAGAATTGTTTTTACGGATAAAAAAGCTTCATCATTTACCCGAAAATTGTACTCGAAAATTAAAAAAACAACAAGGTAAATTACATTATAGCACAGAGAATATGATTTTTATAGACGATTCATAACGTCCCTTACTTTGAGGAATCATTCAAAACTATACATTTGTTAAAGAAAAATTATGTATATATATACACACACATATATATATATATATATTTATATATATTTCATAAAGTGGTCCATTGTACTGAAGATTCATGAAGAAATATCAGTCGAATAAATATATAAGCTATTGGACTATTTACTAACTGCTTTGCTCTCTTTTTGCTAAAGTGAACAAAATATTTATTAATACTACCCGAAACCTACAAAAAACAACCTAAGATAAATTTCTCAAGTATATATAAGTGAGTATATAAAAATATCGTAAATAATAATATCATATATCTGTAATAAAATAAATATCTTGAATTGTTGTGTTGACTTTATATGAAACGAAATTGGAATTCGATTTTTTTGTTCTCCATCCTTCTCGAACGCATGGATTTCCTGTTTGAATGAATATTACGTTATGTGTTGTCGTGATGGTCAATAAGACGGATATGTACCAATAGAAATATCTTAGAGATATGAATCTTTATATGTCGTCTTCCCATTCGAATATCACACTCGTAGCCAAATAGGAAAATATTATATCCCATTTCGTTGTAACCTATATTGTAAGTTATGATTTTTTTCTTTAAAGTACGTGTGGTAATTTTTTTCCAAAATTATTGTGTTATATACTGTGTTATAAATTTTTTTGCTTTTGATCCTTTCCAATATTAGGAACTGCATATATTGAATCACTGAAAAATGTTGCTCCCTTTATAATGGAGCTTATAAATAATTAAATTTAAAATGTTATTTATTGTTGAGTTTGTATAAATAATAAAGACACCGTGTTTTATGCTTCGTTATATATAGAGAAAACAAAGTAAAAATATTATTTCATAGACGATTACAATTAGTATACGCACAGAAACATATATTACACAAAAAATAGAAGCACGCGGGTGAGTCAACAGATTTATATGTTAAACATTATTATTTCTACCCTTTTTGTGTCGGGGATCCCGACTACTCAAACAATAAATTAAAAATTATTTTTAAACTTGAGTGTTGTATACAACCATTAAAAAAATGTGTGCATTGTGTGATATTTAATCACCAAAAAACTGATTGTTTTTCACCACCGTTTCTCTTAGAGCAGGATTTTTTTTTCAGATAGTCTATAGCTTAAGCGAGTTTATTGGGAAGCGAGAGCTAAGGACGAAGTCATGGTTGGAGACCGACGAATTGTCAAAGATTTTTCTTGCGTCTAGATTTTTGAGGCTGGAGACAAACTTTATTGTATGTACTTTTTCTGTGGCAGGATCGGGCTGGATACCAAAAATGTTAAAACATTTTGTATAGTTAAGATGTTAAGTTAAAACCTTTCACGATAAATCTACAGTCGGTAGACATTTATTTAACTCTCCTTATAGTTAATATCAAAGTCACAGCATAGCGTGGCCGGTTCTATCTAGTTATATAATAAACTTATATAAGATATAGAGTATTTTAAAACTTGATACTGTTATTTATAAACTAAACTTATTAAATATTAAATTAAAACTTGAAGACAATTTATAAATCTCTTAGAGAATTTAAGTATGGTTATGATTAAAATCAGTTCAAAGATTCAACCATATGTTGGTTTTTAAAACGGTTGACACTTTTAATTGTTATTTTCAGTTATTAAATTTTGATCTGAAACTTGAATATAATACATAAATCTATGTCTTCGTAATTTACGTAAGAGATCTTATTTATTAAAATTCTAATTACCTATCATCTGATGAAAATAAATATAGTTAAAGTTTAAAACTTCGAAAAATTAATAAACACTAAATACCAATTAGGCCATTCAACATTAAATTCGTTTTGAGAGTAAAATAAATAATTATCCTAAGAGATCCTTTTGTGTCAGTTTGTTTTTTAAAAAAAAAAACTAAATTATAAATAATAATAAAACTTGTAAAGCAATTAATTTTTCAATGAAGAAAAATAAATTTTCCATGAAACATATATGTTATATGTTGACTTGATTTGAATTCAGTTAAAAAAAATAATGAGAAAAAAAATGAAATCTGATTGAAAATGAATGAAGACAAACTGTCGTTAGAAATATAGGTATACTATAAACTATCTACAGGTACAATTATAATAAAATAACTATGCATATGTACATGTGTAGCTGAATATCCCATTTCAACTACTGCAGGTATAAGAGATTGTTAGACTATTCCGTTTGGAAATTGAAAAAATATTTCTTTAACATGAGAAATGGAATGGAATGTACATTAACGTTTCGGTCGATATTGTCGAATGAACACTTTTATAATTGAATCGGTTTTTACTTTGCCTCACAGCGAGAAAGAGTTTAAAAATTAATCGAAATCTTTATATAACCTTATAAAAATTTAAAATTTAATCAAAATAAGTGTCAACTCAATTTAAAATTTTAGTAGACTATAATCTTTAAAACATAATCGAATCATTTAAAGAAATCAATATTTTAGAATAGACAAATTGCTACAAAAATAAATTTATTATATTTGAAATTTACCAATAATTAAATACCTATTATCAATGAATGTGCTTTCAAGATTACAATGAAATTATATTTATATGGTATGTGCATTTAAAGTTTCATAATTGAATGATGTATTCTGTGATTTGAGTACATTATTAGTAACTTTTCAATGAGAACTTCTTATGGCCGATTTAATTAATAATGAATTCAAACATATCTTTATGTTTCAAGGTCACTATAACCCAAATTACCTTTAGGCAGACTAATGTATTCGGGTATGTGTGTGCTGTATTCGTGTATGTGATTCAGATTATTTATCTCAATTATCTCAAGAACAAATAATGATATCGAAGTGGAATAATTTTCATTCGTTTGAAAATTGATTGAAGGTGAATGACTTTCCAAAAAAGTCAATGGATTTTTGTTGAGGATAAAAAAAACTAAAAAATACGCCTATTCGTAATTACAAATAAAATATTTATTATTTCTTTTCTCGTTGTTAAGTTCCTCATTTATACTATGAGGATCGCAAGGTAAGCCAACTTGTGTTTCCCATTTTTTAAGTTTTATGATGTTCCCCTGTTTTAGTTTGATAACAATTCGACTGTACAACAACAAAAAATTATTCAAATTATGATATTGCGTGTGTATTATAAAATTTTTGAACATTGGGTTGTCGTTTGGTTGCATGTATTATCTAATTGAGTGGAGCTTATTTTTTTCTTGATATATATCCAACTTCTAAAAAACTACCTTCACAATGATTAATGATTTTGTTGAAATTTATGTCATAAAGTATACTCCGTTTACAGACAAACGACGCAACAATATATTCCAAATTGTTTGCAGATTAATGCAACCTTATCTCTCTGATTAATCATGATTTTTAGTACATTTGTTTTAGAATTGAGTATATATAAATGAATTTGCTCTGAAGGTTCAAAATGTCAAAACACAAAGTATTGATACAAGGTCATTCATGTTATGTACGGACCAAGAATGCAAGTGGAAGGCAAGGTAAATATATTGTTGAAATACAAATTAAGTAGTAAAAATAAATAAAAGATTAAGGCATGTAAGATATACTTATTATAATTTAATTTTGTAGCTTCGATATTTTGTTGTAAACAAAAGTAATTGTTGTACTATTTCTAATAAATTACCAAAATTTTCCAAATTAGTGATTTCACTAATTCCATTTAAACTGTACTTGATTTATTTTTTTATAAATTTAATTAATAAATTTTAATCATAATGTTAATTATAATGTATGTCAAAAAGTATAGATTCCTGTCAAAATAATTTTTGACGCTTTAGTGAATATTCCTAGAAAACGTTTATTTAGACTAAAAATTGCCTACATCGAATGTCCAATGGCATAATCGCATTGTACACCAATCAAATATCGTTTTTTAATCTTATTTTCTTATTTCTCGAAAGTAAATGAAAAATTGTTAGAAAAATTTAGAAAGATTGCTACTTTATTAAGATTTAATAAATAGATACAGGCCAATTTAATATATAAATATAAATGTTGTAATTGGTATTATAATCTTAAATTCCATTAACGGGTGTGGTCATTCAGGTTTAGTAACACGAGGCATTAATATTTCCTAGTCTAAGTCTTCGTTTTGAATATCGGCTACTTGTTTTTAATATCAATATTTGTTGGATATACTTTAAATTAAATTATTAAATAGCTTCATAAATTCCACTTACACAGAGAGTAAAAATAATGACCCCCAAAAGAAATTAATATTACAGGATTCAAGATTCTGAATGCTTGAATAGATTTGGATAAGTATCGTTACATCCTTTCTTCAATGAAACTGCATTAAAATATTTTTAGTAATTAATATGACAGTTGCACCGTGCTTATTTAAAATGGGGAAAATATTTTGTTCAATTATTTCAATATAGATTGTTTAGTGCCTTGATGATCTTAAATTAAAATTGCCCTGCCAAAATAATCCATATGTATTAGTAATCTGTGCATTGGTAATTTTTGGGACATCCATTATATTAAAAAGTTTTCCACAGAACGGTCCTTCGACTGCAATGCAAATTTTATTTATTTGTTTAGTCAGCGATTCACTGAGTTAAAGAAAGCTTCTAACCTGCAACTTGCTTCTGACTTTTAAATGGTTTTTTGTGAATTATTTTAAAATTATTTTAATTTAATCTTTTAATACTCACATCGTTCTATACATTTCAATGTGAAAACAGACCTTAAATTCAACAAAACACACATAGTCTAGGATAGTAAAGTAATCGAGTCTTTTGAGTACTATTATACATAATATACATAAAAGCTATTGAACAAGTAACAACTTTAACATTTTCCATATACTTACTCTCTCTTCAATAACTGCTGTTTCTAACACTCCCAGCATCTTTCCCACTCCTATCCTTCCCTTTTCTATCATCATCGTCATCAACATCACGGTTGATTTGTTCCTGTTGGGTTGCTCTTACATATATTATTATATCATAATGTTTGTATTTTTTGATCGGGTGTCTCATTTAATTTTATCAACCATGGTATACATACCTAAGACAAGTCATCCCTCACATAATGTCCAATGAAAAAGTTATTGAGCTTAAATTCATTGTCTACAGTATTTAAAGCCATGTACAAATAATTAAAAATCATGCCTGATGATGGAAAAGATAAAACTGTGAATTAAAGTAAATCAAATGGGCTTAGTGAGACCTGTAGGCTATAATACACCATTAAGTTCTAAATTAGGATAATAAAAAACCAAAAATTTGTTTATTCTTACGAATATAGGAGATTCTATTGTAACAGGTTGTTCGATTTTGCAGAAAAGTCATTTAGTTTTAAGTAACGTAGTTGCACTTTGAATGAGAGGAGTTCCATATCTTACCATTTTTATACGAGGTAATCGATATGAAATTTATTATGAACGCACATACGTACATACAAATACACAGACATCGCTTTAAAAACGTTGAATTTTAATTCTAATGACCATGAATGTAGGTGGACTCATTTTAGAAAAATCGTTATCGTTATCAGAGATTCAGCTCACGAAATGGTTGTGGCTATGTCGTGAACCGTTCGTTTTTGATAATATTTTGTATGTATTTGTATGTTATAGATCTACGTAAATCCTTTACATTGTGCTCAACTTATTAAAACAAAACGAAAAACGAGAATGATTATAGTCAGCTTAATAACATTGACCTTATTTTAATATTTTTTTTCCAAATACCCAAATTTCACTAAAATGGTAGAGCTGTTTTTTTGCATATAGCCATTTATGTAAAAATATTCATACATCACGAGGAAGTTATGTGTCCATTATTGTCAATATTTTTGATTTTAAAATAGCCCTGAGCAATAGAGTGGAATTCGTTGTTAATAGCATATATGGATTAAACTGCCCAGAGACTTTCATACAAAACATTTTGTGATTGTATACTATATAAAATCTATGCAAATATGACAGACACCCGATATGTACGTATACATGTCTGGTGAATTTGAATATGATGTCATCGAGAAAACACATTAGAATGGAAGTCATATCAACAACAATTGTCGTCATCTATGTTTGTATTTCGATAAAAGACAACTTCACTCTATATATGAATGGTTGGGAGTGAAGTTGTGTAGATATAACCCATTATTTGATATTCTCAAATGTCCCTGTCTCGTCTTTTAAAACCATTATATAAATGTTACTTAGACAACAACACTAACGTCCATTTTTATTATGTACGGAATGGTACCCCATATCCAAAGTTTATAATAAAATTAAGAGAAAGATATATTAATTTTATAGAGTCAATATTATATTCTATCTGAAATCTAATAAGTATGTTTTACGAAACAAAAATATTTCACTTGTAAACACCAAAAAAAAAAAAAAAAGAATTTGAGCAGAACTGAACTTGTTTTTATTTTCTAGTTCTAAAACATATGATTGATTTTTAAATACTCGATCATCAATAATTTTGTAACGTACTCATGAGTGGCCACTTCACTCTTCAAAGACCCTGAAAAATTAAGTTTAAAATTTGAACAGGCAATGTAATAATAAAAATTATTGAAATTTAATTGACTAGAAATTATAAATTTAGGGCTGAGAAATAAAAATATGCTTTATTTAATGATCCTGTAAAGTTGAGTATACAAGGTCGTCAGTGTATGTACTTCTTGCAAGGTGCGTGCAATAAATATTTAATTTAATATTAATGAGGCTTATAATCTTGACAGAAATTTACTTGACACTGAGGTTTTCTCGAATCAATTTTTAATATTCCATAGTATTGTCATAGGTCCGATTGAAAAGAAAATTTTTGGATAAAATCCAAATAATATACTACAGGCGAAATAAAATAGTTTTATTAAATTCTAAGATTTATTTTAAATAATTTAATATTTTAGTTGGTGGTAATGTGAATAAACATGATCATCCATTAAAATATCATTAATTCCAATGATTTTTACTATTGATACATGTGATGATCGGTTTAATTAAATACAAATACATAGCAGAGACTTTTAATTTCCAATATGAACTTGAGCATCCTCGGATATATTGGAGCGTTCAGAAAACCTATGCAAACATATATTCGTATTCGATAAAACACTTACATTGGTACATGGAAATAGAAGAACCGTATAACATAACAGAAAATAATCGTGATAAGATAACGGAAAATTTTATGTCACTTGAAATGGATTCCTGTTGTTTACGTAACACAACACAAAATCAAAATTTTTACACATTTTTGCTAACTTATCGTGATCAAATAATTTCAATTTTTTTTAACTACACTCATGTTAAATTTCATTGAAATCGGTTTTGATAGAAACTGGAACGGGCGTACCAAAAAAACGAATTTAGGACCAACTTTTTTGCAAGTAATGCTTGAGTGTCTTTTCTATCAGATTCTAGTGTAATTGATTTAATTACTTAAAGCATATAATAGAGAACAATTTTTGTGTAGCAAAATCAATTTCGGCTTCAAAGCAATAAGATGAACAAGCTTTGCGTTTACCAATTTTTGCAGAATTTCGGAAAAGATCATATGTATATATGCTAAAAATTTTTCTAAAACCGATTTGAAAATGGATTATCACAATAAAGGTTGTGCAAAAAACAAATTTCAACCATGATTAATATTCGAGTGGTTTTGGAGTTAAATCGTCCTAATCCCAGAAGTTCTATAATAGGCTGAGTGAATTGAGATGTAAAGTAACTATAAATCTCATAAGCACATCATATCATTTGTATTCCTATCCAAAATCTTTTTCAAAAATTTTGAAAATCGGGCCGTTTTCTTTTCGGAAACCGTAAAACTTTCACTAGGATCACAAGCCTTAAGCTCAGGAATATGATAAATGCTCTATAATCTATAATCTTTCTTGTTTAGAACTATCTATAAGCAACACTCTTATATAACTCTTATGTTATATTAGAAAAAAACAAAACCCCACCATCTATATTTGAACATTCTGTAGAATCAAATGCATAACAAAATCTTTACCACAATAATAATAATGTAACACATATCTCGTGTATTTTTGAATTGCAATGTCAGCGGTTTATTGCAAATATATGCAATACCTTTATCATATAATATCATCATATATGTATTATTGTAGATATGATGAAACCATTTTGAAAACCATCGTGATATCAAACCTTTTACATCACCAATGGTGTAACTCGAATGTTACATTGTATTCATATCATATATTATATGCACTTTGATGTCTTTCTATGTGCCTGTCTTTCTGCCGGTTATATTCTCACAGACTTATTTTTTTTTAGACTTGACATTTCATCTATGTTAATATGTGTGTTTTTAAAAATGAGTTTTTTAATATGTTTGTACAAAATAAAATGGAATGATTATATAAACGTTTTTGTAACTGGTATAAGATGTAACTATACTTTTCAATTAAAACGTTATAATTGCTCCTGTGATATTAAAATACCATTTTTTTAATATGAAGGCCTAAATCGATGTGTGCTGCCAATCCATAAAACTCCGATTCATTTTCACACAAGTTAAACATCATTATCAAATTGAAAGTGGATTAATACCAGGGAAATTTAATTGTTTTCTCAATTTCGTGTCACTAAACAAAATGCATTCACTTAACGACAGGTTAAAGAAAAACTTTATAATTAAAAATTATATTTTTTGTTTTTATAAAATATGAAGACGAATATTTTTTATCCATTGCAAAAATCACGACAAAATACTCCCCTTACGTATGAAGTGAAAATACTAATGACAAACTAGACACAATATCTAGTCCTCGATTGATCCTCGACCAATGTATTTTTATTTACATATGGGACAAAAATTACCTTGTAATTTTTAAGAATGTGATTTGTTCTTTTTTGTAACAGGAATATTCAACGAAATTTTTGGGTTATTTATTAAATTTTTTTAAATGGTTTTTTTTTTATGTTTATTTTTTCGGAGCTTCTTACATGGACTATCTGAAATAATTTGCGATTTCATTGAACGTTTCCCGTAACGCTTTTTCTCTTTCATTCGTGGTGGAAACTTCAGAGTTGATATGGAAACATTTTGATATAATGGTAACAATTTTTCTGTTTATGGAGATTCATCAAAGATTCCACAATACGCAAATTTTAAGCATCTCATGTTAATTCACCACCGCAAATAGATTTGATTTTGCAATTTTCTCATCTGACAGATTTTTTCTATGACCAACGAAGGTGTGAAATCAGCTTCATCAAAAAGGTTATTAGCAAATGGATATATTTCTTTTATCAAAAATCCAGATTCTGCAGTACTCATCATGGCTACTAGTTTGTACGCTTCGGTGAACAAACCAGCGATGTTATATTGTGTGATACCTCTTCCAGGATGTTATGAGATACATTTACCAAATTCGAAGGAATATCTTACTTAAAAAGGAGTAAAAATACCTGTATTAATAAGCTAAAGTTTATGGGATGTATGTGTCGAAGGTGTTAACATTACAATATACTTATTGCGTGCATATGTTACAACATCTAAGCTTATATGTGATGGTGGGTAATCGATTATTAGTTAAATTTGATCTTGTGCTGTTCGATTGTCAAAATTTTTGTAACCATTCTGTATTCACAATGCTACTATCGAAAACCAAGCAAATACTTTGCATGGAACCACATTAAATCGTCCCGGGGTTTCTTACGAGTAAAGATAAATGAAGGTGGAACGTGAAACGTCATGACTCATTTGGCACTAACAATTTGACCTGCAACTATTTTCCTAGTATTGTAATAATTTTAAGTGTTTCATTAGGAATTGTGCTGATCTTCGTTTAGTCCTTTGTTTTCTGATCTATTCTATTATATTGGAAATTATATTTCATATACAATTCCATCAAACAGACTCAAATTTCTCGTAGGAATTAAATATAACAGAAATATACATACAAGCCTATTAAACGCATTGATTTTCAAGCGAACATTAAGTTTTAAAATCATACGCATTATTTTTATAAAAATAGTTTATTAATGTGTTTAATTATATCTTAAATAATTGGAAACATGAAATATTTGAAATAAATTTCAAAATCTAACGTGATAGTATTTCATATACTATCACGTTCTGGTGGGAATCAAGCCTGCACTTCATTATCTTGTATTCTTTAGGTAGGGTTGATAGTTGAGTTGGGTTAAAAGGGTTAAAGTTAGAATAGAATAGAATCCAAATAAAAATTGTTATGCATAAAATTTGAAATATTTTACTTGTGTACAAAATTTATTTGAAACGTATACATGTATGTGTGATAACTTCCTGGATTTCCGGTTTCTTCATTTTTAATTACAGCCAAATCGGCAACTATCGTTTTTTACATAAAATTGTATGTTTTTTTTTTAACCGTTAGTTGAAACTTTTTCATATTTCTTACAATTATACCAAACTTAGATCTCACTCAGTCCTTTAAAATTTATAATTCTGATGACATGTAGGCTTCCTTTCAGACTTCGCATACTATGGTTAATCACTATAAAAACATTCAGTCATACAGAAGAATCGTTACTCAAATAATTTCATAATTATATTATAAAATCAAACTTGAATATAAAGAATGCATTAAGGTCATTTAAAAAAGTGGAATTTTCAATTAATGGGCCACAAGAATATGAAAAGATTAATTTTTAATAAAATTTAGGCTTTTGATCCCCATTGCTGCAATATTTATTTCTAGGCCCAAAGTTAAAAAATCTATTTTTATTGAATGTGATGAGTATTATTAGTATATTTGAATTTGGATAAAAGGAAATGATATGAATAGGAGAGGCGATATTCTAGCTGTTACTTTGATAAAGAGATTCGAATATATGTAATAAAGTCATTATTATTAATTTGCAACAATATTTGAATGAGCTATCTCGTATGTAATAGTTTTAATAATGAACCTGATAACCAAGTCTACTTTATAACCATAATGTTATGTTTGTTCAAGCTAGCACAGTTAGTAAACTAAACTAACTAGGAGTATAAATACAGTGTGGATATCGGTAAACTTGAAACGTGTACAAAATACAATTATATAAAAAAATTTTACTACAAATTATTCTTGATAAAAATCTCTGCTTGTTCATTAAGAAAGATTTTATCAGCTTTAAGTATGCCAAGTCAGGAATACAAAAACTATAAAGATTTCTAAGCTTTTTGATGTAGACCGGTAAACGTTAATATATTTTAAAATGTATTTTAAAATGTATTTTAGAAAATTTGTATTTTGAATTCATTTGAAACTAAATTTTTTTAGTTTAAAAAAGAAAAATTTTTTAATTAGTTTTAATACAAATCTATTCTTATAGACCAGGGTCTATAATTTTTAAAACGAAATATATTATAGTAGGATGAAACCAATTGGAAACGGAAAAAAATAGAACAAAAATGAGAGGAAAAATAATTTAAGGCGATATGTAGTCAGAAAGTGGGAGGGGTAAGCTTTAAGGGTTAATGTTTTACCCTTATCTCGATTTCTCGGTTTATCTCGAATTCCGGCAAAATAGCAAGTCATAGGGAACAAAGTCTACATCTTATGTATTTATACTTAAAAAGAAATATAATAAAATGGGTTTCATCCTACTATAATTAATTTTTTAACCATTTTTCAAGGCTTCTTCTTTAGTCAATAATAAAAAGGATTCAAAATTACATCGTTAGATTTTTAATATTAAAACATTTCTATTTCTTCATATTAGCTTCAATATATACGTATGGTTGAGGGCGTAAGGCTTCCAATTTAAAAACTGCTATCATTTATGTATCAATATAATCGAAAATAAATATTATCACCACAATTTGATACATTTTTTCGAATAAAATGGTAGTATAAATTTCAGATACTTTTAAAGTTGTTTGGACAAATTCATTAACTGCATTAAATAAATACACTACTTATTTAAACCGGTGGGAAATAAATTTTCTACATCTCAAGAAAATAATAAAATGTGGCAGCTTACGAAAATAAACCACGAAAATAAAATAAACAACCAACATTAAACTATACCACTCATCTACATTATCAAAATTTCATCAAAATTAAAGGTTCACGAGATACCGGCATTTCTTTGAAAATGCAGATCGTCGATTATATTTTCTAACTACCTCTATCGCCGGTAATGTTTGACCCATAAATATGAAATACCATAATTTTTACATAATAAATTCTTAGCTAACCACGCTAACTGTCAAAAAAAGGGTTAGTGAATTCCTCAATAAACTGCCAGGCGATAAATTCATAAAAATATATATATATATATATATTATAGTGCAAAATTTTCTATTTACTTATTCTCTTATTTATTTATTACATAACTGCTGATATCTGTAGATATAACTTGGACGTAAGATATACTTGCCTGATATTCTTATTGACCCAACGAAATGAGGTCTATGGTGTAAATAGAAAATTTTGCACTTGACCTATATATATATATATATATATATATATATATATATATATATATATATATATATATATATATATATATATATATATATTTAATATATATATATAAATATAAAATTTGTATATATATTTGTGTATATATATATAAAAATTTTCTATTTACACCATAGACCTCATTTCGTTGGGTCAATAAGAATATCAGGCAAGTATATCTTACGTCCAAGTTATATCTACAGATATCAGCAGTTATGTAATAAATAAATAAGAGAATAAGTAAACAGAAAATTTTGCACTATAATATATATATATATATATATATATATATATATATATATATATATATATATATATATATATATATATATATATATATACATATATATATATATATATACATATATATATATATATATACATATACATATATATATATACATATACATGCGTGTATATTTATATGTGTATACATTTATATATATATATATATGTATATATATATATATATATATATATATATATATATATTTATATATACACATATGTATATATGTATATGTATATATATATATATATATATATATATATATATATATATGTATCATTTTTGACGAAATTGGTAAGACGCATTGATAATATTCTGGAAATTCAGTGCAAAGCTATTAGGAAAATCTGTATCTATTTTTGGGCAATCGAAATTGAGATAATGTTTCTAATTATTTTTTTATCAAATTCAAATTTTTATATTACTGTGACTATAACCATTTTTCAATAAAAAAAAACTTATTAAGTTATGTATTTGCCCAGGAACAAAACTCTTGTGAGAAGATTAACAGTAATATTTTTTTCTCTCAAATATTTTTTTGACAAAATTTTTCATTGAAATTTCATTTTGACGTTTTTCAAAATTAAGAAATCAATTGAGAAGATAGTTGACAATCTCATGCAAAATTTTTACGAAGGCCACGATAACCAATATAAATTTAAAAATTGTTGTAATGTTCGTACCTGGTTCATCAAACCCAACCTCTTCTAAAGTCATCCTGTCTTTAGCCTTAAATATAATAACACTTGCATATATGTGTGTATATGGTGATATGTCTACTAAATTTTAATCATATCATTTAAGCTTTATATTATAATAATGTTGTTTAATATTATAACTGTGTAGTGCTATCATGCAACTACTACCGTTATGTATAACATAACTAGATGATTATAATGTGTGTTGTCAGATAACTTTATATTCATAATGTAAGCATATATACATAGGAAATTTATATAACACACAGGTCTGTTTTATCTTTTAATTGTCGTTTAACGAGGCTTACTTAAAATATTAATTCTTAAAGCATCGTTTACCATAGCATTGCGATTAAAAATTAATTTGTGTAAAACAAAGTGTAACTGAGTTTACCCAATATAGAAGAACATCACTCATTTACACTTTTTCATGTAAAAACGCACCACGGGGATACTATACAAACGATACATTATAAATGACCCATATAAAATTTAAGAAAAATCCCATGTATGGATTGAGAATTGGTGAAGGTGGTAAAGCTTAACAAATATCAATATTTTTTTTATCACCTTACCAATTAGTAGGGCTTATACAAGTCTGTTATATTATCACGGCGTAGGACAGCCTTTTGGGGTCATATGACACTATCTGTTAGTTTTGCGAAAATGCGAATTCATTATCGTGGGCTTTTATATAACCATACAAAATCACACCAGCCTACACATAAGTCGTTTGAAACTATTATGTCACATTTGGAGAAAACCAATTTCTCTATTCAACCTAAAAGCATCCTTTATCTATGAAGAGTGGGAACTATATCTATGTGTATAATATGATAATAATAAAACACCTAAGTATATAAATAATGTAATTTCTAAAGTATATAGTGTAATATAACCTTTACAATGAATAAAATCCATTAATTATAATCATAGATATCATTTATAAAATAAATTATTTGAAGCTATATTCTCGTTGTATAATATTATCTAATAATTTCTAATTTATCGCAAGGATTAATTTTTGAAAATTTTGAAAGGATTTATATGGTGTAATGTTTACGTATTATGTGAAATATTAAAAGAAAATAATAAAATATACAAAACCGCAATAATTTTTATCTTGGTGCTCAATAAATTTGACAAAAACAGAATTCTAATTTTTATCATTCTACTACAATATTCATCAATAATCAACTTTTACTTTCGAGTTATATTCGTATCGGAAGATTACCAGAATTTGGAATTTGTAAGCATCTTTCATTGCCGTCAAATTTATGGTAACCAATAGTAGAGATGTGTAACGTAGAAAATAACAATATATATACTATAGGTATGCGGGATCTGTGTGGCATGATAGATTGCGCACAGTCAATTTCGCATTACCTACGACTACGTATAGTAGATATATTCCATCATATAGCATGGGGATGTGTCGCCACGTCCTATATCGCCACGCCAACACTCAAGGTTACCCTCGCCTATAGATGTTTCACATCAATAATGTTATTAGAAAATGGTAACTTTATCTAAACATAATTCAGTCGCCAATCTTTCGTATGGTAAAGGCTTAAATTGTACTTCCATGTAAAGTACAAAAATTTATAACAATGATTTTAACGATGGAATTGGTCATCCCCTGTAGTTCACATTTTTACAATGAGTAATATAATTTTTAATCTCTTCCAACTTTTAGCTTTTTTTACAATACATTGTGCATGAAGTGTCCCCTGTTCACTACATTTTGTGGGAATTGTACCACCATTCGAGAAAACTATGAAGATACTCTCTAGAAAACTCTCTAGAAAATGAAGATACTCTCTAGAAAATGAGTAGTTCGTAATAATAAGATAGAATAACAATATACAAAATGATCACAGTCGAGCAACAAATCAATTTTACGTGTAAAAATGTTTCACAGTGTACTCATCGCTTAGATGATAGAATTAAGCGGCTGTATCAAACATATTTTATTATGACGACTAGGCTGGATGAATTAGAAAAATAATTGGAGATCCGAAGAAAGTTTTACTATAGTTTTGATTATATTATCTTCATATTTTTTGGGTCACTGAACACAAATTTGAAGTTTTTTTCTAAGCACTTTTTGAGTTTTTTTTACTATATGGTCTATGTCTCAAAAAGGCAAATAGGAAGCGTTTCTTCAACAAGACCATTCTATTCAAAATAAAAGAAGACAAAATTGCATGCATTTTTGTTCTCAAAAAGTGCCAAGAAAACAAAGTTGTGAGCTAAATTTTTGAATTTTTGAAAACTTTAAATTCTTGCCCAAGTTTTTAGATTATCAACTTCTCGACTTTATTTTCTGTATGTTTAAAAAGACATTATTTTTCCAGTTAATTTTGACTTTTATAGTAATAAAGTTTAAAATTTTAGAATATAATTCAAAATTACTTATAATTAACACCTGAGGACTTAAAATAAATGACTCTAGCATGTTTAGTAGAATTATAATAACATAGTCATAATAATATGTATAGAACATTATAACAGACTCCACCCAATATCTCTTACCTACCATTTTAACTAATAATAATTAAAACATTCATTAAAAATGGTTTCAAAAAACCATTATATAATATGATAACAAATTACGTAATTAAAATTTTATTGTGAATAGTGATTAATTGTATATATCTTCATTAGAATAGAGTTTTATTTATTTATATGGAAAAATAACCCTATTATCAGAAATGTTCTCACTACGTGCTAGAGAAATGTAGGTTATGAAGAATGGGAAAATTGAGAAGGGGGAATAAATTGTTAACATAAATAATAGCACAATAACATTTATGTTTATATTATCTATGTAGACTAAGCAATGTTCAATTAACGAATTCTACTTGCTCTTGACTAAATACATAAGTATTGTGAATTTAAAATAAAATAAATGAAATTTCATGGTTATTGATTAAATACGAGAATTGTTCATTTAATGTTTATTCATAATCTCAATACAACATTTCACTGATTTCTCAGCTTCATCAGGTACCAGGTACTGAGAATAACAAGTGAGTCATTTCGCGATGTGAGTGCTCATAGAGAATGGATTTTACGCAAATCCTCTTCTTATAGGCTAAAGAGGTTAAAATACCAAATCTTCTTATGAAAGGTAGAAACATTTTTGCAAGCGATGTCAAACAGTTTAATAAAAAGCCCAATTTCCTTTTAAACCATCATACTCCCCTCACGATAGGGTAAAGCGCAATAAATATAATTATTTTCTATATTAACTAGAAACACGATGTTTTTTGCATTCGATATGAAATGGTTTGATAAAAAAATAAAAATAAATAAAAAAATTTTTTTTTCCAACAAATGCTAGGAATTTGTGTTTTTTTATATTCGATGTCAAATGATTTTGTAAAATGGGAAATTGGTTCCTTTTTAAATCTTATGAATTCCCTACCGGATAAGTTCCAAAAATATCCTTTTTGTATGTAAGAGAATATCTTACTTCTCATTAATTACATCTTTATAATATGTTGCGAAGAAGTTGCATTGATTTTAATATAAGGATATGTTTAATAATTGAAGTACAAAATCTAGGACTATGGCATATGCCAAAGTGAAACAAAGGCGGGTCTACTAGTAAATTAACAAAGTCAAAGTGGAACTTAAAAATGTAAAATAGTATTGATGAAAAGCATCAACGTAAACGATCCAAAAGAAGTTTTATTTTTAATGTGAAGGAAAGAACTAAGATAGTAGTTTTTTGAAATTCTATCCTATTTATACTTCTTTTAATAATTTGTCGTTAAGTCTACTTTAATCTATCAATAGAGACTCGTTATAAAGGAATATTTCAAATTAATCGAATAGTTCAAAATGCGTACTCTAGCCATGAAGACGTGAACAAATTTTAAATGCCGCTTTTGGATTTGAAACAATAGCTTTCTATTATTAAGTTAATAATATGACCTAATTATATTATTAATTTTAATTTAAAATGAAATATTCACCAATATATAATATATATTTTCAAAATGATGTCATAATTTAATCATTAAACACATTCTCATTCATACAGTTAACTTAATATAATTTTATAATCATAATTGTAATTAATTTAGTAATATATCGAATATTATGCACACGAGTAAAATTAATTAATGTGTTTTGTATAACGTCACATACATGGATTTATTCGATATTATTAATTACCTGAATATTTCGTTTAATCAAAATTTGCACAATATAATTTTATTAGAAATACATGAAAATTTATTGAAATGTAAACTCGTACTGTTTGTGAATAAATTTTCTAATTATATGATATCTATGCGTAAGATAACGTATATCGTTTTTTTTTTATGAAATATTCTTCTAAAAATCGGAATATCACGTAAAAACAATCATGTACTCCATCTTACTGATTCTTAAAACACCCATTTAATTTTTGCGATAAACGGATTTGAATATCGCGTTTTCATGAATTAGCCAGACTACTTAAGTGACATGGCGTAATACGCCAGCATTAATGACTCAGTGACGCATACGATGCGTTAATATCCCAGTGAGAGACAGTCCGGTTGGTTTGCTATAAAATGTACTTGTTGTGTAATTTAGTGGAAAAAAATGCAATTGGTTATTTATTTGAAACAAAATTTTTTTGAATCAATGTTTACTCGATTATATTTTTTTTTTATTCAGTTACAAAACTTTAACCTACAAGTTTCAGGAGAGATGAAATAAATTTCGCGCTTACCTTGGAATGGCAAAATTCGTGTCTCAGGCTCGATAGTTAAAGTTTCAATCCTAATGGGAATTTTTTTTCACATTAGTAAAACGTACTTCAGCTAACGTACTAAAGTCGCATAAAGTTCATAGCGCATGTTACTATAAATTACTATACATTACATAATTCCAATTTTAAAAAACCAATTTAAATTTTTTTTCTAACAGCAAATCCACATTGCAATCAACTTAATAAATTTTTTAATACATAACATATAATATCAACGTTTGAACTATGTATAATGTATAATTATAAATATTATTTGTGTGTTTATAGGGTCTATATAGTTATGGCAAATTTTTTTTAGGAACTATAATTATTGAGCGTGAATTGTGACAATCTTAACAGCAAGAAACAAATTTTCGCAAACAATGTTTGTTTTTATAATAATTTTAATAAATATTTTTGCATTACTATCTCAGTCATTCAATTATTATTTCTAGTCTGTTTTAATAGTCATAAAGTTTTGTTTATTTCAAGGAAAATGTTGTAAATTATTAACTTGACAAGAAGACAATGGTCAGTATGGGTCATTAGTTGTTTGGTTTATAGTGAATAAAGTTTCATTTTAAGAAATTTAATACTTACATCTATCTATCTCTATGTAGTTTCAAAAGTTTTCTTCTGATACAATCTATCATTTAAGACTTGTGTAGAACAAGTTTCGAAGTTGTTATTTTTAATTAAGTCGACTTATGTCCAACAGTTGTTCTGCTATAAATTATAAGTTAAATGAACCAAATACTTTATAGGTCTGTTTACTATATAAATTGTCTAAGTCTATTAAAGAAAGATATTAAAATTATAAATAAAAGAATATATAATTAAGAAATAACTATTTTTATATTTAAATTTAACAAGTTTTAACACTTGTATGATAGTAGTCCAATAAATCAAATATTTAAAGAGTTTAAAATGTAAATTGCAATTCTCACATTAATTTATTAAGCGAGCTTGAAGTGTGTTATCATGATTGGCATAAGTATCTACGGACTCATTAATAAACAAATTTGATGAAAAACCATGAAATAAAAATAAATGAGGTTACCACATGAAAGATTGGCAGCGACTTATCGATTTTTCTTTTTTCGCTTCTATAGTCATTTTGTAGCACATTGGCTTTTTTAAAATCTTTTCTTACCATTGTGACGTAATCTGTCGTATACAACTAGTATTCCCTACAACATTTATACCTGTAAATTCATATCAGATTTTGTCCGATAAATACCAATACTGTTCCATTAATTCTTTACTACTTACCATTTTGGACTTAATTACGTAATGAATATGAATTGGTATTTCATTTTAACAATTTTATATTATACGAGAGAATTCAAAGCCTGAAATTAGTTTCGCAATTCTAAAAAATCCAGTATTCTTAGAGCCCAAAGTCCTGTGTTCAATACGATCACATACAAACCCACTCAGATATGTAAGCCTGTTTGTACAAAACTATTGTAGAATCCATATTGGAACTTTTATACCCGGTTTAGCCGAATTCAATAGACGGCTTCATTCCTGTAATTTACTCCACTGCAAACAAGCATACTCAACTATCTTGGTAATTGAATTCAATGCAAACAAGTGCCACCAAACTTTTCGAATATATGATATACATTTACTAATGTATGTTAAAATTATGTATAAAAATACTTGTTCTCTTTTTTACGCTTACACTTTCTTTCTTTAAAGAAAAACATAGATAGAAGTATTTAAATTAGACTGTTTAGAAAATATACATTTTTTACTTTTTGAAGAATTCAACATGATATAAATTTTATCACGCAAAATATTTATTATAAAAGTTCGATACCCTATTTTATGACAACATCAAACAATATTAATAAATTTTAACGATGAAAAATTCATGTAAAAAAATAAAAGTTTGAAAAACTTTCAAGTTAAAACTTTTTACTCGAGCTATAAAAATTATCAAATATTTCCCCTTATTTTGAATTAGAATATGTAAAAAATTTTTTTGATTAATGTGCTTAAACATTACAAACAATAACGTATTTTTGACACATTTATCAATTTTATGATTCAAAAACTCAAAAAGTTTTCATACACCCAAAACTTTTGTTAAAATTAAGAGTACGGTTAAAATACACGAGTACCTACTTGATTGAGTAAAGTTTATTTGGAATTAAAATAAAAATTTTCTTAATCTGCCATGTATTTGGCCGAATGTTTTCATTTAACGAGTGCTCTGTACTTCCTAAGTATAACCTTCAAACCAATGAAATGGTAATGAAATAAAGAACTCAATTTATAAACCTTATTGATTCTAATAAAAAAGACAATTTATATTTAATCTTTTGTAAAATTTCAGATTGAGAAATTAAATGTAAAAAATTTTTAATACATAAATAAAATAAATGAAAGAAATAAAGGCCGCTCAATACATGAAGTCTGTTTCCATATGTCTTCACTAGTTTGGGAAACGGGTATTGTTTTGTCTTCAAAAACGGCTGAAAACAGAATTGCCTGAAAAGAATTATTTTTATTTAAAGCATAAATTTCAACAACAACAAATTTTTTTAGGTGGAAGATACAAAAATTAAAATTTATTTAATATTATCCTAGAAAGTTCCAGGAAACCAAAATGTTGTAATTTAAGGTCAAAGACGCAAATTAAGAGGTGTAAAAGAAAAAGGTGTGAAGCAAAGATCCAAATACAGGAAGCAAAATATACTTGTGGAAAATTTTTGTTAAATTCATATATATTTTCGATAAATATTTTTGATAGAGAAGTATCCAACGTAGCAAACGGGTAACGGCTAGTGTAATATATATTCAGAAGAGTAGAACGATATATAATAAGCTTTTATCAAAAAAGATTCCAAAATACAAAAAGAAAATTTAAAAGTTTTCCTTGTAATAAAGTAAATGTGTAATATTTTTATACAATTTTTGATGGGTACTATAAAATGTATAAAATCTTACATACATCCATATATATATATATATACGTAAGGTAATTTATATTCAAGAAAGGTTATACAAACTTTCTCTCAGTGAATGAAATTTATTTTTTTCCTCATTTTTCCTATAAATTCAATGAAAACGGTTACAATAAATCACTTTGTTATGAATAAAAAATGAATTATATATTTAGTAAGTAGAACAGAGTCTTACAGATATAATTTTGTCATTTTCACCAGTCAAATGTCGTCTGTTTTTTCTTTTTCGAATAACACAAAAAATTCCTTTTTTTTTTATTTTATTATGAAATCATTTAAAATTTCTTTTGCACTTACCTTTCAATTATTGAAGTCACAATCAAATCTGAAACAAAAATTTTGTTATGAGAAAATGATATTTTGCGTTTGGATTATAAAATTCTCTCTAGAGGTAGCACTTCCGATACCTTCCTCATTTTGCTTCAATCCTTTCAATACCTTCTCCTGGTTGTAAATCGAACCTTAAGCAAGAGGGAATGTCTCCATAAACAGTATGATTTTTTACTTCTTTGGTGTCTCAGAACTCAAAACAATGGATAGATTTCGAGCTGGGTGGTTTGAGAAATATGCTTTTAGTGATGTTGCAAATTTTCGAATCAGTATTCTAAGTACGGAAATCACGTACTGGTATGAATGAGCCGGTGGTGAATCAGTATTCTAAGTACGGAAATCACGTACTGGTATGAATGAGCCGTTCACACCATCAGTTTAAATATATTTGACAGTTGAGATAATTAAAGTTGGGTCAAAAAAAGTATTTAAAAAAAAAAAAAAGGATTTAATAAAAATTGTTGAAAATAAAATTTTACATTAAAAGTTCATTACATATTTATTACAA
Organism: Chrysopa pallens; assembly: GCA_020423425.1. Taxonomy (NCBI): domain Eukaryota; kingdom Metazoa; phylum Arthropoda; class Insecta; order Neuroptera; family Chrysopidae; genus Chrysopa; species Chrysopa pallens. Next base: position 32,832,276 of record CM035591.1, read on the forward strand.
ATAATACGCTCTTATTAAAAATTACGGAGCTAGAGCATCTAGAAGTTTTAACACATGCAAATTCATTGATGATCATATGCTGATTAATGCTCCACGAATATCTAAAATTTGTGATCAAACATTCACATTGTAGAAAATATATTTATTTGTTCAAATGTTTGCATGAAAATTTTATTGCAAATTTCAAGCAAAAATTATTGAATAATAACAAAAAATGACTTTAACTGTAATTTTTTATTTGAACAATGATCGAATAAATTACAATAGTAATTATTTTTAATAGCAAATACAAATAATTATTCATTTAAATATGTTAATAAATTTTGAGAAATTTCTTATGTTAAATCATATATCAGTCACAGACAGACTTCTATGTCATTCGAATGAAAACATGTTTATGCACGTTGTTCATACACACATCGATGTAAAGAACCTGGTACGAAATTATAATTATTTTCAGCTAATCTAACATTAAAATACTGTTTCATAATTGCATTTTACTTCTCCCAATTCATTATCTTTCGTTTGGTATATTCTGTACCTACTTAAATATAAATATTGTTGATTTATTTAAAATACAGATCATTATTTTTATACAAACAAAACAAAAAAACTAAAAGACGAGTAACTAAAAACCGTTGATATTTGACAGAATTTAAATGATATTATTATATATAAAGTTATCTAAATAAATGTTTTAGGTTAATGCAATATGTAAATTTTATTGATTCTGAGTCGTATTATACATTCGTTTGAATTGTTTTGTTGTGTAGACAAAATCAAAATAGTCAAAGTATGGTTTATGTAGCTCTCAACACAAATGTATTCATTAACTTGAATAGTTCACCTATAGTGTTTTTGAAAATGTTATGTTAGGTAACAGTGGATTAAACCTGGCCAAAACCATTTGTTTTATGGGAGCATTTTGGGGGAATGAATTTTTCGAATATTTTTCAAATTTAAAGCGTAAATTTTTCAGTATAATTTTCCTACTTCTTGTATAATTAAATATTCGAAAATGGTAATATTTATTGTGTTTATTCGAAAATGGAAATGCAAATAAAAGATGAGCATGTATATAAATATGAAAAAAAATTAAATTGTTCTTAATTCGGACAAATTTTGATGGATTAAGTTCTTCTTTTTTGGGAGGATGAAAAGTGTAAAGTACTGAAGTTGGAAACCTTAGATTATTGTTGCTTATACCAAAACAAGCATTTTTTTTACCATATTAGATTCAATCCCTTTAAATTTTCGATAAAAAATCACGCTTACTTCACAATAAATTTCAAGTTTTAAACATTTCCAAGTATATAAACTCACAAGTGTAACACCGACTAACCGACTATGATTTTTATTTTATTTTTAATCAAAATGAAAGCTTTTAAAGACAAAATGAGAAATTTTCCAAAAAGAGAAGTGTGGCTATTCATTTACTATATCAATTTATTTTGTTTTCTGAAATACACGACTTTACATAGAATATACGAATTTGTAGGATGTTTTATAATGATTGTATTCTTTAGGCTAAAATTGAGTTAAGAAATCAGCTTTGAATTTTTTCCATTATAGTTACACTTTGCATTGACTTTATTTCTTAGTTTTAACTGACTGATAAGACTGGCAACATCGCAAATAAACAAAATACACATTATATCTACCGGGTGAAATCAGTAAACATTTGCTTAAAATTTTATCGAACAGTTTTCTAATCGAATTTATCACTGATACTTTTATTTTTAAATACTAAGAATCTAATGTATGTAAGCTATTTCATTTATATATCAGAAACAAATTACAAAGAGCTATGACATCCTAATAATTAAGAAATTGCATACAAATTAAAATAATATATTTAAAAGCAAACACAAATGTTTATTAGTTAGTAGATATAAAAAACTGAGAATCACAATTTGATGAGCCTGGTTCAAAGTAACGTAACAAAATTGAATGCAGGACAATTTATCAGCACTTGATGGTGATCTAGATTTGTAACATACATCTGTGATAAATAGTTGGTTTTAAATGAAACATCATATTTGCAATTGAAATATCTACTCTCTAAACATAGCAATTTGAATATTCGAAGTTTATACATATATATACAAATCGTATTCATGTACGTTTTATGTAATACAGGTACGTATATTGTATACCATTCCTAATTGCAGCATCCCTAATTTAGTAATCAGATCGCGTAATGGTTGTATATTTATAAATGATAAAACAGAACGCAATGATTTGTTGGATAATCAAAAATAATTCAATATACTTCGTTTATATTTGAATAAAGCTGAAATAATAAATGTTCAAAAATTTGGATTTATACGATAAAACAATTATTGGAATTGTATTCAGGAATTATCTTGATTGAACAAATGAAAATTTATTTAAAATTTATTTTATATATATATATATATATATATATATATATATATATATATATATATATATATATATATAGATATATATATATATATATATATATATATATATATATATATATATATATATATATATATATATATATATATATTTGGGTGCAACGCTCTTTCACGGGACGATATTAGATTTGAATTTTTTAATCATAATCCCATTTAACAAGAACATTGCAAAAAATATATTTTCATGGCCGTCGTTCTCTGTTGATTTGATTCGTCACGTATAATAATTCGAATATATAAAATATAATACCATTAGCTTCGCATACCAGTGAATTGATAAAACTGTGTATCTATATATCTATATCATATCTGCATGGGAAATTGTTTTGCATATTAAGCGTGATTGAGGCTTTACCACGCATCGTCATACACATCTAGTTCTTTTGCCTGCTATGTTTCAATGAACGTTTGGTTTACAATTTTAACTTTTAACAAAGTATTTTAAAAGTATGCTTCAGTATTCGATCAGATTATTTCATTCTGCTAGTTTCATCAATTGAAGTAATAACAAGATACCCTATACAAGATACCCTATTTAAGTATTTTCTCTTTGTTTTGTTTTATCAATGAATCCCGTATATAGTTTCCTATTGTACCTCTTCCATGCACATATTACTCAAGATCGACTATGATACTGACCACACCAGCCAATCAGAATGACTAAAATTAAATGTGGTTACGAAGACGGGATATTAATTTTGAATAAATATTTTATTTTTATTCAAAAAATTTGCGATTACATACTTCCCAGTAAAATAGTTATTAAATTTTTACATCATTGAATGAAATAGCGATGTGTAAAAAGAATTGAGACTCTTTTTGGTAGTCATATAAAGTATTACTTCCAAAATCAATTTTATAATTTGCACTTTTCCTTCATGGGTATATACAATTTATGAAATAGCAGAAATTTAAAAAATTAAAATGTTTAGAATTTATATTTAAATAAATTAGGTACCTATCTGTTCTATTAAAGAAAATTATCCACATGGTTTGAAAATTGATATGCACAGTAAAAATTTATTCTAAAGTAAAAATCAATTATTTATTTTTAATTAAGAAATGTTTGTTCGCGAGAAATGTTTCTTCGCCATGCCCTCCGGTAATAATTATTATTAACTCTATTAAAATTTATAACCACGGCTAACCATTTTCCTTACAATGTTATATGACAGGCTGAATGCCGTGACATCTATTCCAAGGGTATTAAATCTGCGGATAGGAAATGGGTATTAAGACTTCAATAAATAAAAAACAACAATTTCAACCTGATTATAATTTATGACACTTAGGGCTCCTTTTAAAAATATTCAAAATTATTTTTACAAAACTTAACATAAGGTCCCCGGACTGACGTAACGTAATGACAGGATTAGACCAATCAATAAAGTTAAGCAACAGCAGTCACAATCTGTATTTGGATGGGTGACCACCTAGCAGTACTGTGTACTGTTGTATAAAAAAAATAATAATCCCCTTTGGTTAATGGCTATAAAGCTGAAAGTGGCTGGAGCCAGAAATTACAAAAAAAAAAAAAAAACTTAACATAAATTCGCTGCTGTTAATAAATTGTTTTATCTATGATTATTTAGGGTAGTCTAAAAAAATTCAATTGATTAATTGTTAAATACTTCTTAAGTAACTGTATTATGAAAGTAGATATATTTATATTATCAAAATATACATATTTTACACACACAAAAAATGTTACTACTAAAGCTCTATTTGTAAATATTATAAATTACATTTAAATTTTCCTGCCCGGTATCATAATTTTCTAACGACTTGTATAATAATAATTTATAATGATAAATGTTAAAACATAATTTATATATTTAAATATTTACTAGCTGGCCCGACAAACGTCGTTTTGCCATATATTTCTAATGAACATCAACATTTTCTAAGTATATTCTCAACACTCTATTTATAAATTATGAAAAGCTGAGGCAAATCAGAATGAATAATGATATAAATTTATATTTTAAAGCAGACCCGCCCGGTTCATTGGTTGCTGTTTTAATTTTCCCATTTTATTAAATGATATTACATCGATTACATGCGAATGCAATTATACCCTTAGGTATAATTTCAGAAAATCCTTTCTTATCGAAATACCGGTATTAAGTGTGCACCCGGTATGTACCCGATATTTGGTGGGGTACACCCGGTACTGCGTTCACCCGATAATTTGTGCTGTGGTAATCATACACTTGATGAAAGATATATGGAACTCCTGAACCACGAATGATTCCGGTAATACTTGAACAATACGATATGCAAACTTTATACAGTTGACAGTTGAACATACTGCTAGTTAGAAGAGATAAATAAGTTTATTTTGAATTTCAAATTAAGATTTTGATTTCTATGGAAATGATGCTAATAGGATTTGTAACATGTGAAAAAAAAAGACAAAAATTGTTTCACAGCTAGGAACATTTTGTATTCGAAAATTAATTTGTCGTTTATAGTATTTTCCGTTACTTATTATTTATATTTCTGACCGTTTAAACATAAATAAGTTTATTTTGAATTTCAAATTAAGATTTTGATTTCTATGGAAATGATGCTAATAGGATTTGTAACATGTGAAAAAAAAGACAAAAATTGTTTCACAGCTAGGAACATTTTGTATTCGAAAATTAATTTGTCGTTTATAGTATTTTCCGTTACTTATTATTTATATTTCTGACCGTTTAAACCATCCCTGAACTTCCACAAATATTTCAAGATCAAAATTAGCAAAATCTATCCAGCCATTCTCGAGTTTTACCGAGATTAACGAACAGCAATTGATTTATATAACTAAATTGTAAATCTAAACCATTCTCGAATCTCCACGAACACACACACAAAATTTCATCAAAATCGGTCCAGTCGTTTAGGAGGAGTTCAGTCACATACACACGCACACAAGAAATATATATATTAAGATTAAATAGGTTTATAATTCATATAACGAACGCAATTATTATCAAGTGTGTGAATTTAAATAGCTATAAGCTTACTTCAAACATTTTTATAACATAAAAGTTCATTGGTATGTGCTTAACCATAGACCAATACTAATATTTAAAGAAAGAGACGTAAGGTGACTTTTATGTTGAAGTTTGAATTGTATTATAGCGAAGGGCATCAAACGAAATTTTAAAATAAAATACAAAGAGACAAAAACAATTTTTTTCAGAAAAGTTATAGCTCCAAAATGAATTTTCTTTCCCTAAGAATTTTGATTTGGAAGTTAACCAAACTTTTAAACTACAATTGTGAACTAGTTTATGTATAAATAGAATTATGATTGTTAGAATAAACTGTTAAAAAAAGCCTTCATAAATGAATGAATATAAATTAAAGTTTAGTACCTAAAGTTGTAAGCTTCAGATAGATATAACTTTTTGAATTTATAAAAATAGTTAATACCAAAGAACAAAAATATAATTTTTTCAATGATAAATAAATTATTACTGAAAGAAGTTATTCAGTTACACCAATGGTTGAAACAAAATAAGTTAATATTCAATCCATAACAAAAGCAGTACTAAAATTACTTATGATTTCATACTACACCATCTTGTCTCTTGAAGGCAACAACCCAAAAAAATTGATTGAAGCGTTTTCCGCAATAAAATTATCGATATGCTTATACGTTCATAAAAACATGCTTATATGTTCATAAACTTTTACAGTTATTTACGGATGTGTAGTTAAATGTATTTTCATCAATACTTTGAAATGAAACAAAATCCATGACTAAATTGATGAATTAAATAATATTGAATGTTATACGTGTATTATTTAAAGATGTTATAATATATTTGAACAAATAAATAAGGAAAACATTTCTTTATTTTTAATATATTTCCAAAATATTCCAGTTCAAAATAAATGGAAAACTGACCTGTTTTTAAAAATTTTATGAATAATTAATAAAAATAATTTTTTGCTTGTTTGTGGGTTTGATCAAAATCTTTTATAATGAGATCATTTTGTTCTTAAAACTCCCAGTCGAAAATATTTGAAAAGTACAATACCTTTGCCATGTCTTTTTTACAAATCAACAAAATTTTATAAAATTCTACAGATAATTATCAAGTAAATTTTATTGCTGTATGCATTTTTAAGGATAATAAGTATAATAAATAAAACAACATCGAAACAAATAACATAATTTTCATCAAAACTAGGTCATAACAGAATATAAATCACTGGCTTGGATATGTGTAACACTTGCGGGAAAATTGGCATTATTTGTATTCCAATGATAATAAAAATCTTTTGATTGTGTATTATATATTTACAGAATGTGTCAAAAGGTCTATGGGATATTTTAAAATTTAATACAATGTAATGAAACAATATAGCAGGATTCTGATATTATTATCTAATATATCAAGGCTTCTGATATTATTCATTAAAAAATTAAAAGATAATGGGTGGAAAAATGAGGAAATTACGGAAGGTAATTAAAGTATGCATTTCTTGACAGGCATGCCTAAGGAATATGTACTTAATATTACCTTACGAAGTTTCCCTCTAAAACTGACCTTTCAACACTACTAAATCTTATGAAAAATATTGAAACACAAAAAGAATTGAAACCATTACATACTTGCCGGGGATCGTGCTCGGGACCATCCAATTACTAGTCGGATGTAGTACTAATTACACACATCTGTTTGGAAATCAACTACTGATGTTTATTATGTATGCAATGTTTTGATAACAAAAATTAATTGTTTCATTTTGTGTGCGCACTATCAGTCTCTACAATATTTATAACAACTTATGTTATAGTAACACATTAAATGAATTTTATAGAAGCAAAAATCAGATTTTAAACGAAAAATCGTTTATTCGGACGTATTATAGAAACATAGAAAAAATTGAATGAAATCCAGAATCGTCTAGATGTACCATATACCTTACTTCAATTACATTCTAACAACTTCATTGGGTGATAGATGTCACTCACGTCGAACTTAAATGGTTTATATCTTTATATTAATTTCATACTATTTTTCTGTATATCTCATACTATTAGCTAAAAAAAAAAACAATAATTTTTGGAAATTTAATTTTTTTAATTTTGGAAAATTAGTCTCCGGAAGGCCTAATGTGACTATAAGACAATTTTTTAAATGTGGTAGGTAATAATAGCAAAATTCATACAATTCGGAACAAGCGTTCAAATTTATACCGAAACAGGTACATATAGATAGATAGATAGACAGATAATACATACATACATATTACGTCCTACCCAGGAGTTGCTGAAAATGCAGAGCACGTTTTCTTTGTGTGCCCATGTTTTCATCCCAGGCGAGAAGGGTTTGAAAAATTTCTGAACAAGAAAGTCCAACCAGAGTCGGTAGTAGAGGCAATGTTGTCTAGTGAAGCTGCCTGGAACGTAACAACCACTTTTGCCACAGAAGTCCTTAGAGAGCTGCGTTCCATTGAAAAACAACAGAAGAGAACAGACATAATCTAGAAGGAAGATAAAAATAACACCTTAGCCAACGGAGGAGACAGCGGCAGCCAATTCCTCCGCCTGCGAAGTAACGCCTTGACGGCGGTTTAGTGGGGGAAAAGAGGATAAAAGATAAGGGGCTAAGTGAGTATGGCCGCTTGTGTCGAGTTTAGTATGGCGCTGCGTAGAGTCTCACATATCCAGGTGAAACCTTAAAGCCGTAAAAAGGATTCCCCCTCTAAAATAAACATACACACACACACACACACACACACACACACACACACACACACATATATATATATATATATATATATATATCCTCCTCACGGACTTGCGTTCCATCGAAAAAGGAAGATCAAATTACAGAAGATAGAAGGAAGGAAGATAACACCTTAGTCACCAGAAGGAAGTGCAATAGCTTGATCCTCCCCTCACGAAGTAATTCCTGACAGCGGTTTCCGTGGAGGATAAGAGGATAGAAGAAAAGGGGTTTGGGGTTTAGTGAGTATGGGCGCTGGCGTTGAGTTTTAGATGACGCTGCGTCGAGTCTTCACATATCCAGGTGATATGTCTTAAAAAAAAAAAAACATATATACATACATCACTGCTAGTTATTATCTTTACTTGTAATTCTTAGTTTTATCTTCGAAATGGATATGATTTAAATTACAAATTTCCTTTTAAGTATGTATGACTAGTTTTTTTAATAACCTTAACTATAACTGGAGTCTGTAATTTAAGCTTCCATTAATAATCAACTATATTTACCTCACTATGTTTTCTAGTTTCTAGTTTCTTTTCTGGTGTTATAATTGCCAAGAGTCTTTAACTAAATGTGAGACATCGTATAAGATTTGAAATTTAAATAAAAGATTTGAAATTTAAAGGATCAACAAAAAATTAAGACCAATCAATAAAGTTAAGCAACAGCAGTCACAGTCAGTATTTGGATGGGTGATCACCTATCAGTTCTTTGTATTGTTGTATAAAAATAATAAGAATCCCCTTTGGTTAATGGATATATAGCTGAAAGTAGTTGAAGCCAGGAAGAGAAAAAAAAAACCAAAAATAAAACAAAAAATTAGTTTTCTACAAAGCCAGTATTTAAACGAAGAATTAAACAAATATTAAATCTTATTCAAGAAAGAGTACGTTCATACTAATGCGATTGAACCCTAAAGTATATCAGACTAAGCTTACACATTTTGTATTTAGTAGATATACATACAGTAATTCTGGACTAACGCCCAAAAATAAATAACAAATATCCTAACTTGTTAGTTCATTTCTTGCAATATTGTATAAATTTACTAGAATATTAAGCTTCAATTTTTCACCAGTGCATTCAATAAATTTATATTGAAATAAAACTTAACATTTATGTTTATATATAATAAGGTTTATAAATAATTTTGAACAGTTAAAAAAAAAGTTTGAACTATTAAAATATAATGTGTCAGCCTTATTTCAAATATATCGACGACATATAAAATGTGTATATGTACACTCAAATAAACAAAAAATGCGACGACCTGAATATTTCACGCTTAATTAAAAGTATAAAATATGCTAATATTATAGAGCATTTTATAATTTTTTGAGCTCAACATAAATTTTTTAGAGAAACAAAATTAATTCTGATAAACAATTGAACAGAACTTAACAATGTGAATTTAATTTCGTGAATAAGCAAATTCGTCAATTGAGTACTGACCTAACTATTAACCCATTAGCAATAATTAAGCCATAGAAAAAAATCTAAATACGTACCAAATTTTATTTGATACATTTTGTCATAAACGTCACATTTCCAACTCAAATTTAGATAATAAAATCTTACACAATTTATACTCGAAACATAAACATTATGTCAGAAAATATTAATTTAAGATAAAGTTTATAACGCGACATTATATTTGCGTTTTCCATCCTTCCATCCGTCATAACGGATAATTTTTTTAACTAAGAATAAGACAGCTATGATAACCATTAATAATTCGAAATTTAATATTAAATTTGTATTAATTATTATATTAAGTAAAATACTTTACTCCTATTGATCTTGTTACTAAAACAATAGCTTCCTTTCATTTTTAAAAATTGCTTTTAATTTTTGTAAGCCATTCACAAAAAAATAACGCCGCCAAGTTACGCTTCCACTTTTTGGCAGTAATGAAATGCTTGTATAATGTATTTTAAATAAACTATATTCATTTAAACAGCCTGTGTTTCTCAAAAAAATATACATACAATAAAATACTTATGTTCCCAAAAAGTGTGTCATTTAATTTCATGTAATTTAAACATAAAGAACCTATCCTTAATGCTTCAAGAATAACACAATATTACCTACCTTCAGTAAAATTTTATATGAAACTCCAGTTATCATCATAAAAATTGATTGAAAAATTCGTAATTTTCTTTTCTTATTTCTATTTGTATCGCTATTAATATACCTAATGGAGAGAGTATTATATGTATTCGAAAAATGATTTTTACTAAATGGACAAATACATTCAGGAAATTATTTACGGAAAAATATAATTCGGAAATTAAAATAAGCTAAAATTAATGGATAACTTTAACACAGTTTCATCCGTTTTTCATCTTAAAAAACTTGTCATGAATAGTAACAGTTCTAATTGATATTTTAAATAATAAAAAAAATAGAAAAAAAGAAAAAGAAAAAATTTAACTTATTCTCCAAATGCTAATTTCTATTTTGTGCCTTCATCATAGTGAAAATCAGTTGATTTTAAAATCCTGCATGGAATACTATCAATGACTTAATTCATTTAATAAAACCATCAATACAATCGTTTCCAATTTCTAATATCCTCACTCCTTCACCTTTTTCTGATGAGGTTTATTTTTATTATTAATGAAAATTGAGTAATTAAAAACAACTGTATTTTACAAAACATATCTCGCAATTTTGTACTTCGTGAGATTGACTTCGTATAAACAAATGTTAAAATAATGCTCTCTTATGGCTGTGTCTTTATAGCGAAACACACAAAAAATGTTACAGTCTTATTTAAATTAATAATAGCCGAAATAATATCGATCTACAAATTTATCAGATGGCTTACATCCATTGACAGTTTTTTTGGTTGCTGATTAGCCCTTCAGTAGTCATTCTATTTTCAAATTTTAGTAGTTTCTCAACAGTGGAACATTAAATGGGTTGAAAATAAATCAGACTATATAAATCATGTAAAAGTAAATTTGAAAAATAATGGAAATTATTAAAATAAATCAATTTGTCAATCAATGATTCATTAAGACCATGCTTAAATTTACAGTACGGAGGTACTGAATTCCTCTTTATTAAAAAGTGAGCAAATTTTAGTTTCCAGAGATGTGTCTTCCTACTTAATTAATTTACACATTATTTAATAAAAATTTTAAGGATATATTTGAGACAATAAAGCCGATATTTAGGCGGAAATTTGAAACTTTTGACTATTTTTTTAATCATATAAAAGTTCTGGTTTTTGAAATGCTGATAAAGATGATCACATAATTTTAATTTGAAACATCCCTTCCTTTATTATTTTATACTTATATTTTTGCTGAACGTTACTGTACAGATAGAAAACAATATGATTCTGCCCTAGTTCCTATGGTTCAATACACAAACACTTGAAGGCGTAAACAAACAACATATATTTAACAATACAAATGTTATGTTATGTTTAGATTATCATGATGATTATAACAACTGTATAGAGACTGATTCATTTTTAACTTGATATAGGCACATAACGGAAAATTAGGTTTGTCGAGAAACTACATCAAACAAAAATAGCAGAGTTTAAAAACAATGACCTGAAATTATTATCATTACTATAAATTAGCCACAACAGTTTTTTCTCCGATGGAAAAAATGAACCAGCTTTTACAAACTAGTCCAGAAAATGATTTCCATTATTTTTTTTCGACTCAAGAAAAAATCAGAAGGAAAGGGAGAAGATCAGCTTTACTAGCTACGTGAAAAAGGACTTATTTGGTAATTTTATGATTATACATACTACCAAAAATTTGTGAGTATCTTCAATATGGTCTTGAGTTACAAACTTTAGATTAAATTTGTATATGCCATGATATATTCTATTTACAAAATGAGGCCCACCAATGAAATTTTTCACTTCACGTTCAAAGTCAAAAAATGAAAAATCATGAAAATCGAATAATTTGTCAATTGAAGATTGGAAAATTTTCTGCATGCAATACTATCGTAAATTAGATAACTTAATATTTGACTTTGATTCGAATTTGCTGAAAGTTTACGTTAACGTTAGTGAATTAAAACCTATTACACAGGATGTGAAATATCAAATCCATTGTCAAAAATTAGGTTCTTCCCATATACAAATTTTTCTCATTTCAACTTTGACGTTCAAATAATTTTGAAACTTGACAGCAATGTTAAAACTTATTATGCAAACAAATGACCCCAATCGTTCCAACAGAAAGATCCAGTTAGTATATCAGTAATAAGAATTAAATTAAAATTAATCTTAACCCATTATGATTTATAGCCACTTTTTGTTAATTTCTTAGCTCAAAAATCACTGGACAATATTTTTAATATTTTTGAATCAACCTTCGTACATATAGATTTCCTTATAATCCAATAAGATAAAATTCTCCTTAATCATCGTCAACATCCTTTTCTTTTTCCTAGAAATAAAACACAGCTTAAGGCTACGAACTAAATAACGAGTAATTTTACACTAATACAGATAGAGAGAGAGATAAGAAAAAAAAGTATGGTGTGAAGTTCTCCTATAAACTCCACATATAAACACAAAAAGAGAGAAATTAAATTTAAATTGCTTAATTATATTTAGTAGACATATACAACAAGTATTTTTATCAGCTTTAATATATTCAAACAGAACATACTAATTTTATATACCCTCATACAATAAAAATTATGGATAGCCTTTAAATTATTACATCACTTTCTATTAATTATTGTAAAAAAACTTCAGAGAAAAACATTTAAGAAATAACTTACAAAGCATTGAAAAAGTTTTAAAAATAACTTTATAAATGGTATTCCTGTTACTTATATTTCCAATCGAGTTGGAAATTATCCAATTGAAAAGCAAATAGCCGTTTAACATTCATCGCCTTACATTTATATTCTTTGGTGGAACGTATATTTTGGAATAATTCAAAAACTCCGTTGGTGTAGTCTAAGAAAACTAATAAAAAATACACTGCCAATAATAGACACACAAATTTCATGTGATGTATGCTTATTTAAATTTTCTGTTTGGTGATTTTATGGATTTTCCAGATTAATCAGTTTCAACAAAATTTAAATGTAAAACTGTCTCACGTGTGCAAAATTTCATCAAAATAGATGAACGGTTCAAAAGATATAAGTATTTAAGTAGAAAACTGAATTGTAACATAATACAGAAGAATCCTCCATTATGTAAAATCTTTTTCGAGTCCAAATAATTCAAAAATACTAATCAAAATGTTTTGAAATTTGGTATGTACAATATTGATGTGAAAACAGAGAGGTATATCGATGAGTTTTCCTCGAAAAAACATTTCTAAATATGAAATCGTACTATAGTTTTTAACTTAGAAGCTTTTGTCCAGAAAAACACTTCGGCATGTCCTCCGTTTTTATGTCAATATTAGGTGCATATCAAATTCCGGAGAGATTACGATATCCAGGGTGCCTCGATTTGATTAATTTTGATAAAACAAGCTAAAATAAGACGAAAATGAAGAATAACAATTTTCGAGTTTTCGCCAATTTTTTGAGTTATCGACACAAATAACCGAAATTTAATTTGTTAAAAAAAATAAACATTTGGTTGACATGATTAATTGCAACTCTGAACGCCATCTATTATGAATATTGTGCAATTGTCATGTTATGATGTTTTTAAATATAATGTACTCAGTTTTTTTTTTTTTTTTGCTCAGCTCGTGTTATTAATTTAATTACCTAGTTCAATCAAATAAATACTAAAATACTAACACATAATATTAATATTTAATACAACTATTAAAAATACATGTACGCTATTTTCGACTGTTATCAATCCATGGATTTGTTGGGTGTAGTTTGCACGGGTCGGGTTGGTTTTTGGCCCCTACGTTCAACCTGTGATTAAACTACCCATTTATTTATGGGGTATAGTTTTCACGGGTTGGGTTGGTTTTTGGCCCCTATGTTCAGCCTGTGATTAAACTAACCATGGATAACTCGAAAAATAGACGAAAATTCGAAAATTAGTATTCTTCATTTTCGTCTTATTTTGCGAAAATTCATCAAAAAATCGAGGCGCCCTGGATATCGTAATCGAGCCCAAATTCCATATGGATAAATATTTTTTGAATTTTGGGCAAGAATATTTCCAGATTATTACACTTTCATGCTTTGAATTAACTACCTTCATAATTATGTATATTAAGAACAGTTTTTACATCTTAGAAAGACTTACATCTCTTTCAACAACTTTATTATAATTTTCAGTGCATCCAAAATTATTATATCAAATGAATGAATATTATACACTTTCACACTTAGCAAAATATAAATGCATTTATAATTTTCTATTTAGTAAATTTTGAATTCTCATAATCATATAAAATAATAATGATTGTTGTCATGGAAATTCATTAAATATTTTTAAGTCATGTTAATGGACAAAATTGTTCTTAAATTGACTAGGATGATGGTTTAAAATTCTAATTTCCTTTATTCCGAATCAAAAGATGGCACAACAAGCCACCATACGCTTAATTTCCACTCTAATTGAATTCTCTTTGGTTACATCCAAGTCAATAAAACCCAGGTCTATTATGAAATTTATACACGCGGTTTCTAGTCACTTCCAACAAATGCTCCATTTCTATTACCAAAGACTTTTAACCGGTCTTTAACAAAGACATATGCGTATATACGCCTTATATATCAATGACAAATCAATGCTTCGGTAATTCAAACACGATAAAGACTGTTAAACTACATCCACATAAAGTAAGTTGTTGATACTTCGCGGACGGGAATTAATTTCTCCGCCAATATATATTGATCGTCATAATTTCTTGATAAACAATAAGGTATGTTCTTATTTCGTACAATTTGTACAAAATAACAGAACAATATTCTTAGAACTTTTAATATTTTCTAGCTTTACAAGCTATGAAAAATGTAGTAAACCCTAAAATAATTAATTTCTTAAATAGGATTATATTCAAATACATTATGTGTAAAGAGTATGAACATTGAAGTAAGAAAACCACCTACCGTTTAAATATTAGAAAAAGAAACTAGAACAATATTATTTATTTGGGAAAACTTAATATCATTTTAATAAACTTTATATATAAGAAAAAGCGGAGGGTATACGGGAAAATTATGAAAATTTATCTATATATAAATTTTTCTACGGTTATATTTGTTACACTTACCCGTATACGTACGTAATTTTTTTCTTTCTTTCTACTTTAATCGACGATGAAAAACGTATTGCGTTTAACCTTAATTTAGTTTTTTATCTTCGTTATGAAACTCGTTTATAATTTTTTTCTTTTTTTTTGAAAATGGTATTTTCAATCATATTTTTCTTTATGTATTAAATATTAATAATACATATGCGAAGTTATTGAAGTGTAATGATTGGAAAATTTATTGCTGTCATACATCATATTTATGACGGAAAATTACTTTCTATAGTAAGAGTACCACTTAAATGCAATATATATGTTAAAGGAAAGTTATCCTTTAAGTTTTTAGGAAAGACCTGTTTATGTTATGGTACTCTTAAACAGTAACTAGTTAGTGTTGATAGATTTTGAATCAATTTTTATTTGTAGATCTTCTTGTTATCCAATTCAAATCAACTCAATCTTTATTTATTCTTTTCTTGTATAGAATAAATTTAATATAAATTGAGCATGCCTGCTTTTACCCTTCCTCATTTTCGTGCTAGCCAATTGGAAGCTATAAAAAACATTGGTAAGTAAAGTCACCACCGCTACAAATAATCATATGCCTCAAAATATCATTGAGGAAGTGATTCAGTCCATGATGTAGAATATACTTAATACTTAAATGATGCACATGCATAAAAATTTTAAATGAAAACTTTAAAATTACAATAATCGTTAAATCAATTTACATGTGGAAATGATGCAAGATCCATCAAAATGAAATATAACTTATATTTTAATCGACTATTGATTATCGATTGTACTAAGAAGTCAAATTTACTTGCAGATTAAATATAAATATGTATAAATATATCTATACCTAATACAATTGGGCAATATTGTATTACCAAGTACCTAAGCAAAGAGAATATATGCATCCATTTGAAAGAAATGCAAATCATGGCCAAAGCTCAAAACAGAATTTCTTCTAAGGAATATGTACAAATTTTCAATAAATGTTATTTTACAGAAATCGCAAAGTACCGATATCTCTGTGTATTATACTACTTTTTGTTTTACATTTTGCAAATTTGTTATACACTCGAATTGCCTAAGGTCCAAGATCTGCACATTTGTAACTGAAACAATGGTGAATATAATAAGTACGCTGTTGTCTTATAAAACGATTTGTATTTGAAATATAATAATTTTTTTTTCTTTATAAAAAAACTTTACGATTTAGAATGCAAAACAACCTAAAATGTCAAAATTCCTCTATCCCTGAACATATTTCGGCAACTGTTAATTTTCTTGGACCAGAATCTCATAATTATCCACTTACTAATTAATAATCACAATTTCATTTATCCTCAATTTATCAATAAAAATTATTATACAATCGCAATTTTTATATGGCCAAAGTTCAAATAGAGTCACCTTTACATGTAATAATGAACAAATTCCGTGGTGAATTTGAAAATGGCGTCAAATTAAAGTCTAAAAAAATGAACGTATTTGATTTCTCAAATGATTTATAAAACTTATTGTTTGATATTAAAATCTTTAAACCAAATTTATATACAATAAAATAACCCACAAAATGAACTTCGAAGAATAAAAAGCGGTGTCAGTTTTATTGTAAATAAATAAATTACAGTAATTTAAAAATTAATTTTCTAAATTACAATAATTTATAATTAATTGTTTTGAATAATTGCAAAGGTGTTTCTGAATAAGATTAATAATTCAATGAAACCAGGTTTATGAAAAATAAATAGTTTCCAACAAGTTATTTATTCAAAAAAGTAATCTCGCAAAACATAAATTTTCCAATTTGAGGTGCAGGTTAAAATTTTATTTGAAAAAATTAATTCCGCTATTGACGCATAACTTTAATATCAGGACAATTTAAAAGTAAAAGTAAAATATTTAAAAGTAATTCATGAAAAAGTTGTAATAAAATTTACCCTCTAAATCACATCGTTCGGTTCGTGTATAGGCTTGCATACTTTTTTTCTACTTCGAAAAAACAACATAACACACATTTTAAATAAAATAACCTGAACATCAATTCCTTTTTCTTCAACTATTTTTTCGGTAATAATAATTTTAATTTGCAATTAAATTTTTCAGATTTAATATGGCTATCAACAAAAACCTCCCAAAATTTATATAAACTGAAAATAAAAAAATATTCCAAAAGCAATTTATAAATTTCATGCATAAGTTTTAATTAGATCCCGGACCGACGAAACGCAATGAGTCTTAGACCAATCAATAAAGTTAAGCAACAGCAGTCACAATCTGTATTTGGTTGGGTGACCACCTAGCAGTATTGTGTATTGTTGTTGCATAAAACATAAGTACCTGGATAACCGTATGTTTTTTTTTTTTTATAAATTGTGTTTTTTGGAAATTATATTACGTCGAGGCGGAAGACGAGTCCAGCACGCTAACACTTCAATGACTTTAAATATTAAACAAATATATCATTACATTATAAAAAATTATACAATTATAATAACAAAATCTTATTTGAAAAATATTATTCACTTTATTGTGTTGTTGGGTTGGGTTGGGTTGGTTTGGGTTTAAAATGTAAAAAAATTGATCTTATTGTTTTTATGACTATTGTATATCAAGTTGCCAACTGAATAGCTACCGATATTTTTCTGAAAAGTTTCTGACATTTATTTAAATGACGGCAAAAAGAGCTACATTTAAATAGCTAATATTTGGTCAACTCTCCAAAAAGATCATTTCATTTCTATCATGAATAATAAGTTCATTTTGAAAGTGTGGAAAAATATTATCGAACAATAAATACTATCAAGGAAGGTGGGTGAAGGATGATGTGCATATTCAAGCTTCGACTTCTTTGAATTTGTGAGCCCAAAAGGCACTTATGTTTTCTAAATTTAAAAATGAGCGAATTTGCGGGGCAAACTTATTTCATTTTTTTTAAGTACTAAGATATCCTTAACTGAATTACAAAATACCTTTTATTTCACTGTTATAAGATGTTTAATAACACATAAGATGTGAAATTAAAAAAATCAAAGTAAAAATACTTAAATTTATATATTTAAAAAAATAAATTACTTTCTAAATCTACAGTATAGGTTTTAAATTAAAATTAGTTTAATCTATATTATTATTCCATAGTCCTTTTTTACTGCTTATAACAATTGTTGGTCCATCCTGATACATATCAACAACAGCCGTATCAATGTTTGGCTCATCATCATTTATTTTCCCGTGTAGCCAATTAATTGGTTTACGTACCATATCTTTTACACGATCCCAAAATTTATCATTTTGTGATTGCACGTCTGCAGCCAAATTTCGTACATCGTTTGGAACTTGAGTAACTAAATAATCATATATTCTTCTGGCTGCAATTTTAATTTCTTCAACGCTATTTGTTTCATTTGTTTTAATTACATCTTTTAAAGCTTCTGAAATTTACAAAATAACGCATTACACATTTCTATCTTTAAATTATGTATGCATGTTACAGTTCAATTAAAGAGTGAACTAATAGCCTTGGTCAATATCCATCAATTAATTTAATCCCGTCGCAAGTAGTTAAGTAACTTAATATGTCTGACAAGCAACATTAACATCCGGTTGTTTATCAACAGGTTTAGTAAAATTATATTATTTCGTGCAAATCTTCCCTCATCGGGCTTTTAAGATTGAAATTAAACAAATGAAGAAATCTGCATGGTAGGCAACTTTTGTTCCGATATATAGTGGTTTTTAACCATTTAACTGTACAGTCACTGTCATTGAATATAAACTTCATATAACATAATATATACTATGTTATATGAAGCCATATTTTATATTCCGATGCCCATATTGAGTGTACATCGGAATAAAGACTTCACAAATATCTGGCCATCTGAATAAATTATCAAATTATTGTGTGAACGATTTTGGCTTATGGAAAGTGTTTAATTAATAAACTACTCGAAACTCGGCGCAATTATTTGATTAATATGAACAAGTCCCAAGAGCAGATTTTAATTAAACCTGTAACCAAAAAAGTGCTGGCACCAGTAATAAACAGTATCTGCCACATTTGTATATAAATCCATGAAATAATAAATTAGTACCCCTTTTTACAAAATTTGTGCGAGGGGAGGAGTATGAAATTTGGCACAATTATAGATTATATAGAGAAAGACTGGAGAATACTAATATTTTTTTTAAAATTATGTATTAAATCATTAAAAAGAAAACATTACACACACTATGAAACAAACATGTATAAGAAGTGTAGTTTATATTACATACACTATTACATACACTACTATATACACACATATATATATATATATATATAGTCTTTTGTTTAATATACTGTTTTGTTTAAAGGCATGCATATATACTGTTTTGTTTAAAGACAGTGAGATTCACTTTTGAGAGATTATAGTCGAATTTCGACCGCTGTAATGAGACTCTAGTTTAAACAAATACCTCATCTATCTTTTAACTAATCAATATATAATAATGCCCTTACTTCTAATATAGCATCATAAAAATAAATAAAATAATAGTATACCTTTTAATTTTTTCCCATCCTCTGTACATGGGGCTGCTCCTCTTAAACAATCTACATATTTAGCACGTTTTGTAGGATCATTTAAAATTGTATCAACATCATCATCATCCAATTTCAATGCTGCAGATGATACAAACGTTGTAATGATTGTTAGAATAACAATTAATATTATAAGACAATTGTTCTTAAAAAATTTACCAAACACCATTGTTACAATTATTTTATGTATTCAATAAAAAAACACTTTGTGTGAATAATTAATATTATCATTAATTTGTAATTTTATAGTTAATACAATTTTTAATACTTATTAATGAAGTTAAACTACACTGTACAAAGTTGATTAAATTTTCTCTTTATAAAAAACGAAATACTATAAATCAATCGTAAAATGGATAAAATATTTTCTATAGATTAAAAAATCTAACTATATTAGTTTATTTTTATTTTTCTTAATGGCTTAGAAACTATAAATTACATAATACTGTTTTTGTGCAAACCTGATATTGTATTCTAAGAACCCATGATCTCGCTATGATCATGAGAAAGTTTCATGTGCGATGTATATCATGGAACTATATGTCTGACAATTCCAACAGGAGCACCCACTTTTCTCACTCATAAACTCAAGGTCCTTGTATTTTACACCTAGCAACCCACTTACTACACAGATGCGGCCCGCCACCCATTACAGATCATTGACATTTCCACCTTAAAGGAAATTCATTTATCATACATCATTTTCACTTTAAAGGAAATTAAGGGTGTAGCAACCTTGTGAAAGAAAATTGGAATCTTTACAATCTCAATATCATAACTTTGATCACTCCATCGATCAAATAATTTTGAAGGTTAGTATACTCACGAGAAACATCATAGCTGCCATCAAAAAACCTAATATAACTCAAACCTTCAGACATTGACTTAATTTAGATAACGATACACAAAAACTAATACGGACTACTTCGGAACAATCTATTTTAATTTTACTATTCGAGAACAAGACAAGCTGCAGCAATGAAATGTGGCAAGAGAAGGATTTTAACTCTAACTACTCGTGACAATGTTTGAAAAATTTCAAAAAATTTAAGTAATCGTTGTAGTCTCTCTTTTGCCAGGAAATGGGTATTTATACTTGGATTCTGAAAACCTTATCTACTAGCTGTCATCTACTCTAAGACACACAGCTTAACAGACGAATATCTCGATGCTGAGACGGGTCGCTTGGTGTCAACATCTTTTGAAAGTATTCCTTATT
Organism: Chrysopa pallens; assembly: GCA_020423425.1. Taxonomy (NCBI): domain Eukaryota; kingdom Metazoa; phylum Arthropoda; class Insecta; order Neuroptera; family Chrysopidae; genus Chrysopa; species Chrysopa pallens. Next base: position 32,853,434 of record CM035591.1, read on the forward strand.
CCGTCGTTAACCCAATGGATATCAACAGCGTATCATTCCGTGAGGTATCCAATATTTTAAGGAAACTTAAATGTAGGGAAATAATAATTCTTGGTGATGGAATTATTAATGTTATGTTCCGCTGTCTTCCCGGAAAGGCAGTTCTTCAGCTCAGTTTTATCTATACTACGTGCCTGAGACAAGACTTTTTTCCTGATATTTGAAAGTCCGATAAGGTTTCAGCGCTTCTGAAACAGGGAAAGCTAAAGTACTCTTCAAGCTTCGGACCCATCGACAGCTTGAAGATCTAATAATCTATTGAGATTATATAAAACTTAAATAGAGGCATCGCGTTTAATTTATTGTAAATTGAATTGAATGAGCAGTAATTTTTAATTGTCATTACCAATACTGTGAATTTTTGATGAACGGAATATAACTAAAAACGATTTTGATAATTTTTTATTACAGTGTATAAATATTTTAAAAGGTTATCTCTTATCAAATTAAGACCATAACATTATGTTTATGTTAAAATTATTTTACTAAAAACTATTATATTAACTATACACATCGGAAATATTTACGACTTCGAGGTACATATTACATTATTTAATTGAATAACCTTGATGGCTCACTCATAATATGAAATATCACGTAAAATATTGTTAGTACAAATGATAATTGGATGTCTTTATTAGATTAGAATATATTTAACAAAAAATTACTCTACTAGTATACAAATTAATAAACATTAAAAATCAAAAGAGAAGTTTTAAAATATAAATCAAATCCATAGCGTCGCAATAAATTTGTTTTTGGATCTTGAGGTTAGTCTATCCATTTAAAATGATTAGCTACTGGCTGGTAGCAAATAATTTTTCGTGGGCGTTTTTTTCTTGTGTTAACATACTTAAAGAAGTCAGTAACAACACAAAAATTGCAATAAATTTACATCGATTGAAAGGTTCAAATGGTTTGTTATTTATGACAAAAGTGATTTTCCACGTCATGTATTGGTGAGTTTCCCATAAAATACGAAAATCGAAACTGGATTGCCGTAAATTGGACACAATAAATTGACATGGGCTAATTACAGTTAAAAATCAATTAAAATGGTTTATGCTTCCTTTTTAATTATTATTTATACACAATTCATATTTTCTAAGCGGAGACATAATTCGAAATTTTTATTGCTCGTAAATCGGCTTGAAACGTCCTATTTTGTAGCGACAATTTTGAAAACTACGATTTCTAGATTTAGTTTCCTTCCAATGTTTTAATCAATCAAAGAAAATTATAAAATCGCATAGTTCTATAAGTTTTATTATTGATAATGTAAATTTTCTCAAAAAGACGAAGTATGGTAAAATGCCTTTTTTGAAATTATTATTTAATGACATTTTCTAGTACCTGAAGCTTTTACAAAAATCAGAGAATGAATCAAAGTATCAAAATTGTATAAAATAAATGCGATAACTTGAATGGGAAGCTAACAATCTTTATGGCCTTGAGAAAACCACTTGAGAAATAGGTAACAATTTCCCCCTGGGTGGCTCATATTATAGAATTCCAGATCAGGTTTCTATAAACAAACATTACAGGATAGATCGTATTGTTTACGTTGATGGCTACTTAACAAAAAATGACAATAAGATGTTATTAATGCACAGGCTGAATTTGGTTTGGGCTATTTATTTACAAAGATTAGAAAATTGAAATAATAACAAAAAGAAACAGGGATTTTTATATGAGGTTACACAAGCATAACTATATTCATGAGTCATGACAAAATATTAATTTTGTATTAATATAAAAAAATTGACTCGTTATACCGTCTTTCTTTTTGAATCGGGTGTCCAAAAATATCTACATTCGAAAGGGTTTTGTTATCATTTCAGCGTAGTCGAAATTTTAACGGTGAAGTCTATTATCGGTTTCTATTATGTTAAATGTAGTTATGTAAGTTAAATTAATTAGGATTCACATATTTTTTGAAAAAGAATGTGGCTTCAATTGCAACATTGTCCATGTTCAACAAATAGTAAAATCTTTTCGATTTAAAATGTAATTCAACCTTGGAGATGAGTTTTTCATATTGGATCTTTCATTTTTATGTTATGCACATCGTCAAACGATATAAACGAACATATTATTTACAAAAGAAAAATAGTAAAATAAAGTATGAGTAAATTTTCATATATTCAAATTTACAAAAATAATATGGAAAAGTCACAGAAAAATTTATAAGAAAATGGAAAATTATGTTAAAATATGATAATTTTGTAAATATGTTTTTTTGTTGGAAAAATTTTTTCAACGGATTCTATATAATATTTTGAAAATATGAAATCCATATACAGTGCAGTACCTGTTTAAAATAAAACAAAAATTATAAAAAAATAATCGGGGAGGAACACCTTAAAAAGTAAATAATTATAGCAAAAATGACTCTTGTTGTGGAAAGCCAGACGCTTTCAATATGCATAATTAATATAAACATTTGCAGTATCATATAAAAGTCAGTGAGTTGAATTTTTATTCCAAAAATTTGTAAAAATTGAACTTTTCATTTCAACACAAAACTTATTTTACGCGACAGCTGGATTACCATTAAGTCACAATTCATTGGGTGACAGAAACATTCAGAAATCGACGGAAAAGAAAAGCTTACAAAAATAAACATGTCAAAATTGGGAAGTTCTAGCAATACAAAATAAAAGAATTGACAGTACACGAATCCCACTACTTTTGACCAAATATTCAGATTCAAGAGTACGCAAAAGCTGCTTCTCTTGACAAAACACATCGGAGCGCTTAAATCTAGCAAAAAATTCATACTAAATGATCTGCTTACTCACACAGAGTAACCTAACAATTTACAGGAGAAAATTGGAAAGTCCAATTTTGGTAGCTAAATAGATACATACATTTATTCACAAATTTGTCATTATGAATTTATAATGTATATCATTATGAATTACATAACTTTTATCCTTTTCAAGTTACACTAACGTGATTTTTCATTGGTTTCTTCTCTATATCTATGGTTTAAGTCTAAAAATTTTTTTTTATTTGTAGATTAAAGAATATTTAAAAATATTTTTCTTTACTTCATTAGCCACTAGTAAACCTCCACCACGAACTTTATAGAAATATTTATTTTTAAGTATCAAAAGTATGGATGAAAAGCCCATTATGGATGGAAACATTTTCTAGAAGTAATGATGGATGAGTCAGAAAAATATTTTCAGCTTTGTATTTATCATACCAACCAAAAACCACTGAGCCCGCAAACCATATTTAGCGTATTCAGTATTTGTATGTTTCATGAAGTGAAAACTTTTTAACGCGATTTGTAAGAATTTTGTTATGGTATACAAGATGGGGTGCCATAGCAATGTGTATACCAACCAATATATTGTATATTCTTATGCGCAAGGCCACTATGTATATAAAATTCAGTATTAAACATGTTAATAAGTATATTAATAGGAATTGAAACATTGCAACTAAGTTGCGTACTTTGTAAAGAGTTTACGAAATATGTAGTATATTTTAATTAATAAATAAACTATATAAAATGAATACAAATATTACTTGGAGTGCCGATAGATAGTTAAACTCGACTAATATCAATAAATTTAATTCGAAAATTAATAATATTCAATTTTTAATACAACAGTTAATTCAAAAATTCAAACAATTTTATTTTATAGTTTTAAATTTTCACTTCTAATGGCAGATTAACTTCTTTTTTTTTTTTTGTTTAAATCCAATTTTATTTATAAAAAATCAATAGTTCCAAACAATAGACATGTGCAAATGATGAGAAGTAATATATTTTATTCATTTCGGTGTGATAATACCATCATTACAGCTTTGTTCTAACATATTTTATTTTATATATCAATTTTATTCATTTCTAATCATTCAATTTCAACACACGCAATAAATCAATCATTTTATTAAACAAATAAATTAATATGAAAGAAAATCCTACTTAAAAATACAATAAATATCATATTAAAAAAATCGAATTATAATCCTGATTTATATACATTTTTCCAACATGTTTTTCAGTTCACTGAACCGAATACAAATATCCTGTTAACATGGTTATGGATATTTATATTATTAATAAATTCACTGAACTATAAACGTAACATTATTTATCAACAACAACAACAACAACAGCAACAACAAACGAAATGAATTTTTCAGTTTTAAATAGCAATGATAAAGAGGCGAATCCAAAATAACAAAAACAAAAAGAAATTATATAAGAAGTTTCATTGTAAATATTTACCATTAATAAAAAATCAAAAGGGCTGAAAGCAAGCTCCGTCATGCTGAAACCCGTTTTAGAAAAGACTGTTTTAACTCATTTATCCCTATAAACGTTTTTATTGATTGAAGTATACTTAGACTTTTTTGTAGTATCAAAAGACATACTGAAAGAATAATGAGTCTTCAAAAAAAAAAAATAAATATATATATATATATTTAAAAAAATGCGGAAAACAGTTTTGAAATGAATGTAAAATTTAAAGTACTTTATGGTAGTTACAAAAAATTTCATGAATAAACCTCTGTAAGTAAGACAAACCTCTTCTATACCTCTATAAGCTAGAAACTTGCATTAGTGAGAAACCTTGACAAGCGAGAATAAAATCATGGTCCCTTGAACTCTCTCTTAACCAGGTTTGACTGTATATGACTAATAAAATTTGAATCCAACCAACGCGAGTATTTTAGCTCCATCTCGTTAAATTGTGATATATTGTTAAGTAAATGTAAATTATTTGGTATCTACAATAAAATATTTCAGACAGATGTAATTATTGGTTTTTAAAACAATAGAAAAAATTATAAAAACTAGGAGAACAATTCACATTGTTTTTAATATATCCTGGAATAGATGAATAACATACCTTCAACGAGACACAAGATCATAGACTTGTACTTCAATCTTGATTGCTCTCAAATTGTTCTGACGTTCTATTCAAATATGCAGATTTATTAAAAAAAAAAAAAAAATTATTAAAAAAAAAAAAAATCAGAAACTATTTTATCTTCAGGGGGCAAAAATAAATATTTTGTTTAGCCATATAAATTTAGTTCTATATATTTTTGTAGTCATTTTTTAAAACCCTTAACATAACCCTTAATCCTGAATCAATATATATGAAAAATTTTTTTTGAATATGTAGTTCTTGCGCTAAAAAGCCGCCATGTTATTTGTTTATAATTTTAATGTAACCACAAACACTCTAGCAATAAAGTGGAATCAAACGACATGTAATTTACGTACGTCAACTCAGCCTTTCATTAATTCAATTCAATTCAATTATCTGTTCATTCTTTTTTTAAAACTATAGATATGAACATGATAAGTCAAGAAATAGGATGGGTAATAATGAAGTGGAGGGGAAGAGGCAGTTATAAGGGATCATTTTAAATAGTTCATTAGGATGCACGAAATTTGACTATATCTTAATGCATCCTAAAAACGATTAACTTCCAGCAAATAGTAATCAACTAAATCCCATTCCATTTCATCAGAAAACTCTGCGACCCAACTAAGTATTCATTAGTTGGTTGCTAGTCTATGATTTATATATTATATCACGTAAATTTCTAAAATATATTTCGGTACGTGGGACGCTTTTGAGTTCTTTATATATCTCATTTCTTTATAATTGTAATGTATGCACGTTTCAGAAACTCTAGTCCCTCAATTTCTAGGCACTCTGACAAAAGATGTTCGAACAAATATAAACTTTCAATTTTATTTCTTAAAGACACGTTAAAAACATTTTTTAAATCATTCCAATTGCTAGTTTTTTTTTTCCGTAGTAACAAATTTTGTAACTCTTTTAATTTTTAACCGGCTACACAATTTTTGATAAAAAAAAGATATCTACGAATATATGTCCTAAAACCTCTAACCTATAATAATATTTTTGTTTAGTAGACATAATTCTAATTTTAAAGTGTGTATCTTAAAAAAAAGCCGATAATCATTATAGAGTCAATCAAGTATCTTGTGTAGTACTAATATTTCTTGTAATAAATTTTGATTTGCAAAAACAATAAATAAGCTATTTTGGTTTTTTAAAAACATCAATGTTTCAAACTGAATGAGATGGAAAGAATATGCACATTTTAATATTGGAATTGTATGAATGGTACCATACATACCTACATGTTATTATTCAAGTTCCTTGTTTTCAATTTCTATTCTTCCATAACTGAGCTGCGATTCCAAGTACGTTTTATTGTTGTAACGAATCTTGTTTGATAGAATTACAAGATGATTAAAACAACTGCATATGAATTGGTTGTGACTCAAGAAAAAACAAGATATATTTATCAAACTATACTTAATATTGTTTATTTCACTTAATTTAAAACTATAATTGACCAATAAGTTTTTTATCTTATATTCTTGACCAATATATAAGAATAATAAATAATCTATCTTTATTGTGTTTTTTTAATCATATATCTGAATAACATGAATAACATTAAAAAACACATATAATATATAACAATTTTTCCCAATTAAATTAGAAATGAGCTCATAATAATTCGGTTATTAATCGTAAATTAACTGTGGGAAAATAATTTTTTTCGCTTTTACTATTACAGACATGATTGACGTTTTGCTAATTTGTTAGTCAACATTGGGAAACAAATTTTTCCAATCAACTTCGAAATAGGCTCATAATTTGACTTGAATTTATCGTTTATCGAAGAGCCAATTCCGAAGTAGATCAAAAGTTCTCTTGCTAATTGACACTCAACTGAGCGAAACATCAAAACATCAATTTTCTCCGTTATGGTAAGAGCGGTCAAAATTTTGTCCACAAATAATTAACGATTAAGTAACGGCTAATTATGAGTTAATTTGAATTTTAATTGGGAAAAGTTGTTCCGCGAAGTGGACATACATGAAACCCTTTGCCTTAGAAATGAATTCAACACTAATAACAAATATTAAATTTTTTGACATATTACCTTCCATATTTTATCAAATCTTATTCAAAATTATACGATCAATCATTACTTATAAAAAGTAGATTAATATAGAAAAGATCTTCAGTACCCAAAACTAACAATTCTCATTCTCGATAAAAATATTTTTGCTGATAAAAATCTAACCTTCAAAATCAAACGTTTTTTCATGTCTTGTATATATTGTCAGTTTTGCCTCTAGAGGCATATTTATAGAGATGAAGAAATAGATGTACAACTTCAAGAGTATATTTTGCCATACTATATTGTCTATATTACAAAAATTTTTTTATTTTAATACGCATTATCTTCTACGATATGGATCATGGTTCCGGATTCTCTTCGCCTTTTAGTTATCGTATTGACTGAGCGGGAAAACAGAAAAGTACTAAATATGTAAGGTATAAAAAAAATATATGTACATGTAATATGAAAGATTTCAAAAATATTAAATAGTATAAATAGGCTCGATTACAAGATTTTAAAATTAATTTAAACTTTAAACAATGAACAAGAACGGCTAAAATCATCAATTTATAAGAAAAACTTATCAAAGTTCATTTAAAATAATACACATTTATTTAATCATTTTTGAATTTGTTTTTAAACACTTCTAAAAAAGTGTATCACTCCAATGTCTCTTAGCATATTGGATTGGCGATCAATAAATGTAAGGGGTAGTATCGACATTTTTCCTGAAAAAACACTGTTTAATGTTCTTGTATTTAGAAATCAAAGTAATTATAAAATGTAATCGGGACAGCTTTTTTCTGAATGGTTTGTTCGTGGGCTTGTCATGATAGTGATATAATAGAGAAAGTACCGAAGTATGCAAAAACTGCTAAATTAATAAACTTTTCGAAGTGAAAACATTTTCATTGATCACCAATAACCCAATGCCAATAGTATATCTGTAGCTATTAGACTTGAGAAGTTTGAGAACGACCTAGTTTGAAATAGCACTCTTATTGCTGAAACGAGCGATCTAGTTCATCGATGGGCCCGCTTATTACTTCCTAGTTATTTTTTTACATATGGATGACACCATTTATTCATTAAAAACTTGGTCGGTGAAAATTTTATCATGTAAATCACACCGCAAACAAATCATTAAAAAATATCCCAAAACTATGTATTTAACAATATTTAGCTAGACTGTCAAGCGTTTTTACTGTCAAGCGTTTTCATCAAAATACAAGTATTATTTATGTTTTGAAAATTTAGTGGTAACAAATCATTTTAAAAGAATATAAAGAACTAGAAAATCAAACTAGTTTTCTGTCTTATGGCAAAATAAAAATAGGGTTCCCAAAAGTGAACGAATTATCCCAAGTCTAATAGCTATATTCTAGCTGTATACCAATGCATTGTATAATCGTGTAAGTTCGCACCAACGAACTTCTGTCGTAAAAAGCAGTGTATATGTAGCTTTAAATGTGATGTGGTGTCGTCGTGATTGATTTCCGAATAGATTATATGCGTCTACAGTGGATTTTTGGAATTATACAAACATTTAATTTTTAAATTCAAATAAATCATTGTTATTTTATAGTTTTAAGTATTCACTTAACTTAAAAAAAAAAAATTTCAAATAGTTCAATGTAAAGTTATTTTTTATAGAAACAGAAATCAGTTAACTATTTTATAATGGAAAACATCTTAAATCACCTTATACTTTTACTGTCTGTGATTTTGTATTATTTCAGTTTTGCGTATCACATTCTTTAGTTTTTTTAAGCGTTTCGAAAAATAAAAATACTCTTTAATTGCTATAATCAGGTTAAAATTTTATTCATGAGATCAAGCAGAAATTTTTACCAAAAATCCTTTAAAAAAATCTTTACATAAAATATTAATATAAATTAAATAATAGTTCCGAAATAAAAATACAAAATGAGAATGCAAAACAATTATAATTGAAAATAGCAAATTGGACAGTAAATTTGTATCATATCGTATTAGATCATTATTGTTTTATTATTCTTACTGTTAATATAATTATAACTGTAGCTGCTGGGTATAGCTCTCCCAAGATATTTTCAAGATAGTCTAAAAATGCTAAATAAGGGCCTGAACAAATTTTAATGCCACCCCACTATTTTTTAAATTGTAATCTGCTTCTTATATGATTTATTGGTACCCATTAGGTAGCTATTTTTTCCAAACAAACCATTTTGAAGCCTGTATAGATGGCCAGGTATTATACTTTAGCAAATTTACCACATAAATCATATCTTGCAGATTGATTGTTGGTCGAATCAATTTATTGCGCAAACGGTCCATTCAAATCACGCACTGCATGCTTTCATTCATAGCTCGTTAAGCAAGTCATATTTAGCCTGTTTGTTAGGTAAAAACCAAATTTGTCAACCAAAAATTATGGTAGGTCATTATTTATATAATTGTTTTTAAGAACACATTTAAGTAGCCAATATTTTTTCCAGTCTATAGAATTTCATCGATAAATTTTTATTTATTTTTGCTACCTTTTACTAAAAGACATCAGTTGTCTTAAATACATACAGTTGCTTACCCATTCCATTTCATGATTAATGCAATGATGATCTGGTCATTAGTTAAGATTTAATGAAATTCACTTTAAGACCTGCTCATTCCGCGTAGTGCGTAGTCCTCTATTATCAGTTTAAACTGTTCAGAGGAAACTAAAGTAACAATATTATGAGCGGAACGAAAGTTATTTAGGAAGTTAACCTTAATGTTTACGTCTTTATTTACCGAGTTTGTATTTTTAAAAATTGTTTCTAATACTTTATTAAACAGAATTGGAGATAGAGATTTTGCCTCTTATACTCCGGTTTTCACCGGAAAATATTAACCTATGTTTCTAAACGTATTCTGGTTTCGCTGTTTTTTTTAAATATTATTTAATATTTTTATGTGGGTGATATCGTTAGCTAGAGATTTAAATTGGAATAGCGAATAGGGTAGTTTACCATGTTTAAAACTACTTCAAAATATTGGTTTCTTAATAAAAAGTCACAGCAACTAAATAATTTTGAAAAATCATCACGCTTTCTGGCCATAAACGTACATAAATATTTATTCGTTTTTTTTACTGTAGAACCCTGTCTGCCATTTGGTGACGTGATATAGGCATGTAATATTCAGAATACTGGTATATCACATTGAGAACAAATTATAAGTTGGCCCTGTCAAATACTTTTTGTAATCTAAACAGTCTTTTTAATTAAGACTGTTTAGATTAAACTGACAGATGTCTAATAATTTATAGCAAAATGACGTTATTCCATGGCAGTCTAGTGTTTAACGACACGATATACAAAGATAAAAATATCAAATTTTAATTTTAAAAGAATAAATGAATCATGTGCTTTTATGACTCAAATTTAGAATATTTTAGAATATTTTAGAATTTTAATTCTTGTTAAATTACATGCTTTATGAAATCCATAAATGCGAAATATATAATTATATTCGATATTTTTTTAATAATTTGATTTGACGTATGCAAATCATCAATAGTTTAATTTTTTTCTGAAGTCAGCCAGTTTAACTAATTGCTTTCCATTTAAGGTATTGCTTATTTTATTACATGAAAATTTTATATTATGTTGGAGATAGACAAAGAGGTCGATGGCGTTATAAAATCTAAGCAAAGATTATGATATTATACCATCAGAACCAGTATTTTATCATTTTTAGAAAATATCAAGAATAAGACGTCATTCTAATGCTATACATAAGGCAAAATGAATATTTTCATACCAAGAGTATCATTGAGAAGATTTTCAGATGTAATAAACTGTCATTCAAAGAGTTCGCAGTGTATATAATTAGATAAAGTAAGAGTTTTATTGTTAAAATTAGTTACTTTTTTTTACTTTTTAGCTACTATAATGTTTTAATTTCAGAAAATTCTAATTTTAGAATTGTAGTTTCATTTTGTACAAAATTTAATTTCCCTTCTTTCAATTAAGCTGTATGTATGGTCACTTAGTTTATGATTAGTATTTTTATCTATCTGTATTTTTATTAAAGCTTCTGACTATCATTAGTTTTATAAGCTTTTCATTGAAATTCATGGAATAGTGAATGACGAAAACTATCAATTTATCAATTTTCTTCGAATACTACGTTAATATTTTTTATAGTTTTGATAAAAGAACGCTTTTTTGGTTATAATTTAATATTTGTATATACCGTTATAACACCACCCCCACCACCTGATACATCATTAAAATATAAATAGCTATTTTAGTTATACTTTAACAAAAACTCATAGGTAAATTTTGAAGATAAATATTCACGGTGGATAATTTCTGGTTGAAATTTCCCAGTTTTCGTTCAATTTCGGGGTCGTCATAAGTATGAGTAGTAGGTGTTCACATTTCTTGTTTGTTTTCGTTCAGTTGATGAATTTTCGGAATCGCTAAAATAAGAACAAGAGATGCTTGTAATATAATTATCACTTAAATACTTTTTATTCTAAATAAAAATAGTCCATTTGAGCTTCCTTCCAATATTCCGTCTATATTGTCAATACGCTCTACATGATCGTTCAGCAGTTACTTAGTATATTACTAAAGTTTGTGATTTGCCTTGTAAAATTATAAATATTAATATATTATTTAGTATTTAAATAATAATAGTATCTGTGATTAATTTAGCTTGATGGATATTATCATTTTTAAGTCGTGAACCTCGTTTCTTAATTTAGATAACCCTTTTGCTATTTTGTCGCTCATTTTTATATATTATATAAACAATTTTCTTTTTTAATAAAAATTTGATATCCTGTTGTGAATCTTGAACTATATGCACATTAGTCCAAGGCGCTCTTAATTCTCGGCCTCAATTTAGAGGCTCTACTCAATCACAAACAACCATTGTTCTTTTTAAATTATTCAGAATTCAAAAATGTTATTGTTAACTTGACATATATATAGAATGTCACAGTATATTCATTTTAGTCTAAAGTTTGTAACACTACTAAAAATTGACCACAATACACAAAAGTTACTTAAGAGTGAGATTATAGGTCGTGCTTGAAAAAATAGGTTTACTGGACTCAAATTTGCATAAACACACAAGGCATGTTGGTTTTTCAAAACAACTTTCGTTTAATATATTTTTTTGTAAAATTGGCCATAATTTTTGGTATGATTTATCAAATAAACACTGAAATTACAATACATATTAATACCATATATATACTATTAATAGACTCTTATATGCAGTCTATATAGCTCACTATATAGACTGCATATTAGAGTCACTACATATTATAAGACAAAGTCGTTTGCCGCTATTTGCCTGTCCATATGTATGGCTAGTTCTTTAACTACTCAATGGATTTTAGTGCGGTTTGTTTTCTGTTTTCATGTTTATTATACATGCATATTATAATACAGACTGATATTTAACAGATTTCTAATGTTATGTCATAAATAATAGTAATAGTAAGTATACTGGTTAAGACAGGATTAAAATATTAAAATATATAATTTAACAATTTCTGGTAAAGGAATATTTTGCAATGACCATTAAGAAATCGCAAGGTCTAACTTTGAACGTTGCTAACGTAGATTTGAGCGTTGAGTGTTTTTCACATGGCCAATTATATGAAGCTCTTTCAAAAGTAACTTTTAAAGAAAACATGTTTGTATTACCTAATGTATAAAAAGCTGAGGACGTCGTATAAAAAGACCTTCTGTAGTGTATTTAGTATCAGCATTGCATCCATCCGAAGACGGGGCGGGTCGATAGTATCTTATAAATTAATATGATTGAAAATAGTTCGGACATTGATCTCAATCATATATCGAATATCTAATTAAATATCTTTTTTTAAATTGAGATATTAGTAACGCCATTCGCATTATTTTTCAAACATCTTATTAATATTAAATTTATGGTTGAAAAAAGAACAGTTATTTTAATAAAATTAATTTTTTAATCAAATTCCATTTAAGTACTTGGTATATAAATATAAATAAAATTAAATTTGTAATACTTTTGAAATAAGAAGATTTTTTTTCATTTATAAAAGCTCATATATAAAAATATCCTTAGGGAATAAAAATGTATATTCGTAGCACAATGATAACACAGAATAATAATACTATGGGTAATGGGTACTGTGTAGTATATATATCTATATTGCATATTGAACATGTTCTCAAATTAAACGTTCCATTTACAATCAACATGAAATACAAGTATTATATGTATTTTGAAATAGTAAAAAGAAAAAAAAAATTTAGAATTTACAACAAATAACAAAATTAAACTGATACTAAAAAGGTTTGTTTAATCTTTTAACCTACTTTTGTTTTATCGTTTTACGTATTATATACAAACTTAAATCTAGAATGTAGATGTGGGAACTGTAAAAATCGAAACTCACTTGTATACGCAAATATCATGAAAAATATATTTGCCATTTCTTAATCAAGCTTTCATTGTGCCAAATTTATCCATCCAATTAGAAACATTTTCACTTGTAAGGAAGGAATAAAAATTCGAAAACTTACCCCAGTTTTTCATGAGCATCTACTAAATATAACTAGTTTAGCAAATTTTAGATAGCATTAACCTAAAATAATTTTTTTCCTGAGAATTAATTGCTTATACTGGTAATTTAAAAATAAAATTACGAATTATTTACTATTTTTTACTATTTTTATTCATAAGTGAATTTTTGTTTTTTTTTTAATGTAAAACTGAATTAAACAATAGAATTATTATTGAACAAACTTTTGTTCAGTAAAATCAGAATCGAAATGTTTGGTTAAAACTTACATAAACATTAAAACACTATAAACAATTTGCTCAGAATTTTCAGTAGAAAATGACTGTTTCATTGTAAATTTCTCCGTCGTAACGAACCATTGTTTAAAATTAACGAAATACTTATAGCTTAAAATTTATTCATGTAAATCTTGCTTTCAGTCTTTATTAGCTAGCTCTTTTGTCCTATTGAAAATGTATTTTATGGGTGTATCAAAATTTCGTTAAATAATTTTGATGTTCTCTATATCTAAAGAGCTATTGCAACATTGCAACACTAACATTAATTTCAACAAGTATTTGAACTTATTCTGATAACTTTTGAACTAATTTTTATTTTCTCACATTGCTTATATTTTTAACCCATTAATATTTTTTTTTTTTTAAACTTTATAATAGAATGATTTGTATTTATATTCTGCAAATAGGACAGTTCTTAAGACACCTGTAATGCAATGAATGTTTAAAGAAGGTATTTTTAATCTTCTTTACTTATACTCAAAGAAATAGAGAAAAATCAGATATTCAAATTCTCTAAAATATATTTAAATTGTGAACAATTAGAGATTGAAACACAGATTGCCATGATAAAAACGATAATCTTAAAATAAACGTCTTTGTCAGCTCTCATAAAATCATTCAATTTCAATTTGCAGCTAAGCATCCGTTAAACTTTCCAAAATATTTAATTTTTTATACGGTTTATTGGTTAAGTATTCAGCAAATAATCTGAAAGATGTTCATATGTATAAGCTAGACGTTTTTGATGGACTCCGAAACTACTTATTCGATCTTAACTTAATTTTAAATGTGAAATATATTCCTGGTAGAAGGGTAGGATGGTTTAATTTTACGTACTTATATCTCATATATATCATTTTTTATGGGAAATTAACTATTTTCAATTAACAAGTCTCGTAATTAATTTTAAAATAAATTTTCATCGAAAAAACGATTATTATTGCTGTCATATTGTCGATTTAAAAATATACATTAATAAGAATAATTCTCACTGCCATAATCTTTGGTAAGTTCTTTTAATATTAATATAATAATAATACTTTACACTGCTGTTACCAGGTACTACTTGCCCGGTTTTCTTAGAGGGTGACAAAAATAACAATTTTTTTCTATACAAGCTAGGAAGTACTGAATGTTGCAATCGATGTTAAATGGTTTGATAAAATAGGAACAATGTTTAACAGATTTTTGTTAAAAGCGTCGCAGCAAAGTGTGGCTGGGTGTATGCTAGTAATTAATAAATTCCCATGTGTTCTTTTAAAAAATTGAAAATACTTAGTGTGGCTGGGTGTCTGCTAGTAATTAGTAAATTCCCATGTGTTCTTTTAAAAAATTGAAAATACTTATATGTACTTAAGTATTAGCTCATACAAATTCAGATATCATTATAAACATACCAAATAAACACCCGTATATGTTCGAATTTCTTGACAGCAAAAATGACCCGCTTTCATTTTACGTCTCTCTGTCTTTTGGCCTATTAAACAATTTGTTGTTTTGTGTTCCTGTTAGTTAATATGATTCTGACGAATTGCTACAAAAGTATGAAGTGGTTAATAATATGTTAACATTATCACAAGGAATTTTCAACGTACTCATTGTTTTATTGTTTTATTTAATTGGAGTATTTTAATGTTTTTCTATTAATTTGACATTTATAATAACTTAACGTTATAATACCAGGGTAGATTAATTTTGAAAGCAAAAAAAAAAAATTATAGTAGAATGAAATCTATTGGAAACGGAAAATAATATAATAAAAATGAAAGGAAAAATAAATTACGAGCGATCTGAGTAAGGGAAGTAGGGGGGGGCGAGTGTTTAAGGGTAAAATTCGGTTTATCTGAATTTCCGGCAAAACTACAAGTCCTATAGAAAAAATTTTAATAAAAATGTTGTATGTATTAAAAAGATATACAGCTTTTGTATTTAAACTTTTTTCACATAACCTCAAAATTTATTTCAAACAACGAAGTTCTTAGTTTTTTATTTTTATCTTTTACCAAAAAATTTTTTTCCCACGAAATCTTACTTTTTTATGTTCCAAAAACACTGTAATTTTTTGGATTTAAAATATTTATTTTTTCACCTTATTTTGGAAAAATATCGAAAAAGCATCCTAATTTTCAATCGAAAAATTTTGGGGTTAAGTGAAAAACGTGTAAATACAAAAGTTGTAGATCTTTTTACTACCTACAACTTTGCCATTTTACTTTTTTTCCATAGGACTTGTAGTTTTGCCGTAAATCAAAATAAACCGTATTTTACCATTAAAAATCTCGACCCTCCTACTTTCCGTACTCAGATCGCCCATAATTTATTTTTCCTTTCATTTCTATCATATTATCTTGCGTTTTCAATGGTTGTCATCCTACTATAATTTTCTTCCACTTTTTATCATTTTTTAAGGCTACTCTGGTCTATATAAGTAAAATTGATTTCAAACAATCCTACTAAATTTGTATGTACTAACCCTACTTTTCTCTATAAAACATTAAACCTTTCCAAAGTAAATAAAAAAAAGAAAGAGAAATAGAAATAGAAGTAGAACAAAAGAACATAACATGGAACTTGCATGGCAGAGAGGTATATCGTTTTCATATACTCTTCGTATATACAACGAATGAACAATGTTTTAATAAAGACAATAAAATAAAATGTTTTTATTTACAGAGTGGGCTAATAAATATAACATTTATTTTCTTTTATTATTATTGAGATTGATGAAGCTTATAATCCTTGTATGTATATACTGACTGTCTCAGACATAATATAACGAACACACGAGAGTATTCAAGATAATAATTTACCGGCATAATCAAAATATTGTATAACATTAAGCGTTTTCTATTTATCTTAGGGATAAATTTTTCTACGGATTGGCCAGTCGCAAGCATAGGAAAATTATCTGAGCAAAATAAGTTCTTAGATTAAGAGAAATAAATTTTTCAAACTACCATACTGTTCAAACTATCAAAATTTTGTTTAACTGCGTTTAAGTGAGTAATACTGAAATAAATGTATGTACTTTCGATTTTCTTCTGAAAATTTCAATACGCCCCTGGTTTAAATTTTATTAAAATAAAAAATCTTTTTATTTTTAATTTGATATGAAAGTAATATTTTCATAAAATGTAGAACAATGCGTGCGAGTATTATAGATCTTTTGCTCATCCGCCCTGAAAAAAATGCATTACAAATACAAATATTCCATAATATTTATTTATATATTATAAAATTTATGCCGATGTTGAAACCAAATTTGTGACATAATCAGCATACATAATTATTTTTCATGCTGCTATATGATCTGGAAGACTATTTATATAGCATATGCACAATGAACACCCTAAATTATTATGCTTTTATTTTCTACGCCAATTTTTTACAATTTGTCTAAAAAGAAATGATGATTGGTGTCAAATTGGGTACTGACACAAATTCGAACAAATAGTTATCAAGTAGAAAAATCGCTATTTTAGTGGAATGTTTCGATCGATTGCCATTCTGTGTATTGTTATGAATACGATTATCTTCTAGAAAATTAATGATTTTTTCTTAAATCATGTTTTCAAACATTTTTCAATGACAGATAGCAACAATACTGGTCTTTTGTTCCTTACATTCATAGGACTATATTTATTATATAACGGGTTGAATTTTTCAATCTTTAACATGAGAAAGTAGAACTGCTGTTAGTCATATTTGAAATCCATCTGTAAATAAAAAAGCTGTATGTCTTAAAACCGTAACCGCACCCGACCATGACCACTTGAACTCTTATTTGCCAGATTCATTATAGTATTTTGAATTTCAATTTCATCTGTAGGGTACATGGTTTTATTTATAATATTAGTGCAGTCAGTCGACTATCGGTTACAAAAATGCCGAGTAATCTTCTCAAGAACAACAAAATATTTTAGAAATATGTCAACCATGTCTATTTTGTTATTATGTATATATAAAAATGTTAACTCAAAATAGATAGCTTTTACGTTTTGAAATCGACTCTCTCAATTTAATCTAATTTTTCAACAGTTTTTCAACAATTAATTGTACATTAACTGAATTATCTTAGTGTCTATGATTTATTCTGTATGTGCGATTCAGCATTCTAGCTCTATTCTAAGAAATTTAAATGTTGTTTCAATATTTGTTTAATGATCTCAATAATACTTTTAATATTCTAACGATAAGGAAATATATACATGAAAGTTAAAATCATTTTAAATTGTATATAATTTAACATGATAATCTATCTTGTCCCATAGACTATTTAAATTTTACAAAATTTAAGGGTAGAAAGAAACAATTGCGATTACTCATTTTTATTGTTATTTATGTTAGTTATGATAAAATCACAAAGTGCTCACATTTTCAGGGGTGTGTTTTTAAAGGGAGGGGGGTGTATAATGCCCTTTATTTAGTTATTTAAGAATAACTATATATAGTTCAAAATTTGAGATTTTTACACGAATGCTTTTTGTAGAGAATTTGGTAGGAATACATCATTTTAAAAATTAGTTATCTCTTTTTTGTATTCGAAGTATTCCAAAAACAAAACTATAAATTTTGGAAATATTACGTTTTCTATTTTTTTTTTTTTTTTTTTTTTTAATATTAATTCATAACATTTTTTGTGGTCTAGGCAGCTAGGATGCAAATGTATTCTGGTCTAGAAAATTGAAAAAATCAATTTTTTTTTTTTTTGCATATTTTCAAAGCTTAGACTTTCAAAAATATGCTCTTAAAAGGATTTTTCAAAATTCGAATTATTTAGATACAGCGGATTTTGTGAAGTGGCATCTAGGCCGGCCGAGCGGAGCGATGAAACTTCAAACGCGTTTTTCTCAAAACTCCTTTTGTTGAGGTGGTTGACAGGATATCTCAAGCTCTATTTAACCGATTCCTTTGAAATTTTTTGAGAATATTTTTTATACATCTCTTTATCACTTGGACCTTGGATTTTGAAAAATTTTAATTTGAAGTATTTTTAAAAAATTCGTAAATATCGAAAAACAGGGATATAAAAAAATTGTTTTTTCCAAGTGGACGTTATTTTGTGAATTTTTTTTTCGGCCAAGGTCCAAGATATAGCGACATCTTAACTTATTCGATTTAAATAACTACAAGGGCAGGATCATGTCAACCAGGGAGCACCGTTTGACTGGCAACCTCCACTTCACCGGCCTGTCACTGCAATGAATTTTTGACTTTTTTTTTAAATTTTTTTATATACTTTAAAAATCAATAAATATTGTATAAAACAAATGATGCTAAAAATGTTTTTAATTTTTTTTTTTTATCTTAGTTTGAAAAATACTCAAAAAGTAGAGCTCTAGACCAGAATACCCCCTTAAGGAAAGAATAGACGTTGAATCAAGAAAAAAATTGACTACATTTAAATGTCCGTATACTCAACGGTAACTGAGATATTTGTATTCAAAGTTGGCCATTTTTTCAATATTTAAATTTTTTCTCGAAATTTTAAGAAAAACAAAATAATAACAGTATTAATTGTTGGATACTCGATACATGTTTACTATAAATTTGCGGAATATCGCCATAATTTCTGCTTCCAATATTGAAATGTTATATATATGTATGTATTGATTGTACACTTTCAGCATTTTGTGAATGCTTATGATAAAAAATATTTGACGCAGCTATCATATTTATCTGTAAACGCAATTGTTCCTTACTAAAACCTATTATAAATAGTCTATACAATTTTAACACACACACGTCAGAAAGATTTTAAGACTATGATAAACTGAAATAAAAGTTAACTTAATTTTATCAACTTTTTGATCAGACCAACATCAGAAACTTCGAGCCTATACGAGAAAATACAAAAATATTTTTCAGATTGCTGTACATTTTAGTTTTCATCTATTTTCATCATCTTAATACAAAGGCAGACACAATAACAACATTAGCGTAATATGTGTCTCTATATATGTGTGTACGTAAAGAGGAGTATTTCTTAACAACCAACTCCATTTCTATTCCTTATAAATGCACTATATGCATATTATGTTGGCGTCAGCGACTACAAATATCCCTTCTATTTGATATACACATAAATAAACAATATTAAGAGCATGTTGTTTTTGAATTAGATACAGTAATAACCGTCGCGACGAGGCCATATGAATAATAACGTAACACGTAAAGATGTCAACTGATAAATACCCCATCATATAACGTCTTGAAAAGTTTTACTGCAAGTCGTATTTCATTCGAAGTATTCTGTATGTATATATGTTGTTGAGTGGAGTCAGTCAGCTAAGTTCTAACTCACTGTAAATAGGGTCTTTATACATCAAAGATTACAGTAAATACTTCAAGTTGTACAGAAACGTCATGTCCAACATTTTCAACTTTAAATTCTTTCGAGTAATTAATTAATTAAAATCTCATTTCTATTCTTTATAATTGACAGCATAGCATACATTCAACTCAATTCAATCCAATATATTTTAGACATATAAATCTAAAAAATTAAAATTAAATTATAATATTAGAAAATAAAAGATATAAAACAAAATAAAACAAATAGTAATATTCTATGAAAAAGTTGAATAGAAAAAAGACGAATTATAGAACAATAAACCCAGACGTATGAAAAAATATTTTGTGAAAAATTTTTTTTGAACAAACAAAGATTAGGACAGCTATTCGCTCTGTCTAGTCAAGATGTACTCTTGAGAAATAGTAGAGAGTACTTTTCCCTCAGATTCATTGGGCACATTATTTTTTGAAAACATAAAAATAGCATGCTTAAAATGTCAGTTGAGTAACATTGAAATATTTTTAAAAGATATTTATTAAATCTTTTCTTATGCAATTGAATAAATTGTATATGAAATTTTGTTAAAACAAAGCATTTTGACACAGAAATCGTGATGTATTTCGTACACCAATGACTAGAATATGTTTTTATTTAATGAAAAAATTTATTATATCTTTATTTTTTATTCATTATATCAATATATATATATATATATATATATATATATATATATATATATATATATATATATATATATATATATATATATATATATATATATATATATATATATATATATATACATGGCGTGGTATTGAACTGATGATGAAACAAGTGTATCATGGTTTCCTCCTCCTAAAGAGCCATGATTCAATCATTGGCTTAAATAATCAACTGAGACATTGCATTCCGCACCATTTCTGGGGATCTGTACGAATAAATCTTCGGCAATTTTTTTTTTAGAAAAACAGCAATTTGTTTTTAATTAGATATTAAGAATTTTAATACTATTGCCAGATCTTACAAGCAAATGCATTTTTAGAAAGATAAATTTTAAAACAAATATTATTATTCAAAATATTATTTTTAACAACTCATAAAAATAGGATTGGTAATTATAATTTTAATAGTTTTACCAAGCGCATTCCGATCACGGTTTAAATAATATTTAGCCTTGCCTGAAATACTAAAAAATTCATGACATGAAAATTCTCGCTTCTTTCCTTTTTTTGATTGTGAATTAATTCTCTTTAAAAGCAAGCATCAACCACAAGTTTGCACATAAGCAAATAAATTGAGATTGGAAACTATGTTGACACATAAACTGTTAAAGTATATGAACATCTATGCAGCAAAAAGATTTTTCTTTTTCTTCTATATCCTAGTGATTTTCTCATATTATGTGAAAGATGGCATACACAACATCTATTGGAAACTGATTCTATTTATATTCTCCATGGTGACATCACAAAGCAGTTTATTGGATTTCGTCTCAGTCTGTTTGATATACCGTAATAGTATCGTAGTATAACAGGCAACACTGCCTTATGGTATCCTTCAGTATGGTACATCAGAACTTGAGTAGAATATATTGTATAAAAGGATAAAAGGCGTACAATATATTTAAAATTAATAATATATGCGGTATATTTTTCTATATATTTTCAATTTTTTTTTATAGTCATTTTATTTATAACAGAAAAAAATACAAATTTTAAATTGAACATATTCTCATATGAGATTTCAATGTTTTCATGTTTTTGATATCTATTTTATTTTTGTTCAATTTTGTGAAGAAAATTCATTGGAATTACTTTTCTTGTGATAATAATCAAAAAGTTAGTATTGCATTAAAATAACTTACAGATAAATATTTTGTGGTAATAAACTTGAAAAATAAGGAATCAAGTATGAGAATCTACTTGAAAGAATGTTAAGAATAGTAACTGAACCCTAAGTATTAATGGTCAGCACAATTGTCAAAATCCTCTATTTATACAAATATGTCTAAAGAAATTTGAAGAACTTAATTTGATCATTGGAAATTAATAATAAGAGAGATAAAACGCAGATATGGAAACGATATAATCCCGATTTTTGAAGAGACAGTCTCCTCGGAAGTAAAAATTCAAATTTCAGGACCAGGTACATACAGTTTTTTCCATAGTATTTCATTTCTAGTAAGGTATTATATAAATTGACCATATTATTTCAAAAATGTTTTTTGAAACGGAACCAAAATATAAAAACTGATTTCATACTCTAGATCCGATGAAGGTTTTCCAACGTGAAGAAAAATATGGTTTTAATGGTCTAAAAAAATATGTTCGTGATGAACATTAAAGTTAACAATTTTCAGTAAATTTGGGTTAATCAGTTAATTAAACTATGAAATTCACACGAACTGTAAATAGTCCCGAAAAAAATGTATTTATTATTTTTATTAAGGCTGTATTTAGTTTGTAAATATTTTCACAGATAAAATTCGATGTTTCCGGAGAAAATCAGTAAATTCAAAGTAAACCAAGTTTCCAGTCATAGATATTAAGAGGCTTCCAATTTATCTTCAATTGTATAACTTTAATAAATCATATGATATGCGTTTAGAGAAGATATAAATCCTATACTTTTTTTGGTGAAAGGGTTCATTTACCTTGATGGAAAAGTGATGATTTTCTTTCCAGACACATAAAATTCATGAGTCATACTTACTAAAATGAATATAAATACTTACGTGCTGTCTAACTTTTCATTGAGAAGCAATTCACTTACATGATTATGCAAAATCAGAGAATTGTATATGAATGCACAGATGTACATAGAAAACCTATTTGGTCTCAAAAAATTTGACTATTTTGTCAAAAACGATATTTTGTTTAAATCAGATTTTTTCAGTAACAAATGACACTGAACTTCTCAATGATAACTTAAAAACAGAAAATGAAAATAGTTTATAACTGAGTTAAATGTTTAAATACTGGACAGACATTTGGCTCAGCATCAATGTTCGAAATATTTTTAACGATTAGCATTCAATATATACCCTATATATGCAGTCCATATAGTTATTAATACATATATATGTCGAGTTTCGTGATTTTTTAATCAAGACATAATAAATAAATGTTTTTAATTTAAATAAATAATATTATAAATCGTAACATTCATAGTCGTCTTTAAATTCAAAAGTCTTCTTCACATTTTCATATTTTTAATCGAGATTATACTAGTAAAATCAAATGTCATTCTTTGGATAGTTTAAAAAGAAAACACTATATTTCTGGTATTAAAAATTTACTAAAGACGTGAAAAAAAGAGAAAAATTAATGGTGGCGATCCTCTTATACCACCAGCAATCGATCTGCCAATATCATCTCCAAAATGTAGTAGATGTTTACTCGAACGCATATACGAATTTCTACAGATTCGCCTTTGGTTTTTTGATTTAGAATTAAGAGGTTAATAATTACAAAGTAAATGGATTTATTCAATATAAATAGTAATGGAATTAAAATATGGATTTTTTTGGAGTACTAACAAATACCTTAAGTATTTTCAAATCATATTTTTTCTATTATATTATTTATTCAATTTTTATTTTTATTAATTGCATGGGAAGGGCGTGTTAAGTCTAAATTTGTCCACATACTATTTCAACTTGAATTTACTATAATCTTGGTTTTAAATGGTGTATATTAACTTTAATTAAAAATATTATATGCAATTTTATTCCTATATCGTAAAAAAAAAATTAAATCCGTGCTTTATTAAATAAAATTGTTCAACACTAATTAATTTGATATCGTTACTCCAATTCGTTAAAAAAAATCACATTCATTATAGAATAATTTGTTGTACAAAATAAAAAGATAGTTTCTGTCAATTAGTATCCATATTCGTTAATTATTTTAATTTCATATAAACATTAATTGTAATATATTTAGTTAGCTTCTAATTTCGTAATTCCATGGTGTGAACACAATAGGTAAACTCTATATGATTATTTATTTATTGCAATATCTTTTCGTAATATTCGATTTGTAGATGTTATTTATTTAATTATTTAAAATTCCTAGTAATTGCCTAATAATTTAATAAAATAATTGTTAATAATTTTCGTAATTTTATTGTGTAAATAAATTCATTGACAAATATCTAGATATTTTTTACTTAACTTGTTAGTAATATTAAATTTTGATTACAAATGTAGTTGTTTAAAGTTCGATTCATTTATTAGATTGTTTCATGAAATAATTATAAGTATTCAAACGTTCAAAAACATTTTATTATTTTATTTTCAGCTAAAAATCTCTTCGATCTTTTATTTACATTACATGTAAAGTGAGGCTCAGAGGCTACTAAAGATGTGTATACCTACATTTTCAAGGAAACCTCTAGGGTTGGCGAGAATGATATGCTTTTTCGCCAATTAATGGGCCAAAATACACGTAAATTGGAAAGGTATATATATATTATTGTTTTGTATCGAAATATAGAAAATTACTACTACCACCATGACCAAGGAAATGAAGAATTAACAGATAGCTGGCATATTCCAAGTTAATGTTCAATTCATCCTTGTACAATTATTTTCTTAGCCCGCAGTGAACAATTATGAGCCAATATATTATATTTGTCAAAGTAGGTATAATTATTTATCTTTTTCACATTCTAATTTCCAGAAATAGAAATCAAAATTTTATTTTAACATTATAAACCCCAACATTGATTGATAGACGATAACTTTGGATAGAATAAAATAAAAAAGATTAGAAAATCCAAGAAATAGAATAGGCACACACTCATACAGTATTTGAAAAGTTACTTTTCTGCTTACACCCATACACACGTTGCTCTTATTCGATTTCAAATCGTCAAAAATATCGTATGATATATAGGATGTCCCTAAAAAATCTATATATGCATCCCCAAACATGAATTTAAATTTAGGTAAATCAAATTATAATTAAAATTACGAAAATGGAAATTAAGTGTAATCAAACGTTATAATAACAGAAACATTATTATTTAATTCAAAAGGGATCACGGGCGTCTTTTGTGCAATGAAACAATGTCAATTTACCCTATTTGACCATTATTGTTTCGATTCAAATTTTTTAGGATAATTTAGTTAAAAAATTCAAAATCTGTATTAAAAGAAGATAAAATAAACAAATTAGGCAATAACGCCAAAAGTTGCTCTACTTTCGAAATGAAATTTGCTGCAAAACCAAAAAGAAATAAGCGCAGTTAGTATGTACCTAGTAAAATAAGAGAAGAATATGATATTAAAATTCTCAAACTAGATCTTCAAAAAAAAAAAAAAAATATTTTAAATCCATAAATTGTGACAGAAGATTTCACAATATACAGTCCATCGTAACAATTTGGTTGTCAAAATTCGGAGTATGTATATAAATTTGAAATGAATATACTTTTTTTTCTTTGAGAATGAGTAAATGACCGATCTCCTCTTAAAAATAAGGGTGAGAATACCTTACGAGCAAAGCGAGTCTTTTGAACTAAAGGCCTTTCTGTTGACACATGTTTTTCTGGAGGTCAATAATTCCTTCTCCCCTATTATATTATATGTTACATGTAAGTGTTCGACGAAAAATCTTCGACTGCATAATTAACCATTAAAATAAATATTATTAAATCGGATATATTTTTGTACATTTACGGTAGCGAAGCTGTAGGTACCAGCTATTTCTATAGATTTGAATTTTGTGAAATCAACCTGTAAAATGGGCACCTGAATTCAAAATGACAAATGGATTCTATATAACACATTTCAAACACCAATAACAACATTACATTATATTAGGTTTATACCCATGTAATGGAATAGATTACCAATGATTCTCACACCTGCTACACGCAAAGCAGGAGGTCCTTGATGGTGCACAGAGAAATAGATGTAGGGAGGTGATATATAATATGTAATAGTCAGTAGTCAATCCTTCGAGATTGTTGGTTTGTCAGTCAATATTCTAGTTTCTATTCATCATTCGTACTTGAATTGAAAGCTTATCTACTGTTTTTAAACTCGTTGGCAAGAAAAATAGGTCATCAATAATTGGATATTAAGTTCTTTTGTACCGTTTATTTAATACACAGATTTAAATTTCACTTTGCATCTACTTTAGCTGGACAGAGTAGACTAAAAGTGTTGGAACGTAAAGTATTGATTGACATCAAATAAATCATGAGTAACTGGTTCTAGGTTTTATCAACAGAAAGTCTATTTATAGATTACATAACTATTTTCTTCATGTTTAATCGTTATATTTTGTTTGTGCCAAATTGTACCACAAGTTACAAATTGTTATAAATTTAAAGTCAGGTATGTATAAAGCTAATGGTAGTTATATATTACCACAAATAAATGCATTTCATTAATGGAAAATACTAAATAACAATCTTAGAATAAATTTCGATTTATTGCCCCAATTTCTTAGATAAAATTATTTTGTACTTTTATAAATACGTATTTCGACAACATAGTAGTCATCATCAGTATGAATTAGCTAGTTGTAATGATTCTCTGACGAGATGTTACTTGTTGCTAATTTGGTGACGGTTTGCAGTGCAAAGCTAATTCATTCTGATGATGACTACTTTGTACTCGAAATACGTATTTATAAAAACATAAAATAATTTGATCTAGAAAATTGGGGCAAAAAATCGAAATTTATTCGAAAAATCCTATCTCATTAATAATTATATAAAAAAATCTTAGATTTTTGGAGTTAATGTGAAAAATTTTGTTGGCAAGTAATAGCTTCTACTTCATAAAGACTTCCAAGAGCAATAGTAGTAAGTAACGTGATGTTTACGAATTGAAATATATACTGAATTCAATCGATACATATCTTTTCTATTTTCGTAATTATATTTTCTCTATTAAATAGAATTCTATACATTATTAATTTTAAGTGCTTGTTTTGAAGTACCTCAGTTGAAAAATTTAATTTATGTTTACTCATTTGTATTAAACAAGTAAAAACGTTTTTACAACTTTCTAGAAGTTTTTGGTGTTTGGAATTAATTATATAAACTTGTGAGACAATTTCTTACTTTTCACAGGAGTGCGAAAATTTTATTATTCAGTAAAATCATAAACTTGTGAAAAACGGAATGTCATAATAAAAATATCATCATACATATTGTAAACTGTTTATCTGATAAGGCAACATTTAACAAATAGATATACAACAAACTTTCAAATTTTTACAGGTAGTACTTTTTAAAAACTTTAAATAAAAAATAAGAAAACTAGAAAAAATTACTTAACAGTATTTAGAAGTATACTGGCAAAACAAATATAAATGTGCCATTGATAGGGAAAATAACAGTTTCCAGATCTTGTAAAAATAAGGTATGATTTCATGAAAGAAAGAAATATTGTGAAAGATTCGATGTTATTGTACATATAAACAAACATATGTGAACAACTTCTCCAGTTCATCATCGCTTGTGACTAATAAAGACTTATAGAAACAGGAGTTTCAGATGTAACAGAAATATAATAACTTTTAAACATTTCCCGTGATATATCTGGTCAAAATAAAGTTACAAATGAGATATATGATTAGCCGCGATATATTCTTGAATATGTCATCTTATTTTCTAACATTCAAAAATATTTCTTCTAATTATTGAAGTTCCAGCCACAGAGTTAAGAATTTTCTAAACACCAGTTATTATATTTTGCAAAAATAATAACTGAGCTTTGAGTATAGCCAAGATGAGGGTATTCCATTTTTTATGCATTTCAATATACACACATAAATCGAATTCTCTATTTGAATAGAACAAAATAGATCACATACAAGGTTATAATAGACACCCAGGGCCATTATATAATTCATTCCGACAGGTTTTCTGTGGTCAAGAAATTATATTATTTTACATTTACTCTTTTTTGAATAGTGTAGATTAATGGACAATTTTATGGTTCAATTTAAGTGACAGTGTTATTTTTATATTAAAACATCTATAATCAATTTTGTGGTGCATTATGTTGACATTGTAAACTTTTAAGTCGATTTTGTCTAAACTATAATAAACTAAAAGTAAAAATAAACCTTTTTAAAATAATCGTTTGTTTAAATGCACTAAAAACTAACTTTTACTTTAAAACATTTATTATCAACTTAAAACGTCATTAAACAACTTATATAATATAAGAGGTTGTCGCGAGATTCCAATACTCCAGTATTTAATTAGTTTGAAAATTTAAATAGTTGAATTCAATCATATTAAGTTATTAAGTTTAGTTGTTTATCTACACAATTAAATCAAGCGACAAGCTTTTATATCATAAAATTGTGTAATGGCGTTGTAAGTTGGTAGTAAAAGTTTTTAAACAAAAGCTTATTTCATTGTTTTTATAGCATTTAATTAAAAGCTTGTTTTAAATAGTTTTTTTACTTTTAATTTATTTTTCTCTTTTAGTTACCGATGAACTAAAATACCACAAATGTAATGTTGTACAGCGTTTCATAACATTTAGTTATAGTTGAAGATATATTTATCAAAATTGAGTTTCAAGCTTTAGAAGTTCGTCATGTTGGAGTGAGAGTGACGTGATTTTATTATTACGATACGCATATTGAGTAATCTAAATTGAAAGTGTATACAATATTATATTTCAATCGGTTGAAGATATCTGCTTCAATTTTCAAAAGATGCCTGGAACCCATTATGTATGAAATACTACACTAAAAATTGAAGCTTGGTAAATGTAGTATATTTGTAATCGTTTTTAATAGTCTGTAGAGGAAACGTATGCGTCTCTAATGTTTTACTGATTATTATACATTTATGACGTAAAAAGAAAACAAATATAAATACGATCATTCAAGAAGAAAGAAACAAAACTATTTCGAACATAAAATTGAAAATACTTTTTTTTTGTATACTTGAATCAATTATGTTAATGATCGAAGAAACTTTTCCACTTTAAAATATACAATATCTTACCCCCATGTACAAACGTAAGATAAAATCAATACTCATAAACTATATTATAGAAGAAAGAAAAAAAGACTTTGTGTGATCAGAGAATTGCAAGGGAGAAATTTTTTAGCATCTCATTTGTATGCAATAAAATACGATAAAGTAAACGAGATGTAGAGTTGTGATGAATAGCATAGAATAAAGTTATGTAAGAACAAAAATACACACAAAAGAAATGTAGCTAAAGAAAAACTTGCAATAATTCAATAAACCTTGTAAATGTCACAAAATAAGTTATATATGAACGAAAGCTTTCTTTGAAATCGTAGACAGACAATACACGCGTACTGCGTACATACTACATTAAGAGTCATACTTAATGCTTATTGGTTTACTCAATTTTTTAGTTCTACCGTATGTTAATGTAATACTGAGTTTTTAAAGAAATTTGACCACATCTGACCACAAAAAAATTTATTCGGAAAAATTATGCAGTTTTCATTATTCGTAAAAATAAAATTTTTTGTATGTATTAAAAAACGAGTTTTTGTACCTTAAAAAAACTATTTGGTGTTGTTAAAATGTCTAGTTATAAACCGATGACTAGAAAATGTAGAACAGTAGGATAAACTCTTACAATTTCAAGAAAATCATAGCATCAACGAGCTATGTCAAAATGTATCTTAAATACAGCTCTTTCCGGTATTGTAATAATGTACAAATTTCTTAGACTCGATAATTGGTTGTCAGAAAACCTGATATATAATAATGAAAACGGTCTTTAAGGCGTAAATGATAGGTAAGGAGAAAAAGAGAAACGAAGTTTATTTTTTATTTTTTTAAATCATTTAATAATTTTAGCTCTAAGTTAAAGAAAATAGTGCAAGCATGTCTGTACTTTTGAACTTACTGGGGAATTCAAAGAAAAAAATATCATTATGATATAGGTAATTTTCATGTGTTTTTGAAACGGAATTAATTAGAAAAACGAAAATTTTATATGCTTGAACGTTTATTTATTCTATCTGCTATGGCTATTATTGGATAAATTCAATTTCATCAAAATTTTGAATTACTGAGTTCAGAATTACTTTAAGCCTTTAGTTTATAATTTTTATAATGAGGAAAAAGTTTTAATTTTACTGTAGAGAAAACCAATTTCAATTTATCACTGATCAAAAAATTCATAAAAGACTGAGTATAAAATTTGACACACTGTACAATAGAAAAAGTTTACTGCTAAATTTGATTGCATTAATAATATTTTTCCATTCGAGTTTTGTGTTTCTATGGCTACACAAATTGCATTTAAGTGTTTTGCGTGTACACCATGGTAGAAGGGTGTTTTTAACCGGTAGGTATTACTATAAAGTGCATTTACGCATCCTAAACACAGGTAGGTATTATGTTCACCACGATATACGTCACAACGATATTGAAGGGGATTATTGTTTTGTAACTTATCTAGAATAACGTATGTATGTTGAGAAACGAAAGCCCTTCTTTTGTTATTTATTAGATAGAAAGTGCCTGTTATTACTTTGAAATTTTAAATAATTGACTTCATGACATCTTAACGTTTTTATTAAAACAACAATTAAAAGTAATTCCTAAAAATGTTGCATATTCATTTCCTACATTTTAACTCTTTCCTTTTCTTTAAAAAAAAAACAATGGTAATAAATATTGACTTTCAATCAAAAATTATGAAATTTGTTCTATCTTAAAAATTTATATTTAGATATTAGAAGGTTTTAGTTTTATTACTTTAGAAAGTCATTTTTCAAAAATGAGATAATGTATTTTTTCTTTTACTTTCTTTCGAGTTCAAAAAAATTATTTTCAAAAATTAGCCTGTGTAAATTTAATAACGATATCGATAAAAATAAAATATCATTTGTAAAAGTATACAATCGGGAAAAAGAAGTTTTGTGACGTAACGCAGCAGATTTTAAGATAATTTTTTTTCATATTTAAAAAAGAAAGTTAAAATAAAAAAGTCTTAGTGTCATAGATTTAAAGAAATCTTCTGAAAATTGTATGATGCAGATACAAATTTTTGTGTGTATTTTTTAATTCTAGTCGTTTTGAAGTACACTACTAAAATAATGAATTACAATACCATTTATCATCATTTAAAATCATTTATCATTATGTAAATTGTTGATACCAATTTTTTGTACAATAAATAAATTTGAACTTCAAAAAACTTCAATTAATATGTGTAATAAGTGTTGTTGAACGAATAAGGAAGTAATCTTCTTTGAATTTTATTAAAATTGAAGCATAGAAAAATAAAACAATGAAATGGATATGTCAAGTCTGTTTATCAAAAAACAATTTTTCTTGTAATTTGAAAATTTGTCGAGATTTAAGGAAACTTAAAATTTTTTTTTCCACTGAAAATTAAATTAAATTTAATTAAACTAGAATATCATATATGAGTATTTTTCGTATTATACGTACAGATAGATTTGTGATTAGAATACTTCAAAGAAATCAAAAATCCTAAAGATGGATTGGAGTAAATTTTTGAAGTTAGTAGTTATAAGTTTTTAATACTGGTGGTTTAAGATTTCGTTTTCCAGATACTGATATACTTTAGTACAGTAAATGTTATTCTAAAATTTAATTTGACGTCATAAAACAAATATTTTTAATTCATACAAAATATAAAATAAATATTTTAATTCACATAAATGATGGATTTTCGTCATTTGGGAGCTTCATTCTCGGCTATATTTTGCGTAGGTCTATATTACAAGCATTGCTTTAAGTCTATATTATGTTTTTCAAATGATTTGAACATAATGGAACGTCTAGTTAAAGTAAACTTAAATTGGGACATACATTGCATTGGAAGTATATCTATGTGTATCTATGTATGTATATTTGTCCACGTATTTCTCAGTAAGTTATGTGTTCAACTCCAAAAGAACATATTCTCTACGGCTTGTTGTATTTGGATTTACAAAGATACTTATCGAGCTGTCTGTGTATACAAGTTGGTAGACTCAAGGGATATTTATAATTTATATATTTTTGTGGGGTCGCATACATTACAAATGTATAAATTGTACACTTTTGTGTGATGAAAAATCAATTTTCCTAAAACATTTTGTAACTAATGTGTATACTTATGTGCGATTTAAAGTGGTGATATAACTCATATTTTTTTTAGCCAAAAAATTTATGAGTTATTATAAAAAATTATAAATTATGAGCTGTAGCTATAACAGCACAAAATTATAGATACATTTTTACACCGCTTCGTTAAACAGATTCAGAAGTAAATTGTACTCGAGGAAAAATTTGAGTTCTTCTAATATAATATTACTCCAAAATCTTAAACTTTTCTTATTAGATAGAAAAGTCAAATTAAAAACTGCTGATATAATTGAAATTGTTATTAACATTTGAATTAACTGCAAAATAAATATTTTGGCATAAAACTATTAATTTTATTTTGTCTAGTTTTAAATAAGTACTTAGAAAAAGTATTTAATCTCCTAAAAATAAGATAATCAATATATCAAAAAGCAAGAAAACGAAAATAATGAGATCCATTTTTATACTCAGATATGTCAGACTGCTTAAATTAGTTTTAGTCTAAAATCTGCAAAGCTGGTAAACATTTTCGTTTGTCCATCATAAAGTTAGCTCAATAATGAAAAAAGTTAGGAAGTTGAAATTTTGGTTGCATATTTTAGACATAAAAGGTTTTTTTATATTTTAATTTTGATTGCCCATTTGAGTTCGTGAATGATCAAAATCCCTTTGGGCCTAATGCATGACTAAACTATTAACCCATAATCAATATTTTAAAGACAAAAATGTTTGTTTTTGTAAACAAAATAATTTTTGTTTGATACATTTTTTGTTAAATATTTTGCAATATGTCGTATTAAATTTAGCTAATAAACGAATATGTAATTATAATATATTATTACTGTATAGACTACTAAGTTTTGAATGCATTTTATTAATGCAAATGATTAAAAATAGTTCAAACACTGCTAGTTGTTAGCTTCACTTGCCTTTCTTTGATTTAAATTATTTAGTAAATGTTTTGTTTATTTGAGCTCCAGGCTTTTCTATCCACAAAATGTGTCGGCCGTTAGAGATATTGCATTGAAAGTATGAGCAATAAAATATTATTTAAATACCTAAATTTAATATCATTTATGAATGTAGAAACTTTTATTTTATTAACTATGAAATTTTGAATAAATTACAAAATATATGAAAATAAAAATTATAGTAATAAGTGTTCTTTCAAATTCTCAGAAAATAGGAAATATCCTGTTTTTATTTTAATTTATTATTCTTTATAGTTTAGAGCAGTTCTTATATTAGGTGAATCATAAAATACTTGCTCAGCTTTTGAAGTGGATTTTACATAAAACAATAGGTTTAAAAATAAGATAAAATAAAATTATATAATTTTACAATTCTTTACATTTTAAGTTGACTATCTTCTGCATTACACACGCTTAACTTTCTAACAATTAGTGAATGTCTAATAATATTATTTAAATATTTAAATACTCTATGTCAGGGGGCTAGGCGTATTATTATTATGTGTATTTATTATTTATTTCGCGCACAAATAATCTTGACATAAAAGAGGAGGACATATTAGAGAATTTTTCAAGAAACAAGTAATTCTGAAAAAAATTAATTTTTCATTTATATTTTGAAATATTTTTTCGTGAAAAATCTTTTACGAGCCTCCAATTTTCTTGAAAAGATCAAGTACATTACATTTCAAAGAGAAATAAAAAGTATAGTGAATGAGAGGATATCTTTATAATCCTGATAAAAAAAAACCTATTCAATCTGAGAGAAATTGTATAGGAATGAATAGGAAATCAATAGAATTGAATAGGATTGAATAGGAAATTTCGTTCCTAAATAAATCCTATAGAAAAATAATAAGAACGAATAGGAGATCATTTTTCAATGAAATATCCTATTTAATCCTATTGATTTCCTATTCATTCCTCTCAATACATATAGGATTAACTAGTACTTTTTTATCATTGTATTTATGTTTCATTTAAATTAAATTAATTAAATTATACAACAATCATAAAAAAGTTAGTTCTCTAAATAAAAAATATATTTCATAAAAGGTATACTGTTGTTACACATCAAGAGAACTTACTTGAATCATTTTTTTTTTCAATTTTGCTGGCACTTTACGAAAAACTAAATATACTTCATTTCAAAAGTGTAAACTTAAACGATATGGAGTCAAATGTCGCAAAGAGTATTCTGCATAACTTATAATGAATACAAATTTAAGTTCAATTTTTAGTTTACATTATCTGTATTTCATATCATTAACATTTTTACATCTTCTGTAAAGTTGTAAAAACAATTTGATGTTTTTATTTGAAATTCCCATAAATGTTTAAACAATTGTACTATTTTATTTCTTAATATGCATTGAGTATTATTACATTCATAAAATAAATGAAATACTTAAAAGTGATATAAAGTCCTTATACCATTATAATGGTTGGTACAGAAATATCGTTATACTGTGAAAGTTATTCAAATTTCTTATTCGAACCTGTCGAACTTATAAATTGGTGTAATAATTCACTATTGGACAGCGACACCGGTCAGCCATTATCTCACTATGTGATGTCATTTTAGCTACTTGTGGGGATAAGTTTTGGGCTAAAGTTGACTTAAAAAATGATAACTAATCACTAGTTATAAATTTTATTCAATCAGAATATAATAAAAAAAAAAATATCGTATGTTTAAATAAAAAAAGGATACAGTGACAGTGGCTTTGATAACATTGTCGTTTCCTAGGTTGCGGTTGATATTGATTTGGTTGACGATGATGGGATTTGTATGAAAAATTATTTTATGTCAGTTTATGTCAAAATTCAATAGAACTCCAAAAATTAAATATTCGAAATATTCGAAATAAACTAATATATTAATGGAATAAAATGATATTTGTAAAAAATTATTCGATGCCAGCTTTAGGCTAAAATTTAATTAAGATACAAAATCTATCTAATGAGTTTGCAGTTTTTATATATTTTAAATTCTAATTTGTAATGAAGTAACAATAGCTAATCATGAGGTCATGGTAAAGTAAAATAATTATGATAAAAAAAGCCAACATATGAGCTCACTATAACCTTGTTCTTCCTAACCTTTATTTTTAAGCCAACCACAATACCAACTTTCTACAAACTTATTTGCCTGTATGATATATAATGCATATTAAAACAACAATAAATTTGCTATCATACAACATTAAATTAATTTGTTGCTGGTTTATTGCATTGTTTTGCTGTATATAAATAATAAATAAAATATTTCAATATTCACGGGTGAATAGCCAATTTAACGCCAACTTGTATACAATGTCGCACCAATTCTACAGTAAAATATGTCTTCATTATTAGACAGCCCAAATGTTTGTGTCTCGCCCGTACTGACATGGTATACAATAGTTAAAAAGTCATTAGCCTAAGAGCAAGAAATTGTCTTTTTGGATTGTAACTTTATAAGCTTTACGAAATTGTTATGAATATTAATGGTTGCTATTATAAATCTTAAACAAGGTCAAAGCGGCGATCATTTATGATGATTTATTTTATTAACACGCTTTTATTAGCTTCACTCGTATGTTTGTTTGTCTGTAGGTAACTCTCTGAAGTTGGCTGCAGAACGCATCTGAACGGATCCTTTGCATGAGAGTAATAAAGATAGAGCTAGTGCGCGAACTACGCATGCATGCGTGTTTTTTTAGTTTTTTTAAACTATTATTTATGTGACTTCAACCAGTCTCAGTAATTCAAATCAGTATAATAGTACCAAATTAATAATCACAAAAGTACTGGCAATGATGGTATTCTGGTGGATCACATTCCAGTGGAAGGAAATATATGTCATTATTTACCACATCTCCATATAAAAACCATGTTAAACATCGATTTCAAAAATGAGATGGGTGTATAAGCAAGAATATATTCAATAAAATTTTCAATTACATCCATAAACAGTTTGTTCCCTTCCCTTTCTCCATTATCTTTCTTAATTTCGCGTTTAGTAAGAACACTTACGCTCTTAGACACAGCCACATAAGTTTGCATGGTTAGTTATTTATCATTGCTTCGCGGACTATGCGTATATATAAAAGATGTACTACGTGCTGTTTATAGTAAGAACTTAGTTTTAATAGTTTTGTAAACTGCATACTAGCTCTATAGTGTTGACAATGTTTACATATGAAAGAAAACTTATTAAATATTCATGTACTGTAGTAAATATGTATTCTAGTTTTCATACAAAACTTTCCTTCAATTTTATATGCCCTATTTTTCATAATATTTCTTAGAAAGTATGTCCAAAATAACAAATTTTTTTAATAATTTTATAGCAACTTATATTATAAACATAATTTTATTACAATGTATTCGAAATTTTTAAAGCTTGTATACGAATTTTATTTAAATAAACAATAATTTATTTAGAATAAATTATTATGGTTTCTTTATTTTCATAAAAATATCATTCCGATTACACTTGCTTTTAAACAAGAAAAATTCGGTGTGGAAACCATATGATTTCATTGCACGCTTATAAACTTTTCAAAATGTACTTATACCTAGTAAAAATTAATATTTCTAATGAAAAATGAATATAGAAAAGACGTACAGGAAACGTGATTGTAAAAAGTTACAATAATTTTTAATTTTTTTGTATAAAAGGTATTGCAATACTTTTGCATTTCAAAAAAATGTCTGTTAAATATGTGTGTTTATATAAGTCACTGTGTAAAACGATTATTTTCATAAAAATGCCACCAGTTTGAATTTTACCCTTAGGGAGCTGTGCCTATGCAGAATCGCTGCCATTAGATGAAGGAAAAATCTATTAATTGGTTCCCATGGATCCATGAACCACCACTTATACCACAAGAAATAAACGAAAAGTTCAAATACAAGAAAATATTGTTTTTTAAAAACAAACAACTTTTATATTAAACATTTTTTTATTAACTGTTTAAATTCTCCATAATTACTGCACACCATTATTTAATATTTACATTATTTAAATATATATTTAAATTATTGTAAACATAGTTGTAATCCACTTTATTTTCTACGTAATTTTCTCACAGGGAACTTCTCGGCACAAATTTTCAGTTACATCCATTGCGAATTCTTTGTGTTGAAGTTAAAATAAATACTTCGAAATCAAAAAGATTTTCTAAGACTTAGTTTCTTCAATTGTTACAGTATAGAAAAATCATAGAATGCTAATATAAAATAAAGTTTTTCGTAAAATAGGTGTTAAATTCACTGGTTTGCATTTACATTTTTGTAAACGTTCTCTAGAAATTTACAAAAACTATCAATTAACTAACCCATTTTAGAGCTACGTTGCCATAAACGAACATACAAATAACAGCAATTAAAGTTACTGACGCTACATTTTATTTTACAGACAATAAATATTTATCTAAAACAAAAAAGCCATTATCCTACGTTTTAAATTAAAATGGAATATATGTGTTAATAATTTTGAAGTTATCATGATCGCAAAGACATATATTATATTTAATCCGAGCATTGAAATACTTGAAAGTAATTTATTTACTCGTCACTAACGCATTGTGTTTTACCGGAGCCTTTCCTATTGATGTCAAAAACTTGTGAAAATTTACCTATAGTCTGGTTAAACATGTTGCAAAAATAAATTATTAAAATAAAGTCGAAGAACCCATAAAAATGAGGTGCAAATACCCCAAAATGCTAACTTAAATTCTACACATGACCAGGTGATTTTTCATTTGATTTTGCTTCAGTTAAACATATAAAATAAAACAAGAAAATTTTTTTTGTAACCAATCTACTCCAAAAATTACTAAACTCTCTAAAAATACCCACTGACCTAAGTGGAAAAGAATTACAAAATTTTTCAATGAAATTTGTAGTAATCATTCCCATTGGTGACCGAAGCTGTCAAAAATGTTGAGAACTCAGATCACCTATCTGATTGTTCACTTTTTCGTTCAAAAGTTGTTGACATTTTTGTTATAAAAGTCTAGTTTGAGCACTAACTTGTGTAAGCGCTGTGTAATTTTTCATTAAATTTAGCATGTGTTGTATTATAAGTGTATTATGAATATAATGGACGTTTAATCGAGGTTGGTAAGCATTTTAAAATGTTATAGCAGTTTATGTTCATATTGGCAATTTTTTCATTTATAACTGGTATAGATTTTTAACTGGGTGGAGAAATGTTTCCAAATTTTCTAGGAACCGGAGCAATTATGGTTGTATATTATAAATTTAAATTGATCAAACGTAGTATTAATGTTTGTATATTCCGCTGTAACTTTTGAACGCAATGACCGATTTTGATCAAGTTAAACATGTTGTATCAAATTCCGCAAATTTACATTTATAGTACAGTGATTGGAAAATCCTCCCCTCTCATTTGAAATAAATCACCAAAAATGTTCAGGAAGACATTAGAAAGCTCCAAATTTTACTACACCCCGCACTTTTTGTAAATAATTTAAAAAAATAACATTGCCGCTGTTTTCAAGGCTGGCTTTCTAGGAAGATTTCGTTTTTTACAATCGATGAACAATGATCGAAAATTTTAAATTTTATGGAACTGCCATTCCATTTTGAAAAATTCTTTAAGAACGAATTTTTTCCACAAATGCTAGAAATTCGTAATTTTTTACGGTAATTGAGAAATGAAATAATCAGGACAAACGGGAAATGTATGTTATCTTTTGCCCTCACCACTTTCGTGCATTTAACGAAGAAGCGATTTTTGATTTACTTTCTATTGAGATCTACATTCATCTGAGCTATTTGTTCCTATTAGTTCTTATTAGTCGAAATTTTTTTTTAAAATTACAGTTTAAAAAAAAAAATAATGTATCCAATGCCCAAATTAAAAACGGACTACATATTTTTCATAATAACATTTTCTGTTATATTAAAATACGGTATAATAGAAATATAAGCAATAATTATTGTTCATTGTTTTGCAGAAATAATAAATGATACCCTATGTCATAACTTTGTTGTTTATATATTTTTTGTTTATTTATTTATTTATTTTTTAAAATGTCATTTCGATTAATCATTTTACTGAGGGTACACAGAAACGAACATAGAAAAAATGACAAAAATATGTGTTGTGTATGTAACGGAAGAATAGTAGAGAATGGTCAGGAATATGATACATAAATAGGAATATTTTCTAGGAGCTGTTACCGTTTTAACAGTAAACAAAAATAATAATTCACATAGTCCCCGATGAGCTCATTCAGAATTTGTTTGCCTTAAATCAAAATGATCATATATGAAAATAATCATATATATTTAATATACTTCGTCCGGGGTCCAACTACTTTCAGGATATCCAGCTCCTTTTGTCGAGTGGTTTCGTTTTAACGGGACGTTTTATTTATCAAAATTTTTGCTCATTGAAACATATCCATATCTAGATCAGTTAAATGACAATAGAATTGAATGAACACCGTAGACTGAATGAACAAGTCGAAGTCAAGTGAGAAGAGAAATTTATCGAAGACAAGTGAGAGATCTTTAAGGATATACTTAAAATTTAATTGTTAAATATTTAGATTGCGCAAATGGACGAATCATGAAAATTTTACACGTAATTTTTAAGAAAGTAATTCTCTTTGTATGGCAATGAAAAAATTGTCAAAATCAGTAGAAAAAGATTAAACCAATGGAACTTTTTATACATCCTTTAATATATATATATATATATATATATATATATATATATATATATATATATATATATATATATATATATATATATATATATATATATATATATATATATATATATATATTAAAGGATGTATTAAGAGTTCCATTTGCGCAATCTAATATCAAGGTCAATCTAAGGTCAAGAATACAATACAGATTCTATTAACCTGATTCCATGGTGCAATTCCAAAATAATTAAAAATGTCAGGAATGGTGGAGAGTTCTAGAAATATATTTGGGTAAAGTGGTCGAGAAATTTAAAAACACGCCTTCTCATACCAATTGTAGATTAAGGTTCAAAATCTAAATTTTATTGGTCAAAGTAACAAAATCTTCAACGGGTAGGTATGTATATACTCTGTATATAGTTAAAAGAATGCTTAGCGTGCTTTTTAATTTTAGTTTACATGTAAAGAAAGAGTGTTTTTATATTTTAATATTTTATGTACATTTCAAACAAGAAACGGAATCACCGTTAAGAAATTTATTAAAGACAATCTATATTTCAATATACATTATATTTCTTAAAATTTCCGAGCACAAATAACTCAAAAAATAACTATCCAAAAGTAATGAAGGTTGATATGCACAATCTTAACATGAGAACGTTACCTTCAGTTTATTTGTAGTGTTTCGTGTGTTAATCGATTCTACTATATCAAAAAACTAGACCCATCATCATGAAAAATTATTTTGTAATTCCAAAACAATAAAAAATAATAATATTATGAATCGTAAAACATTTCATTTTATGATATATAAATATATCAGTTCATTTTTCCCATATTTATTCATAAATTTAACATTTTATTATTCAGTGATAAAAATTATTCATTTTTAAATAAAAATATACGTTCTGTTTCGTTTATGAAATTATAAACATGTTTTTATAAAATTTAATCAATATAAGATTTTTCAAATAAATATTGGTTCAAAATTCAAAAGTTGTTGATACGTAAATTTGGCGAAAAAATTAATTTTTATTAATACAAAACTACAAATATAAAACAAAATCTACAAATACAAAAAAATAATACTACTACAAAATATTGGAATGTAATTGAAAAAATAAAGGATTGTCTTAGTTATCAAAAATTTATAAATATTTGCTCCTGTTTTGGAGTATTGAGCTTTTGTCTAAATGATTTTAGGATATTGTTGGTCTGGCAATGGATCGACGGACAGATAGACACGAAATAAAGTGATAGACAACTGATAGACGGACAGATAGACACGAAAGTTTCAAAATGCTGATATGTACAATAAATTTTGAAATCGAAGTAAATTTTTTTATTATTTACTTATTTTTAACAACAGTAATATCGATAAATATAACTCGGAAGAAAAATAAGTAGATAAAACCGTCGTGAATTATTCCAGCCAAGAAACTTGATGCAAAGCTATTTACATAAGCAACTTCATAAAACGGTAAGCCTTTTTTTCTTTAACCGATTTTTTGAAACTGATGTTACACTATCAAGTGAAACAAATGTTTAACACAGATAAAAATCGTTGGAT
The DNA here is from genome assembly GCA_020423425.1 of Chrysopa pallens. Classification (NCBI taxonomy): domain Eukaryota; kingdom Metazoa; phylum Arthropoda; class Insecta; order Neuroptera; family Chrysopidae; genus Chrysopa; species Chrysopa pallens. The sequence goes on from CM035591.1 coordinate 32,894,807, forward strand.
TTCTCCAACAAACTACCTGAAGCCTTGTTGTAGTTTATACAAAAAGAATGACCACCGTTTAGATCATTTGGTAAACTTTTGACCACAATGATGGTCAATATTGGTATATATGTGGTCATTAGTATCAATTGATTGATACTAATGACCACCGTTTACATCATTTGGTAAACTTTTGTTCAATTCGGTTTATTTTCGAAAAGTAGTTTTGCAGATAATTGCAAATTTTCAGCGTATTTATAACAAAAACATCATTGAATATAAAATTAGTTTTTAAATTTTTGTATGGTTGATCCAACTTTGTTCACTTTGTATTGTTTACATAATTAATTTTTTTAGATTTTATATTATAATATAAAAACAAATATTATTTAACCGATTGGCTTCTTTTGCATATTTTTTAGTTCACAGAATTTATGGTGGGATTTATTATACTCGTTTAAGATTATAGTCAGTCTCAAGAATATAGTAGAACAACTATAGGAAAACTACCATAGCATGTGCATATGTACGGGTCCTTCTTGTTATCACAATATCGGATTCTTGGAAAACAAAAATAACACTATTTGCCATTATTTCTATTATTTCCTCGATATGTTGTATGGTATCGTGTTTTAGTTAAATGGACATGGTAGATAAATTACAGAGCAATTATTTTAAAAACATCTCTTGTCTTCCCAGATGAACGGCTCTTGGAGACGCGTTAACAGGAAGACCACATACAATGTACGAGAGCTTTCAAAGTGGTATATGGCTACTGAATGAAACTGTTTGTACTTCCAAATTATAGAACGACTTTCAAATTAAAAGTAAAAAAAATAGCTATTGCCTAATCTCTTATCAAATCTTAATATTGATAAAAATTCGAGTAGACTAAACATTGTCAAGAGATCCATGTGATTCAGTATTAAGTTTTTATTTAATTAAAGTGTTAATATGATTATGTGCCTTTTCTTATTGTATTATTCACATTTTGCTGACGATATCTAATACATAGGCGAAATACACCACCTGTTCGAGAGCGCAAATCATTTAGAGAAGTATTTGAACGTTTAATTTTAGTTCAAAATATATGGTTACCAAAAAAACGAATATATTAAAAACAACCAAATTACTCCTAAAAAATATCTAAAATATAGCGCGTTAAAATCCATATATTCATTGTTTCTCGTTCAAGAATCTGAACCCACATGAAAACATCTCCATTGTCTATATTAAGCAAACACGCTTCTCGAAGAATATATAAAATAGTTAAAGTGATGAAAAAAAATTAAATCCATTTCAGTTCAAAAAATTATTCAGTTCTAAGAAGGCAACTTTTCAACTATTAAGTAAAAAGAAAGTCATAACAAGTGTTTTCTTAACAATAGGCTACAATTTAAAGCATGACGCAAGCGCCGTTAAAAGATTTTTCAATTTTTTCTATGAAGATACTGCGTAAAATTATATGAAACTAAATAAAAAATTTTTCAAATCAAATGCCATCAATGACTCGGTGATCGATCATTAATTCAAGCAGTTAGATTTATTTAAAACGTTGTATTGAGTAACCTGATGGATAAATATTAGTGATTGATCATTCATCGATTAGTTGTATAAAAAATGAATGATAAATTTAAAGATGCCTTGAACATTACAATAACAAGTGTGGTCGAAGAATGTACATGTTACTGCCCGTACTAAGATGGGACGCTTATACAACGATGGCCTTAGACTTCCGCGTGCCACGCCTTAATGACAATGCTTACAGACTACCGTAGCCGGGTTGTTTTATACTAGTTAAAATTTTTTAATCCAAGACTGTTATAGTAACACATTGGTGACTCAAAACAAAAGCTTATTTTTTTCTCTTTGAGTCATAAAAATTTTTTTAATGACAAATTAAATTTTTCGAAATTTTTTAGAATAAAAAGTAATTTATTTTTCAATTGCAGAGCTAAAAGATTAATAGAGGTAGTTACTAAAAATATATACCCTTTATTGAAATGTATCTATTATACATATTACAAATATATTTTTACAGTCATGATCATTTCAAATGTGAACACTGAAATAAATCTATAAAAAAATTAACTTAACTTCCTTCCACTACAGAAAACGATTAATAAAATTATGGAAGTTCCGTATTTATAGCTGAGTATCAATATTCCAACTGTAATTATTAACATGGATATAAATATAAAAAGTTCTCAATACAAATATGAAGCATTTACTAAATTTACTGTAACTAGGTACGTATGTGTTCATGAGTTTCAGCTAAAATTGTAATCTGAAAAGTTAAACTTTCATCAAAAATATATAAATAATCAAGTTATGAACAAAGTTAAGAAGATACTATAAAAATTTCACTATGATATCTTTTAATAATTTTTGAAAATCAGACAGGTAGACAGGTAAACAAACAAATGAAAATCGACTATTTAGGTGATTTTAGAATCTATTAATTTTCTTTTTTCAACAGTTTAAAAAGTTCAAGACTATGGACTTAATAAAATTTATTCTTCTAGTATTTAATATATAAGATAGTTGAAAAAACTTTAGACTAAATTTAATATTATTAGAACCGTTCATATGTATTCAGATAAGAAACTATAACAAATTTTTTAAGTCAACATCTTTTTATAAACGAGAAAGCTATTTTTTTCATAGCAATTGCGTAAAATTAAACAATCTATAATTTCAAAAAAACTCATTACTGTATATCTAATTAATAGAAATAAACTATAAAAACAATTTCCTACCTTTCAATCAAAAATCAAAAAGTACACATATGGTTAAACAATAATAGTTGTTAATATCACTGCAAGCACTTCTTCGCGCGTTAAATAATCCGTTAAAAAAATAAAATAAAATTAATGTTTCCAAAAAATTCCACACTAATACACTTGTAAGATATATATGAAATCAAAAACACTTTTTAAAAACAAAAACACCTTTGAGCACGTTTCAAGAACGATAAAGCTATTAAAAACAAGGAGAATATAATGTTTATTAATACAATTTACTGCTGTCGTTGTTTGACAAAACTAAATAGAGGGAACACGTAGAAATTTCTAACATACATAGAATAATACACACCGAACGATAGATCTATCAACGATGGTGCTCTATGTTATACTGAGCTTGAATTTAGTGTCACAAAGCTTTTATACGCTACGGAAATACGAGACGAAGTAAAATTACTATACACGAACTGCATGGTGTTGTGTGTGCTATAGTGTACTAGTTTATAAAACAGTTTTCCATGTATACAGTGTGATTCAATAACACGTGAAAATCATTTAAAAGTTGGTAGCTTTCTTTGTAGGTCACACAATTTGGAAGTTTGTTTTTCTTGTTCACATTTACAAAAAATATATTGTTAGTTAATGTACTAGATGTAAAGAAAACTTTTAGAATCTTCTTATTTATTTTTTAAGTTGCCGGATTTTGGTCCATATCATGGTTTGTACGAGCAAAGAAAAAAAAAACTTTCTTGGCCGTTTTAATTTTATTTTTATGATTTAACTTATAATTCTAAAACTGATTGGAGATTTCAATTAAATTTGTATATCTTACTTTAGGATGTATAAATGTATTCACTATAATAATTTAGTGACCAGAAAGGATTTTTTGTTTCGAACTGTATGACGCACATACAAACAAAATTTTATCTAAATCAGATTAACATTTAAATAGTTATTTCTCAGGAATGGTTTGACCGATTGTGTTGAAATTTGTCTAATTGGCAAAAAAACAGATTCATATTTAATTTCGTGAAAATTTCTATAGCGTATACTTATCAATTGATTTAAAGTTATTTGTAGTAGAAATTATCACCTGCAGTAGATCAGTAGAAAGGTCCCACGTTTCTCACCTTTCTCCATTTCTACTTCTACTCCTAATACAACTTCTTCTACCATCTGATCCTTGAGTGCCTAGGAATTAAGTTCAGTAAAATTTAAATAAAGAATTTTAACAAAGGCCTTTCAAAATTAAAGGAAATACCAAATTCAGATACATTTTAGATTTATTCCGACAAAATACTCACGTATGATATGAATCAATATATCGAATGCATATTGAACCAGGATAAACAAAATCAATTACAGTGCATTTCATGCATCGTAAAATCTCAGGACTCGAATTTTAGACTAGTATTAGTACTCTCATTAGATTACTATTAGTATTCTCAAGTAAAACATGCTTACAAATAAAATCATGAAAAAAGATTAAAAAATTTGAAAATCCGTCTGCTTCCTATTTGGAGTTGAATTTAAAATGAAAAAAATTTGTCTACGTAATAATAGGAATATCTAGTCTGAATTTCAAACTAAGTGGTTTAGGAAGAGGTTTGAAGCGTTATCTTATGTTATATAAGACACCCTCATGTAATATTTCAAGCGGTTTCGTTTCTTTTCTACGATGGTATGTCCGCCATTCAGTTATTATTTAATGTAGTTCATAAGTGGATAAATAAAAATAACAGTCAATTATCCATTTATGTGTAACAAGAAAGGATCCACTGTGTTATATGCACCCAAAATATTGATGCTGAGTTATCGATATATTATAAATATCAAACATTACGGTATTCGAAATCAAAATATTGATGCTAGTTACCGTTGTGTTATAAAATATCAAACATTACGGTGTGACACGTCGAAAAAAAAAACACCATTAACTTCATTTTGCTAAACACTTTTCTTGAAGCACTTGGTAAATTCGACTATAAAATATAATTTCTATCTGTTTGTATTTTGTGTTTAGTTAGTGTTGTTGTTGTTAGCTTGTTTCTAAGACGATAATTCTGAATTCAAGATGCATTTGTGCTCTTATGCATTGCGCGTGTAATTAGATTCTATATATCTTCCACCTCTCTACTAAAACTATACTATAGTGGGTAGATAGATATAAGAAATAAAAACATGAAAAACTCCACTAAGTAAGATAAAGTTTTTTTTAAAAAGAAAATTTACTATTTGTACAATTTAAAGTGTGTTTTAAAAGAATATAAGATCAATGCTTGTTTTAATAGTGAGACACTAAAGGTGAAAGTTCTTTTACCTTGGACAATGAAAATACATAACGAATTTAGTATGTCCAGACAACATAAAATTCACATTGATAATGCCACGGTAAAAAATACTATGTCCAAATTTCTTTTACGTAGCAGAGAGCTTATTTCTTGACAAATCGAACTTGTATTGATATTTATTTCAAATAACACTGACAAAATAAATATTCCTTGTCTCACTATATCGATACAGCTTAATCTATTTATACAATAAAATGGAGCAAACATAAATATTCTAACTAATGTCGAATATACTAACCATTAGTTGAATAAAACTAATCTCAATGGAACATTAAGCGTTGTATGACGTATTCTACTCATGTTAATACATTTTTGTTAAAACCATTCTCCAGATTTAGTAAGTTGTTCTTGGACCAAAACAGCTACGATGATTGAATATGGCGGCAGCGTAAATAAATATATAGTTTAAAATGTCATATACAGCGTGATACTCCACAAAAAATCGAGAGTTTTTTAAAACCTAATGAAAATTGCAATATATCACACACATTATTGCTGATCATAATTAAGTGGTCGTAGTTTATTTATTAAATTTATGAAGGTACTTAGTTATTAAATTATAATTTTCTTTCCGATCTCTGTAATTATTGTTAGAACATTTGATGAAACTTTAACATTTTTTTAAGATAATCATGAATAAATCCGTATTTATTTAAACTTTTTTAAAAACCAAATTTATTTTAAAAACTAAATAAATATTAGGTGTCATATATTGAGAGTCAATACACTGCTTTATATATTTGCATTTTCGTCATTTTTCTAAGGTTTTTATTAACAAAATTAGAATTTTCTCCAGTTTTAGAAAATTATAGTAAAATTTTTTTATAATAATTCATATTACCGTCTGGTATTATCGTAGTCTCTATACATAAAAGGTTAACTAACTGACTGATATATGAATGCAGAACCGAAATCACTGGGAAAGAACGAAGCATAATATTTTGCATGAAAAAAACAAATAGACAGATTTCTATCTTTGTTCTTTGCATGATTCACATTTTATCGTTAATAAATCCCTAGCAGAGGTGAAATGAAGATTTTATTGAGAAATAATACAACACTAAACCTTTAAAACGAAACTTTTTAGGATAACAAATAGTTATTTCACGTAATAGTTCTTTTTCATAAAGCAAACACTTACAAGCTTTTTGGGGTTGAAAAGTGGTAAATAAACTTTAAAAGTGTAGGTGTCCTTATTAGGATAATTAAGAAAATAGCGTAAATTTGTATATCTAAAATGTCTAAAACTATATGGAAATAATTCTATCCAAATCAGAACGACTTCGAAAAAGACCAGTTAAAGATATGTAAATCTTAATGACGGCTTTTCAAAAACATTGAATTAAATAAAAGCTCTTTAAGAAGTCAAAATTGTGAGAATTTTTGAAATATATTTTTTCACACAACTTTTACTTTTTTTGTTAAAAATTAATATAATTATGTTAATATTATGTTATTTATGAATAATTACTGACGGAATTGGTTTAAATTCATCTTAAATCTCTTATAAGAGATTATAAGGGGTGTAAGACTTGATAAATATTTGCTTTTAAAATACTTTTCTGAAACCCAGGATTTTTCAAAGATACCACCCATCATATCTTAATAAAGTTGGAAAGTAAAATTTTGTCTAAATTATAATAAAAACAAATGAATATAACAACTAATATTGTCAATTGTTTAGATACTCCACATATGTTTGGCATTGATGCAACTATTTTTAATGATAAGCATTCATAAAATGTCATATTCATAAAGTACATAACAAATGTGATACATAAATTCTGAGCTTGGAAAGTAAAATTTTGTCTAAATTATAATAAAAACAAATGAAAATAACAACTAATATTGTCAATTGTTTAGATACTCCACATATGTTTGGCATTGATGCAACTATTTTTAATGATAAGCATTCATAAAATGTCATATTCATAAGGTACATAACAAATGTGATACATAAATTCTGAGAACGAAACAAAAAACTTTTTTTAATTGTAAGTTGTATTATTTGTAGGTAAAATAATTTGAACAGATTTTATTTCTGACTTCTAACAAAACTCGGAATCTCAATCAACTCACAATTTTTACGAAAATCTAAAAACAGATGTCTAAAAGAGCTAATATTGGTACTCGATACGAGGTCTGTATACTTTTAACAGAGCTCATATATATAGCAACGAGAGTTTTTTCATTAAAAAAAATTTTTTGTTTTTAAATTTTTCTTCTACCTTTATTGGTTTACTACTTGGATTAAGGGCTCAATGGACAGATATTGCTCATTCACGAACTTGAACTCACTTTAAATGTCTAGAATACCCCACCAAAATTTTTTTAATCTTTTAGGTATCTCGATGACGGGCAGAAAATACGTAATTATATGTGTTAATTAGCTGTATTTAAGCTAAAATGGTCGCCAATGCAAACATTTTACAAAATAACTATTTCGAACAAAAGTTGTTTCTTTTCAGAAAAAAAATATTTTTGTTATTGAATATTTCTACTGTCTTTAACGGTTTAAGAATTGGGTCATAGATCCATTTTCTTCTATCTTCAATGGATCCATCTTCGACACACTTTTAATTAGTTGGATTCTATTATAATGTATCAATAATTTTTTGGCGTTACAAACTTTACACTAATAAAAATATACTCTGACATAATGTATAAATCTCGACACATGAGTATTAAAATTAAAGCTTATAATGTATGATAATAAAGAGAGGTTTTATAATTAGGGAATGAAATCCAACAACACTCGAAAATTAATGCAATAAGAAGAGAAACTTTCAGATAGAATATTCCAATTAATAATTAAAAATCTTTATGATAAAAATTTTTATATAAACATAATCGCATGGACAAAAAATTTTACTTGTTTCTTTACACGTGGACATAAAATTGAACTCTTTTGTTAAACTTTGGAAAAAGTTATCAAAAGTTGTTTTCACTTTTTGTGTTTTTTTTTTTTTTTTTTTGCTACATACTTGTATATATGATTTGCCTTATATATTTATGTGTATGTATAAATAAAAAAAATTGACTTTCACTTCTCATCCAGTAATACCCAAGTCACGCACGTGACTAGTACTGAATAAATGAATGGCATGCATGTATATAGTGTAAACCTATTTGATGATGATGATGTCCTTAACAATCATCTCCAAAACCATTTCATGCTTTTGCCTATGGTTACGATGGATGATTTCATCATTTTGCTTACAACTTTGCCAAACATCATTTATGTTATGTTCTATTGTACATGTAGAACACTTGTTCTTTATTTTACTGTCACTGTCCTATGGGAAACTTATTTGTGTGCTCCATATCTCGCCTTTCTACGTTACATACAACATTTCTTGACGCGATGTAATTTTGCTGGTTTTTTTCTCTGGTCGTTTTTTGTCTGTTGTTGTGTGTACTGAGAAAAAGCCAATGATCATAACAACTTAATATAGACTGTATGGATAAAAAATGTTTCACATGCATGTGTGAACAATACTGGAAGTGTTTTATTATTACAAACACGAAATATGATTTCTTACAGTTCAGACAATAATCAGAACCTTATTATAAGTATTTTGCATTGAACGCTTCTTTTTATGATTTATGGTAAATGTACCAAAAATTACGGGATTTTTAGAAATAGCGTACTTTGGGGATGATTTACGTATTAAATATAAATTTCTCCCACATCAAAGCTGGTTTATTATAAAAAATGACAATTCAAAATTAGTTCGACAACATTTTTTGGTCAACAAGTATCTAGTATTAAATGCCAATTTTCGTTAATTCGAGTTTGTTTCTAATCTCGAGATAAAATTAGGCTGTTAGCATAATTACGCTGTTAGAATAATTATTAGTGAACGTAATTCCGTAATTCCATTATTAAAATAAATGCTATGTTTTATTTTATGTAATGGATTTTATCAACCTTTTTTTCATATAAAACTAAAAAAATTAAATTTTTTTAAATATCATATTTATATTCTGAATAGGAAATTACTGAATACATTTTAAATCGCAGATTATTCTCTTAAAAATAATTTTCGTCCAGTGTCTTGCTTTATTGATTCTATTGAAATTAAATATTCAAATAATTTATACCTGAATTTTGAAAGCTGAAAATAATTCCCTTTTATTTACCGTAATTACGAGACAATACCGTGATTAGATTCAGCATTGAAAATTCAAGAACATAATTACGGAAATAATAAAAAAGATGTTTTTATCAAGAAAATGAGTTCAACTTAATTGAAATTGTTAAAACACTCCGTTTATTCATTCCAGTAATTATTTTATCAAATTTAAATATAATCTACTTGTAATTTTAAAAATCCCCAACAATACAGCACTTTTATCTTACACTCATTATTAACATTTATGCAATATAACAAGTTATCAGCTGGCCAAAAGGTTTTCGTTCTTCACCAATTTTTGGGGCATAATGTTCAAAGGTTGGTTTTTTCATAAATTATATATTTATTAAAATTACAAATTTATTTACTGATTGCTATTTTTTTATTACATGTAAAAATCCCGAAATTATGTGCTATCCGGGAATGATGTACCTACATTTACCTTACTTACATTTACAAGTTCCAATACAAGAGACAAAAATTGCAGTATATCGAATAAAAAAATTATTTCGTTACTGATTCCTATTAGTCGTCATATTCCTTAAAATATTGTTAGATATTTTAAGATGAATAGATGCAATATATAAGATATTGACAAAATGTATTTAAATAATTAATAAATTGTTTATCTAGGTCTAATAACTAATTAAATATCGTAACAGCTGAAATTTGGGTTATTGAATTAGGGAAGAAAAAAACGATTCAATTACTATTAGAGATATGAACGATTGCGATCATTGAATTGTCTGTATTAGATAAGATTCGATGTAATTCAAAAGTTTTCGGCTTGCTATAGTACTGCAACCAGTTTGATCTAATGTACCTTCTTGTATTCAGCAGTACACCAAGAATAATATCTAGATATAATCTTCATAAACCTTAGAATGCATATTGATGTAACATAATTGATTTTATATGGTCGAAGTGAATCTATCTCAAACGCGAGAAGTCTTTTCAATCCAAAATCTTAGCTAACCTTTCTTTATACTAATATACTAATGCATCCCATAAATTAATGAGTATCAAAAAATGAATTAAAGCCAGACTCCATTAGGATTGAATCCTAAATATTGTTCATAACTGCGGGTCTATACATTGAGGAATGGTAGTAATTGATGTATGAAATTATTTAATATTTTATTTTTTCTTAAAATTTTAAAGTTTGATTAATAGCCTTGACTAAAAAGTTGGTTTTGAAAATGGTAAACAAAATTATATTTACTGGTGATGATCTAACATGAAAGTCGCATGAATCACTTTCAACTATAATATGTCTATGTTGTTTTGTATTTCGATCTCGAGATATCTCGCTTGTATACATACTTACTTCATTTTCTTTATAGACGACAGCAATGACTACACATATATACTTCAATTTGAAGGGGTCACAACAAATAAAACATCAACAATCGCGTGATCACAATTTTAACTTCCAATTTTGTTGAACAACCAATTTACAGTTTGTTGTTGACAGATTTGTACCAAACATACTACTTGTACATATTATATACAAAAACAAATAAGGAAAACTGGAAAGATAGTGGAGAAACACAATAATATTACAACAACCTATCTTGTTATCATTATTATGATTAATATATATGTGTGTCTAGATTGTCTATATTACATAACACGACGCTGCGACATGATTTAAAAGTAAAAATTATTGTTAAAAATGATTAAAAAAGAAAATAGCATCATACAATTTTATAGATACAATGTAACCGAAGGAAAGGTAAAGCATAATAAGATCATCAGTATATTATATAAATATAATAAGATCATCACTAAATGCCTTTTATTTTGCCCATTTGAAAATTAGTACATGCTCATATCAATGGTTCAATAAATTGAAACTCATCTTCAATATAAAATTTTAGATGATTGTGATGGTATGAACTTTCGAATAAAGATTATCAATTTACAATTAGCCCGACTATTTGAAAATAATACTATCGCAATCGTGTCGCCATAAAACAACATCAGTCAACCTAGCAGAACAAAGTATTCAAAATTGATTTTAAATATGATGAAAATTAGGTGCTTTCAATAAATCACTTGAATCAAAATTACCAAAAAAATCCGTGAAACATGAATCATTGTTGATTAAAGTGTCAAACTAGCATGATGCAAGGATTTTTTTGGTAATTTTGATTAAATTAATTGAAGACACACCATAATAGCACCAAAAAAAGCATTTAATTTTAGTACTTACATAAATTATATAACATCATTATAGTTTTTATTTGAAAATTGCACTACTCGCGTGATATCACGGCAGCAGTGCAACATAATAAATCATATTTTTTATCTTAAATTTGAGCACTTAATCTAAATTTGCAGCACCAAAAAAGCACATAATACGGAGCATATTGAAATTCAATTTTTTTTTTTACTTTTTTCTGTTATTTCAAAATTTCACAGCTTTTTTGTTAGTAAATCAGTGTAAGGTGATTTTTTGGTAATTTTGATTAAATCAATTTATTGAATTCACAGCATAAAACCGCCTCAAAAGCATCTAGTTCTAGAACTTACATTGTATTTTAAAGTGAAATCCCAGCAGCAAATGAAAATCAACTATTTTAGAGCATATTAAATGCAATTTTAAATACTTTGCTCTGCAAGCTTGACGGATATCATAAAATAGAGACTCGTGACTAAATCTATTTTAAAAACTAATTTTATAAACACTAGTGTTTCTGAAAAAAAAATGTGACAAAACTTTCAAATTTTTTACAAAAGAATTATTTCCAAATTTGGAAATCGTTGTCAATCTCGGTGTTAAATTTCCGTTCGGCGGTTTTCAACCGTGTGTATACTGATATTTTTGAAAGCGTTTGTACAATTATTTAATAAGTTTGTAAGGAGAAATTCCATGCAATAATTATATAAAAATAATAAAACATATTTCATAAAATTGAATAGCACAAATTTAAATGCAAATAGTAAAAGATTTGAAAAGTCATCTTTATAAAAAGATGTTTCAGAACAAATGAAAATATTAAAACTTTATATAATCAATTGTAGGTAGCATTGTAATAGGGGAAATGATATTAATCAAAATAATGCATTGCTATTCGTGATTATCAGATATAAATAATATCGAATTATCAATATAAATTTAATTAAATTTTAAACCGATAATCTGTTGTATTAATCGATCAGTTTAATTAGAACGATATCTTTTAGATAATATATCACATGGATATTATATATTATATATTTTATGACAATTGCGCTTTGAGATATTTATTTCTTTTACGAGAATCGATTCAATAAAATTTCTATATAGATTTATTGTTCTATTTATTACCCTTTTAAAGATAATTTAAAGTACTCCAAGAACTAGTGGGTAGCTTTCTACTTCACTGTGATAATTTAAGATTTAAAAATTTTTAAGTTAGTTTACTGTCATAGAAAGTAAGATTGATCGATAGGCCGGTCCACCCCTTTAAACTGTCTTTATATAGGGTCAAGCTAACTGTTTCAATGGTCTGGATCAAGATGACACGTTTAAAGCCATTTTGCCAATTTATGTATCGGATATAGTTTTCTTTTTAATAACTATTTTTTTAATAACAATGTAGAGGTTTTCTTAACAAGGACGCCTGGTCAAATACTACATCATTGTATTTAGACTCAAACAGATCGTTTGTGGTGAATACTTCCGAAATAGGTAAGTTTTATACAGCCTTTAAGCTACATAGATGAGCAAATTGATGAGCAAAATCATATTAATGGTATATAAAATGAATCTTCAATCTCATAGGCATGTTCGTACGGCTTCGATTTTCGTAAATCGCTGATATATATAGTCTTTTATTTTTCGCGTTCACTGACCTCGGAAGGTTTAAAGGGCACCAATCCATATGCCAACGTCTAAATAGAGGCTTCATTCATGCACAATTCACGCGTGATTTATATGGCGTATCAAATATCGAATATTTTTAATTTATTTACGGACTTTAGTCGTATATAAATGTCAAATTATCCACCCACTGACGTTACAAAATTGCTGATCGCAACCGATCAATTAAGTTAAGCAACATCAGCCACATTCAGTACTCGGATGGGTCTGATTGGCTTATCTGAAACAAAATAAAAAAAATGGCGTTTTTAATCTGTAAGCCTATTATCAAATGAATATACAAATATTTGACTTTTGGTAAATATTTGAAATAAAAGTTGTGAAATTTACATTTTTTTTTTTCGCTATTAAAAAATCGAAATTTTAGAAATTTGATAAGGGTCCATGCGTTTACATGTGTTAAGTAAATATATAAATTTCAAGTCATTCGGTCAAGCCGTTTTTCAAACACGATGGAGGAAAGTTTTAAAAACACAGTTTTGGGAAAAACGCGTTTAAAGTTTCAAGCCCGCTTAAAATTATGAAAATCTGAACTTACCATCAATCAGCGGTGCTTGGTCTGTGGAGTCCTTCCTCTTGAACCTCTTTAAAGCAGATTTTTCAGTTCTTGAGTCAATCCTGGCTTTTTTAACGACATCACTTACGCGTCGCTCAGAACGTGAGATTCGATTTTCATCACGTTTCTCAACATAAGTATGGGTTACGCGGCCAATGGGGCATCCCATAACCGACATTAAAACACCTTTAAATCCGTCATTAATGTTGATAGCTACTGCTACTACTGGTAATAGAGGTGGTGTATCGTGATGAAATTGGTCGAGCTCATTCTTAGCTTCTGCCTTACGCCATTTACACCAACTATCTTCACCTTCTGGAGAAAATTAATGTTGAGGGTTTTCATCTGAAGAACATTTGTGATAATACGTAGCCCAAACGTCCTTTTTCATATCTTCAAGCGAATCTGGATGACGTCGAATAGCTAATCTTTAGAATTTCGTTGTTTCTTGAATTACTTTATCAGTAAGTTTACCTGGTCTTTTTCCACCGATTTCTTTCTGTATAAATGTATATATGTATAAAAGAGTGTCAGGTATCAAGCCGACTGTACACAATAGGCACGGATCCAAACTGCCAATTCAGCGCTCTGAACAGCCCTTTCTTCTACCTGCTGTAAATTTAAAACGCCTTCGAATGTTCAAATATCACTTGAATACCGTATTAAAGACATATTAAGAAAGCAATTTATGAAAAAAACCATTTTTTCAGCCCATCAGATAATAAGGATGATCCCCTTAATATTAGACAAACAGGTATAAAAAGAAAAAACTCACTTTTATATTATTATTACAAATACCGACCAACGACAAAATGTTTTTACGATTTTGTTTTTAACGTCACATTAAGCTTTCGACATATATATAGTGAAGGCATCACCACGTTGTGTTTTGAAACTCTGACATAGTCAGTTGTCGTCACACATCTAAATAGTTTTCAAATTCAAGTTTATTTACTCGTCTACTTAGTCAATTTTCACATGTCCGTCCATGAACAATATAACTCAAAAACGAAAAGAGAGATCTAGTTGAAATTTTGGCATATAAAGTAAGATTAGGTTCCTGAATGAGCAAAATCCGTCGTGAATTCCATTATTATCTTCCAGTTAGAAGAATAGTCCAACGACAACAACTTTTAGTTAGAAATATATCGTAACTTTTGTTTGAAACATTTTTTCGTAAAATGTCTAGATTTGCTACAATTTCAGTTCAAATTTAACTAACAAACACATATATAATTGAAAATCATATTATTATATACGTATGTTATAAACATAACTGTATGGGCTAATATTAAAAGTATTTTATGACTAATTATCTTTAGAAATAATTCAAATATTGATACTGAACCGTGTGTCGATTATTTAAAAAATTTACTCTGTTAGTTGTTATCTTCACTCGATAAAAAATATGTATGATATTATTTTTTTACTATTTATAAATTGTTGCAAACAGATGCGTTTTTTACTATTTCGTCTGTCGAAAATCAGCTGAGCAAAGCAAACAAAAATTAAGTATTGCCTCCATAACCGCGGTAACACTAAGTATTTTTTAAAGTAAAATATTGTAATAATTAAGATCAAAGTTTTGAAAGAAATATTTGTTTTTTTCTTTTTTTTCTTTTTGTTTAGGGCTTATAGTTTAATCATAGATTTTGTAATTTTGAATTTGATTCTCTATACTTCCGTCGAAAATAATCAACCGTGAATGGCACTATCTAACATGATTTTATTTTTGAAATTTGCAGTGAAATATAATTTTCGTAATGTATTCAAAATTAATACATGATATATACTGTTTTCTAAAACGCACATCAGCTCGCTGGTCAGCATTATATAAAGAAATTAATTTGTTATTTTACATTGCTAATATACAGTATTGACATTATAAAATCTTGATGGCATGGATCACAATTTTATGAGTTTGGAAACATAGCTATAATATGATTTTTATTTCAAACGGTTGAACTTGATTACTGACTCCTGAACCATAACTGACTTGTTTTGCAATAATTTCTTATGAAGATATAATGTACTATCTTTACTTTTTATTTTAAATTTATTACACCCATATGACATGTCGGAGAACAGAGATATTTTATATATTATTTCTGTTAACCTAGTAAACTATCATCTGTGTGTATGATTAAAGTGTATAGTATATTCCCTGCACTACATAATAATACTATTCGAGCCGTGCATAGTACGCAGAAGGGATCTTAATAAGCGCCTCTAGTAACTAAATTTTGTAATGAATCATTCGCATTCTAGTGGTTTATCATAGCTACTAGCTCAATTTTTCCTATTTTTTCAGAATATATTAAAGTTTTTCAGAATTTATTCTTCTTACAAATATAAGTTTCTCGATAAGATTAAGCCTTTCAATTCATTTAACAAGATTTAACTACAAAATCTTCACTTTTAATTAAGGGAGGTGAAGTAAAAAAAATTTATTTTACATTTTTTTTTTAAAATTGAATGCATAATATCTCATGAATATTGACGCCGTCAAAAATGTTTATGAGAGTACATAAATGGGAACGATCAACTAACTCAATTCGTATTAGCCGACCGGAGTAGGAAGCTGAAAAACTGACCAAAGGAGGCTAAATTCGTCGTTGACAGGATAAAAAAGATGCTTTATATATCATGGATGATAACAACAACAACATCGTTTATAGACCTAGTGATTCAGTTTGAGGTATGACGATAAAACTTAAACGTAAACATTTAATTCCAAATACTTTATTATTAAGAACTTTAAAGTATTTTCCCCACAACATACGTTTTCAATGTCGACACATCTCATAACTGCAAATATAATTTACGATATAACGCTGGAGAGGTTTTTTTTATCAAATTTATTAATGCTTTTTATTTTACATTAACAAATAAATCGATTTTTCTTTTCGCAAAAATCGCATTTTTTACTTTAAAGTGTTGTTCCCAAAAAGTGAATAATTGAATTTTCAAATACCCTCTCAACGTTACTTGTGGAAAGTAATTATCAAACGAAAAAATTTGCCGTGACTCTTTCGAATACTAGCTGCCCTTATCACATTATTTAAAATTTCTTCATAAAAATTTTACACAATATTCTTCGAATGATATACCATTCGTTTTAATTAATAGATTTTAACTATGTCGTCACCAAAAATTGACAAAAATAAGCTTTTCTTGCACGAATTAATTTGACCCCACCCCTTAGTACAAAAAAAAATATAATGCAATTGCAATTTTTAGGATTTCCTTATTTGAAGATTTATACTACGTTTTACAAGTTAGAGCTTTGATAATATCTGTATGAGAAGGAATTAAATTTTAATTCACAATAGATTGATATATACCACAATCAGGAATCCACTTTTAGCTAAAAATATTAACAGTTATTTACAAATATTTACTATCATTATACAACTGTTAACATTTTTAGCTAAAAGTGGATTGCTGATTGTGTTATATATCAATCAGCAATCCACTTTTAGCTTAAAATATTAACAATTGTTTACAAATATTTATTATCTTAATGCATAGAAAAGTTTTACACTAAAAATTTCGAAGTAATTAAATGCCATATAACTTTTTAAACTTTCAATATGAATGAATTGTAGCATCATACAACTACCCATTTTGTTTAATTATAAATATCGATTATATATAATACGAATAAAAATTATGTTAATGAATCTCAAAATGTTGGAAATGTAAACACAAACTCTCTCTAAATTTTGTTAAGTTTGTAAATAGTGTGGATTTTTCTGTTCTTTGAATATATTTTGTAAAGTTCAAGTCAATCTAATTATAGTATAAACATCTATGAATATTTAAATAAATACAAGCAAAAGACATAATGTACTTATTTTAACGCTACATACCATAAATATTTACGCAAATATTAAAACGAATACTGGAATCGTATATCATAATGAAAATGTTACGATTTCGTTATTGTGTACCTACATTGTTATGTAAAAAAGAAATGAAATAAAAAGTCTGTTCGAACCATGTGACCACACAGCCTCTATACATAAGTATATGGTTTACGCTACCATTTTCAAAATATATTTCGAGTATAGAACATAAAAAAATGTTTAGAAAAATTATCTATTCAATCGAAATTTCATCTCGAAACTAAAATATAAATATAAAAAGTGAAAATAATAAATATCACAGTTAATTGTTTAGATATTCGACATATGGTTCAGTATCAATATTTGAACTATTTTTTAAGATTAGAATTCATAAAATACTCTAAACAAGCAGTCCATTGTAATTTATTTTTATTATTTTTCTTATGACAAATCACTTTTTAATTCTAAAGAAAAACTCCCACCCTTAATAAAACTAACTCCTCGATTGAACTTACCAAAATTAATAATGAACACAAACCGAAGGTGTTACACATTTGCGACAAAAGCCAAAAATTAAATTTGCTAGTAGCCCTGAAGATCAATAAATTAAATAAAAACTCAAATTTTATAATTTAAAAAAATCAAATAGATGTATAATAATAAAGGGAAGTTTTATTAGATTTGTAAATTATAAAAATCGAAAAAATTTATCAACTCCAACCACTGTTTCTTTATTCTCAATGCGTACAATATGCATTTACAAAATAAAATAATAATTTTTCATTACTTGGTAATGATTACATAAATCGAATGTGCTCTTGTAAATTAAAAAAAAAATTAAGTTTAAATTGGACAAAGTAAAAAGTTTTCATAATATTATAAAAATATATTTTCACAAAATAAATGATACATCTATTAATTTTCTAAATAATTTATTAAAGCATATAATACAACAAAGGCTTATAACTGTGTCTTATTAGCTATTATGTTACTTTTTTTCCGACATATATAAGTGTATATTAATATTAAATTTACTCTAAAGCTTGCAATTGTCAAAAATATTGAAGGAATGACCAAAATATTGCTATATAGATAATAATAGAATCATTTAATTAGTTCATTTTCGAATCGCTCCCTATGTCGGTCTATGCATGTGTTCGTCATCAAGATAACGCAAAAATGAAAACATAGCGAGCTGAAATTTCGATGGCTAATTCTAAAACTAATAAGTGAGTCGTGAATGAATAAAATCAATTCACTAGGTCCCATTGATTAATCACCGTTATTGAAATTATATATATTATAAAACCATAGGTTCAAATACAAGCCTTTTTTTTAACACACAAAATACGTCAACCATTGACTCTACCATTTTATTTAAATGCATTGAGTATTTAAACCTGTAGTTTTACCTTCAATTGTTTTATATACATATTGCATAAGAAAGTTTTCCGTTGGTTTGAAGCATTTGCACTAACCTAGAGTTATCGTTAACAGGTAATTTAATACAATTTTCAATGAAATTATTTCTAGGTTACCGCTACCTCTAGATTAGTGGTGCAGACAACAGATATATTTCAAATTTTTAATTATCTAATTTTAATTAATATCATGTCATGTACAACCCAATTGCCAAATTCGAAAAAAATAAATTTTTTGAAAACTTATCATTAAAAATCCAGGTGGGTATCATCACCATGTTCTAATAATATAGAGGTAATATTATTTTTTCCACATTTATAAAGTTAAAATCATACTTATATAGAGGTTTAAATAAAAAATACAAAATATGTTTTAAATAATAAATCTTCATTAAAAATAATTTTTCATTTTTCTTTGGCGCTCCAAACATCGTCATAATGTTTCCGCAATTCCAATATAATGATAAAAAAAAAGTTGTTATGTAAAATGTATCGCACTTAAATGTAAAAATGCCATTTTTACTTAAAAATCAATACATTTTATTTCTTTCTATTATCCAAATTTTTTTTAAATCTTGTGTATACAGTGTCCCGTAGCATACAGTGTCCAATATTTTATCTTTTTCTAAGACTAACCAAAAGGCCTCCGTTGAAATAAATACGTAATCACAATAAAGAGTATCTTTTACTAATATCATTATTAGTGTAATTTTATTTCACTCATGATGTAATTTGTGTTTGTTATTCAGAACGTCTTTAGTACAAGGAACTGTAAAAGAAACAAGTTTTGCAGGGAATGAAATTGCTTTTGCAATTCAATCACATATATATTGTAACAAGAGGTCCTACTTCGTATTTAAATACCTAAATTCTTGTATGGAAAAGAGGCTCAGAAACTTGCTTTGTATATCTTCGAGGTTAGATTGACGTGGGGAAGAAAGGAATATTGTTTCATTAGTGGAGGTCATAGTATTTTTCATACAGGCGGCTTATATTGACTTATCCAAAAGTGCATAGAGTGTAGTAGCTCGTTGAAGTAACAACATTTGATCTAAAATTGAAATATTATGCAATTTATTATTACATTAAAAATAAAGAAATATTATTAGTGTGAAAATATTTCCCACTCCAGGAAAACTATATGTCTATGAAGTTGAACTCTTAGACAGTAAACATGTTCTTAAACCTTGTTAAACCTCTATAATTACTTAAATAGAATACGAACCAAAAAGAGACATGTATAATAACATCAATGATCTTTTCCAAAAACTATTTATTTCTAAAATAAAAACTTATTTTATATTTAGAAACGTTTCTTCAAGATAAATTATTTGACAAACCATTGTTTTCATGGCTAGATGCATGCTAAATTTGGAAAATTATTTTTGAAGCTTTTTGTGCTCGAATTGCAAGATATACTATGTATATTATATTACAGATTGTTATTATCATAGATGTCTATTTTAGTTTCCCTTTAAGAGAAAAGTTACTTTTGCAGAAATTTGTATTCTTTATTTCTATTGTATTGTCCGCCCATATGGGGTTAATCTGAAACACTCTGTGTGAGATTCTATTATACGATTGGTTATAAAGTTAAAAAGCGTAGCTATTCGTATTTTTCACACGAATATGAAAACTTCTTGGAAATAAAATTGAACATTTTAAGCTATATTTTTAAAATTTGAATTAAAAAAGCGAAAATATTTCTAATTGCATAGTATTTCTTTTAATTCGAGCACAAAAAGCTTCAAAAATAATTCTCCAAATTTAGCATGCATCTAGCCATGAAAAAAAAGGGTTTGTCAAATAATTTATCTTGAAGAACCGATAAAATAAAAAATAAGTTTTTATTTTAATAAATATAAAATAAGTTTTTATTTTAGAAATGGTTTTTTGGTAAAGATCATTGACGTTTTCATAATTTACGTTATTATACATGTCTCTTTTTGGATTGTATTCTACATAAGTAATTTCCTGAATAAACGTTTAAGAAAGTTTAAGAATATGTTTACTGTCTATGAGTTCAATTTCATAGGCATATAGTTTGTCTGGAGTGGGAAATATTTTCACATTTATATTATTCTTTATTTTAAGTGTAATAATTAATTACAATAAATTTTATAATAAAAATATTTCTTGCAATATTGGGCAAATAAATTTTCAAAATATCAACGACATATATATACCCTTTAATTATAAAACGTGGATAATTTTTTAAATTTATGTATTATTATTTCATAATATTTAAGATTCTAGATATTGTCTAGAAAAATAATAATTAAGTTCAAAAAGTTTATTTGATTTGTATGTGATATGAGCTATCATTTTCACATATTTCAAATTCAATTGAAAAAGTGTAAAATATAAATGATAGAAAAAACCAATTTCTAAACTGCTGATGACTTAAATTGTGTATGACATAAAAAGTTTTTTTTTTTTTTTTTTAATGTATATATAGGTGATTTTCATTCAAGTTTAGAATTTGAAACGTTAACAATAAATTAAATTTCCTGTCGAATAAATTTTTGCAAGGAAATCTAGACGAATAGAATATAAAATGTATAGTGTACGAATATTAAAGATAAGTGAGACCGACAACTGATGAAATAATTGTAGCAAAATGTGAAAATTTGTTACGATTCAAAGCTTTTACTATACTTATAGTCCAAAATTAATACCTAGTAAGTGAAATTTATTAACTGCTTTCTTAAATAAATAAATACATGCTAAGTTATGAATTTGATGCAACATCCTTCACGAAATTAAATTTTTGATCACTAGTTGGCCATTTATCATAATATCTAGTTCAAATATAAAGAATGTAGTATTATACTCAAATAACGCAATGCTTCGCATTTCTCAAAAACATCTTTTGACAAAATTATTTAGCGATACTTTCTCAATCAAATCTCAAACATATGATTTACTATGTTTTCCAGCTGTATAATGGTTATCAATTTTAAATAGAATAGTTGTATGGAACAATGATAGAATATAAGATACAAGTACTATAATCACCATTTTTAATCTTAAATAATAGAGACTTTATTAAGAGGGGAATCGCAACTGTGTCACTTAAACTTAGACCTTTTGGTCCTCTGTACCCTTCTTTAAAACACCATCATCTGAAGGCAAAGATGCCTTCTAGCTCAAGGTGACAATTATATTGTTATTAAATAAAAATGATTCAATTTCATGTAATATAATCTATCAATGAACTTAATCACAACACATGTAAGCATAGATAAGAAATAAACTATTTATTTATTTAATTTTCCAAATGATAAAAAAGTACAAAAGGCATAGTAAAAAAAGAACAAAATTGCCTTAAGAACTAAAACAATTAAATAATAAACAACTATATGGACATTGTATTATAATATATTTAACTACTCACGCCTAAATTTCGGCATGCTTTCAATAGATTTTATTCCTTCAGAATGATTATTGTACAATTCACCTCTAATAATCTCTGGAGATTTTTTATATTTTTGCAACCTATAAGTCGCAACATGTAAATCATTACATTGTCACGTAATAAATTTCATTTCTGATTTGCAATCGATGAGAATCTTTTTTTTTTTTAAATATTAATAGTTCATACTAATATATGCTATAAAACGTTATTGATTTATTTTTTCTAAAATATATATATTCTAGAAAAATCCGAACATTGTGCCCACAATATAACGCAATACTGCATGGCACTATATATTAAATCATAATACACAGACAACAATGCTTCCGTATTATGAGTTTGGTTTAGCTTTTTGATATAAAAATAAGCATTGCTTAACTTTTTACCCACCGTGCCAACATGCCAATGTCATTTCATACCATCATCTAATGTTATTCCTAAAAATTTATTTTCACTTACTTGCATAATTGGCTATTTTATTGATATTGTAAGAATAGATGTTTTTGTTTAAAAACTATATTCATTTTATTCACCAAATCATGCAAATTATCGAAAATAATATTACAAAGGTGTCATCTGTATACACCAATACTTTCCTGTGGAGAATATAAGACGGAAGGTCATTTATGTATATCAAAAACAGCAATGACCCAAAATTTGAGCCCTGTGGAACTCCAAGGTTGACACAGTGTGGGCTTGATTTATACCTGCAATACCAATTATTATTTTCCTATTATCTACATAGGACCTAAACCAGGAAAATGGCAGTCCGCGTATACCAAGAGTTTCTAAATTGTTTCACAAAAGTTTTGATTAACCATGTCAAATACTGAATTCAAATAAAAAAAAATAGTGATAAAACATCTTTTATTATCCAGCTCTTTTATTATTACCAATTTCGAAAATCTTACAAGTTCACCAAAAACCAAAAACGTACACCATTCATAAAAAATTGTAAAAAACTTACAAGAAGCGCTGATTTTTTATTTATATACGAGGTAGATACTTATAACATCCAGCTACACGCCGAATTAAAATTAATTCAACTCAAGGTTTATCAAGCTATCACTCCCACATAATGCAACAGTTAATTTTTATATTTGTACTTTCAGTTTACGCAGGGAATCAAGCAGCTTCAATTGAAGAATAGTTTTACTAAGAATTTTACTATATAGCAAACTGCTCAAATACACTTCATATTATTTAGTATGCATTTCTAAAAACATTTTTGGACCCTGCAGTACTCTACCTGATTTATTTAATGATTCATAACAAGCTGAAACAAACTTGGTTATCGTTAGTGCACCAATTTATTCATGTGAGGAAATTTTGAAAAGTGATAGCACTAACCATATCGAAGTATTTAATCTTAAAATTGATAGGTAGTTTATAATCATCTATTCATGTATATGATCGTTACAAAATGATTCGAATGAATTTGTAGCAGTCGTTATTTTCACAAAATATATAGTATTTTTATTTTTTAACTTTAATCAATAATAAGTTTGTGTATTCTTTTTTCAAATGCCTTTGGTTGTAGGTAACATCTCAAAAGTTATTGGAAAATTATATTTGTTATCTTCTTGTCTCTTTATTATATTAACATTTTATTGATATTTTTATGACTACAAAACAAATAATAGTAATATATAGATTTAAAGAATCATTTTTACGATGTGTATTTACCCAGTTTACTGTATTACAAACAATTTATAATACGAGTATATAACTTGGTTTTATTGAAACTTATAATTATAGAGTCTTGTTTTTTTTAAAGAAAATCATCATCATAAGATAAATAAGGTAAAAAAATACGCCGCACATACACACACACTCACACTCATTAGAAATTGAATAACAATACCTTAGTAAAGAGCCAAAAATCCTTGTTTACTGCAAGTATAAACCCAACTGATCTTTACGAGAAATTTCCTATTTTCATTTAAGAGGATGGTATGGCAGTTATCCTGTCCGACAGACGATGATGGTATGCTTAAATACAAAAATAAACAAAATGGAAAATTCATGAATATATTAAATAGAAAATTTTAAAATTTTACAGTTATAAAAGTGGTATAGTGGTTAAAAATCCATAGTTCCTAAATAAAATAGTTAAAAACAGTATTTTATATACAAGCAGTAGATCAGGGAAATATTGAAGTAAATTCGACAAACAGAACTTTCTAAAATATTCGTTTATTCGTTTTCTCTATTTGTACTGTTTTTATATAATAATATATTAATAATATATAATAATAATAATAATATATTAATAATAAATATTAATATTAAAAACTTGTGATTGCGTTAATTTTGGAGTATTTGAAAAAATGTTGACTTTTTGATTTTATATATTTAATACAGTAACTAATAACTAATTTGGTTGATCGGCATATGAAAAAAAAAAATTCATCTACGGCTAAACGACTGATGGGAAAAGGTGGCTTTTGGAATTCTAAATCAAAGTCTATAGTCTAAGTCACACCATGGGCAAAAATATAAAAGGGTGTTTTTGGAAATATGGCCAGTTATTGTTAAATTTTGGGTTTTGGGATTCGTTTGTTTGAATATTCCAAGAAAATGGTTAATGTTTTTAAATTTGGCCCTGACAAACAATTCAAAGAAAAATTTGTACCCGACCGATGCTTTTTCAAAGTTTTCCAATTTTGCTTTGTTTTGTTGCTAAAATAAGAAATAATATATTTTTTTTTAATTTTAAACATGCTCAAATGTTGAATGTTTAATGAGTTAAAAGGAAAGAAAATTCTTTGTTCTACAATTTTGGTCCATATCATTTTTCACCCAAAATATTTACTATAGCTGTAAACTCAAAAATTGACAAAAATGCGAAGAATTATTAATTGCTATTTTATCTTTTTTTACTTCTAGCGTGTAGAATATACATTAGAGATAAAATTATTAATTGTAAAAGTGAACAAAATAATTGTAAAAGAGCACAAAATTTTTTTTGGGTGTGTGAGTTCTTTTGATTAAAAACGAGTTCGTGAATAGTAGCAAAGTGCACGAGATAAACTAAATATTTTTTGTTTATATTATTGAGAGCTCTTTCTTAGACAAATTATGCTTTATTTCATCAGTTTTTTTAAATTTTCAATAAGCATGCACATTCCTAAAGTTGTCTTTTATAGTTAAAATATTAATTAATAATTTTTTTAAATATTTATTTTACAGAAATTCATGTTTTCGATTGTTAATGCTAAAAACTTGTAGAATAGGTTCAAAAGAAATATTTATTACGTTGACAGAAATTTTTACAATCAAGAAATTTATTACTTTTTCCTTTTTCTTATAATCTTCATTTTAATCGCTAGTAATATAAGATAATTTAAAACCTCAAAAAAATCGTTCCTAATTGTTGTCAATCTTTTACGTTTTATGGCTAAAATATACATTATGTGATAAATTGTATTGACCAAAATTG
The DNA here is from genome assembly GCA_020423425.1 of Chrysopa pallens. NCBI lineage: Eukaryota > Metazoa > Arthropoda > Insecta > Neuroptera > Chrysopidae > Chrysopa > Chrysopa pallens. The sequence continues at coordinate 32,920,570 of CM035591.1, forward strand.
TAAAACAAACAACTTTTTACAGAAAGAATAAAGAATAAAGAAAACAGAAAGAATAAAGAAAAGAATAAAGTAAATTTTGACGATAATGTAAATTTTGAGTTCAAATCGATCGGGAACATCTTTTTCTACGCAAGGTTTGCCAAGACCAAATTAACAAAATGAACCATTTTTCTATATTTCCAAAAACAACATTTTTTATTTTAGCGCATAGTATGACTTTTATTTAGAATTCCAAAACCTACTTTTTCCACTGGGTCTGTAGACGAAATTTACTAAATTTTATCCAATTCTGGTGGAGTTAATGTAGATACTTCAACATATGGCATATAAGTAAATAAAATGTTATTAAGCCTTAAATTTTTTTTTTCATTCCGCCAAAAAAAAAGTATAACCAAGTCTTCCCAAACTCCGGTTCAACTGTCCCTGATGGTGCGGAGATTTAAAACATAATTAATTTTTATTAAAATCGCTATATCATTTTATAGTTTTTTGTTGTTTAAAACAGTGATGCAAAATTATTCCTAAAATACGTAGTTATCGTTTTAAATTATTAATGAATCTCTAGAGCTTTTTTTAAAGAAAATATTACGTTTTAAGTAAAAAACGGTTCAATTATCCCCGACTTCCCCTACAAATAGTTACTAAATATATTTTAACATAAAATTTATCAAGTCGTGTTCATATCTTTAATTTTACACGTAACACTTAGTTACTTACTAAACAAATTTTAAGTATTTTTTGGTTAAAAACTTTTAATTAGTTATACTAACCAAAGAAACAGAAAATGGAGATGATCGAGTTTAAGAAGGGTAGTATAAAAAACGATGATTCTGATTCTTCTTTTCTTATCCATTTAATACAGAGAAAATAAATGCATAAAAGAAAATTATATTTTCTTAATGCACAAAAAACTAATACTTACTTTAAGTATATTATTTTTCTATCATTCTTTTAATGTTTATTAGATTTTCGCGTTTCTTCAAATGTAAGAAAATTATCTTAATGTAAAAACTTGTTAAAGTTAATTCACTCGCAGTATGTAATTTATATATTTTTAACTTATTATTTTCATATTTTGATTTTGAAAAGATTGTGGACGAATTTTTCTAAGTTGTTTTTTTATGTATCCAAGGAAAGATAAACTTCAACTCGTAGGAATTAAATTTTAATCAACTGATAAAATTTAATATAATATTTATGAGAGGGAAAAAAGAAATTATGTTAAAATTTTTGGGCAATATTGATAAATAAAAATACTCAATAGTTTTCCAATTTCCACTTCTTTATTTTTGTTTACAAGTCAACAAGAGGAAGTCCGTACAAGTAACAGAGAAAGGAACCTGCCCAGCTGTTACAATGAACGGGGTTACTTTTCCACAAGCTAATGATGTAAAATATCTGGGTATACACCTAGATAGAATACTTACATGGCGTAAACATATGTGGTTAAAGAGAAAACAAAACTGGAAATTTTCTAAATTATACTGGCTTTCAGAACAAGGTTCTAAATTATTATCAGACAAGAAAGTGCTAGCATATAAAACAGTTCTTAAACCGGTTGGGACTTATGGCATTTCAGTTAAAAATGCTACCAACAAAATTGAATCCCCGTGCTATGTACGTAATGACGATATTCACATGGGTCTAGAAGTATCCACAGTGCGTGAAGAAATTGCGTGTTTCTATGACAGATACTTGTCTGGCCTCGAAAGGCATCCAAACACTGAAGTCATAAATATTTTAAACAATAGTGATTGTGTAAACAAACTAAACTCACAAAATGTTCTATATTTAAAATTTAGATTTATTTAAATAGTTCTTAATGATAGATTAACAACTTCTAGTTATAGATTAAGTTAATGAAATATTCTTTTAGCATTATATCATTAAGGTGGCTACCACTGGGGTAGATCACCGTTCAAACTCGCATATTAGTGATTTGATCTATTTATAGATTTATTAAGAACTGATAATAGATAACAAGGTATAAAAAAAAATTACAAAAGTTATTGTTACAATTATTTCTCGGTTAATATAACTATTTTCAAACAATGATTTTTGAAAATGATATTACCGAAACAAGATTGTAACAATAATTAAAATTAAAGAAGTGGAAATCGCTAATAAGATCTCAATATTGTAAGTTATAATCAAGGAAATATGATCGATTTATTTAATGAAAAATTCAAATTTCACAATAATGCTTTTAGAATAAGAAAATTTAGCTATTTGTTTTTTTAAACTCGAAACACTCTAAAAACGAAAGAAACGATAATTAATTCGAATACGGGACTTTTTTAAGCTTTAGTTTTATAAATTTTATATTTTAAAAAAAATTTTAGTAAGTAAAATAACATCGATTCTGAGCAAAATTAGATTTTAAATGAAATATGCATCCAAATATATTCAAAAATTATACCAGAATACAAAACCTTTTTTAACGAAATGTTAACATAAAGAAGTTAACATATTGTTTTAAAAACATATCATATACGTTAAAATGAGCTTGAAAATAAAATTAACGCTACATAAAATAACATATTTATATATAATACATACATTGAAGCAGCACAGACAATGAAGGAAGAGAGTTTTTGGAGGGCTGTTAGCCTTAAAAACAGAAATATATACAGCACCGAAAAACAGTTATAGTATGAAAAGTAGAATGATCAAAGTTTATAAAACAAAACGCCAGATTGCATTAGCATACAAATGGTTTTGTCCTAATTGTAAAAATGTATAAGAAGTAACAAGAAGTCAGATGTCAAATTTATTAGGGATGTATTAAAATTATTTATTTGACAAAATAATTTTTTTAGTGTTGCGTTATTCTATTTATGTACAGTGGATTTTCTTGTTACGAATACCCTTTTTATATAGAACTAATTTTTCCTGAATATGAAGAAATTTAGAAATCTTTATCAGGTAGGAGTATGGGCACCTATCAATATTACATCTAAACATATTTTATTACATCGGTTATTAATTTTATAATTGATTTCTCTTTCTATGAAATTGTTCTACTTCATCTTTTAACTTTTAAGTACGTAAATGAAATTTAGGAAAGTTTAATTCATATATTTCTTGTACATGTAAAATGGACAATTTTTTTATATTCTGTTTTTCACAATATATGTAGGAAAAAGCCACAACCCGGTAAACTTATCAGTTCACAAATTGTGAGTAATTTTTTCAATTTCTTAATTTTATTAGCAACCTAAGAAAACTGGACACACAAACAGGCATGTAATGCAATAGACATGATTTTTTTTTTAGTTTTTAGTTAGGTTACAATTTTACTTAGTTGTTAGTTGAAAAAGTGATTGAAAATGTATAAAAATTCATTTATTTTCAAGAACAAAATTTATTCAGGATAGAAAAATTAAGGTCTTAAAAACCTAAATAATGTGTTTGAGAAATTAAATTTATTTTAATATCTTAGTTTTTATAATACAAGGAAAAATCTAAGTTTCTTACAACTCTTAGAAAAGATCTTAGAACTAGCTGAGTTCAGCTAGTTGTAGTCAGTGATCGTTGATTAAAAAATCGTTCCTGAAATAAAAAGACGTGTAAGTGCGGCTAATAAAACTTTTTACGTTGAAGCATCTTTTAAAATGCGACTTCTTATCGAGAAACCGATTACTCTACAAGACCCTCATCTGACATACGCTGCTGTAATTTATGTTTTGATTGTGTTCATGAGGAAAAAAGGTATTTTTCTGGAGATATTGTGTTTGGTGTATGAGATGCAAGTTTGAATTATAACGCATTCACAAAAAACCATATGTAGTTCTCTACATTTAAAAAAAATTGGATTAAGCTTGCTATTTATATGACAGAAATTGTACGAAATTTTTTTAACAAGCCACTAAACCGTAGAAAGAAAGACATAAATTGTAGTGGATAAATACGCTGTACTAAAACCGTTTGGTCTTTTGCACATTTACCAGTCTTGACTGTCACCCCCTGCACAAGGGTGATGAGAAAACGATTCATACTAAAAACTTAGTCCTGAATTAATTTTTGGTATTACAAAGTGAAAAATAAGTCATATTTCTCTATCGTCACAAAATCGTTTTTGCTTCGATTATATGAACTTGTATCCGCATTTTAGATTAAATTTGACCATCTCTCAAACATAATTATTTATTAATTATAATTATTATATAATTTAAGTATTATATTTTCTTTACCCTTATTATTTTTCTAAATAAAAATTTGACAATGTTGCCATTATCCTTCAGCCAGTGTTCAATTTTGGGATTATTTATAACTATGATTTACTCAAAATTACCTACCAACTAGGCTAATAGATAATTTTGAAATTTTCAGGTTTTTAAAGCATGGTAATAAAAATATTTCAAAATTGATATCGATACAGGACGATAAGTTAACGGGGAAAAAGTACATCAATATAATTTTCTGCACCTCATTAGCACAGTACTCTTTAAACTTTTTAAAAAATTGCCATCCATTTTTATTCGGCCATTCTTGAGAAATTAATTTGTAACATCGTTAAAAAATGAGATTTTTAAACAAACACCTGCTAATAAGGTTAGCGGATGGCAACGTTAACGGGGGTATTAATAAGTAATATTTGTTATTTCAATGCATCCGTTTTAAATAAAATTTCAGCCCTTTGATAAATTAGACATAAGAATTATTAGAATTTTGTAAATATTTAACATTCATAATTACTTAAAGACTCAATATTCAATCACACGTTAATTTTGTTAGGTATTTTTATTTAACAACACATTTTTATTATGTTAACTATTTAATAAAACAAAATATTACTAAAATTTAACTGTTAATGAAAAAATATAGACGTTTAAAATTATTTTTATTTTAGCTACCAATATAGGTTACAACGCTAAAAAGAGTGTTGCATTTAGTGATGATTTAGAGTACTGTATTCATGTTTCATTCTGTATATACCCTATTTTCTTAGAGTGAGCAAATAAAATGTACACGAACACCAAATTACCATTCATTCGACAGAAAGTAGTCCTGTTATGTTTTCATATTATAGTGTAAATCCTATATACTTTACACTGGACTAAACTCCTTTAAAACTCATGAATGTGTCGTCGCGTTGAATATAATATACATGTACATTGTATCCAGGCTTTATCCCAAGTAATAATAACTAAAATACGTATATGTATGTGAAATAACTGTATTTGAAATGGTGCACATACACACACACACCCCATATATTAATAACATTTTTTTTTGTTTGTTTTAATATTTAAATAAAAAAAATTTTTTAATAATATAAAATACCTTTAAAAAAATGTGTTCATCCAATACGCATTTCTATACTGTAAATTAAGTCCTTAGTCCCGTAGTTTTTTTATTATTTGTATAAAAGAAGAGAATTAAAAATATTCAAATTATAATTATTATACAGATACTGGATTAAACTACTTAATTATATTTTTAACTTGAAATTTAAACAGAGTGATTCAAAAAATATACCCATGGAGTTGGAAAACTAAAATCTGGTAATAATTGACCGAACATAGTACACGCCTATAATATAACTAAACGACTTTATTACAATTGCATTGCCAAGCATCAATCTCTCTATTTATGTATGTTTGATGCGCTTTAACTTTCGAACACGTTTTATTACTTTCACAAAATTTACTGTAAACTTTATGAATCTCAGGGCCATTAGAGGCTTGAAGTAGCAAATTTCCAAAAAAAATTGTGCTTCTCATTTGCTGTGTGAGGAAATGAATAGAATAAAATATTTATTCTATACACATATAAATCAATTACGTTATATACAGTGGTGGTTGTTATTTTCATTCTAATGAGTTATATTAATAATAAATATATATTTATTTGAATTATTAAATATTAAAATCATTTTAAAAAAGAAACATCCTACTTGTAAAGATCAATCGAACTATTTAAAACTGATCCGTGAAAAACAAAAATCTGAATGGTAAACATTATGAGGATTTCCTATACATACAACTATTTTGAGATAGCAAAATATTTTTTTTAGAATTCCGATAGCCATATTTGATGGATTGAGTACAATCAAATTTTCCAAAAACATTTGTTCGAGTGAAATAATCAAAAACAAAAAAATATGACCTAAACTTTCACATTGTTGTAGATTGCACAGAGTGTAAACGCTTTCACAGTGTATGATAATTACCATTAAAATAAAATTACTAAATATGGATTCTGATACTCTAAGCATACCTTCAAGAGGATGAATCTAATCTGACCATTCAAACTAAAGTAGAAAAATTGTGGAGCCTCGGTATAATGTTCCGTGTATACGTGTGCCAGTCTTTTTTTAAGATGAGTTTCTGAATAAGTATCCAGAATAAGATTTTTTAAAGATTATTTAAGGTTTGGCCCTACCAAATGGAATTCCAAAGGAGTCCAAAAGTTTTGTAGCTAAGTTGCCCAGATGTTTCTTTTTTTTTTTTATCTGCATATTCAGAAATTTGAGCCTATTAAAACAAATATTCGGTAGCAATACATTGCTCAGACGTAATAATTGTTTCCACCCATTTAAATTTACGAACATATCTTATTAGCCAATTAACCGGTATATTCGGAGAAAATTGAAATAACTGCTTCAAGGCGCTAATTTTATCACTTTATCGAATTAACATAAGATGTCATTATTTGATTATACGGTCACCAAAAACATTAACTTCACATTCTTGCAATCATATTCAAAAATTTTACATTCCTCTGCTTAATATTTCCGGTTTAATACGTGCATCTTCATCTTGAATTAATGATAAGGCTTACGGTCGTTCAACGTTTACCTTGGATTTGAAACTACCGCAAAGAAGGCGTTCTTACTTTTGAGCCTACCTGTTTTTTTATCCAATTTATTTATTTTTGGAAATTATATTTTTTCGAAAATATTATGTTGGAACCCGTTTCAGAGTCAAATATATTCATTTTTGGATATGATATGATTTGGAAAGAATTATGTTGGCACGTGTTTTAAAGTTCTCTTCATAGACTCCAACTATCCACCCAGTTCTTGCAACAAAAATGTTGTGTTCATGTTCGTGAAACCTATCAGTATATGGGAATTCCCATATACAGAATTCCCATATACAGATACACCTATTCTTTTTTGTGAGCGATATCATGTTTACTAAATAACATTAAATGACCCTGATAGACACTCTCCTACTAAAAGTCAAATGAAAAACCAAGTTATTAAAATTTCCTAGTTCACATGATTTGAAATGTGAACAATATTAATTATAGTACATTAAAATATTTTATTTTACGAAATTCACGACAAAGTAAAACTCAGCTTCATAAAATAAAATGATAGTTAATTTAATCAAACCAAAAGGTGTCGTATTTTGACGATAAAGCAGGCTGTCTATTTTTAGAATCCAATCGTATACTTACTTACCATTATGACTATCAGATAACAGTATAATTCATGGTTTTTAACAACAAAATCTGGATAAATAAAATTGAATGAAAGGATTGATAATTCTCGTTTAATTAACTATAGTTGACAAAGAATGGTGTTTCCAGAGAATTGACATGACACAAATTAGTGACATATTAGCATTACTTTTATATGCAGGTATACCATTGGAAAACGGCAAACTATTTTTGAAAAAAATCGTCTTAAGGAAGACAAATATCAGGTGGATTATGACAAAATATGAAGCAAGAAATATTTACAAAGGAAACTGATTTATATGCCCAATCTTAACATTGAGTATTTTTTCGACAATTAAAAGAAAACTAATCTTCATTGCGACAAAAGTACGACAGTATTTAGTAAAATGCCAACTTAATTATTTAGATGACCATAAAAGAGGTGTATTTGTGTATAAATGTATGTATATCTCTATATGTAATTATGTATTTTTTCTTGGTACTAATAAATTGTTTAGAAAATTTATAACCTATAACTTAACGGACATAAACGCATTATTATTTAATGTTAGAAAATATTCTTTATTTTGATCCCTACAAACATAGTAGATATATATGTGTCTGGTATGGCAGAAAGGTATATATGCGCTGTGTATCTTCTTGCCTACCTTAATAATTAAATGCGTCTCTTCTTCGTTTGGTTATAGTCTCATAATGTTGATTTTCTAAGTATTAAAATATATTATATATATATATAAGAACATCCAGTAAATAATATCTTAATGGAGTTAATGGTAGAATGCGATATCTGAGTTATATAATGTGATTACTATACAAAACAAATGCAATTACAAAAACGGTATGTTAGTAAACGGAAAAGGAGGTACTAAAACAATTTAAATCTTAATTTATATACCTTAGTTAAAAATCCCTTAGGATATTTCACACATATCACTATAATCGAAGACAGATAATTACTATTTTCGGTCGTAATGTATTTTCTTCTAAAGTAATAATTTTTTGCTGTATTTATGTTATTATTTTATTATATTATTTTTGTTTATGTTTTCAGCAATAATCTTTCAGTAATTATTATTTTGTCTATTATGAGAATTAGTTTCCAACTATCTATTACACTTATGAAATTTTCTAAGGTTTCAACATGATGAGATAGACTATTTTATATTTTATTTCAAATTTTTCATATTTTCATTAATTGAATATTTTTTTAAGCTTTCCTGTTTATCTACATTACCTTTAATTTCGATCAAGAATTGTAAACAAAATTTATCAGTTTAAGATGTTTGTAGTTTCAAGCCTTAATGTATCGAATGAATAGGATGAACATGTAGCATTAAAGCCATATGTTTTGAATGTTCTAACTTTAGATATCAGAGCTGAATAAATATTTCATTTACTGTTTATTTAACCATCATTAGTTAAGATTCATCACTGGGTTGAAAACGAAAGAGCAGTAATTCAATTTTAATTATCTTTTTTCGTGGAAAAACTTTAAAAAGAATTCACAAGATGATACATAAATGTTCGTATTAATCAATGCAATTAAAATATTTGATTTGACTATAAGATCATGTCGAAATAGTAACCTTCAAGAGTGGAATAGATATTTCAAAATAAAAATCGGACCACTTCGAACTGGGTAGTTCAGGTTAAAAAAAAGTGTCTTTTCAACTTAACAACCAAATTTCTCAAAATTAATGTTACGACCCATTATTGCGCTTATTTAGTAGCATCTTTTCTGAAATTATTAAAACTTTCAATCAATGATTGCAAAACTTATTAAAATTTGAAATATCATCACATTCGAAGAGTATTTTAATTATTTAGGAGAAAACATATGAACTGATATTTAGTTTGCGTATGTTATTTGTAGCGTGTTTATATAATTGAGAATTGTTCACGTTTATAGGCGTTTTAAATATTTAAGCAATGTGAAAGTTGAAAAAAAAGTTAAATTTTTTTGCAAGTAAGACTAACATTTAAGATTCACTGGTTCAAAATTAATTTTTCAAAACTTATTCTAAACAACATAGTGTGTGAGTACAAACGATAAACAAAATAATTTTAGTTTGAAAACATCACGTTGTATAATAATAACTGTTCACTTTAAAACCATCACGATTTGAGGAAGGTATCCGTCTACCTACCCGTGTGTGTACTAAGTACCATATTACCATATTACCATATACCATACACCACATACATACATTTAATATAATATTCCTCATATCATACCATATACATTATATGAAACATGCTTAAACATGCTTGAACAACAATAAATGAATGAAAATGTATCGCAATTTTGATCATAAATCATAGACTTATGTAGAAAACAAAATATATATAAAATATTATTTTAGTTTACTTACTACAAACATAAACATTAAACAAATACAACAACTAGGAACGAAACGATACAACTGAAAAACCATCCTAGATATTCTACATCATTTTATTTCATACGATGAAGTATACAAAAAATTGTATCAGTCTTCTTAACGTTTTAGCGATTCAGGCTACAGTTTTTATAATTTGATGTAACATTGATTTTATCCCAAAGATACGTTCATTATTTCATTATTTTTCAACATGAATACAAAACAAATAACTCAAATTATATACCATCGCACAAACAGTATCAATTCTAAAACAAGAGATGAAAATATTATTCTCTTACCTGACGATCGCGATGGAGTGAACATCTCCAAAAAACTCAATTTCTTCTATAGTTTATATATTTCGTGTTAAGCTGAGTTTTTTATTTAGTATTTTAGTTTACTTCCACATGAGGTATCATTTTTTTGTAGTTCTAATAAATTTTTCTTTCATGTAAGTTAATTCAAATCGCATTCTCGACTTAAGTTTTAATTCTAAAGGCATAAATGAGATTGACTTTTTTACTTATAAAATTTGTTTACTTGTACTTAAGTAATGTTGGTTGATATTAACATGTCGAATTAGGGTATTGAATTAATTTAATAAAAGAAAATAATTTCCCTATTTATTTTTTGAAGTGAAAACTTCTTCAGCCGCTTGGGAAATTTTTCGTAGAGGAAAATCTTTTTGGTTGGTTCACTGAAATGTTCAAAACTGGCGTTGGACGCTTGTTGGATGCGTGAAATATCGTGCCTTTACGTCACCAGCATCCTTATAGCAGTAAATCTGTAACAATATAGCTGACGTGTTGTTTAATATGAGTGCTGTGTATATCTTATGTAATAATATATTTGAATAATTGAAATATAAACACGCATATAATTGTTGCTCGGAGTATCAATAGATGTGCAAACCAGATTGATGTTCATAATTTTAATTTAAACATTATGAAATTTTGATACTTAAAGCTCTAAGTTTTCACTTCTATCGTCAAACCATATAACTGCCAATATTTTTTTTTTATATACAATCACAGACTAGTGATAAATATTTGTATAGACTGATATATCAAATGTTTTATTGTAACAAAAAATTCAATTAACAATAGCGAATTGAATTCCCATTTAAGATTTTTAACAGTGTATTTAATTAAAGTATGTTATGACATTATTATTTGAGAATAAATTTTTTTTAAATCGTATACAAAAAATATTTTTTTTTATTTTATCGTGCATTTTTTCAGAACTGCTGTGGTGAATTAGGAACGCTAGGTCTACGCCTGGATAAATTGCACCCTATCTATTTTCATCAAATTAAGTGCTCAGCGAAAAAGACAGAGAAAAACACATGTTGCAGTCCTAATTACGTCTTTAATAGCAACTTTCCATGGAAAATAAAACTAAATATATCGCTTTCACAGAGGAACAAATTATTAAATTATTTTCATTCTATTGAATTAAAAATTTTTGCCATATAAATTTGATAAACTAAAATCTTGGATATTGGAAACGGATTTTTTCCTACCCATAACTTAATAATGAAAATTAAGTTAATAGAATATTTTAGGCGCCGCCTGAACACACACATATAGCATTTGCATAATCTGAGGATTTGAAGCTCAAAATGATATGTAACAATATGTACATTCATTTTTAAATTGGTAAAAAATGAAAATAGGTAAAACTATCGCCTTTTTTAATTCCACAAGTGTATATCGAAATTCAAAAATATATATTCCAAAAATATTCCCGATAAATTTAATACTAGTTAAATATTACTAATGAATCCAGATTTTAATTATTTTAGTATAATACCGTTATTTTACAAATTTTACAAGAAATTAAGACCTCGTGAAATTAAACTTGGTTAGTAAATTAAATTCTTAAATTTTTAACATTTTACTTAAAATTAGAGTTGTTTTGACCAATGACTTCCGAGATAAATATATAACGACTATTTAATGTCTCTTGTACTACTACTACTCGATATTAAAGTAAATCCCAGTGGTTACTGTTAATGAATTAATGAAATAATGTAACAGATCTTTATGAATAGTGCATGTACAAAATTTACAACGCAGTTAAATATAATAAATTATACTTGCTTTATTTACAAGAAATTTGAATAATCTAGATAAAATTATAGCCTAGTATCAAATGTTTTGATCGTTTAAGTACAAACATACATTTTCTATTATGTATGTGTTTGCCTATATTGTAGGATGATGAATACAGAATTTGTGTACACATAAATATTACTTGACCAATACGCTCGCTATACATCTGCTACCAAGGCATGATATTCTTTCTTCGTGCTACCAATACCTATAGAACACACATTTCTTTTGTTTCTTTCAAATACAAATAATGAAATTAAAAAGTTTTTCTTTTTTTTTTTTTGTTAAATTAGTTTATTTATATTCGCCTTCCTTCGTCTGTGTAAGTTAATCTCTAATGAATTCAAACTGTCATGTGATAAATTTAATTATATTTGATATGTGTATTAATCTTTAAAACAAATTTAAATGACATTTATTTAATTTTGTTAGCGCGTAATGATGCGAAGGAAATGATTACAAAACGAAACGATGCGAACGATGGTTATCTCTCGGTATTTGTAACATTTTGCCTATAATATTTACATTTGGAGTCGAGAAGGTTGTTCATGTCTATTTCATTTGGCTATATTGAATATATAAAATTATTTTTTAGATCCGTAGCATTCCAAATTTGCTTAATAAACAAAAGCAAAATTTTCTGCTACACAAATTATTAGTGCAAACAGAGGTTCTTCACTCGCAACTACACAATAAATTGAATGCTTCTATATAATTCGTCGTCCGTTGTATGAACTGATTAAAATTTTCTTGTGTAATTATTTTTAGTGTTAATCTAATATTATTAGCAATAGTAGTGCTGACATGGTTTACCACACTTAATATCTACGTGATTTTATATAGTCAAGGTGCCTCATATTTATAAAAACTGGCGTGTCGAATCGTTAAAGGTGGAAATCCACGTATATGCATACGAACACGGATGGTTATTATCTAAATCCACGATTACGGAACCAAATTTTGGCATATCTTTACGTTTCACGGCCATTAGAATCCAAATCCGAAGTTTAGCAGAGATGACTTTGTGTGAATGTGTGTACGCATGTGTGTATGTGTAGATGCAGTCGTTATTATTTTTCATCTCGATTGTCTCAATAACAAATATTGAAATCATCGTGGATATCGTTTTCATTCGATGCGTAATTACGTAATTTTAAACTTAATAATGTTTTATAAAAATCGGTCAAGCCATTTTGTTGAATAAAAAAAAGGTAAAAACGAAGACAAAGATACCTATTATAGTTATATTTATTAAGTTAATAATAACATTATTTTTTGTTGTCTCACTGGGAAGTCGTGTGGATCTTGCGGCTCGCACTTAGACCACTTGTTTGTTACGAATTGTTAGTAATTTGAACTTACAAGTTGAATCTATAATAATTAATCTTGCTACTAAAATTTAAAAATAAATTCATAAATTTTCGGTTTTCGGTTCAACGTCTAATCTTTAAAGACTATTTACAATAAAACGGCCAAATTACAAGAATTTTCGTATAATTAAAGCAAACTTTAAGTCCAAAGTCCTTGATGAAAAAGTGGAATCTATTGATTCTAAATGCTACAAATCTGTGACATAGGTCGGGTAATAATTTACCACAAAATTGAAATCTTCAAAATTACATGATAATAGTTTATTTTATTGAATTCATCCTATGACTAAAAAAATAAGATACTCTAAGTTCTTAAGAATAACTAATTATATTCCATATCTTCGTTTGTTTTACCTTCGCTTATCTCATAATATTCCCTTAACTTTAACTATGGAAAATTTTGCAAACAATACAAAAATATGCATTTAATAATACATCAGATTGAAACATTACGAATACAAATTATAAATTACAATTAGACAGACGAAAGGTATTAAACTATTTAAACATCACAAAATGTTTTGACATTAGATTTAATTAAACTAGTGTTTTGTTGGTGTAGTATTTTGTAATAGGCTTTCGGCATTTTCACTTTATCTATTGCAGGTACCTGTGTACATTACTAGAGAGATAGGTTTAACATTACGTCATCTCATAATTTGCACTGATCATTAATGAATTAAAACAGAATTTTCTCCTATATGTTTTATATTAAATGATTTTATATATAATTTTAATTGAGTTTATCAAGCTTGAAATTTAATTACCAACCACATAAAGTATCATATTTGCAACACACTATTTTTATAAATAAGTATAGACCACACTACATAAACTTCATCATACTGTTAGCGAGAAGAAAATTTTAATAAAATTTGTCCTTTCATAAAATCGGATCACATGTATGTAATGCAAAATCATCGACCTATACCATAGAACTCACTTTAAGGACGTCATACTGTTTGGTTTTTGGTTAAACTGCATTAAACCTTGAAATTTTGTACTCTTCTTATTATAAAAAAGAGAGGAATATAATTTGATTCTTTAATAATCATCGGAAATACCAATTGAAATGAGAGTATAAAAGAACCATCTTCTAATTTTAGAAGTATTTTCTCGAATCAAAATAATTTTTTTCTTTTAGTAAAAAAACTTCTAAATTATCTTTTATATTTCGCAGAAGCTAGTTTATGAGACTCTCTAATAACGTTATCGTATCGTTGACCTACTAGTTTTGAAGATTACATTAGTATAAAGTTCATATAACTTTTTAGCGGTAGTATTAACAGGTAAGATTCTCAAATTGTGCGAAAACAGCCACCCGAGCATACTAAAGCTTGTTAGATATTGATAGGGTATAACTTTCAGGTGTCTCTGAAAACGATGGTATGTTAATCTGTCGGTTTTCATGGTGGAGATAGCCGTGTGGAATGGTTAAGACTTGGTAGTAAAAATTTACTCAAACTCATCAGATATGCATAGGAGATGTTAAGTGAACCTAAAGGAACCTCCCATTCAAAAAAACAGAAAATTCGGATTTATCGTAAGCTCGTGGCAGCTGTTGAAAAATGCAAAAAAAGTCTTGAATATTTGAGCGCGTCAGATTTTCATACAGAGGGTTCAACTTAATTTTCTAGTCTGGTTGATCTTGAATCTGACGATTATTCGAGGAATTTTCCTATTCTGAACCGTTATATTATTTTTATTGTATCAAAAATTTGTTCAGCTAGGAATCGACAAATCATATTATTTAAGCTATCCCTAAATTGTTTCCTTCAAAATAATAAAGCACGCTCGAGAAGATACAAGGATAACTTTTGTTTGTGTGCAAGGTAGTGTTCCTTCCACTCCCTTACTTCACACTCAAATTGTTAGTTTAGTGAACTGCATACTTTTCAAAATGTGTTTAACGAAATATATCTTAATCAAACGTGTTCTAATGGTACCTTCTTGACACTAACATAATCTACATACAACCTTCATTTTCAACCCTCTAGCTCAATTAAGTATTAACTGTACAGATTCGCTCTAAAAACGTTGAAATAAGCATAAAAATTGCTGAAACTAAAACTACTTACTGAAACTCAATATTGATTCTAACATTCTAACTATTTAGTTATAGCTCTAAGAAAGGGAGAAATGAAACCAAAATTTTACTGTTTGATTCAAGTTTATTAAAAATGAAATACAGTTGAAGCAACAATATACAGAAATCTCTTGGGTTACTTCCAAAAGATATACAAAAAATGCGTGGCTGTTTTTGTGAATAATTGAATTTCTTTACATTTAATCGTGATATTATCAGTTTTATGAAAAATGAAATAATAAAAAAAATCACTGTCATCGATTAATTTGATGCAATCTTTTGGTCAAATGAGAAGGATCAGAAATATATGAAACTTGCATAAAACATTATATAATCACACCAAATTTATCAATGAAAATCTTTCAAATTAATGCAAAGATTTATCAAAATTGTGATTCAAACATCGATTCAGTAAAATGATTTTCGATTCAATAAAAACATTTTTAATAAAATAGAAAATATGACGGTTAAAAAATTGTTTCCTTTATTGCTTTTTATCATTTAAGAGTTTAATAGGACAACCAACTGGAAACCAAAATTTTGTAGTACGCATTCCTATTTTCTTATTTTTCTGGATTGGATTGTGGATACCAAATATTTTTTTTTTTTTGTAATCGCCAATTAACTGTGTCCAAAGAAACTTTTTTTCTAAAAATATGCAAATTATAAAGTTTCTAGCGGTATTGTTTGCTTTCATAAACGTTATATTGAATTAAAAAAACGTTGACAAAACGAGGTGTTTGAGTAATTTAACATCTAAAAATTAAAACATATAATAATTTTAAAATGAATTTTCGTTTAGGACTAAAAGTAAGTTTTTTTCCAAGTGGTATAATTAAAATTTTGAAATCAAAAGAATTTTGTAACAACGACATTCACGATTTGCATTTTATTCAAATACAAAAAAAATAGGTATGTTAATATAAAAAAGTAAATTTTTTTTTTAAATTTATGATTCATTACTTCTCACATACTAGAAACAAAAAACATTGAATTTTACAATGAATATAGAATGTTCATTTTGATTCAAAGTTCTAAAATTTATTCATGAAAACAATAATAAATTGTGAGATTCGTTATTATTATTCGTTTTATAAACACAAACATTTATTCTAAACGTAGATAGCTATATGTCAAAGCAAAAATAACAAAATATGTTATCCCGTTGATTTTCACAATTAAAGTTTAATTAATAAAGTACTAAATATATAAATTATTCTAAGAAACGCTTAAAGACCTATAATGTATAATCGACTATAATGTTTTATAGTTACTAGCCGATGATTATTTCCTCTCCTCGTTTTACTCAATTTGTATTGAGCGGCTGACACTAAATTTTGTATGCATGTCATACGAGGAACTATGTCTATAGTATAAACATAGTTCCTCGTATGACATGCATACAAAATTTAGTGTCAGCAGCTCAATACAAATTAAAACGAGGAGAGGAAATAATCATCGGCTAGTAACTATAAAACATTATAGTCGATTATACATTATAGGTCTTTAAATCGAGAATCAAATTCGTAGTACAGATATGTGTGCCGTATTTGACGGTCTACCCAACGTAACCTTCAAATCGATATTCACAAAATGACTTGGCCCGTAGCAAAAAAAGAGTCTTAGGTCGTTCAAGTATATTATTGTTATATACATTGTTATATAAATTTAAAAACGTAAAACCCATTTTGTTATTGCTGAATAATTAATTCCAAGTATATTATATTATAATTTATAGCAACAATTCCTCTTCAGAAGGATATTTTATTTTTAAACGCACAGTTTGATTTTTAACCGCAATAAAACTTAGCTCCGCAAAGGACAATCAAGCCTTTAGCTCATATTAACATTGTAATCCCGGCACGTTTGGAATTTCTTTAGCTCCATTTTGAGTCTTCAACTCATGTTCAATACAAATTTAATTAAAAATTTCGTACGTTCCATCCCTGTCGGAAGCTTTAATTTCAAATATGCCAAAGAATTAATTGTGATTTTAAGACTTAAATTTTAAGTAATAGCTCTAGTTTCAGAAAACTTTCATGATGTCTTAATATAGGTTAGGCATTGGTTCTCTGTGCACACATTTTTTGAAAAAGTATGAGTGTAATATATAGTTATTTTGTTATTTATTTTTTTGTCCTCAAAAAACATAAAAATTTACAATGGAAAAGTTTTTCCTTTAATAAAACATACATAGGAGTCTGTAAAATTTATTATATTCTTAACTTACACGAATGAAAATATTGTACAAAGGTAGTAGACACAAAATTTCTATTGATGGTAGAGTAAAGTGTACCAATATTGATTTTAATAAGGATTATATAATATATATAGAGTTTTTGGTTGAGTCTTGTACATATTTACCCTTTGTATACATTTTTTTACCATCTACACCTGCTACAACAAAATACAAAACACTCGTTTCACATAAGCATCATAATTCTATCTCAGCTCCCTCTTCCTCCTAACATCATTGGTAAAAGAAAATTACATAAAAGGAAAAAAAATGTAAGAAAATTTTTAACAAAGTTTGTGAAATTTTTGTTTAGCGTGTCAATAGGAAAGGAAAATGCAATTTTATGACTTTTATACAAAGTATGTTCTACAAAACTTTGTTTTAAAGTCTGCAGCTCAAATGGAAAAATTAGTTCGTAGATTTTTTATGTCAGTTTTTATCCTCTTTGATAAATGACAAATGCTGTAGGACAACCAAATTAGGCACTATTTAACTTCATTCCTTCTTTTTATTTAAAAACTAAATTTGTTAGTAATGCAATTTATGGCAATCGATGCGACCATGGATATTTCATGCAACAATTAGAAACTATATTGTCTATTGCCCCATTGTAAAATTATTCCGTTGCTAATTAGGTGATGATCTGTAGAATGGTTTAGTTGCGCATACTGTCAATATTGTGTTTACCGTTGCCAACTTAAGCACGAGTAATATTCCATCGGGGGGAATAATTACGATGATGACTACTAATAATTACGATCAAGATCATACTGATGATGACTACTGTATAGTCAAAAAACGGATTTAAAATGTTGATCTCGGAAATTGAGGCAAAAATTTAAATTTATTCTGTAAGTATACATTTTTATTGGCATAAACAATTAAGGCTTCGGCCACATTAATGAAGCGTACATCAACTGGAATGTACTTTTTAGTCATACATTGCGTTAAATAAAGCTTGTCATGCTAGGGGTCATTTATCGTTTATTTGATACATAATATATGTTGTGCACAGTATCAATTCATTAAAAAATATAGTCTTTAAATAATAACTCATAAGAGAAAGCTTGGATAAGATTTAACTAAACTTCACTATTTTTTATGATAGACAACAAGATCAAGATTTCGATATTCATTTTTTTAAATAAATTTTATTTAAAAAATGCAAGCGCAACGCAAATACTGACAAAAAACATAAAAATTATGATAATGTAAGTTTAAAAACAAATGTATAAATTTTATGTGGATATAAATTTTTAAATATACATTAAAGGTATATTTAAGGTATTCTTTATCGTTTATATAAATTGTTTTTCACATATTATATGTTACTTTATTCAATCTCTCAAATATCTATAATATGAAAGTGGAAGAGAGAAAAAATTCGTGTATCGTTACACATAAGAAAAATAAAAAATAAATAATAGTGAGTTTTAAGAGTGTACAAAAATAAATACAATGCTATTACGTGACTAAAATAAATAGACGCAGATTGAACTTCCGCAAGAGCGTTAAGTTCATTCTTCATTAAAAACAAGTAAAAAAAGGAAACTTAAGTGACCTACCAGAGTCTGATCTACGATTTCCGATATAGGTTTATCCATGTTGCTGGTACCCGATGCTCCATTGTCGTAATAGTACAAAAAAATGTAATTAAAAATTTTAAGTTGTCAATTTCGCTTTTGTTACTCTTAACGAAAACAGGGTTTAATTAATATTTAGCCTACAGAAGTCTCTCACAAAAAGAAGCAAAAAAGTCCTTTAACCAAATCAATCGCCTTGTCAGCTCTACGACCAGGTCCTGTTACTATTTTATTGTTAAATTCAAGAAAGGTCATTCTTTTCTTTAAAACTAAAATCTGGGCACAAATGTGACCATTATAGTCCAATGGGACTCGGCACGCATTTCATATAATTTTGAAGATTAATGCAATTAGCTTTCATAAAGTTAGTTAGGCAACTTTTATAGCGCAAAAGTCTACTTACTCAAATTTTATATTTTTTTAAGTTATGGTACCAACCTCCTCTTTTTTTTTATTGAATGGCTTGAGTTAATAGCTCACTCTGCCGTTAATACAAGAAATACAAAATTCTTAAACACTACGCTCCCTTTCGGGAATAAACAAAATTATAATTTTCTTACGTACTAAATTTAAACTGTTCATTTGCATGAAAACACGTAGAAGGCACTTACTTTTATAATTACATTATAAAAAATAAATGAAAAAATTAGGATTAATCTTAATATTAGATATTTACATCAATTGAATTAATAAACTTAGCAATAGGAATTACAGCACTGGGATTCATTTCACTTAAAAAGGATTCGATGTCATAAGGTGGAAAGAATTGTACTTTTATGAGATCATTAATAAGAGATTCTCTAGCTTTTTCATATAATTTGCACTGCCAAAAAACGTGATTGGGGTCCTCAATTGCCTCCCCACAAGAACACTGATCTGAGTTAACAATTTTGAATCTAAATAAACTTTTTGCTAACGAGGTATGTTCACTTCTTAATCTATTGATAGACACAATTGACTTTCTTCGAAATTTAAAATTTTTAAACCACGGAGCTGCGCTTTCTGACCAGTAATTATTAAAATATTTTTTTCCTTTTTCTTTACCCGTACCAACCTCCTCTTAAGTAATTTGTTTTTCATAGAGACCTCTATAGGCACTTTTAATAAAGCAAATCTATAATATAATATACAATCTGTAATGTATTTTTTTTCCAATTTTCTCAAATGCTATTTAAAAAATGTTATAAAATTTGGAATGCACAATTTTGACATGAAAACGGAGGGCATGTCGAAGAGCTTTTTCGTGAAAAATATTTCTTAATATAAAATGAAAAATTGATATTTACTTTAGAATCCATTTTTTGCGAAAAACTCTTTGACATGTATATCAAATTTTATAACATTTATATAAGAGTTATTTATACGCGAAAATTGAAAAAATACAATATACCTATAATTCATTACAGATTGACTTTATTAAAAGAGCCTGTAGGAAGCCTATATGATAAACACATAGCCACTTAATAACGCCTATTTTGCAAGGGAGTTATAAACTAATGCGTATAACGTCAGCTATCTGCCAGTGAAAGATCCGTCAAAGCCGATACATCTGTTTAGGAGATTGGCTGGAAAAAAACAAATTGGAGGATTCGTCTTTGTATTTCAAGCAGCCTGTAAACATCTTTATTATTCAGGATCTCAATCGCGTCTCGTGTACTTTGAATACCTGAGCATTTGTAGAATTCTTTGTGTGACACCTGGGCAGGTACCAGGTGAGACAGGTAACTAAAAATGAGAGTTATTTAACTTAAATTTTCATGGCTGATTTTTATATATATTTCCTAGAAAATTATTTTAGAAGTACTAAATTAAGTGTCAGACACTTTTTATGGACCAGAACTTCAGTCAGACGCTTTAAAGCTCCACAAAAAATAAATTAACTTTACTTATTTTTACATGTCTGATATTTAAATATGGGAACCAAGTCAATATGCACGTCTCACTCGCTCTGGAACGTATGCAGTGCAAATTGAGTTTTTTTTATATATAAAACACAGAATGCATAAATTTTTTTAAAAGAATAACTTAGCAAACATATTTTAAAATACATTTTAATAAAGATTTATGTAAAAATAAATAATTATCAAATATTTTGAGTTAATTATTTTATAATCCGTACCCTGTAATATCAAAGTATGTTTGAACTATTGAAATTATTTATAGTTTTATTATTGAAAATACTCATACGGGACTATGTTTGTATAAATTTATCCCAGATTATAATCCAATCCAATCAACTATGAATTGATTTATGAAAGTATTTATCAATGTTTAAATTAAAGATTATATTGAATAAAATTTTGTGTAATGATTATATGTATATTTAAATATAGGTCTATTAGATTTAGTTTTTTAAAAAATGGGTAAACTGACTAAACTTAATAATAACAAATTTAAATAGTGAAGTTTAGTTAAATCTTATCCAAGCTTTCACTTATGAGTTATTATTTAAAGACTATATTTTTTAATGAATTGATTGTGTGCACAACATATATTATGTATCAAATAAACGATAAATGACCCTTAGCATGACTAAACTTAATAATAACATAAGAAATTTTAAGAGCTACTCTCACGAAGTGTTAGATACTAGTTACAGAATCCCATTTCAAATCTTGATTTAGGTCTACGACTTGGACACGTACTTCTTATGATCTAACTTTTGCTTAAAAACATATACATATATAATTTAAATTGTCCTGCGAAATGGAAGCGTAACAGGAAGTGTAAAATAAAACGAACAGACAATAATTCTAATAATTAGTTTTTGTTCCGTACCGTACCGTATAAACTTTATATGCATTTTATAAAAAGCTATTTTTTTGACATTAGAAACAGACATTTCAATTCTTTTTTATTAGAATGTAAGGAAGGAGTGTTAAGCTTACGATACTCGTTGGCTATGTTAATAATTACTATATACTATGATCCCAAACCTCCCAGAACTACATTTTATCAAAACTGAAATTTTGATTGATAGTATAGTATGTAGTTCAACGATTTGGGTAGCTGCTTTCTAATTTGAAAGTAGGACTATATTAGGGGTAGGAAATATCAAAGCAAGAAAAAAATTGAATTAATTTACGATAAAGTGGCCTAGTTGGCTTTTACATATTTTTTACAAATTATAAAACACTCGAACATTATAGTCAGAAGCATCCCGTATACTATAACGTAATAACTTTTTCTAGACCCTATACAAGTTATCTTAAATTTGAGGTGTACATCGTTATTTTTATAAATTATGCTTAGAATATTATTTGAAGCCCCTTCGTTAGTAGCCAAACCATTACAAAGTAATCAATTCCCTCCAGGATACGATGAATAATTTAAAGGGAGTAGAAGTGAGAGTGCCTAATACATGCGAGCGAGTGTGAGAAAAATGCACTATGCAAGAATCTTCTTATTTCCTATACTTAACGACTACTTCGTGAGATTATGATTATCGTATATAACATGTGTCCCAAAATTCTCGTAAGAAATAATTTTGGGGAGATTACGATATCCAGGACGCCTCGATTTGACGAGATTATTTATGATAAAACAAGCTAAAATAAGACGAAAATGAAAAATACCAATTTTCGAGTTTTCGCCTATTTTTTGAGTTATCGACACTATTTTTTTAGAAATTATCGTGATTATGTCACATAAATATCACAATTTAAAACATTTTACAAGATTTAATTATTATTTTTTGTTAAATGACCCTAATTTATACACAATTCGAGCACAAATAACCGAAATTTAATTCGTTTAAAAAAAAAATCAACATTTGTATATTTAATACAACTATTAAAAATATATGTACGCCATTTTCGACTGTTATTAATCCATGGATTTATTTGGTGTAGTTTGCACGGGTCATGTTGGTTTTTGGCCCCTACGTTCAACCTGTGATTAAACTACCCATGGATAATTCGAAAACTCTAAAATTAGTACTCTTCGTTTTCGTCTTATTTTGGCTTGTTTTGCCAAAATTCATCAAAAAATCGAGGCGCCCTGGATTAACCATTAGATTATCGACAAAAAAAATTTTGATCTTGATCTGTAGAATTTTGTAGTTATAATTAGAATTTCATCCCGAAGAATAAATAATTATAGAGTACTGAAAAAATAATATAAGACATACTGAAATTAGGAATAAATTTCAATTGCATATTTTTAATCCGTGTATAGAATGGTAAATTTACACATGGAATATTAAATTAAGAAAAATAAATTTTGAAATTTTCCGAAATTCTATTCGATAGCTATGTTACTATCTATGCCGTGACATACAACACTCATTTGAATTTCTCGTTTATATATGAACCATTCTTATAAATAATTGTACATCTTCCTCAACTATCAACTTCATTGACTGAATAAAATTTTATCTAATTAAAAAATACTTTAGTACTAGGGGACACTTTTTTAATTTCTTACTCACCGTTTCTTTCCCGCCTATCGTTGTGACATGCAAAATGTTAAAGGTACTGATCTTATACCTATTCTAAAACATAAATATGAAAATTGCTTCACGTACAAAACTTACTAATAAACCTAACAAACCTATTATCAAATTGAAAAAAAAAAACATAAAAAACTTTACCGTTTTAATTTAAAAGAGTTAAAATTCCAAAAAATTTCGACAACAACATTTTGAACATTTTGGTTTAGGATTGATGCAATGTGGAGGCGGTGATCGTGGTTCTTCAGGACAATCTGGTGGATGAACACAGCATGGAGGGGGTCTTGGAGGACATGGTGGAATGGGGCATATATGTGGCGGGCATGGTAATTTTTTACGTGGGCAACACTCTACACAACATGGTTCACAACAAACCGGTGGTGGTAGGGGGCATTCTTGCTTTGCATTGACCACTTCTCCAGCGCATCCCATTTGGGGTACAATTTCATTACTGTTGCTTGCACTTCTGGGTTGTGTGCTTCCATTTGTAGACTGCTTGTTTCCGCTTGAAGGAGGTTGGTTATGATAAGTACGCATAAATGGACAATTAGTTGATACATCTGCAAGAAAAGGATTGTTTAAAAAGTTTATTTAAAAAAATATATTCGTATTATCATGAAGTTAAAAACGATCTATAGATTTTATTGTAACGTAGCTAGGGCAGCCAAAGCATACGAATCATAAATTAAAATCTTTGAACAAAGAAAAACTTAAAAAATAAGAATCTTACCCATAGCTTTATTCAATAACAATTTTGATAAGCATTTTATTAAATTTGTTTGTCTAGAACGTGTTAATAACTGACTCCGCCACATAGTTAAAATTGTGATTGATAATTACACACAAATAATTTTCATTTAATACTGGGAATTTTGATTAAATAAAATGTCCAAAAAATAATAGATGTCAAAAACTTTTCTAATTTGTTTATCTCCGCATCTTAGTTACACTTTACAACTCATATGTTTTTTTTTTTAAATCAATAAATAGCATTTCAGTTATTTGTGGAAAATATGGGTTAATATGGGGTATGTATGGGTTAACAGTCCACAGTCCACAGACAAGGAATGATGAAGAACTGCAATCAAAGAGACAAAAACTTAAGTAATATTGGTTATATTTTTTATTAGGGTGACAAATATAATAAAAATATAATAATTTTCATGTTTATTTCACTATATGGTATTTTAAGATTTTCTATTCCACAAAAAACTTTTTTCACGTTTTTTTTTTTAATTTTATTTTCTAATTCTATTCCACAATAAATTTTACGTATAATTACGATATTAATGAATATAATTATGATATTAATGAAAAATTTTGGACAAGGATTGGAAAAGGCTTTGTTAAATCTAAATCTTTTTCAGTTTTTACCAATTCCTGAAATCTTAAAATAGACGTTTTAACGAATAGAAAATCTCTGTTTTTTTAATTTTTTTCTGAACGTGGGAATTTTTAGCTGGTGATGGGACCTATTTTCCAGAAAAGAAATAATTTTGATTTAAAAAAATTATAGCATATTTGGAACCTTTCCAGCAAATTTCATGTAAAAAATTACGTAATTTTTTAAACATTAACAGTGTACCTATGAGATGTTTTAATTTTTACAGTCTTATATACTTTTTGCGCCTAAACTGAAATTTAATCACCAATCCCCGGTCTCACCTATTGCAGTTAGTCCTGGATGATACCAGTAAATGGAAATATATCAAACTAATGTGTCTGCTAATTCTCTTTTATCGTTTCATCATTTTTGAAATCAATTCAATTCAGGGAAAATGACGTAACTCACTAGATAAATGATCTTAAGAATTCTCAAAAAAAATCTCATAATAAATTGTCTAAGCAAATATGGAAAAAGTGAAAACTTAAAGAATTCAACGAAAATTGTCTATATTTTAAATAAAATATTGTGAAAAAGAGTACTGTTAACACATGTAAAATACCAATAAAGATATAATTAGATAAAATAAGTGTATTTTATTTCCTAGTAGTCTTACTTTTATTGGGAGTAAGTTCGACATAAAACATTTTTTATTGGTTCATTCTGTCTTAAAACTTAATTATAATCATCAATTTTCAATAATTAAATATGTAAACTAAAATAATCATGTTATGACATTTAGGCCTATTTCATCAGGTAATGTAGATTTTCTTCTCAACTTATGTATTACAACAATACATATTTTCTCTCTTCTGCGAGAGGTTTTGTCTACACTGCGCATACTACATGTGCGTAGAAGTTGCGCAGAGCTGACTAAGTCACTTGGAGGATAGAGAGCACAAGCACTACCTATATTACTTCATCTTCCCAAACATTTTCCACTTATTGGAATTGACCATTTAGTATAATATATTTGCTATATGTATATACAGAGGGATTATTTGACGTTAATTGGAAGGTTTTTGTTCCATTGAAGTGAGCCTCACATAACCACAAAAGACTTTTAGTTAAAAATGATTTATTATCTCTTTATGTAAGTTCCAACCAAATATACCCCTTTGCAGTATCGTCTGACACAATGATTAAGACTTATCTGGAGTTTTAACGCCAGTATTTGACAATTAGAGACCTAACCAACGATAGCCGTTGTAATTCAGTGTTTTTCCAATAAACATCAAATGCTAATGTCGAATAAGTGCCGGTCTTCCACGACGGTTTTGTACGACAGACCGGTTTTGGGCGTCGCCAAAATGACACACAGCGATTTCGGAAATTCATAACGTTTAAATTTCAACGTAATTTTATGGCAATATAGCGTATTTATTTTTTCAAAATTCTTTTAGGGCAAACTATTATATGAGAAGCAGAATATCTCCACAGTACTACGAGTGCAGTAGTGTGCAAGTGATGTTAAAATTGCGATATGAAGTTAATCGCACAATTTTAGAAACAGACAATCATTTAGAAATTTTAGTTTATGATTTCTATCTAATTTTTGTTTCAAAAATAACTATTTTTAGAAACAAATGAATGTAATTGGTGAAAGTCTTAACATTATCGCCAATTAAATATAAAAATTTTATGTCTATGATTTTATGTAACAGAAAGTCAACAGTAAGGCTGGTAAATTTTATGAAATCAATATTTCCTCTGTATTGTATTAAGTAATTACTATGTTAAGTTCAAATTGAACGTAAAAACTCCGCAAAAATATATAAGATTAAAAATTTTGACTGTGTACCTACACATTGACTAGCACAGGCACCACAGGCATTCTAGACAGTAATTATTTGTATCAATAGTTTGCTATAAAATAAAAAATCAAGAAAACACTGAGCTTTTATGAAAATAATTTTACAAATAAGTTTTTACTTCTTCAAATATAGGTAATTTGAATCTAAAAATCGCAATCAAATGGTTGTAATATTGTTGCCAGGCAGAATCAACGCATGATTCAAGACAGGCTAGTCATTTAGCAGAGTGTATACTGATTGAAAGAATCAATTTTGCTCAGGCATATTTTTGGTGATAATGCATATTACTTTACAACTTTTTTCTCAGTCCATTTCGAAATCTAATAGTACCAGGTGAATGCCCTTACAGAAGGAATATAAAAGTTTTCTGAAATAAGCCAATAATGCTTCTACTAATTGTTAACTAAAAATTGATAAATGTGTGTCCAGTGATTTTAGAGTTTTAAGTGAATTAAATTTGTATACTTATATAACTCAAAAAAATTTTCTTAGTGGATTCTATTTTTTCATTTATTTATTGTCAATTTTGTATTTTTCAAATAATAACTTCGATCTGATATGATCTCCAATATGTGTTGATGCTTAAATGAAACCACAACTTAACTCCAAAACACATTTGATAAAGAATTTTATAAAAATTTTAATATATGTTTATCTATTTTCTCTCTGTATCCAGAATAATCTATTAAAACAAAATTTAAATCATTGATGTAAAATTTCATCGTGCATCTACTCACAAAATTTCATCAAAAATGGATGAATGATCACAGTATATCGGCATTTATGTGAAAAAACCCATTAGCGAATATATTAACTTTAAAACCTATATCTCTGTAACGGTTTGATCGATTGAGTTGAAATTTGTATATAATCTAAAAAAATACTTAACTGACTTTATATTTGTTGTACACGTTTATTCGATACGATTTTGGATTTTTCTTTAATAACGAAGTACATGGATAATCGATTGGAACATAATTTATACTAATAATGCCTACCTATGTCGCACATGTACATATAAATTTTTTTAATATGCATTATCACCAGCTACTTCGAATCTGCTAATGAGTGACAAAGCTTGAATTGATGAAATTTTGAGAATCCCAGTATAACACGTTAAAAGCAAATGAGAGAGGTAAATAATATTTGAAGAGACAAGTGAAAGCTTCAAAACTCGCGTTACCTTCACCTACAGAAATTTTAAAACTTTATTAAGTTTTCATTTAACATCTTTTGCATTGAAATCAAAATCAATAAATTTAAAACTCAAATAATTTCTAAAATATGTTGTTTTCGTCCTACTATGTTTCGAATTATAGTATATATTATATATATATTATATATATACTATAATTAATATAGTATATATATAAATTGCTTTGAAGTAAATATCCCGAGTATGCAAAGTTAAAACGAAGAGGTATAAGTTTTTTTAAGAATAAATGATGTCTTCTGAGTTTCATCTTCAAAACGAGTTGTGCGAATATTTGAGAAAAATAGATGAGATTGCAGTTTCAAGGGAATGTTTTTGAAGAAAGTTAGTAGTGTATAATAAATGACATAAATTTTTCAGTCTATTACTAACACTTTCAATTTTCGGAACTTTTTAAAGTTGCCATTTTAATATGACAAAATGCACACCTAACTTGATTTCATACAAAATCTTTTGATAATTAAAAAAGAAAATCCAAAGACGTTTTGACGAAACCATGGTATCTATATAACAAAATGTCAACTTCTGACACTCCAAAATTTAGAAATTATTAAATGGGTTGGGGATTAATTCATTAAAATCAATATTTTTCGGATTAAATGGTTTCAAAATTTATGTATTATTTTAATTTCTTTTAATATAAAAGCAAAAAACAGAAAAATGTCTTTTTTATCGAAAAGCTTGCGGTTGGTAGTAGGAAGAAATGAGCTTCAAAATGTTGTCAGAAACAATTCTACGATAATTAATAAATATGTGGGTAAGTAAGAAATTGAAAATACTCAATTCTAGAAATTTGAAACAATATGACAAAGCAAGCAAGTTGGAGTCTAGAGAATTAATTTCAATTTTCATATACTGAAAATTTTTTATCCTTTTAGTTCTTTTAAATTTCAATTTGATTTTCGAGTTTTTATTTACATGCTGGTATTATGCATTTGTTGTTTATAGTTTTTTTTTTTTGTTATAGTAAACTGGAGTGCATTGACAAATAAAAGAAACATTGGAAGCAAATTCAATTTCCTTCAATGTCAAAGGTCTGAGAATGGGAAAAAAAATGGAGCCTGTTGTTGCTGCCCCCCACCAGCTGGACCTCCACCACCACCCTGTTGTCCTCCACATCCTCCACCATGCTGCAACCCTCCGCCACCTACTCCTCTTCCGAAATGTCCACCACCTTGCCCTCCTCCATGTCCAAAGCCATGCCCACCACCACCCCCTTGCCCAAAGCCGTGTCCTCGCCAACCACCCCCTACTTGTCCAAAACCTTGCCCACCTAGCCCCCCTGCTCCAAAACCTTGCCCACCAATCATAATTCCAAGTTGTCCCCCAAAACCATGCCCACCGCCTGCTCCACCATGTCCACCGTCAACACAGCCTTGTTTACCATCCAAGAACTAATATATGATTTGTTTCAATCACGCATAATAAATTGTAATTAATGGACTGAAAAAGACTAACAACATTCAATTTCGATTCTTTATCTTTGAATTTGCAAGATCGACTTGGGTAATTGCATGTGTTTGATTTGTTTTATTAAAAAATTTGTCACCCCCTGTACACCAAGAATCTCCATTATTTTCACTCCTCCAGATAGTCTACGGTCTTCAATTTGTCAACAAGAATCGAAAAAAGATATTGCATAATATTCAATTGAAACTGAACATTTAAAAATTTACATGTTCAAAATGTAATAATAAAATTAAAACTAAATTATTATGGAAATGGTTTCTCCAAGTCAATGGAGATATCATGAAGATTCTATATAGTACCTCATAATGTATGTTTACAATATTGTATTGGAATGATGTCAATATCCAGTAGGTTTTGGAAAACAAAACAAGCCGCAGTATCATTTTTGACAATTTCAAATAAAATTTATTCCTTACAAAACTTTTCGACAAACCACTTATAAAAAATAAACAAAATGCTCAAAATTATAAGTAGCCGTGCAATTCAAAAAATACAAAACATATTGACAAAAGGTTTGATTGCAATATATTATTAAGTTTAATTATTTTTTAAAACAATTTTATTTTTATTTTCAGATATTGAGATAATACGCAAATTTTGTGTTACGACAGATCAGTACTATCCAAGACCTACAGGACCAACTGGTATGGATCCACCCGAACGTGAGAGAAAAATCAAACCACGACAAAAACCACTCCCATGTCCAACTCAACCATGTGTTCGTGACGACTATGTTCATTGTAATATCAAACGTTGCCAATGTCCACAACCATTGTCTAATCTGAAACCGGAAACCATGACCATCAAAACAGAGTTAAATCCAGACCATCCACTTATTTATCACAATAGAGAACCGATGCAAAGAGAAAATGAAACTCCGAATCCAAAACTGATCGAAAAAAGATATCCTTGGGAATATAGGGGTCAAAAAGTTTACCGCCATGAAGACCACAATAAATTTATGAGAAATCGCGATCATACTCCCATTAAAAGTCGGGATAGCTAATCGTTATTTGTAAGGAATCGGTCAAAATCTCGGTGAAACGTTTACTTCAAAGGATGTAAAAAAGACAACCAAAAATAAAGCTTAAATAAATAACACAACATTCAGAACTTCTATTTGTAGGCCAGTAAACGGAATTTTTAATTAATATTGCACTCAGCAAGGTGAAAAATTGATTGTTTCAAACCCCATTAATCAAGAGAAAAACATTAAAAACTTCACATACTATTTGTATATGTGTCTATGAATACATGCTCTACAAATCAAATCTTTTAGAATTTTTTTTTTGAATCTATTTTTTTATATCTATTGAACATTCATTTTTTGGGTACAATATAGATTCAATAATTCGTTTACTGTTCTATTATAGTTTAAATTTTTTTCAGAAAAGTATTTATTCATGTTATATGTCTAATATGAATATAATCAAGGAGAAGTAAGCAAGTATTGATTTTTCCCCTTTCCTAGATAAAATTTTTATTTTATTTAAATAATATAATCTAATTATTATCCAAGGAGAATAATGAAAAATATTTATATTTGTAATGCCTTGCGAAGTAAGTTTGCATACTTATACTATTATTCATTATTATTTTCTTCTATTATTAAATTTCAACAAATATAATTTAAAAACGATAAAACAATATGATGCATGACAGATGAAAGTAAAAGAAGTGCAGGGGCTTGGTAGATAGAAAAGTGGTATAGCTTTCAGCCAAGACTTCGATTTTGTGTTTAGATATTGATAAACATTTCACATTGATAAAATCAAGTTTATCAATTTACAGCTGATTCAAATACCTACTAGAAATTATCAACCATTTCTTAGACATATATAATTTTAATCTTAAAGTAATAACAAACAAAATAATTTTAGTAATTTACTGTTTTATTATTATTCAATTATGTTTGTCAAATATCAAATTTGATCGATACAAAATAAATTAATAAACACATCATATTAATGCAGAATATTTTAAAATTCTGCACTCCACAAAATATTTTTAATTAGGTTTTTAGCCACGTGAATTATGGTGAGATGGTTAACGTGGAATTATTTTTTCAAGAACTAGTTATAATTAATTTTGACAAAATATCGCAGAGTCTATTACATGACTTATATCTCTTTTGGAACTATTATAATTTGTATGAGACATAATTTAGTACTTATTGGATTTTGTCTACTTTATTCTACAGATGATAAATATATAATGTTCACTCATATTTCAGCCTTATTTATTCGGTTTCCATTAAGCCTCTAGTAAAAATTAGTCAAAACCCTACTACAGCAATGTGCTCTTAAAATTTCTTACAAGACAAGAACTTCAATTCCTTTAAATTTTATTTTGTCGAATTATGATCAGTAATTTAGAAGTAAAGCTGGCATGAGGAACAAACATTCCTTTTTTTAGCATATTTTATTCAAAACATTTGTTAAGTGAATGCTATTAATATACATTTTTTGAAATGTATAGATTACTCTTTCATTTGATATATCACTCGACACATTTTAATAAAAAAATTTTGGGCTTCATATTTTTGAATATAACATATTCATTTTAAAATACGCCACTTTAAAAAAAAAGCTTGCGTTACCCAAACCAGAATAACAAATCGATGGATACCCCCTCATTCATCAAAATCAGTTCAATAGTTTATATTTAGCTACATACATACATATCTTCATGTATACACATATGAATAATTTCCCATAGTCGAGTTATAATTAGTTAAACGATTTAAAAATTTATACACACTGTTTTTCAGATAATTTAAACAATTGAATTGTTATTTTCACTGACTACGAATATTATCAATTCGACATAATCCAAAACTAAACATCAATTGTTATTTTTAAACACCAGATAATAAAATTTATTGGTAATGATATCCCAACATTTTCCAGTTCAATAATACCTCTGAATGTGGGCTTGTTTTCTCTTTTAAAGTGTTATTCACATAAATTGAAATGCTATTAAAAGATACATGTCGTGTAATAATACAATAGTTTAACCAGGTACATACAACATATCATCTAACCCTAGAGATACATGGGAACGATGGAATAGCAAACACATAGAATCATATATAGTAGTTACAAGTAATAACCTTCCATAATATAACAACTTGGAAAACATTAAATAGTATTTAATGCAGATATAAACACCTCAACTTGTGGTATCCCTAAGGAACATTCACATGAGATACGTGCAGTGAATCTAAACTGGGATATACACTTTTATACTTATAATAATCATATATTTTAGAATATATAAGCATGTTTACCTATTGTTTCGTAAGTCTTGCACCATTATTAATACGATATATTTTTACTAGTCGATCCAAATTATAGGGAGTTTTATTACACTCACTTTTGCAAAAATTACGAACGATCTGCTATTTCGAAAACTAGATATAATCATCATACTAAACATCAATTCTCAAATTTGGAGGAATGTTAAAAAGTAAAAAGTGGAATAATTCTAGGTGGCTTAGTTAAAAAACATTTTAGAATCTGGAAGTTTTTGTCAGAATCAATCAGTTGAATATTATAGAAACTTGAACTTTGATAGAAAAATATTCACATAATGATTATAACTGCAGAATATTGTTTATAACTGGTTGTAAAGAAATTTACAACCACTCTGTAATATTTTATACCATGTATCACAATTTCGTATGTCTGAACACGGGATCATTATAGCAAAGGTTACTACAAATTTTTAAAAGCTTTCATTTAAAAGTTCGAACAAAAATATTTTTCTGTGAGCTTTTTAATATCTGCAATTACTTTTTGGTACTTTATTTTGGTACGATTGCTCAAGGCCGCAAAAATCGAATCTTTTCCCGTTGCTTCATTTAATATTAACCATTATTTTTAGCAAAAATTTTAGAATACAAAAAGAACTTTTTTTAAGATGCTAAATGTTAATTTTTACAAAACATCTAGAATTTGTTCTTTGAAAAATTTAATTTTATACAAATTAGTCTAGAATATTGTTCTTGTTTTCTTCGGCGAATCATATAGTACGCGTGTATTAGGTATAGTTAAAATAGGACTATCTAAAGTTTTGCTCAGATGATTCCAATGTATTTCTTCCTTATGTATTTCTGAATATTTTATAGGCTGGTAAGATACACAATAGAAATGAAATTAAACATAGAAATTAATACTACCTGATGGTAGTATTAATTTTTTCTTAAATGTATCAAGCGTAAATTTATGGAAGTCAATAATACTATATTGTACATATAGTCAAAATATATATTTATATTTATATTTAAAAATTTAAAAAACTTTTTTTTATATTATTTTTGCACGCCTCTTAATAACGTGTGATTTAAGATATATTCAACCCAAGTATCAAATTCTACTTTTGATAGTTTATCATATTAAAACTATTCCACTTCTTGGGGGCTAATCCATTAATTGCTATAGTATTCCATTTGTCTACTTCCTTTAAGTTTCTTATTCTGTATACATCATAAAATACTAAAACCAACCATTTCTTTTCAAACCAGCCATTATTTTCAAGAACATTCAAATACTATACAATTAAAAAACATTCATAAAAATTGAACTTTATATCTTACAAATTCTGAAAAAAAATTTCGATACGTTATAAGTCATGTGAATCTTATGTGTTTTATGAAATTTTAAAATACTAGATAGTATTATGTTTGTGTATTATTCTTATACAACAAAACTTTTAAGAATTTTAGTTGCAATTTAAAAAAATATATAACTACCTTATACTTCTTCTAAATAAGAACGGAAGTTGGCCTAGGAAACTAACAGAGTAAAATATTGATGTTTATTATTCTAAAAATGATTCGTTTTTAAAGATTATTTAAAATTAGTGCATGAATGTGCATATCGCATATTTCACAAACGTAAAGCTTATTATATTGCATTCTACATTAGTGACTGTCAAAGCAATTATTATTATTTTGATACGACAAAATCACCAGCTAACTTGATTTCTTTGAAAATACATAAAAAATGAAAAACCAAATAAATATTTATGAAACCGAGGTATCTATAAATAAACCAATGTAGTTTTGTGACAGTCCAAAACTTGGAACTCATTGATTGGGCTGGGGATAAATTCATTCAAGTCATTAAATTTTTTCGGTTAATTAATTTTAAAATTTCTGTGTAATATAATTTTATCATAGTTATTATTTTTAAAAAATGTCTTTTTTAATGAAATCGTTGCGGTTGGTGGTAGGAAGAGATATAGTTCAAAATATCGTAAGAAATAATGCGGCGTTAGTTAAATTTGGGGGTAAGTACGATAGAAAACATTCCACAAGTAAATCTTGGCATTGTCAAAATAACTTTTCAACTAACTATGATTTTATTCGTTTTTATAATTTTTTTCTACAGATTTGGGGAATGCATTGACATGCAAAAGAAATATTGGTAGCAAATGCAATTGCCTTAGCTGTCAAAGGAAGTTTGAAAACGGGAGAAATGGAGGCCCAAATGGCGGTAGCGAAAAAAAAGTAGAACCATGTTGCTGCCCTCCACCAGCCCCACAACCATGCTGTCCCCCACCTCCACCACCACCACCTCCATGTTGCCCACAGCCACCTCCACCCTGCTGTTGTCCACCACCACCGCCTCCACCTAAATGTCCACCACCACCACCTCCACCTAAATGTCCACCACCACCGCCTCCACCTAAATGTCCACCACCACCTCCACCACCGTGTCCAAAACCTTGTCCACCCCCACCTCCACCACCGTGTCCAAAACCGTGTCCACCATGCCCACCGCCCTGTTGTCCACCATCAAAACAATGAAAGCCACGGCCAACGCCACTTTTTTCACGAAACTATGCAGTTTTGTTTCAAATACGCATACTGGATTATTATAGACTGGAAAAGAACCGAGCAATGATTAAAAATATTTTTGGTAAATAAATCATTCATTATCCAGTTTCGAACCTTACTTCATCAAAATTTTTGTTTCAGAATGCTTTCCAAATACATGCCATCAGTAATTCTTAGAATTGGCAGATCGCAGTTTGGTTTACGTATGTGTTTGATTCATATTACTAAATTCTGTTTCTCTATTTAAATGGATTTTTTTTCAGATTTTTCTTTATGTCGCTTTATTAACAAAAAATCTCCACCTGAATGTGAAGTTTTGAAAAAATTTCCTGCACAAAAACAAGATTTTGTACCACCTCCCGTACATCAAGAACCACCTTCATTTCCAGATCCAGAATATAGATCCGATTCTGCGGACCGTCTACAAGAACCGACAAAATGTATTCCAAAAGATAAAATTGTAGATGATCGTTTAAAAAATTTACAAATCCAGAAACCATTATCGAAGTTAAAATCTGACTAGGTTATATCCCCAGTTCAATCAAAAATGGTTTAATGGGGTCGTGGATATCTAAATTTGGAAAC
Organism: Chrysopa pallens; assembly: GCA_020423425.1. Taxonomy (NCBI): domain Eukaryota; kingdom Metazoa; phylum Arthropoda; class Insecta; order Neuroptera; family Chrysopidae; genus Chrysopa; species Chrysopa pallens. The sequence continues at coordinate 32,956,511 of CM035591.1, forward strand.
CATGAATATTGATTTAAATAATACACAATTAATGTATGAAGAATATCTATGTCCAGAATTGATCAATAGCAATATCCGTGGGAATGTGAATGCGTCAATCATTTGCGATAAAGCCAACACGTTATTTGGAAGGAATCTGTTGAAATTGGAGATGTGTTAACTTCTAAAGTTTTGTAAAAAGACAACCCAAAAATAAAGCATAACATTAATTCATGAGTTGTTATTAAGTTAAAATCGTATTTCAGAATTAACTACAAAAAAATAAGAATGCAAGATATTCGGATTACAAATTTCAGTTTTCACAAAAATCAGTTTTTAAAAAAACTTGAAAATTAAATTTTGATATTTTAATTGTTAAATTTGACTGTCATCACAAATTGAAAGAGTACAGAATTTTATCTAAAAATTTTGTATAAAATGTCTATATAAAAAAATCAATTGGAAGTGAAAAATTGTTCAAGTTTCGAAAATTTACTCCAAATTTTTCGCAAAATACAGATATAACCGAAAAAAAAAAAAATTAAATTAAAATTTCTATTAATTCCTGGGCATTAAATATATTTCCAAGTAGTCTACGAATCTATTTTAAGCTGAGAATATTGATATATTTTGGCACTGACTCCAAAAGGTCATAAATAGTTAGTGACAAAGAAGTTATAGAAATCTTTTAATTTAAAATATTTTTTTTTTTTTTTTTTTAATGAATTATTAAAAGCAGTTTTTTTGCAAAGATGTTAAGTGTGAACATACATATAGAAAATACATACAGGCGACCATAGAGCTCCTTTGAATTGTGAGTAAAAAATAAGTAGTACCTAGAACCTTCTGTTTTGAAGTTTTAAAAACTACTACGTGGCCGATAATTATGCAAAACTTATCGCAAAAACGATTATCAAAATCTCTTTATAAACAATGTAATACGTAAATGTATAAAAATTATTTTTACTTTTTAGGTTCATTCTTTGCGATTGTCATATTTTACGAAAATTTATTGTTTTTATTTTTCAATTTTGCATTCAAACATAAAATATTTTTCAATTGGGTGACAACTACAAAAAAATTATTTTGCCAATCCTACTTAGGTTAGGCTTGGTTTTATTCAATTTCTTCAAAATAAATGATTAACCTCATTCTGCTTTAAGTGCGAAGTTAGTTAAAAACTAACAAACAAGAAAAATTTCACAAGCTTTTGGCAATCATCCAAATCTACACTCTCCTTTGGGCAAGAGTGGTGGTTCATATACCAAGAAAATTAAAGATTTTTATGACATTAACTACCAACGGATATCAAATGTGGTGTTGAGCATATCCAAAGAATGCTATATATATATATGTTATATATAGTTATATATAAGCTATATATATATATATATATATATATATATATATATATATATATATATATATATATATATATATATATATATATATATATATATATATATATATATATATATATATATATATATATATATATATATATAAATATACATTATAAATTATTATTTCTAATACCAGGAGAAATATTTTGAATACCTAACATATTTTTGAAGTTACATTTCTTTTTGCGATCCCATAAAAACGGAGAAATGAAATATTTTACAATTAATGATTATTTATTTTGACTGTATATCTATTTTTACTAAAACATTTTTGATTAATTTTAATATTTTGCTTTGTATTTTCTTCTTTTAATATTTTAATATTTTGCAATCTTTACTGCGCTTTTATTTTTCTAAATTTTTTTTCAGACGCCAAAGAAGTGTAACTTCTTAAAAGTGTAAATAATGTGTGTGTACATACACACATTATTTTTTAAATTGAAACTGCTAATGCAAAATTAAAACCACTCTGTCGGGAATTTAGAAATTCTAAAGATAACCAAGGTTTTGAGTTTTATGTATTAACATTAGGATATATATTTATTCTATGTATAAAATATGAACTTTTTAAAGCATGCCATGCAAATTATATCTCTATTGTTACAAATAAAATAATGAAATATTCATATTTATTTAATTATTAAAAGCTATTTGTACTTAGTGTTGCAGAGAAAAATGGCAACAATTTTGTATAAAAAATATGGTTGATCATCACTCTAAGAATCTAATCACTAAATAGCCAACCATCTTGCATACTCAACTTATAAACTTTGTGCTTTTCAAGTCTAATTAAAATATAAAACTCTCAATAATAAATATTTTTAACATGCAGGAAAAACCACCGAGAAAAAATCTTTATCAATTTTAGGGCTAGAAACATAAATCATTTTACAGGAAACAGTTTTTTTTTTATTCATAATTTAAAATAACATAACGTATTTGAAAATGTAAAATACGATTATTTAAAGAAATAATATCATTTTTACTGGAAAAATGATATTATTGAAAATCTTACTCAATCTGATATCGACCCTAGAAGGCTTTAAAACATGCGATTTCCTTTGTTTTGATTAAATAAATTATGTCGAATCAATTTCATTGTCATATCAATTTTCATTCATATTACATTATCTAAATTGTCAGTAAATACAAGTCAAATGTCTCGATTAATTTCTAATCGTTTTTTGACCATAAAAAATGATGTCAAATTTTTAAAAGCCGTTATTCGAAGTAATAATTTTGGATTAAAAATTAATTTTGTATTGAAATAATTATTTAAAACATTTTGTAGGCTATGTTTCTTCGCCTATTCCTCCACATCCCGATAGTTTATCATTTAAAGCTCGAAAACAAATCGAAGATAGAGAACAGAAACGATGTTTGGAAGAGCATTTATATCCACGGCGTAACGAAACTCCTCCTCATACCGGTGATCGTAAATTTAAACATGAAGATATTCCAAGTCATATGAATGATGAAGCTTTAAAAATTCAAAAGAAAAATATAGAAACACATGATCCTACTGATCCTATTCACAGAAGATATCCTAGACAAGAAGAATGGAGTGATAAACCATCACAAAGTTCACCACCGCCAAAGAAAACAGATTAATATTAAGATAGGTAAGAAATATTTTTTATAATTTAGCAAAACAAAGTACGTTTTGGAAAACTTGTTTAAATTATGGCTAGTGACAAATAAATAATCGCATTCAATTTTCATTATTTCATTTAGTGACATTTCATTTACCAAAATTTTTAGTAATTCTTTTGAACTCACACAATGTCTAATAGAAATGCAGTACTTCTTATGCATGGATTATTCAGTCGTATGAAACTGCGAAGCTGTCATACTTCTGGACGTTGTGGATATTTACCTCAAGGAGGTTAGCATTTTATAAAATTTAATGGCAATAATAACTTAGAATTTTGGTTTGATATTTCAATTTTTTCGAAATCTAGTAATCGATCTAGCTTAAATATACATATTCAACCGTGATATATTTGAATTTGTAAAAAAAAAAAAAAATAATGTTTTAGGCTTTGCGAATACGAACCCTCAGCCGCCAGCACCACACATCAAGAAACATCTTAATATTGAAAAAGATCGAGCAATTCGACGATGTTTAGATGAATCAATAAATCCACGCTTATCTCCAGTTCCACCACGTACACAGGATCGAAAATATCTACAATTTGAATTATACGACAATGGCAATAATCCCGCTGGCAAACATCAGCGACAAATTGATCGCCACAGAAGTCTGGATACAAATGACGTAACGGATCCTATGTATAACAAACGATTTTATAAATAAAGACGCTTATAAAGAAGAGTGCATTTCTCCGATAATTTTTGTATTTTTTTAAATAAATTTTTATCCATTTAGTCTATTTTTATATAGAAGTTGTATTGCAGCTATACGTATGTTAAAAGTAAAAACAAAAAATAAGAAAGCCCTGGTAAAAAGTCCTATAGAAATTGGTAAATTCCTATTCAATTTATGATTACTATTGAATCGGATTGAAATGGAAATAATTTCCGTATTCAAAATTTTGAATACGAAATTTCATTTTCTATTAAATTCTATAGCTTTCCTATGCACTCCTCCTATTCAATTTCTGAATACGATTGAATGGGATTGAAAAGGAAATGATTGAATACGACTTTTTTATCAGGGATAAGAAAATAATAATTTTTAGTCTTGGGGTATTCTTTTTTTTTTTAATTTTCGTATAAGTAAACTGCAGGAAACAAAAAAAATATTAACGTTCCAAAATTTGTTCAACTTATTTGGAACAGACTTTAAAAACGGAATTGAAAAAATAAATTCGTATTTTTAAGTTTATATCACAGATTATAATACCCAAGATAGATAAGGGATCTCTTAGTACTCGAAAAAAATATGTCGTAAATATCTGTGCATGATCTATCATCTATCATTTTTTTGAAAACTAAAAACATTTTAAGCATTAACATATAGCAATGATTATTTTTTATTATTCAATTGAGCAATTTAATGTCAAACGAAAATTCATCGTTGTATTTAAACCTCCTGTTTTAACTTCCTTCTCTATCAATTGACTGTGTTTTTAATTATATTTTAGTGTTAAATATTGACTCATTTAAGTGTCATTAAATGTTATGTTTGTAAAAATTTTCGTTGTACTTATTTATTAAATCTTCGATGTTATAATTTCTATTTCTGTTAATTGTTTTAAATTATATTTTAATGTTTATATTTACTGTAAATTATATTGTATCATGTTATTCTGTTTGTTAATATTGTAAGATAGATTTTTCAAATAATTATTTTGAGATTTCAGTGTTTAGCTTTAATCGTATTAATAAATATATTTTCTAACAGGAATACAACAACAATGTACAAATTTTTAACATTTCAATAACTATAAATTTGTGATTTTATTTAAATTACTGCCTTATAAAAATAAAATAAAAATCAACAATTTAACCGAATCCCAACCATACATATTTTATCTAGAATCCTGTTTTTTTTTTTAATTTTTTTTAAACGATAATCTTCGGTAGTGGGAAAAAATGCAACAGGGAAATTGCTTGTTTCGAAATAAACAAATTTTTAATTTTAATTTTTAGTGATTTATTAAGGATTAAAAGTTGTAATTGCATTTAATATATGATATTGTAAATTAATTCATACATATCTTGTGAAAGTAAGCCGATGTTGTCATTGGGTTCTATTGGATTTTGATGACTAGCGGTGAAGGAAGAGAGTACAGTCTTTCAAAAAAGCCACCTGGATAAGCCAAGAGTATAAGGTATTGATATGGTATAACTCCTACGGCGTTTTGAAGATGATGGTATATTAATCTGCCGATTTTCATGGTGGAAATAGCCGGACGGAAGGCTTAAAAATGGGTAATTAAAAATTTATCCGAGTGCGTCTGATATTCATGTGGCATATTAGTTAATACTTTCCTAATGTTTGATTTTTCATTTGAAATATTTATAAAGCCCTTTGTCAGAATATTTTTTTTTATACATTGATATGATAATTAATTTTTATAAATCAGTTTACCTTTTTAAGTTTAAAATGTAAGGCTAGATTATTTGAAATATGAGCGCTTACCATTTATCCAAAAACAAAAAAGGAAAGACATAATGAAGAATTTTTGTGTAATCTATTCTTAAAAATAGAAATTATTTCGAGAAAAATGGTAAACGCACTTATTTGAAAGAATGTAGCCTTACATTATAACTTTACTTTCAAGTTATATCTACCGATATCGGAAGTATTGTGTTCCTGATTGTTAAGAAAAAAATGTATCCAAATTAAAACATGATTGCAACTGATTAGATGAAAACATTTGAATGATCTATAAGTAAATATTTTCATACATCACGAGAAAATGCTCTGCCTATTATTCGTAGTGTATTTTTAATTTTTTATTTCAAAATTTAATTTTGTAAAAAAATGTATGCTGTCTAAGGCACATCGCACATGAGGTGATTTAGGTGAAATCGGCGAAATCGCCGATATCAGCGATATCAGCGATATCAGCGATATCACAGCATTTTAGTCGCACACGGAGCAACAGAAGTTGCTCCGACTTTGTAACGTTTCTTGAAGAAGGGGTAAATACATAGTTTGTTTACTAATAATAAAATATGTATATACAGTGTCTTAAAGGATGAAATACATCAAGTAATAAATAATATAGATTATAATATATTATACTTTAAGTCATTTGAAATTCGCATTTCGTCTTACAAATTATATATATATATATAAGGTTAAGTCAGAGTATATTAGTATTTTCCCATTTCAGTCTCCCGTTCGTCATCAAGATAACTAAAAAACGACAAGGGATAGCTAGTTCAACTTTTGGTGTCATATTCTGGATCTTAAAAGTGAATCTAAGTTCGTAAATTGGCAAAATCTGTTAATTAGCTTAAACTGTGGCGAATATAAACATTCCGAAAAATGTTTATACATTTTATTTAACTTCCCGCTAGAAAATTGAAAATTTTCTAAAATCGAGAAGTTATAGGTTTCACCCCGTTTTGCAAAAATTGAATTCTCATCAGATCTCGACGTTTTAAGGTCCTAGGAAGCTTTCCTGAACACTCCTGAGAAGTCGTCACTCCGTCTGTATGTATGTGTGTGTGTGTATGTGTGTGTATGTGTGTGTGTGTGTGTGTAAGTATGTGAATCGCTTATAACTTTGAAACCGCTTGATCGAATCGACTTCACCAAACGGCATTCTGAAGAGTTTTACCAAACTTAGATTATCTTTAGTTTGGTCCATTTAGTTTGGACCGATTCGGACCGGTAGATTTCGAGAAATTTTTAAAAAACTACGAAAAAATTTTTTTTAAAAAGTGTTTTTTTGGAAATAACTTTTAAACGGTTTGACCGATTGATTCCAAAATCTAATCAGCTCTTGACATTGTAACAACACGTCGATTTCCGTCGGGTCGAAATCGGTCGATTTGTCTGTGAGAAATCTTTAACGAAAGAAATCGCAAAAATCGATTTTTTTGAAATATATATATATATATATATATATATATATATATATATATATATATATATATATATATATATATATATATATATATATATATATATATATATTTATAACTGTATAGATATTAGAGTGTTTTATGAATGCTAATGATTAAAGTAGTTCAAACATTGATGCTTAATCTTATATCCAATATCTAAAAAAACTAACTCTGTTATTTGTTACCATAACTTGTTTTATGTGATAAGAATAGACACAGATTACAGCCACTGTACAATTATTGTATTTAAAATACACTTCATTTTTCAATATCCATTAATAAATAAAAGATTACTACGCAAAGAAACTAAAAACATTATTATAGACCAGCAGGAATCGGCGCACGAGTACCGAAAACTATTCCACCTCAATTTTTTTATGCGATCCTCTTCAAATTGCCCTCCTAATGATATAAATGCATGTTGCCATGGCGCAACCCGGTGCCATATTGCTTAAACCGAAATTGTTTAAACAATTGCAAGGCATTGTTATTTTTCAACCGGACAAATTTTTTTTATATTCTTTATTGAAATACCAATAAAAAAGGTCCTATGACTTTTAACGATAAAGTTAATATTTTTAAAGATATGAATTTTTAAAGGTTCGAAAAATCTCAAATTTGGGTACTTTCAACCCATGAAAAATATATTTAAAAAAAACATAATGTCTAAGTAATATTTTTTTTTTTAATTCTCTATACAATTGTTAAAAATATTGTAAAAAGAGATTTTAAAAAATTTCATTGTTTATACCTTTTTTAATTGTTAATAAGTATGCGTCGCTTACCTTTAAGTATCGCTGTCTCTCTCTGACTTATGGTTTTTTAAGTATCGCTGTCTCTCTCTGACTCATTGGTTTATAGTTAAAAATATTTCTTAATATTTAACAAATCATTTATTAGAGACCACTTTTTAGTCCTTAATAAATATTTCTTAGTATTTAAAAAGGTTTATTAATATTTAATAACTGAATATCAGATTTATTAAAAACAAACAAATCACTTTAAGTACTAAGAAATATTTATTAAGGACTAAAAAGTGATCTCTAATAAATGATTTGTTAAATATTAATAAATAATAAACTATAAACCAATAAGTCAGAGAGAGACAGCGTTACTTAAAAAACCATGAGTCAGAGAGAGATAGCTTAAAGGTAAGCAACGCATACTTATTAACAATTAAAAAAAGGTATAAACAATGAAATTTTTTAAAATCTCTTTTTACAATATTATTAACAATTGTATAGAGAATTAAAAAAAAAAATATAACTTAGACATTATGTTTTTTTTTAATATATTTTTCATGGGTTGAAAGTACCCAAATTTGAGATTTTTCGAACGTTTAAAAATTCATATCTTTAAAAATATTAACTTTATCGTTAAAAGTCAAAGGACCTTTTTTATTGGTATTTCAATAAAGAATATAAAAAAAATTTGTCCGGTTGAAAAATAACAATGCCTTGCAATTGTTTAAACAATTTCGGTTTAAGCAATATGGCACCGGGTTGCGCCATGGCAACATGCATTTATATCATTAGGAGGGCAATTTGAAGAGGATCGCATAAAAAAATTGAGGTGGAATAGTTTTCGGTACTCGTGCGCCGATTCCTGCTGGTCTATTATGAATCATTTAATAATGTATGTTGTTACAAACTTTTTTGTTTGTAAATAAACAAGCATTGACAAGTTTTTATTTTTAAATATGACCATAATAATATTTAACTATAATACAAATAACTATCTTTGTCATATACATGGATTTATATGATAGTAAAACAAAAATAGTTTTCTGTAATACATATAGCTATCTTTGTCATAAACATTGATTTAAATGACTGTATAAACAAGAATAAAAAAAAGTTGCCCATATGATTTTAAAAACGAAGCATTTTTACAACGATTTTTTTATCACATGTATGATTTCAAATCACAAAAATCACGTCATATGCGACTATACATTGGTTTCCATAAGCAAATCATATGTATGATATCGCCGATTTCACGCAAATCACCTCATGTGCGATGTGCCTAAGAGTATAGTAAAATTGCTTTTCTGTCGGTTAGTATATTTTTATGCAAGAACATATTTTATATATTTGATCTCAGAATTTTCTCAACTTAATAATTAACTAAATTGTATGTCACTCGATACAACTGAGAAAAATTTGCGAATCCCAAGTTTTTTATTGTATCATTCACCATATTTATATTATTTTTATTAAATACAGACTTTGCTATCCAGACCATAAAAATAAATCGGCTCCCCAATAAATCGATTAACAGTTTATTCATGAAATAGTTTAAATATATTTAACCTCTACAATGTCCGAATATTCGTGTATACAAATATCCGTGTTCAAACCCCCTCATAAAAAATTCCTATTCAATCTTATTCAAAATTCTGAATAGGATTAAATAGGAAATTATTAAATTCTATTCAAAATTTGATTGATTTAATTTTTTTTTTCATACTTTGGCTATAAATTTTGGTGTCCGCTTATAGCTAGTATTTAAGCCATGAAAATCTATAATTTGATTGATGTATTCTTTCAAGGAAGTTATGATCCTTTTCAATTAAAATCAGTGCCATCCAAGATTAAAAATTTGATTGTTTAAATATGACACGTATTTAAAGATTTCTAGATAATATTTACATTAATATTTTCGGCCGACAATCACTGTCATCCAAATTTTCAGTATTTTTTTTTTTTAATTTCATTTTCTATGTCAAAATTTTATGTTTCAAAAATTTCCGCAGTGATGTCACATAGACAGATATTAAATTTTGCAGTACAACTTCATTCTGGTAAATAAAACCGCTATAAGTTAATCTGTAGAAAAAAATAATTACTTTTGCTTTTATAGGACTTTTATTCCGCCAAATGCATTTATCCGGTATTTCAAATTGTAACTCAATATTAAAACCTCGACGACTGCAATATGGTGAATTTTTGAATGATTTAAAGAGCCCATGGCCGCATGCATTACCAAGCAAGCATATCTTTCCACACCCACCGTTGCCGGACGTTAATCCCCCTCCTAAGAGACCAACACCATTCCCTAATGACCCGATACAACCTCAACCAAAAGGATGGGGAGAATATTACTACAAAGACGAGCCGTGGCGTCGTCCATTTCCACGTTAATATATCTACATTAAATATGAAGACATTTATATATTCCAGTTGAATTTTTGTTTCATTAAAAAATATCCAGTTAGTGTTTATTTATATGATGTGTAAATAGTAATAATTTGTAAAGAGTTTTTTTTGTTTTTTAGATTTAGGCAAATTTTCATCAAAATTACCAGTATAGCATCCAGTCTCACTTAATTGAATTAAATTACCATGGTTGGGATAATTGTGAATCATATAGTAAAATCATCAAAGAATGTTTTCAACGTTTTGCCGAACATGTACTCGACAAATGCCACAGGTACAGCCCTTTTTTTTTATTTAAAAAACGGTAATTTTATGATATAAAAATAATAAACTGCAAAAATTAATCCGATTAAGAAATATAACAGTCAGCATTTTATGAAAGAAAAGATGTGTCAAATGAGAAGAAAGATTTTGTTCATGAACATTCTTCACTTCGAACTATCAATATCTTCCAAACGAAGAAAGTTCACGAAAAACAAAGCTGATTTAAAAATACCTACTAAAGTATTCAAAGTAAATTTCTTATAAAAGTCTTACTAAATCTTATTAGAATTTCTTAAAGTACTGAACAAATTTTATAGGGATTTTCCCAGTAAACTGCATTCGCGAAACATTCGAAAATAGAACAAATAAATTTTTTGTCAGTTTCAAGATTTCCTTGAGTATATGATTTATTATTGTAAAATGATTCATTATTAGATAAAAAGCATACAAAGTCCTCTAAGAAAATATGATTAAACGTCTCTTTTCGTTATTTACTTCTGTAATGGTTAGTCGGATTATTAATTCCAAATAGACAGATTTATTTTTTAAAATTCCTGTATTTTCCAAATTTTGTTTATGATATGGAGTGCCCAAGCGGGTATGATTGGATGACGGAATACTAGGGCGCGTTTGATTAAGATATCGCAGATACATTATCCTTTGGTGAGTACCAACACCAAATCTTAACTCGTTATATGGTATGATTATATTAAGAGTATGGGAGGGTCACACACTTGCAGAAAAGATATCGTAAGATTAGTAAACGCTTTTCAGCACGCGATCAGCCTACTATGTCTTAATCTGACATGCTCGATTAAATCCAAATATCGATTTTATCGGTTTAATATTTAAATAGGCTACACTTTACGCGGGGCACTATAGAGAGCTAAGATTTTGTTATTTGAGGTACTCAAAAAGTGGTAACGTATCTCCCATATCTTAATCTGTCATGCTAGAGTAAATCCTTAAATCCTCGCTTAATTAATATGAGTATATTCATTTTTATTAAAAATTAGGGAATAGTATGCAAACCACGTTTGGAAAAACGAATGGTTAGTTAAATTAATGGTTAATTTTCCTAACATAATTTTCCTTCATACTAATAGAAAAAGAAATAAAACTTCGATATATTTCATTATATACTTTTGAAAAATACAAATTATAATAAATATAAGATTAACATTATTCATAACAGGTAAATCAAATGAGTATAGAGTTCCAATGAAGATACCTTTGTTGTTGGGTATAGATCTAAAGCGGTACAAAAAATCACAAGAAGGTGGTAAATTACATCCTGTAGAACATTTTTTTAAGGATATTCGAAATCCTTGGCCTGAAGTTCCAAAAATAACTGGACAATTACCAACATTATTGCAAAATCCTCATGTGCCGACAACACTCTCAAAAAAACATATTGATGAACCTTGGCGTCGACCATACCCAAAACATTACCCACCATGGTAAATTACGTTCTTTAGGTATGTTAAAATGTTTCATAAGACGAAAAAGATGAACAATTATAGTTTTTCATTTTTTTTTACATCCCACTTTTTTGGCTCTTCAAATGGAATTCTTTAAGCGTGATAATTTACGAAAAGTAATGTCAAGCATTAAGGCCATATCATAATATTCTAAACAATGTTCGTGGTCGCTTGCCGCCTTACACCATAAATTTCAGTTTCAAATGCTTAACGTAAATGAGAACGTTATTTTGATGAAAATTTAAGTTGACGAAGTTGGAAATTCTTGTATGAGTTTGATAAAAGATTTAATTAAAACCTATTGGATCTTTTTTTTTTTATAATTATTAATGAGAACTCTAGGATTTTTCGAATAAATTTCACTTTTTTGCCCCGTCACCAAATTAGCAACATCTCCTCAGAGAATCATTACAACTACCTAATTCATAATGATGATGACTACTTTGTAGTCGAAATACGTATTTATAAAAATACAAAATAATTTGATCTAGGAAATTGGGGCAAAAAATCTAAATTTATTCTTGATCTTATATTTTGAACAATTTTTGTCTCTTGACTTTATTCGCCTTACTTTGAATAAGAGAATTATTAAAATTGTCCCAAATATAAGTTACGGTATTCAAATATTTTATAAAATTAAATCACATAAGAATAGCTACTTTGGTCAGTATAAAATTATCATCAAAATTATGTTTTCAATTTTTTACCACACATATTTTAACACTTGATGTTATGGTGGTCACCTTTCACTACATTAATGTAGAATATATTTTAATTCACAGTGATTTATCCCAGATAAGAAAAAAATTTTATATCTTAAATTCAATTTGAAGAAGATGAAAACACTGAAACTAAACTGCTTTGAAGAATAATTGTATCCACAAATACTCACAGCTAACTACAGGAATATATTTAATATAACATTATAAAAACTATTTTTACTTATTCAATTAATTATACATTTTATGTCAGATGTTTAGGAACACATTTCAGTTTTTTTAATGTGGTTTTATAATATAGTAATGTAAAATTTTTAAGAAAAATGGCATCTTTAATAAATATAAATTTTAAAAATTAATATTTTTCACTTCATTATGGAAAAGTGTAAATACTTGGAAGTAAATTTTTCTAAATCTTATTTTTTATGTTTTTTGTCTGAAAGGTTACCCATTCTTAATTTAAAACCGCCCAACGTAGATAGTAACACTTACTGCTTAGATTACTGACAAATGGAATTAAAAACATTTTTTGGCAATATGATTAGATGTAGCGAAGTTTAATTATACAAATTAAAGATATATGTATATTTATCTTTAGTCTACTGCATTATGGAAAGAATGATACAAAAAATTTTTTAAAATTAGAATTTATATTCCAATTAGTCCACAATCCATGGATTATTTTCACACTTGATTACTATCATGCTAATTTTCCGTAAGTAGCTACATTTTGATGAGACGCCCAACAAATTCCTGTACGAAAACTATTGTGGTAGGTAGTAGGGGTAGCATGGATCAAGTATGTTGATTTGATGATTCTTCAAAATTCAAAACTAACTGGATTTTTTTTACAAAATTTATGGTTTGATCAAATAGTCCCCTTTCAACATGTTTCGATAACCAGGTCATCAAAAATGATCACTAACCACCGAATTTTTGTTTGTTTTTACTTGGTTAATATTTATATAATTTAACAGTCATATTATCTACGCTCGGAAATTGTTAATACCACAAGACCATTTATCTCATTACTAACAAACGAAATAATGTCCTACAAGAAAACAGGTATGTATCACTAGTCCGAAAAGAATTGTCATTTTTTCGTTTTCTCATTTGTAATATAAGAACATGAAAAAATATTAAAGTATAGAAATATAAAGTCATCAGCTGGCTAGAAATCATTTTTGATAACCTGGTTATCGATACATGTTGGAAGGAGATGACTCTTTGATCAAACCATACGGTTTGTAAAAAACATTAAAAAAAATTTCTAAAAGTGGTTAGGTGGTATTTTTCCAAAAAACTATGCAAAAGATATTTGATCAAAATCGAAAAATAGTGTTCGGCTGTGATGAAAGTACAATGGAACAAATTAATAGACTGAAATCGGGTCAGACAAACGAAATACAAATTCGTTAATATACCATATACCTCACAATGTTCGCTGAGTAAAATTCTAGGATGGCCAAATCTTTCATTCTAGGAAACCACGTTTGTGGTAAATAAATATATTTTTGTCTAAAATAAACACGATAACCAGCTGTGTCTTAACGTCAAGTTTCTAATTTTTACTTGATCTTTTATACGCAAATCTCGAAAATACACGTTTCGATCCCCTGTGTTAAAAAATTTGGTTTGTAAAAGTTGGCTTTTCTATCTGTCTGTGTCACGCTATATTCAAAACCAAAGAACTACAATCATCAATTTTTTTTATTTTAATTTTGGATGATCCAGGTTTTTATTTCTAACATTTCTCCAGAATAATTCAAATAAGGGGGATAAATTAAACTAATTATATTTACCTATTCATTAATATATTAGTTTTTGTATTATTAGTTCCTAGCTTAATTATATAGTGTAGAAAAAATTCGGTAACACGTCGGCGCTGATTTTTTTAGATTTCCCTCAAAAACAGAAAGAAAAAACGGTTAGCAATCTCGCTAAATTTCTTAAAAGATAAAAATTTCTACATAAAAAACGCTCCAATTCCATGATAATTTAAATGACATCAAAACAAAAATATGTTTGAGGTTGCTATTAGAAATATCAAATTTGAATTATAGTTGTTATGTTGTTACATAAATAAAATCATATCGGTCATAATTGTGAAACATTTTACCATCATCAGATGAATCTAAAATTTTAGTAACATCATTTTTGACCATCAAAAAATTATTTTCTAAATTTTAAGTTCTGTAATAAATAAAAAATATCAAAATTCTATCCAATACATTATGCACAATACAGTTGACCAATATGGGTCGTTTATCATTGAAAACATTATTTTGCGGTCGCATATCCGATATAAGTAAACTACGAACGAATTTCTGGGGGAATTTGGAACACATACAAAGTAATTTTATTTTTATGTAGTCCGGTCTGTATGTAAATAAGATGGATGTAATTTTTATTTTGGAACTTTTTTAGCTCAGTTGTGCAACAATTTATACTACAAAGATTTCGATATCATTTCAGATCTAAGATGTCCAAGGCGGATGACACGCAAGCTTTTTCTACAAAACTTGGGTGAGTTTGGTTTTCTAAAATATCTCACTTTCTATCAAACTGTGAAAATTATTGTCAAATCTAAAATAATATATTTTAGCCAAGAAAAAATTTTCTATTCATATTTATTGTAGCAAATAAAACTTTTAATCTGTAACAAATGTAAAAAAACGCATTAAAATATATCGTTTAATACCTGGCCAAGAAAAAACTATGTTAGAGTTTCCCATCTCTATCCGTCCGTGGTAAAGTTCCCAAAGAATTAAACTAATATTAGACTGGTTTTTTTGTAATTTCTTTTTGTAAGGATGGGTTTAACCTACTTTTCCTTTGACAGGGAATCTGATTATCTGCTCAATTATCAATTAATATTTTCTTAATTACTATGCTAATCTTCTTGAATAGAAAAAAATTGTAAGTGCATTGAAAATGCCTATTTGTAAACAAAGTAAATAGAATCAGCACCATCGTAATTTTATTACTTTCTTTCATCCGTCTCTCATTAGATCTGCCATTTAAATTTAAGTATCTTTGCTTTGGTTTAAAAGAGAAAACATTTTTGTAAAGTTTGATATAAAGTAAAATATATTAGAAAATCCAATTCATCTTTGGTTCAACTTAACCACACTCCACTAAACATAAAAGTTACTAATTTAATACTTGTAAAATCATCTCATAATTACAACAAAATAAATATCTTGATTTCATTTTGGAAAAAAAAATTAATATATTTTCTTTTAGAGCTTTCAAGAAGAGCAAAACCTCCAGAAGTGTGTAAGGATTGCGGTGGAATTGAAGTAGTAGAAGTAGTAAAAGACAGTAACACTCAAACTTGTTCTAATGATTCTGTACAAAGAGAAACCAATATTTTGGGCTTGCAATCATTACAAGAAGATGTTACCTCAACTTCTAAAAACGTACCTGATAGTGTTGTAAAAACATTTTTACAACCTAAACAAAATGCTACAAATGATGTGCAACAAGAACCTGAAGCGACAATAACAAATCAACCTAATAAAACTTCTGAAAAGTATATTAAGCAGGGATCAAATCAAATTCAAACGCCTCTTGCTGTGACAAATGCCGATGGTAATAATTTGAAGAATGATGTTACTAAAAGTTTTGAAAGTGAAGAAGATTGCGGATGTAAAGAAGCAGAAAGAATTAAACTTACAGGCGAAATTCCTCCAAGTCCTCCGAAACCAAGTGGTCAAGATGAAGTAATTAGAGTTGCAACTCCTTGTTTAAAACTCAATACTGAAGATAAAAAAATAGTACTTGATACAGGTAAAAGAAATATAGTAGATTTATCATTAGACAGATAGTAATACTCATATAAAACAAATCCTCAATGTGACCCAATCACATAAATGAAAAGATGAAATGCATAGTAGGTTGGCTATCTCCTTTATCAAAGATATTATACGATTGTTATTTAAGCAGGATCTGAAAACTTAGAAATAACAAATTATTTTTTAATTTTTGTTTTATATGTAGTCCAATCAATCTGCAGATTTGTAATTTTCAAACAATTGAAGGAAAAGAAACAAAAATTTGATCGTATAGAAGAATTGATTTCAAGAAAGATAGATTTTTTTTCCGGAATCTCATTGACGAACTTAACCTAAAAATTTTTCAAAATAAATCAATAAGTTGAGTTCGAATCCGAAAAGCTTAAAGTAAAAAGTTATTGGTATTGAAATTATCTTTCGAATTATGTATTGTGTAATATCAATCAGTACCTCCTACATCCGCAAGCGAGAAAATCGCAAATAGATTTTGGAAAAATTCTTCTCTGTAAACATCGTACAATAGTAAAAAAGTATTAACTATCATTTACTTTAGTGTCGAAAAATAATGAAGTTAAAAGAGTTATCTAAAAAATGGTACCTGAAACATTTTTATTTTTTGCGATGGTATTGTTTTTATATAAAAACTCAAATTTTAAATAAATGTGCATGATAGTACTCTTAACAAAGAAATAGAGGTCCGAAAAAACAGAAAATTTATTTTTTACAAATATTATTCTAGTAAAACTCTCAAATTTTAAGCTGCTTTTCAGTTATTTTGAAATAACTGAAAAGCAGCATAAAATTTGAGAGTTTTATAAAAGTCTTATAAAAGCAACCCTGAAAAAGAGTCGAGGCATTTTTTATGAAATTCAATTTGAAACAATTTAGTTCAAAAACTTAGGATTTTTATTTGAAATATTTCAGGAATTGTTGGAATACATGATTGCAAACTAACGAAACGGAAATATAATATAAAAAAATTTATTTGGAAAAATAAAGCAAACAATATTGAAATTGAAGCAATGACATTGGGCGCCGCTATTACAAGAATGGTTCTTCCAGATCGAAATGGAATGGTTAAAGATATTCTGTTAGGATTTGATAATCATGAAGATTATATAAACAAATCACATTATTATATGGGCTCAATAATTGGCCGATGTGCAAATATGATTTCTAATCCGATATTTAAATTTGATGGAGTATGCTCGAATTTATCTATCAATCGATTGAAAAAATATCATTATAATGGTGGTTGCAATGGCTTCAATAAGGTATGTTCATTGGCTTATATTAACAATTTTTCCGACGATAGAAAATGTCAATTCATTAATGCACGTGCCAGAGATGTGACTTTGGGTCTTCAGAATCTAGACATATAATAAAGTAGTATTACATTCACTATCTCAACATATAATTTTACATTATTTTTATCGCAATTATTTTGTAGGGGAGAGGTGCCATGAATGAGATTTTTTTTTAATTGCGAAATTTTGATAAATAAATGGACGTAATAAACAAATATTATGCTTATACCGTAACTATATTTAATAATAAAGTCAGGCTAAAAATTTTAAATCTATGTCACAGTCATGGCTATCTAGCTTTGAATGGGATATTGATAGTTATGAAAGGGACCTATTAAAATAAAGCCTAGAACTAGCAGTATATTCAAAAAACATTTATGTCACTACATTGTATTTCACTAAAGTTAATGTTAAAAATTAATCATTTTATTAATTAAAAAACAACTTAATTAGTAATTCTTTGTTTGTTGTAATTATGAAAGTAGATTAAATTACGGAAAATTGCTACAATATTGTCACTAATATATTTTATTAACTACAAACGATTATTTTAATTTTGTATACATACAATATCGAATTTTAGTTTGAGCCACAATTTTACAGGTTATTATACTGTTGCCATTTGGATCATTAAATTTAGTAGCATTTATTACATGGCGTGATTTACATAATTTTTCACCATTTATTTTATACAAATTTTATTATGATAGGTAAAAATGCTAATTTAATAATTTTGCCCATTTTTATTTTGTATTTACTTTCTGAATTATCTCTCAAAGTTCAATTAATAAACACTATAGACTAAATTAAATAAGCTGTGGTCATATCTAGCTTAGTCATATGATCTAAGGGTCTAATACACACAAAAAAAAAGTTTTATGAACTAATACCCTGCAACAACAATGTGCGAACACACACACACATGATACGGGCATGTGCGTGATAACTTTTGTCCACAGCTTATTTAATTTAGTCTATAGCATCAGAACGTAAAACGAATCGATTGACACCTCATTGGCATTATCATACATACTAACACTGTAAATAAAACGTATTAAGTGAAGAAAAAAAGCGCAGATATATAAGGATTTCCCTTAATGACCAACCAAATTTTATTTCAACTTCTATTATATTATAGCTTTTATCAATTTTAGTATGTTTGGCATCCTTATGTGTGTAAGAATAAGGTAATATTCAGCCATCATTCAAAAGACGGTTCTGAAGGCTACCCAGGTGAATTATTAACAACAGTATCAATGGAATTAACAAGCAACAACACATTTGAAATTGATATTAAAGCATGTACTACGGATCCAACAATTTGTAATATAACTAATCGTTTACTGTTTAATTTATCAAGCCATGTAAGTAGAAATGAATATCATAAAAGCTTTATTGAATCGCAATTTTTTTCTCAAATTATTACACCTTCACAAAATTTATTCAATATCAGTTATTTCTTTTATTTTAAATTAATAAGAATAATTGAGAAACAAAGACAATGTTATTCTAACAACATATGATAGGAGAACTGATTGTTTTAATGGGTATTTGACATTGTAAGAAAATTTTTTATAATCGTCTATAAGTGGCAGTCACACTATACTGGTTTACTAACTGCAAGTTGCTGCTGAAAGTTTCATGCGTAGGGTAGTCAACCGAAATAAAATTATATTGAGTTGATTGATAACCTCAGCAAAATCAGAAAATATTATCCAAGTATTAATATAAATAAATAATCTTTATTCTTATATACATTTTATATAAGAATGCTTAAATGGGGTAATATAATTCCTTATTAGGGTAATTCTCACGAAATCCCGAAATTTGGTCATTATGTAACTCGCAAATAATATTGAAAAGAAATTGTATATATTTTCTATGAATTTTGTGGTACTGATGTTGCAAAATTTAAATTATATAGTGGTCCCTAGAATAAACGTGTTTTACGTGGATTATAAAGATATTTAAAAAAATGAAAATGAGGGAATGACGACTTACGCGAGGGAATGATAAAATTGTTTATTTTTAAATTATCTTTTTATTTAGTAATTATTTTTTTATATTAGTATTAACAGAAAATCACAAGGTTATTGTAGTACAACTGGATCATTTTCATTTAACTTAAATTTTTATATTGCACTTAATCACATTGGCAGTATAAAATTAAATAAAAAACAAAATATCTTCACTTAATAATTAACTTAGCTGGCATTTTAACAATGGAGTAAAGTTCTCTTATATTATTTAGTCTTAACGCAACAATGACAAACAAACAAAATAAACGAAACAATGAAAATTACTTATAACTGAAAATCTACTTTTTTATCTATTCAGTCTCAAAATTACAAAAACAGTCATCTCAATTAGATATTATCGTCTATTTCCTTCACAGAATAACATCCCTTTTTAATTAATGTTGGTGGCCTAATCTTCTGCTGAATATCATTCCAGCCATACAACTGTTCATCCTTAATTATTGGCCATCTCCAATATGTGGTTCCTCTTTTCATACACTTTACTAAAGCACCTTCCTCAAAAACTGACATTATTTCCCCTGGATAAACTTTTTCGTCCCATTTGATCAGGACATGATCGCTTATATTATAAGTGGGATTGTTATATGATGTACATATAACATCATTCGATGATTGTCCACCATGTGACTTGGTTCGTGTTTGCATTTCACTACGATGGCGTTGTGAAATGCTTTGGGCTTTTTTAATGGAAGGATTTGAAGATGAGTAATACCCCAAATGAAAATGTCTACATTTTCCTTCACATTCAGAGCATGAAAGGCTTCTAAACTCTAAGACATCACCAGTAAAGACAAATTGGCGAATTTTTTGAGTTCCGCGGAATGCAGTGATGGTTTGTGACTGTTTAACTAAGTCTTCAATCTTTGCGATATTTGCAGTGGTAACTTCAAAAAGAATTATTGAAGAACATCTAGTCAACAAAATGTTCTTGAGTGAAGTTAAATCCATGATGTCTTGGCCTTCAGCTACTGCTTTGTCGGCAGTTCTTTTCAAAGTACCACCGACGCCATCAGGTGCCCCTTTGCCATGGCCTGGTTCTGAATAATGCCATGAAAAAAATGTCACACCCGGAAATAAATCATTTAGATGACGATATACAATGTGGAAAATGAACTTGTTCTTATACTGGTTGACAGGACTATCACTTAGTATGTGTATTCTGTGTATGTTTAAATTCTGATTCTTAAGCCACTTAAAAACTGGTACTAAGTGTGCCCATACCGCCATAGTATCGTGCCTGTTATTTTCAGAAAGAGAACAAAAAGTTTGGGGTTTAACAGTATCATTGTCACGTAAATATAACACCCCTGTATGGAGTGTAACTTGTTGCCTGGCCCCTCCAAAATGAACTGCCTGAATCTCTTCTTTATATTTGCAACAATAGTTCTCACTGAAGTCTATATGAATAAGGACTTCATTGTCAGTCAAATTCTTTTTAAGTTCTGAGATGGTCTGATACTGGTGCGTTATCGTGGCAACATGTTTAAAGAATAAAGGTAACTTTTCTTCTAGCTGGAGCACTAGTTTTCTTAGTGAAACATTGATCGCTTTTTTAATGGGTTTTCGTATTGTCTTCATCTTTCCATTTTTTTCATAGGATGTAGTTTCATATATCCACTGATGATAGGTCACTATTCGGTTTGGCTGTGGAAGATAATATTCCATCCCTTTGTTTGAACAACCATCACATTCTCGTAACAAACATTTCGTTGAATGGACATTGCATGTTATCATAGCTAGAAATCTTGTTATATTACCGCAACATAAGGCTTTATTTTCATACAATTTCATGATCATCAGTTGAATGTTTGCATGAATGACACATGCGCATGTGTTTCGATCTTTTATGCTCGCCCAAGTCACCCAAAAAGGTCGAAGTCGACAGAATGTTGCCAAACTTATTTGATATTCAACCTTCGTCAGAAATTTTTTGTGCAAATTTTTCATAGTATCACACAATACACGTTTTTGTTTTACCTCTCCTTTAGACCTAACAAAATCTTTCTTTCCTGGGCACATTCGAGAATTCTCGTCATTTTCCAAAAAAACTTCTATGTCTTTTTTAACTTTCATCAATTGAGCATTTATTTTCCTGGTGCGGGTCTTTTTGTATGTCTCGTGTCTGAAAAACGGTTTTGATAAGTGCAGCAATTTGTGTTTCTTCAAAAGATCTGGTTTTATAATCTCAAAATATTTCTTCTTTTCAACATGTTTCTTTAAATTAATGTATTCGTCTTTTAGTTGTTTCGTTATAACTTCCGACAAAATAAGCTTCTTTTTCACAACTTCAGGAACTTGGATGTTCTTCAACAGTGCTGATACTTTAGCTTCAGGAGAAGTCTGATTATTCTTGATTAGTCTTTGACATCTCTTACGATATTTCTCTTTATTTCTTATTTCACGTTTCAATCTCTCCTGTAACCTGCTTATTTTCGAATATAATATTGCTCTACGTCTTCTTAATTGCTGCCTCCTTCGAATAGCTGCTAGGTTCCTAACCTCATTATTATTTTGAATAACCAATCCTGGGCTAGGAGGTGGTGTCTCGTCTAGTAATCTTGCTAAATTCTTACGTATCTTCGCTGTTTTGTCTCTATATGTTTGGCTATTTTTCTTCCAGTTTTTCCTTTTTTGCCTTTTTTCCCTGGAACTCATAGTGGATACAAGCTTAACTTGGCCTTTTTCTCTTTTTTTAAGATATTTAAGTCTTTCTTTTTCACGAAGTACTTCGAGACTTACAGGGTCAGATTTCATTTTCTCCCTACGCTTCCTATCATACTCTTTCTTTTTTAATTTAGCTTCTTCTTCGCTGATCTTCTTTTTGCTTGGCATTATTTGACCCTACACAACAAATAATACCTACATAACAGTTAGCTAAAGTAAACAATCAAAAAAGCAAGTTGACCTTTGTTAGAAAATCATTCCCTCATAAATCATCATTCCCTCACTATAAATTTATGTGAGGAAATGACGGTGAGGGAATGATGAAACAAAGAATAATAATAAAAAAACTCCTGACATAACCTCACTTTTGGAAATTTGCTTTGCATATGTTAAAATACTCCCATAAACCTACTTCTCTATGTAATTAACAACGCTTAAAGTATTTTACCTTTTGTTTTTCCGGGGTGTGGGGGAATGACCATGAAAAATGTAATTTGACCAAAAAAATATTTTAACTTTGTGGAGCACAAACTGCAACACGCTCACGGTAAATTCGCCATTTTGATAAGTTGACAAGACTACCAACTATCAAAAACTAATAGTAGCGTTCACGATTCATTGAGAATGCGTTCATAATTTGATTGTCAGCAACAATGTGAGGGAATGATTTGTTTTTATGAGACACGTGTATATTTTCTATTTTTACATCCGGTTTTTACTATATATTCCAAGTTAAGATTTTTTTTATTAGTCTGTCATATTTTTAATAGAAAAGTCTTGACAGTAGACTGTTATTACTATTTTTTGTTTTTTTTGATAATACAAAAGTGTTTGAATTTGTAGTTTGGGACATAGTGAGGGAATGATTTTACGGACATTATATAGTGTTTATTATTTCAAGTTTCAAGTACGCATTTGGTTCCAAAGTAATTATCCAAGTATTAATATAAATAAATAAATAAATAAATAAATAATCTTTATTCTTATATACATTTTATATAAGAATGCTTAAATGGGGTAATATAATTCCTTATTAATAAAAAAAAAAGTGGTTTTTATCTTTAAAATTGACCAATATAAATAGAGCACTGGAGGTTTATCAGGTGTTTGGAAAATGAACCCGTAAAAATAGTAATAAAAGCTATCTGTCTGGATAATTCTACTTATTCAATTTTTGGACTCTGGGCCTTTTTTGCATGCTGGAAATTCATAGCCAAGTTTATTAATTTATAAAACATGGAAATTTTTTAGGCTGGAGGTGGTTCCCAGCTAAGACGACATGTTATGCATATTAATGCAGATAGTTACATTGGCTATGACGAACGAGGAATTTCTACTTGTACTGCAAGAAGAACCCGTGAAAGTGAATATGATGCTACATGTCCCGTAACTATTCATGAAGTATTGAAAAAATGGAATAATCAAGATTTTCGATCCGCATATGTTGTAAACCGGTTTGTATTTTTAATACAAATAATAATTTTGATTACAGTAAAATATTTAATCTAGAATGCTTTTAAGAACTAAACCCTCTTCTTTGGAAATTAAATTTGCAAGTTAAAATGTTTTTTTTAGTGCCACTAAACAAGATTGTTGTCTTGCTGCTCGATTTATCCACGAAGTTTCTGGACGAGCTTTGGAAGTACACACAAATCAACCGATTGTAAACGTAGATTTTGGATTTGATTTGCCACGATCAAATGCACCAGTGAACAAACGCTTAATTGGAAAATGTAAAGTTCGTTATATCAATAATAGTTCAGTTTGTGTACAGCCCCAAGGATATCCGGATGCCATTAATCATGTAAGTTATTGCTTTACAAATTTTGAAGACTTAAATTTTAAAAGACAGAAATAGTTCCGTGTGGCTGGAATTTTGACTAAAATTAACCCAGTTCTTTGTCAATATTTCCAACCGGAGCGAAAGACATACTCATCATACTTTATAAAACAAATTAATTTTTACAATAATTATTCGCCGATATTTTGAGAAAAAACGCAATTATTTTCGTTTTAAGTTCTGATTGATTGATTTTAGTCCTAAAAGTGACCATTTTTCAGTGCTTTATTCTGCAAGGAGTGCCTGTTAGGTACTGCTAAGTGAACAGCGTGTTTTTCCTGTCAAAATTTACTAATTGAATCAAATTTTTTCATATTTACTTTATCATTTTATTGTCAATAAAGACATAAAAATAATTTTATATACAATTTGCAGAAAGATTTTCCAACTACAATTTTACTGCCTGGCGAAGTATACAACAATAAAATCTGCTACGAATTTGGAATTGTAGACAAACCAATTTACTCACCAGTAAATACTATAGAAGTTTGTGAAAAAGTGACTCCACAACCGCCAGAATGTTGTAACAAAGCTGAAGGTGAATCTGTCGATTTTACATGTGACAAAGATTTATACAATTCAGATAAAGATAAAAAATATACTCCACCAAAACCATTGAAACCATGTGAAAGAGGTTGTTGATTAAAATGCCTGAAAAAATGTGAAAAATTCATAAAGATGATTCCATTCAACTTAAATAAAATATTGAATTTTATAATCAATGCGAATTAATAAGTTTATAAAACGACAATATTTAAAAATATGGGAAATAAGTATTTAATTCAACGATTCGGAGTGTTATTTATCGGATTAAGTGGTAAAATGTATTAATTTATAATGTACAAAAAAAAAAAAACAGATCTTAAAATTTTGAAAATAAAGGAAATTTAAAACTAAGCCAACTTTTCATTCTATAAAATTTGAAATATTCATTTAATGATCGATACTTAATACTATAAAAATTCTAGCGGAGCTAGTTACTGCATGAATTAGAATTATAATAGTCAATAATAAACATGTTGGTCCTACTATATTATAATAATTTTGAATTATAATAGTCAATAAGAAACATGTTGGTCCTACGTCAGTGAGATGGTGAAAAAAGTTAAAATAATGTGTTTTTAGTGATTATTCAAAATGACGTAAACGCAAGAAAATAAAGTTTCACAAGAAACGGGCAGGAATATTTGTTTATAAAGGGTCCTTCGTTTCCTTTATTCTTAAAAATAAGTATCTACAATTCATAAAGATATACAATTTTAGGGACACATTATCTATGTTAATTGAATAAATCAGTGTGATTTTTCTTCAGGACGCTCTAGCTCTGTTATTTTTAATAAGAGCGAAAAATTACAGATGACTTTATGTAAATTTTCATGCTCTAAAATATTGAATTATAGTTTTAAATTTAGTATAGTTCTCACACCTTTAAAATAACCGAAAAAAATATAAGCACTTTAATTTTAATTTTAGACTTCTGAGACTCTGTATTCATTTACTTGCTATAATTACAAGCTACATACTTGTGCATCAAAATTACAAGTCAAATAAACACAGATATTGTTCATTCTCTTCGAGAATACAATTCATAAGACTTGAATTTCTTCGATACGTTAGTAAAATAAAAGCAATGTATACATAATAATGAAGAAAATACATTCACGTTTGCTAGTTCCCTTCCTGTATATTTATTAAGAAAGATCTCTATTCTGGCTTGAGATAAAATGAATTCCGCCTACACGAATTTTTCTAAAAACTTCCGGCGAGTATATGCGTTCAACGAGTAATGAAATGCAATTTTTATGACACTTATGACACTCAATCTAAAAAATGAATTATCGCTCACTGACTCGCTAGTATAATGTAGCCCGAAAAGTTAAAATACAAAATAAAACCTACCTATGACTTCTGTATTCAGTCACGATAGCTTAAATTATGTAAAATATGGCATTTGAGAGAAAAAATTTTGAATTATCATGGTATTTTTTAAGTTTGCATTACTACGTAGTAAAATTTAGTAAAGTCAATCAAACCTAAGCAAATGCGTTACATCAATGTATAAGTTACACTTAACTTGGCTTCTATGATGAAGTAATAAGTCGAAAACGTATTATTTTTTTATAATTTTGAGCGCCATTGATAGATAGTAACCTTAAAAAAAATGTCAGAACATTTAAAAAATAATTTCAAATTATTTTTTTTTATATCTTGATAGTTTAGTCTAATTATTAAATTATTATTATAGCAATGTAGATAATTTAAAGGCCGCCACACATTATCAGACTTTCTGATTACATTTGTTATAAGAAAATTTGAAAGTTCCCACGCTTTTACTAATTTGTATTTCAACAGTATATTACTTTAAACATAGAATTAGTTAATATTCCATATTTACTATTTTTAAGAAACATTTAACATTTTATCCACTGGCTTTTAATCTCATGTAATAGTTTTTAGAAAATATGTTCTCTTAGACGCTACCAACATTAATTTACGTATGTTTCATTAAAGTCAACTGTAAGTATAAACAAATATTTATCGAAAGATAGTAAATCTTTCGATTATTCTTCATCAAAGTATTTTTTAAAATTTATGAATGAATCATCAGTATAAAAATAGTATTTTTTTATTTATTTTGAAAATCACCAATGATCTGTTATGGGAGATGGTTCATATTGATTAAGAACGTTTCTTTTCAGAGTCTTCCACTTGCATTTTTGGTTCATGATATGAAAAAGTTGATTATTTTCTTTCTTGCATAAAAATTTTCAATTATTTGTAGCATGTCAAAATCTAGAAGTATTAAGAGATTAGAAATAAGCTAAAAAATAACAAAAATATAGTGTTTGTATTTTTCTCCCATCCTACCTTGCAAGAACTTATTTTTCCATTTTTAAAAATCATTGCATTTATTTCATTTAGTTTTTCCTTTATATGAGAGGATTACAAAAAGCGTTATGTAATTGTTGTTACGTTTTTATTATTTTTTCCGCGATTATACCACCCTTAATAATGCCTGACTGACAAAAATCGTTCAGCATCATCTATATTTATTAAATTTATTTATTAAATAACCGAATAGTATTAAATTGGATACTCAACATAAGACATCTTCAATCTCTCATCCGCCATAATATACTATACATTGTATATTTTTCAAATTCTCCTTAAATAGCACAAAAAATATTTATTCAAATCTAATAAAATTTGTCATCAATATAAAAACGCATTCGCGTGTCGAAGAGTTTTTCCGACAAAATTCAAAAGTAAAAATCCTAGTTTATACATTTGGAAGTATTTTCTAGCGAAAAACTCTTCGATATGCCCTCTTTTTTAGTATCAAGTTTATGAATAACAAATTTCATAATAATTCAATAATTAATTGTTAAATTATTTGTGCCCGAAAATAATTACAGTTGGTCTATTTTGTTGATGTTTCATTTTGTCATACTAATCCCTTCAGAAAGTTTTCTTTGATCAATTTTGTATGGTAAGTTTCAACTACTTTTATCTTTTACTATTTTTACTTCTTAGGGACTTTTCTCTTGAGATAAAAGATTAAAACCTTTAAAATTAGCTTCATTTTGGAAAAAAAACTATATTTTTGCAAAGTGATACAATTGTCTGCTTTAATAATAAATTATTTTATTATGTAGTGGGTGATATTTTTATAAATAAGCCTCGATTTTTATAAATTGCGACACTTGAACGCCACCTGTTTTGGATAATTGATCAGAAAAAAATCACATAACCGAATTTTTTATATGCGTATACTTCGTTCTATTTATGTATAAATAATATATTCTACCTCTGTGTATAAAATATACAGTGAACTTCCATAAATAAAATCAAGTATTTTTTTTTTTTTATAGGATATTTTGAAATAATGCATTTAATTAGGCTTTTAAGTTATTTTCTTTTATACTATTGTAATGGCATCTGGCCTTTATAATCAAAATAACTCAAAAATATGTCAGGTGGCACCACCATCGAAGTATCGACTCTAAAAAACGCGATTTCATTCGTCGATTAGTTTTCCGACACTTCGGTAAACTTGGTTCAAACAAAACTGCCTACAGTATTATTAGTTTCGTGAAACTACCTACAATATTATTAGGTTTACGTACAGCAATTATCAGCGATTTAAAAGTTTGCCCAGCAGAAATGTTATACGGACAAACGCTACGACTACCAAGTGATTTTTTTTGGAAATCCACTATTGCCAGTGAATGTGACCCAAATATATTCATTTCAAACCTCAAAAACATTATGCAAAGTTTTAAACAAATATCAACCCCACTACACGGTAATACAAAAGTGTTAGTGCAACCACAACTAAATAAAACTGATTTCGTGTTCCATACAACCGCCGAGTTATTAAACGACACGATAAATATTTTACAATCTAAAATAAAAACAAACATGAAAACATCAGTATCGACAGACTTAAACCAGCATATCTTCTGGAAGCAGATTGTGATCAAAATGTTACCACACCAACCCACAATTCGCAACCAGACAACGAAACATTTAAGTCAACGAAGAAGTTCAGCCAAAACGAACCTTCGAAAATAACACGTTCTGGTCGTAAAATGCATTTCTCTCAAAAATATTTAAATATAATTAAAATAGAATATTATATATCAATTTTCTATTCAATTGTAAAATCATTGTTTATTTTTTTTAACGTTTCATGTGTCGTTTGCACTGAAGGGGAAGTAATGTAGTGGCATCTAGCCTTTAAAATCAAAATAACTCAAAAATATAAGGTCAGTTGGCACCACCATCCAAGGTATCGAATCTAAAAACGCGATTTCATTCGTTGATCAGTTTGCCGACAATTCGAACAGTTGTACATAAGTAGCCATTCATACAACGGCACATGTACAGGAATACATTTTAAGCCACGCAACTTATGGGACGGATACATATTTACACTTTTTAAGTTGTTTCATTTCATTTAATATAAAAATATTCAACGTATAAAATTCAGCATTCCACAACAAGTAAACCAAAACACTGCATTATTTATAAATTCTCTGTCCTACTTCCATTATTGATTCCTGTTAAAACCTTTAAGTCTGTTGTGTCCATGCAATGTTTACTGGCGGTGCTATATTCCTGTTGTTTATTATACACTTATCGCGACGCTGTAGCAAAAACTTTCCCGTGATACCTATTTAATCCTATAGAAATTGAATAGGAATTGATTTCCAATTTATGTTTTTAATTTCTATTAGGATACTCGAGTGATTTTTGGAATCGATTTTGTAATTTTTTTTGTAAAAGATAGAAATTTTGAGGCTTTGTGAAAAAAGGGTAAGTAAAAAAGTTGTAGCTCTTTTTATTTCCTACAACTGTTTTCCATAGGACTTGTAGTTTTGCCGGAAATCGAGATAAACCGTGTTTAACCCTTAAAAACTCACGCCTTTTCACTTATGAACCACAGATCGACCATGAATTATTTTTCCATTTATTTTTGTTATATTCTCTTCCGTTTACATTGGGTTTCATCCTACTACAATTTTTTTTCATTTTTACCATTTTTAAAGGCTTCTACCCTGGTCTATATATAAACAATTCAACTTTTTCAGACTAATTTTCGTAATAGCTTCCGTTGAGATTTTGAAAAAAAATTTTGCTACAAAAATTTACTAACCATCCATCTAACATTGTTATTACTTTTTTCCATGGTAAACGAACTTTAAGGCATACTTCCAAAGTTATACACGCCTAATACCTAAAAGGTGCATTTCAACATATCTGTATTGATAGGAATATGATTTAAAAAAAATTTTTTGAACAAATGTGTAACAACATACAACAATTTTATTTTTCTGACATTTTTATGTATTACTTATACAATTGGCTCATTCTCAAAAATGAGTCCAAGTTTACCTAATTATCAATAAAAATAAAGTATCTAATACAAAAACGAGTAGAAATTGGGTACAAACATAAATTTTATTTATTGAAAGTAGTTTTTTTTTTTGACGGCTTAGAAATTCTTTATATTGCCATTTAAACTTGAAAACACCATATATTTAATACTTCTATATGGGCAGATCTTATAAGTGGAAGGTGTTCCGACGAAGTAAAACAGATAGTGTATCGTTGTCTCTCTTTTCCGCGTACTTAGTTAGTTTTGCGCATCTTAGAATTCTCAAGCATGCGCAGTATAGATAAAAACATTCCAAAAAAATTTTTGATAAAAAATCGTTATAAAAAAAAAAATATATTTACTATTTGTAAAAATATTGACAGTTTTGTTATGCTTTTTATGTAGTAATATGAAACCAGAAAATAACGAAATGCCCAGAGCAAATATATAGATTTATATATGAATTATAACATTACCCATTCAATCCGCATTTAACATAAATCTACCCATTTTAAATCTGTTAATTGGATATGAAAAAAGTTTAAATACTGTAGCGAGAACATTTCCAAATGATACATATATATATATATATATATATATATATATATATATATATATATATATATATATATATATATATATATATATATATATATATATATATATAAATAATGCATATGTGCACTCTACAAATCAATTATTTCAATATACATTTAAAATAAAATGTATTCATTCATATACAGGCTGTTTTATTTATAACCAGTTTGGAAAAGTGTAGAAGACTTCCACGAGACGTGATGCGTTGAAATTTTGAGAATTATCGTATCGGTCACGAAAAAGGTATAAAAGAATATTGTCTCGGTCTCGATTTTATTGGTCTTGGTTCGTCTCTGTGTCATCTCGTATAGTCTCGAAAAAAGTATATTATTTTATCATTATCGTTTTTGCATAATAACTGACGAACAACAGTAAAATGATTTAATAACAGTTAAATAGTACAACAATGTAAAAAAGAAACTCAATAGTTATACAACCGTAAAAACTATCAACAATTTCAAACAAATTTCACTAACAAATATTTTTTGTCTAAAGAAATGAAAAAATTGTATATTATTAAATACACATATTAACATAAATTTTTTATCGGCAGTTTCAAAATTTTATCATTAAACATCTTTAGTAATTAACTATTATAATTATATAGTTTAAGAGTTACATTTAAAGGCATTATTTTTTGAAAAAAAATTTGGTACTACCCAAATGTGTGTTTGACCGTATTATATTTTTAATGTCTTGATATTTGATATTTTTGCAATCTTAATAAAGTAAGTAAAGCTTCAATGAAAGAACACAAAATATATAGAATTTTAGGAGAATGATAATTTTAGGGTTTATTTCTGATGATATTGATATCAAATTTATTAAACTAGTAGTGCGTACAACATTACTGTACAGCTTGCATACACGGAGTGAGTTTTCAATGCATGTATGTCTCTTCTATAGAAAACCCAGTTGTTTGTGTACCATCAATTGCTGTGGTTTGGTTGCCTGTCCATCCTTTTACTAAGTTATTTACACATTCAAATATCACAGTTATGATGCCCGCAGGTGCAGACACACACACACACATACTCAATGACGAGACTGACACGAGCTTGTGACGCCAGTATGCCTCGTAAACATGGCAATAATCAACGACCATCGGTGCACTGGTGGAACGACCAAATCAGTACTCTCCGGTCAGAGTGTCTTAAGAAAAGAAGAATATCCCAGCGTGGCTACCGACAACCTAACTCTGTAGAGCTGGTGGCAGAGTACAAACAGGCGCGTCGGAATCTGAATAAAGTCATCAAAGAAAGCAAAAGACGCTGCTTGAGAGACTTGAAGCAGTTGTCGACCCACTCCTGGCAGACAACCAGTACGGCTTTCGAAAAGGCCGTTCAACCCTGGATGCTATGAATCTGGTCGTTAGCACGGCCAAAGAAGCAGTCGCAGGAACCAGATGGAAGGGTGGCACGAAAGAGTATTGTCTAGTGGCCGCCTTGGACATCAGAAATGCCTTCAACTCCGCCAATTGGGACTGCATCATGCAAGCTCTTAGAGACAAAAACGTTCCAGAATACCTGTGTACGATAGTGGCAAGCTATTTTACCGACAGAGTCCTTAAGTACGACACAGCTAATGGCCCAGCAAAGTACGACATCATCGGAGGTGTGCCGCAAGGCTCTGTCCTAGGACCACTGTTGTGGAATATCATGTACGACGGGCTCCTGAGACTTAAACTACCGAGATGCGTCAAATTGGTAGCGTATGCAGATGATGTTGCCGTAGTGATCGTCGCCAAACATCTGGACGAGATTAGCCACTTGTTCAACATCATCTTCGAGCAAGAACCAGTGGATGGATACAGTGAATCTCCAACTGGCTAAACAGAAGACCGAAGCCGTACTTATTACTAGCAGAAAAGCGCTGGAAACAATCAACTTGAAAGTAGGAGATCAAGAAATCACATCACAACCATATATCCGAGGGAGTGATGCTTGATGCACGACTTAACCTCAGTGTGTGTAACCTTTTCGAGTTCTAGGTAAGGAAAGACGGAACCTTTACCATCGAAAGACGACAACCACACTGAGCGCTGAAGAACTCAGGGTAGAAGAACGACTGAAGAGTTATGCACGTTGGCAGTCTCAATGGGATGCTGCAGAGAAGGGTAGGTGGACTCATCGTCTCATACCACGGATTGATGTCTGGCTGTTTGATTGATGTCTCCATTTTCAAACTGAAGTTTGAAAATGGTTGTACAAACCGAAACATGTCATGACGTAATTATTAATTTTTAATAAATAATAAAATAAATAGTGGAATATTGCAAAATATATATCCTTGAAGTTTTCTTCAGTCATTATCATGGATTTCCACAAAGTAAAGCTCTCTTCAATAGACTATTTTAACTCAACATTTCAAAATTTTAAAATCACAACAAAAAAAATGTTTTAAAATCGATATTGATGTTCGATTTAAGTTCATGGGAACACAAACGCACATTATTTTAATTTTCTGAACTGCTTTTATTAATCGATTCTAAAATTGAATGAAATATGAAAAGAGACAAAACCAATATAATTCATTGATTTTTCCTCGAATAATTTTTCACGATTTGGTATTGATCTTGTCTCATATACGAGATCTGATCGACACGAGACCCAGACTTGTATCTGTCTCGTGTTAAGTCCTATAAAATATTATATATAAAACTATGAGCTTATAATGATATAGATACAATAGAGATCACAGCAAATCAGATGAATTTTGGAATTATTTTTTAAGTCGTTTAAATACTTTATCATGTTTATAACCTTAGTAAAGTTTATTTACTATATGAATGAATTACAAACAATTTAGAATGAATGAAAATTCAGTTTTGCTTAATTTATGAGAAGAGCTTAGGTTTGTTAAATTGAACAATTTTAACAAAAAAAAGTTTTTGAGTAAATTAGACTTTTTAAGCTACCTTTTTGTAATTTACATCGTTGATTTTCAGTTTTGCTTTAATTTATAACGTAAGTGTGAATTGTAATGTAAAGCTCGATTGAATAACGTGTTGACATTGACAAACATAATATTCATTACTCTTAATATTTAGTGTTAAACAAAATGATTGATTTATTCGAATATAAGAACTTACACGAACCTATAGACTGAATGTGTTATTTTCTACGTTCTGTCCAAATGTACCTTATATTGACTTTGTTGGAAAGACGCTCTATAATTAGTGTATCCGATATTAAAAATTATATAAAAGCTATCCTAAATATGTGTACTAGTGACCTGCAAAAGTGTTTTTCATATCTCAGCCACAGTATACATACGAGTAATTTTTTGTGTTTTAATGAGTTAGGTGAGTCAGTGAAACAGCCTTTGTAAAATGAACGAATATATAAAAATAATTAATGTATGTACCCAATATAAATAAAAACAGAACGTATAATAAAATAAATATCAATGCACACATTCATTTATATTCTTGTTTTCAGGTTGTTGTATTATTAGTTTCAATAGTCGGGAATGTGAATGGGTATTGAAATCGTTAAAAAAACTAAGCACGTTTTGTAGTAGTGAAAAAAAGAAGTGTAACGAGTAGTTTTTCCTAGTATTGTATAACATTGTATTGTAGTTGGTGGTTGGGAAATAACGTTAAATTAGAGACGATAATCCCACTTATATACTCCCACCACCTCGTTATCATCAAATATTCCTATTTCTCTCATCTCATTGGGAATAACTAAATGGTTAGTTGGTGTTTGGTACTTCAAAGATAAAACAGCGTCTACAGCTAAAAGCAATTATTCTCTTACTTCATTATTAGCTGGTGCAAATACAAAAGAATGAAGTAATATAAACAAGCTACGTTAAATTTAAAAATGCGAAGAAAAAAACGAAAGAATGTTTTTTTTATCCAAGCTCACCTGTCGTACATGTCATATATAGTGCCATCAATTTTGATATAGCCCCATTTGAATGAAAAATCTCATTATCACTTTACTTTGCACAATACTTAAAGCCTTCACTTTTTCAAAAAACTTGAAAGAATATCTTGATTTCTTCAAGGAATTTCCAAAACAAAAATTATTTTGAAAATGAATAGGTATGGATTTACGAGTGGGAAGTTTATTAATCATATCGTCATACCAAATCGATTTAATAATATTGGTTTTGGAAAGTACCTCATCAAAAATCAAATGTTTTGAAATTTGGTATGCACAAAATTGACATAAATCGAATACTTTTTCGAAAAAAACTTTTAGGTTAGTCCTTTGTTTTTATATCAATATTGTGCGTAATAAATTTAAAACCATTTGGATAAGTATTTTTTGAGTTATTTGTGCGTGAATATTGAATGATATTACATAAAGGAGTGTGCTTCTAACAGCTGTTTATAAACCACCTTAATGAGAAGTTGATTTTGAATACATGATAATGAGGTTTCGTGACATCATTAGTAAAACTTTTAGTTAAATTTTTTTTTGGTTTGTCCCGGTCTGTTTCATTCAAAGCACTACTTAAAAAACAATGTACAAAATGCATTTAATAACGAAATAACGTTTAAAAATTTAATAGTTGTATTTATATGGAATTCTGAGTAAATATTAAAGAGAATTAATTTTAAGGTATTCTTTATTGACAGGCGGGACTCATTTTTCAGTTTATAATAAATAACAAATATAGAATATTAAAAATGTTTCAGAAAATAAAACCGACTTCCAAATAAAAAGTTAAAAATAACT
The DNA here is from genome assembly GCA_020423425.1 of Chrysopa pallens. Taxonomy (NCBI): domain Eukaryota; kingdom Metazoa; phylum Arthropoda; class Insecta; order Neuroptera; family Chrysopidae; genus Chrysopa; species Chrysopa pallens. The sequence goes on from CM035591.1 coordinate 32,991,878, forward strand.
TAAAATTAAATACATACTTCTACAAATAATTATTTTAGTATTTTTTTAAGTCGCTTCTAGTTTTTTTTTTTTTTATTTTAATTTTTTTGCTTTTAAGTTTTCATGAAAATTTTGTATTTTGAGCGATTTATTAGTGATTCTTTTAAAAATTCAGTTTGTTCCCTTCTTGATATTAAGGTTTTTCTAAGATAGCACACACTTAAAATATTCTGTACATTGAAAACTACGACACCGATTTTTATGAAACTTACAGTGTTCTTTAAGTAGAAAGATATATAATACAAATAATAAAAAATAAAATTGAAATTAATTTTTTGTTTTTGAAAAATTCTTGGATGAACATATATACGATTACACTTGGCGTACTTGTAAAATAAATAAAGTTCTAATTGATAACCTCTGTTTTTGGAAGTCAGTTGATGAAAAGCCAACTCTTTGCCAAGTTCTTTGTTTCATGTCAAGATAATGAATGCTAAATTTCAATATATTCGAATAATTATTTGAGATCGAAAGCAAAAATAAAGACTATGTAAATAAATAATTTAAATGATTAATGCAAACATATATGTATTTCTTAAATAAAAAATCACGATATTGACATCAAATCAATACGGACAAATTACATTACCTTTTTCTTAAAATTCTTAAAAATGTAATGTATCAGATGTCCAAATTCCTTTGGACAACAACATTTAGGAAAAGTCTACGCCGCTTTTAAAATATTTGGTCTTCCTAATTGCAGTAAAATCCATATCATATTATAACATGTTACAACCTCGACGTACCACGTTCTGTGTAGTTTCTCAATACAACTTAGGTATTATGTATATAGAAAAATAGCATACTTCTGTACATATTCGAAAATAAAACAACCAACTTTTATAGTTAAAAATAACAACAAACTTACATTCTCTGGGTGAAAAGTTAATGACCTTAAAAATTGTTTTGCGAGCCAGCCACGACAAAAAAAACTGGCGTGTACGCCACAATACCTCCATACATATATTCTCTTAATATTTATTTCGTTCCATATGATATATTTTATATTTTAAAAGCATAATTAATCGAATATGAGACATCTATAAAAATCCACCAATTTCGAGAACAAATAAAGGTCGAAGTATAATGAAATTCAACAGCATAATTAGTTATAGAAATATATTTTTCGATTTTTTTGTAACGGTTGATTAAACGTGAGAACGGGAGGACCGATTTGACAAATCTTATTTAATATTATTTGCAATTATAGCTTTGAGAAGATTTCGATAGAAAGAAAGATTGGAATAGTTAAAATATTGAAAAAATATACACGTATTTTACTCTAGTCGATTTTAAATCAACTCAACTCATTTTGATCTGATTTATTATTAGGCCATCAAACAGTAACTGTATCAAGCGCGGGTCGAACAGACCCAAAAGAGTACATACTTTTTTAAATCAGTTTGATTACATCTAACATAAATCTCACATTGCAAGAGTGATATGAATGAAACCCAATTTATTTGGTAATAAGGTGACTGATAATAGACTGAATACCATAACAAAATTCGAAAATTAAACTTGATTAAAAACTGAAGAAATTATAAGCTCTCAAAGATAATTTTCCATCTCTATTTTGAAAATGGAATTTTAGACCTAATCTCAAGAGATACTGACATCACTTCTAAGTATGACATCACTTCTAAGTATGACTATCTTTGATTTATCAGGATTTTTGAATATTTTGCTAATTAAAAATTTAAAAAAATTTCAAAGAATTTGATTATGTTTTTGAAGAGTTCAGAACGTGTGAATAATAATTCAATCTTGTTTAAAAACAGAACAAAAAAATGTGACCTCCCCCAAAATTTACCTCTGGATCTGCGTCTAAACTGCATTAGACAAAATTTAACTACTAGAGTGTAGCAATCACTAATCAATCAAGCCCACGAAAATAATCTATGTCTATTTATTACGGTCCAATATTATACCATCTCCAGCTGGGAAATACGATGAGGATATCGCTGTAAAGTTGAATATACATAACGTAATATCGAATCATATTGGGTACCGCAACTAGTCTAATCGGGAAAGTAAATATTTGCGTAAAATCGTTAGAAAGGTAAAAAAAAAGGTTAAAAAGGTAAACTATGGGAGATAACTCAATCGACGCTGAATAAGAGAAATTCATTTCTTTTTTCTGTAAAGAAAAATTGTAATTTTTATATACAAAAGAGAAAAAAAATAAAGACTCAAATTTTTATTTATAACTTGAAAACAAAATGTGATATTTGAATTAGGATAAAAGCTCCTTAAAGAATAGAAACTAAATGTTTTCATTCATGAAACTCAAGCTCCTTAATTAATAATATTAATCAACAGTTGAAAATTGGGTTCTACGTGATCGTTTTGACTCGATCGCATTGCCGCTATTAAAAGTAAAATTATAATGAGTTAAGTTACGTGTGATAATTATTTGTTTTAAGTTTTCTTATTGTATTATTCAATTTCCCCCAATGCTCTGTGTATATAAAAACTAACATAAAAGTTTAAATAATGGTACTAAAAAGTCTAAAACTTTTTGTATATCTTCTTATATAAGTACTTAAAAAAATGATTAAAAAAAAGTTTAAAAAAATTAATAATTTTATTAGTTATTATTAGATAAACATAAAAAAATGAAAATTCAAAATTGAAAATCAATGAAGGCTAAAGAAATACTTGAAAAATTTTGATCACCGTTTTATGAACATTTTATGGAATTCAAAAATGAAAAATAGAAAATGTAGAAAAGGTTAAATTTGTTTTCCTGAATTTTTCGATTATATTATTTTCTTGTATTTTTTTCGATTATATTGTTGTTTAAAACTATATAAAAATAAAAATAAAAAAAATTTTTGACGTTCAAAAATAACAGCGGAGCAAACGTAGATACGGGCAAACAAAATGCATAATCGACTTGTTACATCATCGAGCTTACTGTGTTCCGTCAATGATATACTAAAGGTCTCATTACGTTCCACCAATAATTCTATAAATAAAGCCATTATTAAATTTTAAAAAGTTATAGTTGTTAAATTAATTCAAGGCACACTCGAGAATATAGAGACAAATAGAACAATAAAGTTTGCAGTTTAATGCAGTTGTTAGATTATAATGATTACTACTTTTATTGTACAACGAGTTTAACAAAATCTACTCGTGGCCTGGATGCGTTTAACTACTCGAAGAGATACGAATTTTTTTAACGTTGTGTTGTTGCTGGAATAGTAGATGATACGAAACAGCAACCACTCTTTCATTCTAGCATTCGTATCTGCATTTATAAAATGATACGCGTTAATGAATCTTATAGACCAAAACCAATTTTTTATTCTTTATATATTAAAACTACCAATTTTTTTTCATTAGGGTTATCTGTTACATATAAATGTTTATTATTTCTATTTATCCCTCTTTTAATAAACTATTTTGAACGTCTGTCTTTTGCTTATGTATAAAGATTTTAAAAATTCCAAATTAATTATAATAACCATTAAAAATAAACAAGTGAAGATAACAACTAACATAATTAATTGTTTAGATGCTCCACATATGATTGAATTTCATCGTTTGAACTATTTATGATTAGCATTCATAAAATTGGGTAAATATCCAGTCTATACTGTGATATATGTATGTATGTATACATGTTTAATAATAATATGCGTTGTTATTATCTGCATGTGTTTGTTATCTGCATGTGTTTATTAGCGAAATTGGAGCTAAATTTGTGGAGTACTCAAATATTTTGCGAAAAAATGTATGAAACAAAAGTTGTTTGTTTGAAATAAGTATATATTTTTGGTATTTGAACTTCTCTTCTTTGAACTTTTATAGTTTATAAATTGGGTCAAGGATCCATTGGTCCCAATGTTTTTACTCATTCAAGAAGTCAAACTCACTTTTTATGTTTACGTCACCAAAGTTCATCTCGCTATATGGTGTAAATTTGGGTGCTTTTTCGATATTTATTCAAAATAAGATGAAAAAATAAATATTTCAAATCAAAAAAATTACGGTGTATTTGGAACATAAAAAGATAAGTTTTCACCAAATTTCGGAGAAAAAAAATAAAAAACCAAAAACTTGGTTATTTCAATTTTTCACATAAATTTTGAGGTTATGTGAAAAAAGTGTAAATACAAAAGCTGTAGATCTTTTTATTACCTACAACTCTGCCATTTAAATTTTTCCATTAGACTTGTAGTTTTGCCGAAAATTCAGATTAACCGAATTTTACCATTAAAAACTCACCCCCCTCCTATTTCCCGAACTGAGATCGCCCGTAATTTATTTTTACTTTCATTTTTATCATATTATCTTCCGTTTCCAATTAGTTTCATTCTACTATAATTTTTTTGTTTTCTAAAATTAATATACTCTGACATGTTATGCATATCGCAAGTATAAAAATTAATACATAATAAAAACCTGTCAAGCACGATAGTTGAATACAGTACGTTTTAGATGAATACAGTAGGTACATCAAGCCAAAACTTGTGGGCAAAAACAGTTAACGTTAAGAAAATAATATTTTAAAAATAAGGTGGCTTACTTAACTTAATCACTGACGATAAAAATATATTTTGTTTAATATTATTTTTCAAAATCCTGTAATATAAATTGGAAAGCGACATTAAATAGCATACAACGTAATATTTTTATAATTATTAATGAAAAGAATATTTATCGAAAAAAATTTGATATTGAAAAATAAAATATTTTTTTTATTTATTTAAGAAGCTTACTAAATTGAAAAATGTTATGAAATATGTAGATAAATCAAAATACAAAATGTAACAGTAGGAACGTTTAATATCTAAAAAGATTAAATTATTTTTAATCTCTTTTTATTATAAGTTGTGCTTAAAATTTCTGGGAATCGATGATACACAAGTGAAAATAACAACTAACAGTGTTAATTGTTTAAATACTCGACATGTGTACAGTATCAATGTTTGAACTATTTTTATTCCTTACCAGTTATAAACTACCCTAAATATGCAACACTTATATACTACCCTAAAAAGTTATTGATATCTATATAATAATAATATGGATGGAAAATACAATATATGAGCTTGTCAGCTAAATTTGAGCTGAAATTGTGGCTAATTTAAGCAGATTACGAAAAAATCTTACAAACAAAAGTTGTTTGTTTTCAAAAATCATTGAATTTTTCTTCTTTCTTTTATCTAAAAGTTTGATCATGGATTCATTGGACCTAATGGGTCCAATTTGCACATTCACGAGCTTTAACTCATTCTTTGTGTCTTATATGTGTCAGTCAAATTTTAGCTCGCTATCTACTTTTTGAATTATCGTGGCGATGAGCAGAGGAAATACGGAAATTAAAAATAGGTAATCTAAACAGGTAATCCTTTGATTACCTATACCAAAATTTTGTTAGTGTCTTCAATATTTTCAAGCGTTACAAACTTCAGATTAAAGAATAATCTGATATCTTAATATATATAAATTACATGTCACATTGTTTGTTCGCGATGAACTCCGAAACTACGGAACCGATTCGAACGTTTTTTTTTTAAATGATTGCTATGCTCCAACTTAAAAGACACGATAGTTTATTTCTTAATTTGAGATTTCAATTTTATTTTATTGCGAATTAATTGATTTTTATATGATAAAAAGATACAGTTCGATAATATTTTAACAGATGGTAGTCTTAGTATTAGATAGGTCATAGTTCGATAATAATTTAACAGATGGTAGTCTAAGTATAAAGTAGTTTATAGTTCGATAATAATTTAACAGATGGTAGTCTAAGTAGAAGGTAGTCCGGCAAACGTTGTTTTGACATATCTTCACTACATAGTATAAAACAAAGTCGCTTTCTCTGACCCTATATCCCTATGTATGCTTAAATCTTTAAAACTACGCAACGGATTTTGATGCGGTTTGCTTTAATAGATAGAGTGATTGAAGAGGAAGGTTTATATGTATAATAACATCCATTAAATAGTGGACAAATACTGTTATTTTTGAGGTTTCTAATGTGATGTCGTAAATAATTACATTTTTTCTGATTTCATTGCAAACGTAGACTGAACCCTACGAGATATATCAAAATTATGTACTCAAAGTATTGTACACATTGAAAAGGTCTACAGAAAACTAACTCTATCTCTTATGGATATCCCACAATTACATTTTTTTGTCATTTACTTTTTACGACAAATAAAGGCTAATTTTCGAAGCGATTAATTTTTAATTATTAATTTAATATCTATATAAAAATAAGCGTCATCTTCTACAAAATTTCTATGATGCGGGGCTAAAGCTAAACACCGCCCCGTTAGTCAAAGGTACCGAGGTACCGGGTATCTACATCAAATACCGGGTCAAAATTTCGTGTCAAGGGTTTCGAACTTTTTGCTGACGCGGAACCAAGGTCGCAGGCAAACTCAGAGGTACGCATACTAAATACGAGGTGTAAATATAAAAGTTTCGTGGCACGGGTTTCCTACACGAAATACCTAGTGACCCGCCATAAATACCGGTTGTCCCACAACAAATACCGGGTACTCCAAATGTCACAGCAACGCGTGACTGAATCTGCTAGTACTATATATATATGAACGGTACCCGTTAGTTTTATATTCAAATTTATTTTATAAAGCAATAAATAAAAATTTCTCAATTGTGTTGAGTTTAGATTGGTTTCACAATTTATCGTGAAATGATTAATGCCTTTTTGATGTTGTAAATTGTTCAAATTAATTTTCAAAAATATGATCCAATTTGAAATACTGTTCATTATTGATGCATTTTATATGCTGATAATCTTACATCACAGCGAATAAATCAAGTAAATATGGATCGTTTTTGCCATACGTTACTTTAAACATCACACGTCTGTATTAATAAACCAGAAACAATTGAACACTTGTTAATCATCATTCGAGGTGTTAATAGCATAATTTAGTCTGATTGAATACATAGGAATATCAAATAGTTTTAAAACAAAAAACATTTTTAAACATTTATGCCATAAAATTTACTGTCAAATAAAGTCAATTTTTGAATATAAACATTTTTGTGTGCTTCATGTCAATTTAAAGTTCTGAATCTCTAAAAAACACATACTTTATGCTCTTTTATTTTATTCAATAAGTGATTCGGGTTCTCGTAAGTCAGGAGTTTTGAGACAAATTTTGACCGGGGCTAATAATTTAAAATCATTATTGCATAAAATCCTATAAAATGGCAAAAATTTGAATTAAAAAATGTTCCTAGAACGTCACTTGACATTAATCTTCGAGGAAATGCTTTACAAAATTATTAATTTAATCAACATCTCCTAGGAAATAATTATGAATATTACGAAATCCGTACGTTGAAACGATTCTCTTGGATATCAATCATTCCAAAGCTATCCAACATCTGATCATATATTTCTGTAACACATAGTATATTACTTGTCGTTGATTGAAAATTTAAAGATAAACATACATTTATAGATTTTCATAAATAATTCTAAATAACGTATTCATTTAAATGTCGGTTTATGTATGTAAAGCTTTTCATTCAATATTATAAAATATATAAATATAGATATTAATATAAACTTCGCTTTAAGTAATTTATAAAAATATTAGTAGATCTGTCAATTGAGTACTTCAATCAAAAGTAACAACAAATCGAATCTTCCTGGTTTGAACAGAAACCAAATAGAGTGGTTTTTATAGTAAACATAAATTTCTCCTATTTCTATTTATCATACCATTTCATTCCAAATGAATATCAAATAACTGCATTTACTTCGTTTGTATAGAAAAAGTTGGTAATTTTAAAGACTCCAAAAGGGACTTTTCTATGTTCCCTGATCATTTTACAGTGTATGCAAAAAAACAGATCTTCATAGCTAAGATACATATTTGTAGACAAAAAAAAAATCATATCATTCTATCATGCATAGAAAAAAACTGCTGCTTTTGGAGATTTTCCTCAAACGGGGGCGGTAGAATTTCCTATACAATTAAACCTTGATCTTTTAAATGTAATATACGTTTGTTTTAAATTTCAACAAATCTTACTAGTTGAAAAGTTACAACAGAAGAAACATAGATGTATAGATTGGCAAATAAATAACGAATTGGAGAGATACAATAAAACTAATTTGCTATTTTATCCATAAAAATGTGAAACTAGGGCTCAATACCAAACAAAATTCGAAAACTAAATTAAAATGGATTCAAAAACGAATAAGTTATTAAAGATAAGCTCTTAAAGATTGTTTGAAATTGCAAAAAAAGTTTTATGGGTGATTCCACGATAAGCGGTTATTTTCTATAACAAAATCGTATAACAAATTTTTTAATATTAATGTAATTTATATAACATTTTACTTTCACAATTAACTCATTTGTGCATACTAACATTATTTATCTTAAATTTTGAAGGAAAGTGTATGTGCATATAAGTGCCATGGGTATCGATAAGACCTCTTATCGTAGAATGACCGTTGTATATGGATCACTAGGGAGATGAACATGTATCACATCATATAAACAAATCTCCTTCTTTGATTAATTACGAATTTTGAACGTCCATTTTTTGGCTATCTTTTGGCCATTTTTTAAAAATAAGTTCAAATTCATGTTCATGAAATAAAGACGTCTTGCCTATTGCAAAATCGTCTAGTTAAAACAAAGTGCTCACTTCATTCGGACTATTAAAATAAGTCTTATGATATTATGAAATACAAATTTTAAATATTGTGATTTTATCTATCCACTGTAACTACGGACGGAGGTGCCTAGCGTTTACATACTTTGATATTAAGTATAAATTATATCAAAACAATTTTAATAAAAATGTTTGTTTATTTATTTATTTATAGTTATTTATTTATTTACAAACAGGTGGAAACCAATTATTTAAACGAACACAGTTATAATTTAACTGTCTTATAATATTATATTAAAGTTGCAATAAATTTTATTAAAAAGTTTTATCTTTACAAAGTTACAAAATATTTATTTTTATTTTATTAAATATTATATAAAAATATTATTTATTAATTAAAATTAATTGATCTTTGATTAAAATTAAATTATTACTCCAAGTATTTATTTATTATATTATTTTAATTACTATTTTTACACTGCATTTTTTAAACTCTATAAAGAATAACTTCTTGTGCCTTCAAGAAAATCCCCATCTACTTCTTGTTGTTTTTCTCGCACAAAAAGTGGGAAATATTGAGAACCGTAAGTAGGTTAATAGAGTCGGTGATAGGGTGAATTAAAGAAACTATCAGAGAATATATGATAAACTTTTCAAGACAAGTTTATGCATTAAAATGTCACCAAAGCATGTAAGTCTCGTACTTATTGACCGAACGAAGTAAGTTCTGGCGATTACAACTAGGCGATTTTTTATTGCGTTAATCTCTATGTATTTATCTATCTCATCTATATAAATATATATATATATATATATATATATATATATATATATATATATATATATATATATATATATATATATATATATATATATATATATATATATATATATATATATATATATATATATATATAAAACCTATCTATTTATATATCAATCTATCTGCCGGTTGTAATTTTCAAATGCGTGTATCACAATCAAGTAATTTACGGTACAGTTTTCCTCTTTGAGTCATCAGGGGCGTTATAATAACAAATTTCTACTAATTTTAATTAATTAAAAAAATTTATGACCTCTCACCAACAGAATGATGAATTTAATATAATAAATTTGAACGATGAAACAAATTAATATACTGAGGAGTGAATATATATTTAATTCTTAATGATAAGCGTATCATCCTGAGAGAGGTCTACTATTCAACGAAGCTACTAGTATATAGTTTTTTCATGCCATAATGGTGAATCTACTTACATACCCGATTTAATTAACAGACCAGTACACCAGAATTACTTAAAAGTAAATTATTAGTATACAAGTTGAGGGATTAAAAAAATTGAACAGTGAATAGTGCCAGTGAAGTCGATGATATTATAATCATCGTTTTTCAAGTTATTCTGGTTGACCCTGGTTTTTTTTCAACCTGTATGTATGCAATATTAGAGCTTGTGTATGGGAAAATGAGTTGAATAAACTTTTAAAATTTGATTATTGATACACATTGGGATCGGTAAAATTAAACAAAAGAATACATTTTCATTGAAGCGGAACACTATGTAGATGTATTTAATAGCTATTTATTATAGTATTTATTATTATACTATAAAACTGTTATAAAAGTATAATTTATATAAAACATAATATCAAATTTAAAAACAGTATTTTAACACATGTTTGAAAAATAATATGGATATCGGATTTAAAATAAATATACCATACACAAATATTCGATATGAATCGAATACTATTTGAAAACTTTGATAATATCCGAGAGACCATTAACAATATATGTATGTATAGTATGTATATATCGACATCGAATTTGAATATCGAAATGTCTAAAAGCTTTTCCTGATAACAAACAGTGTAGTCAGCTATTATCAATCGTATATGATGTTCATTGTAAAAGTGCATGTATTGGAGCTGAAATAACTTCCTTATATTAATGGTCTATTAAACTTAAAAGTTGAAGTTAGAAATGCAATTTTTGAAAAAATACTTCGTTAATCTAATTCTATAACTCCATTTGTCACCTCGATATTACAAAAGCTGTTCTTGGCCGAACTAAGTATGCTATACCTGTAGACGATGAATTATGACTCACGCTGCACTCTTTTTGTGATACAATGAAAGATGATGTATGTCCCTCAATTAAAAATTAGTGTCCCATCCTCGATTCGCTTTTGCGTATGTTATAGTTTTAGTGTTTGTACATCAATCTTTAAAAATTTTAGCACACTCGCTATTTTATTGTTTCACTATATGTTGGTATCAAAATGTAGTGATTTTCAATGTGCTCTGTTCCTGAGAGACCAACAATTTATAACTATACGTATTTAAAATTTTAAACTCGGGACTTATCAAAAGTATTCAATTTTGTAGCCATAAAAACTTTAGGCTAAAATTATAATACATAAATTGTCACTTTAAATCTCACTTACTTGAAAAAAAAAATATCTGTAACAACCACGGCCTTATATCTTGATTATATTATAGCTAGGCACTACATACTAAATAGGCAACTTTTGCCAAATTTTGTTACAAACATGGCTGAGCATATCATCTGTGTGTGTATAGAAATTCGAGTGTAATAATACATGTGTATCAGCAGTAGTACTCTCAAAGCGATTAATTTGCTTATCTTGCATTCACGGCTCCTTAAGTGCAGTTGATATAACACTTGCATTCAAACTTTTTTAACGTACGGTGCCGAGATATGTTAAAGGTGGAGTCTACAATACTTCCAAATTGCACTTTCAATTGATTCAAGTTATGATTTCATATTTCTCTTACTTATAAATTTATAAGTAATTGATTAACCCAAGCTGAGGCGTTGGCTGTACTGAGATATTCATTTGCTTGTAATTCCAAATAAAAAATTAAAAGCAGAAACAAAGCAAATATTCATATTCGACTTAAGCGTTTCGAAGCTAAATACCTAGATACCTCTCCTTATACAGATACATTTAAAAAATTTTCATAGAACATCTGATATAAAGTCGTGTGTAAAAATTCTCATTGTATAGAGTTTTCGTATGGATTTACATTAAATTCATGGTGAATATTACAGTTTTATATATTTCGATAAAAGTTTATGAAATGTCAATATCAGTTACTTAGGGAGTTTACATTCCTACATTTTTTTTATTTAAATAAAAATTGTTCCTTATGTGATACAAATGCGAATAAAAAAGTATTCTCTATAGATATATAAATAGTTTAGATTCTTGTGCAAATTTTCGTATACTTACAAACACAGTGGCTTAGTTACCTACATTCTGCAAGCATAACTGGTATTTTCGTACAAAATAGTCTGCCAATAGCCACTCAATTCGGTCTTCGACTAATAAATGTACCTGTACGTATTAATCCACAAACTGTTAAAGTGTTAACGATTAAAGAACCAAAAGCTTGAAAGCGTTTGAAACGCTTACAAAAGTTTGAAAGCTTAAATTTGAGGACTGCAAGTTATATAATTCAGAACAAATCCTTGACAAAACAAAATCAATAAAAATTAAGAAATTTTTAATATATATAAGAAATAATTGGTTACAAAGAAATTATCTGTAGAAGTACCTATTTGTTTAATTTAAAATTATTTTCTCTATTTAGTTCGCTTTTTAGAAGATTTTATTTTTATTTTCTGAATTATTTATTTTTTCATATTTTGTCTAAAATTTGTTCAGGATTATAGAGAAGAAAACTTAGAAGGCATTTATGAGTAAAATTTCTCATAATAAAACCACTAACTGCATTGCAATCTCCAGGAGTTCAGTTTTCAAACTTTCATAATTTCATTCAAACTTCTCAAAAATGGAAATCTGATATGAGTAGTTTATTAAATTCAGAACGGTTATAAAATCTTTTATTTTTGTAACATTATTATTTTTTTTAAATAGTTTTTTTGAAAAATTATTAGTTTTTGTTTCTTATTTAGTTCCTAAATAGTTCAGGATTTCTGTAAAAATTAAACCAATTGTTTTAGTGAAATTCGCACGGCCCACACGACAAACTTCTCAGTATGGAGAATAACAACACAATGATTATTTTTTATTACGACCATTTGTTAGTTATTTTTTATTACGACTATAAGATATATAATTACGCACCGACTGAAAGTAGTTTCACTTCGATAGCATTATTTTTTTCTCGAGGTAATCGAGTCAAAAATAATTTGGGACTACATGCGCACATACACTCACTCAAAACGTTCTCTCAAAACATCTCTCTCAAAACGTTCAATTTGGATTCTAGTGACCTTAACAGTTATGGATGTGTCAAAATTCAGGATTCATAAACTCGGCTCCATTAGGAGAACTTCCGCCTGGAAAGAAAATTTTCTTTCTTTAAACTAACAAATAATGTTAAAACATAAATTAATAAACATTTATTTTAATAAACTGAGAATTATGTTAGTCATTATAAATTCCACGTATTAAAAAAATTAACTATGCTTCTACCTTCATTTTTTTATAAATATGAAATTATTGATAAACAAAAATATAATTCCTTTGTTCATTTGTATCATTTTGTAATAATCAAAATAAAATTTGCCCAGCGATAAAATGACATAATTAATTGTATCATATGCAGGAAAGGGATCTTTATTACAACACTAATAATAATAATTATTATTATAGTTAATGTAACCGGAAAGTAAGTACCTACCTACCTTATCATTCTAGTTCGTTCGTTTAATGTTAGAGCAGGACATAATGGCATATTCAATAGAAAAATTGTTTGAAATTTTTATTTTTCAATACTTACTAGTACTTAGTGATTTATTGTCTCAGGCTCTTACATTTTAAATGAAATGTAAAAAAGAAGAATATTTTATATAAAAAATTATGATTATTAAAATTTAGAAAATTCACACATACACTGAATGGTGATAAGTGAATACAAAGTTGAACGTATACATTTAATTCATTCATATAAACTAATAACAAAAATATCCATAATTCCATATAGAGTGCGTTCCACTTGGGGTTAAAAACCCTTAAAATAATTTTCAGCCATATGACGGTCAAAGATTGAAGGTTATCGACATAACGGAAAAGTGTTCTAAACTTAACATTTGGGAGGCAATAGAGGATTCACAAACACACGTATGGAAATACGACACTACTTAATGACTTGGTTTACCTAATACATGCAACTTTGTTTTCGTTAGCTTTAAATTGCAATATTTAATTTTTAACGATGGACCTAAGGGTAAATTTTATTTTATTAAATAAATTTTTTTTTAAATTATTTTTTAAATTTATACGTAGTAAATTTACACTATTTGTACCTTTATTGTATATATTTAAAAATTATAAGCAAGTTTATACCAAACGAATAATTTGAGTATAAAAGATCGATAATATTTTTAAATCCACACTGTTTGAAAATGGTCGTAAACCATAGTCATAACACTTTTTATCACAATATTTATGTTTGATATGTTTAATTAAACGTGGAATTAAATCCAGATAATTCTATTAAAAATAAATCTAGATATTTAATGTATTCGCTTAAAATGAACATCGATCAAGAAAATTAAGCTATATTGCATCCACCATTTTTAATTTTCGAATTTTTGCATCAGAATATTGATAAGTAATCTCAGATGTTAACGAGTACCAAATTCAGTACATTTTCATGTATCATTTGTAGAGATTTTAAACTTTAAATTAAATTTTTCTAACAAAATGACCAATTTGTTAATAAAAATGAGTGTAGTAAAGAAATGTTTTCAACACGTAAAAAAGTGAAATTAATAAAACACGTTAGGAATAAGAGAAAATCAAAAAAATAAGTAATGTTTAACGCCCGTTTTGTTCAAAATTTTCAATATAACAAACAAATAAAATTAACTAAAAGTATTTATTTCATATTCACACTATTCACGTTAATAGTGTTTAGTTTTCAAAAGACAGAAACGTATAAAATAATACGTTCTTAGGCTGTGTTTCTGATTCATATCATTGTAAGCTCTTCTTTTTTTATTTAACCTCCAAAAAGTATTAAAATTCATAGTTGTTTATGCAACAGTTGAAATGGAGTTCGCCATTCAGGTATACTGCGTACAGTTCAGTGTAGTCGATATGTTTTGCAGCCTAGCTTCCGAAAATGTCCTACGACCAAAAGTATATATAAAAAACTATTTAAAACCAAACCGAGCATTTTAAAATAAAGTTTTTCGAATGTTTGATTTCATATTTTGATGTACAATTTTTTAATAATTTGAATTGACGTGTATCTATAATAGGTAAAAAAATTCAATCTAAATGGCTTGGTACTGTTTATTAATTAACTTAAATACTACATTCTTTATATTATGCACTTAAAATTACTGCAATTTAACAATAGTTTCGTCTTTATTTAAGACATTATCAAACAATAACAAATATGTTAGATGCTACTGCTATTTATAGTTAAAATTCACACCTATGAAAAACAATTAGAAATAGACATATAAGAATTTTACAAAAACAATGGACAAATTAATAAAAAATGGTCACATAATGTGCAGTCAAAAATACCACAGATTTAGTTGTAAGATTCTTAAGATTATGCAGTCTTTCAAAAATAGGTTTTAAGTATAAGCTAGTACAATGATTCAAAAAGCGTTGTTGTTTGATAAGTTAAATCTGTTGTCGTTTAAAAGTTTACGAATTTTAGATTTGTGTATTTCTAACGCTTCTAATAGGTTTATATTTCTATCCTTTTGAACTGTATGAGGAATTTCGAATTATATGTTTAGTTTATGACCTAGTTCCCTTATTTGACTCGCAAAAGTTGAATCCGAGTTTCGATGTTTGTAGAACCATAGGTGTACTTTCTTCAAGTTTAGAAGGATCATTTGTCTGCCCAATGTAAGTGCCCAAACAATCTTCTGCAGAGGTTATACCCATTGCCGAAGGCTTTTGTTTGATGTCGAACTCTAACTTTTCTGGAGATTTTAAGATCTAGGAAGTAAACAGTTTTCTTTTTCAAGTGAAAATTATACGTGTTATTGATACTACAAAAATGTATAAAATTATTTAGCTGTCATTCTGAGCCTTCGAAACAAATCACTACATCGTTAATATTCCTCCTCGAAAATTTAATATGTTGTTAGCTTCGTTTGTGATAAGCATATTTTCTCAAAATTATTTATATAAATATCCGTCAATATGGGTTTTTGTAGGCTTCCCATGGCCAAATCATCGGTTTGTCTATAATATTTGTTATTAATGACAAAATAAATTTGTTTGATAATCACAGGGTGTATACGTAAAATTTCGTCTTTTTGACTGGCTTTATGGTTCTTTCCAACAGTTAGCCAGTTAGTATTCAGATACATTCATTTGGTGAGACATTACCAAATCTGTTTGTTACGTCCAGGGAGTCTAGTTTATAACTACTACGTATTTTAAAATACTGAATTTTTTTCGATGTTAAAAATTTCCAATTATTGACTTCATTTTTTTTCAACTTTATACGTTGGAGAAACTACTGGTTTAATTGGGGATTACTTTCTGTGTAGTTTAACCAGTCCCTACGATTTATTTCAGTTAAAATGAAATTTGATTTCGGAGAATATGTGTTCTTTAAACATTTTTTGATTTAAGGAAAATAATTAGTGAAAATAATAATATATTATTATTTTTGAAGATAGTTTAATAAACCTCTGTTATTTGCACCTTCGGGACTTGCATTCTTGTCCAGAAAACAGTATAGGTGGAAACTGGTGCACAGAATTGCAAACTTCTGCATTGGTCTGGCAACCTGAATCTTTGGAACGATCAATCTATCAACACTATCTGAAAATCGATGAATACTGTATTAGAATGGATTATCAAAGCCAAGGTCAAAAAGCAACTGAGGATTGCTGCTACTCCATTAAAAAACAACCCGTTGAAACAACAGTGAGAAAATTTTGAAAATCACCTCGGATCGAAATTTTATCTCAGAAGCTGTTTTCCTGTGGTTTATAGGGTCGCTGATCACCGCTGAAAGCCCACCATAATTGACATTCAAATCACTACTTGAATTGACAGAAACTAAAATAAAAATTTTTATTCAAAATTTAAACTCAAAAATCTCCTGGGGTGTCACTGATCACAAATGTGAGGTCCACAAATCACTTGAAGGTTGTTTTAATACCAATAAAACTAACCATATAAGTGGCAGATTTATAAAAAAGTGCGAGAGGTATCGTCGCACTCCTGGTAGGAACTATGGCCCTTCACTATATATTGTGAATTATTAAGTAAGTTTTTTTTTCCTCATAGAAATTGAGACTTTTGTTACCTTTGGTGACTTTTGGTGACTGGTTTTATATGTTTTGAAACGAATCATTTTTCGAGAAAATCGTAAGAGTTTAAAAATGGGTCTTTTTGTCCAATATATCTAAAACAATCTTCTTTGATTATTCTAATTAATTCAAAATAACTTTGCCTTCAGGCTAAATATTAGAGATTTAACTAAATAATCAGAAGAATTCAATTTTTGTAAAAATATATATATATATTGGATAAAATTATTAGTCAATTAAAAATATATATTTGATATAAATACAGATTTATATATATTCTTACCATTTTTTAGAAAAATTTCGTACTAAAAGTGATTTAAATTCCATAAACAATTACAAAAAAACCAAAATTCTATAAGAAAAAAGAATGCGATAAAATTACATTATTGTATGCAAATAAAATTGTAATTTAAAATTTACATGTTTTGGATTAATTCGATCTTAAAGAAAATTGGAACAAAAATTTGTTTCGGGAACATCCGGATCATTTATTTATTATTATTATTATATTATATTTTAGTTTATACTGTTTGTTGTGTGTGGTGGGTGGATAACAAAAAATAACCAACATCAAGCAAGCAAGAGCAAATTTTATTAGGCACTCAGAACTTAATTATATATATTCAAAGATTATATGTCATTTTAAGAGCCCCGTTGTTGCGGAATCAAAAACTTTTTAATAAATTTGAGAGTTTATACTCATTAGAAGAAAATTCGCCGGTTGAGCCTTGGTTTAATTAATTTCCGAAATAATGTGTAAAGAAATTAATTTTTTTTAAAAAGCTAAAATTTTTGTTTTAAAATGTAATTTAAAGAATAAAATTGGACTACCCGATATATTTGACCGAGAGGTGCTGGTTTTACCTATTTGAATAGTGCAAGAGGGAAAAAAATTTCAACATTACCATGTGGCTTTTTTATATTTTTTGAAGAAAAGATGATTCAATTGAAGTAAGAAAAAAAATTTTCTTTATCCCTATTGTCATTAAATCTTTTAACCGTGTTTAGTCAATTATTACTATGCAAAAAGAATAACGATAAAAAACTTATTTTTCGAGACTACACGAGACGAGACCGAGGAGATACTAGACCACTTAAATCGAGACTGAGTAATACATAAAGAAATTTACCCCAAAATAAAATCATTAAAATCTATGGCATTAAATTATTATTTTAATTATTACTGTGAATCAAACCCATGCAACTAAACTAAAATGTTAGATATTTACAGCGGTTATTAAGCGAGCTTACCGAGATATTTTTGAAGAGTACATCAAAACAAGTAAAAACTTATAAAAAATGTATTTATAAGGTAATGCTGAAATTTTACTCCCTCTCATCACACCATTCAAATAGGTTAGCCTGACCGTAAATTCAAATAAAGCTAGTAGACGAATATGTCTGAGTAATTATAAGTATTTAAAATAAATATATCTAATATATCATCTATTTAAGCAATGTTAGAAGTTATAATAATATGATTTATGTTCTCTCCCATCCACATCAAACACGTGAAAAAGAAATAAATAGTTCCAAAATTTGAAAATTCTTAATTTCCTATAAAATATCGTTTTTAGTAGTTTTGAGGTCGATAATCACAAATTTGAGGGCAAAAATCTACCGATGAAGATGGTTGCAGCCCCACTAAAACCACACCTAGAGTTAATAAACAGATTAAAAAAAGATTTAACGAGTTTACAACAATTTTCATTTGCTGTTAGACTTAGATTCAAGATTAGTGACCACAAAAACCACAAAAACCACAGAAAAGAATCTTTGGAATCAAAATCTTTAAAATTTTTTAATCGCTGCCACTTCCCGGGGTGATTTTTTATGGGGTTGCAATCATTCTCAGTGCTTTTTAACCTCAAATTTGTTAATCAACGGTTTTGAAATCTCCGAGAGACAATTTTTCAGGTGAAATTGTTTAATCTCTATGACTTCTAAAGATTGTTTTATTTGCAGTTAAAACAGTCTTTAGTTGAATTTTTAACCTGGAATTTGTGATCAACGGCTCCGAAAACCCCTGAGAAACGATGTCTGAAGTGAGATTTTGAATTAAAAAAATGTTTTAATTCTATCACTTCTCGTTAACATTTTCATTTAACATTTTAGCAAATTAATATACAAAGGCATACAAACATACATACACACATGTATATTCTAACATCCATTTTTATATTTGCATTATATAATATATATATATATATATTTATAATTTGGGTATATTGAGATAGGAATATAACTTAAAATAAAACATTTAAATCGTCCGTTTTATTAAAATCAATATTACATTTTAAACAGTTCTATCATCAAAAAATACATAAAAATAACATATATTTGATTTAAAAATATCCTCCTTACAGCTCAGGAATATACCTAGCTACAAATGTAGGTTTATAATCTTTATATGTTACTTGATTACATTGCATATCGACTACTTTTTGCATAATACTTGGTGTAAATGTGGAAATAGTTTTCGCCCATACCTGAGGACCATAATTATACGAATGATGTTTCGGCTTTTTTACTTTTTTTAAACGTGGAGAAAAATAATTTGGATATACATCGAATGTACCAAATTTTGCACCACCAATCTTAAAATCAAATAAATAATTAATACTAGACGATTTTTTTTGAATCTGTATTTTTAATAGTTCTTAGATTTATTTGTCTATAGCACTTGATGCAAAAAGTTGTGAGCCTACTACTTTGTGAAGTCCTGAAAAATTTTTGATTTCTAGCTAAAAATGCGATTAACGATAATTTTAAAAAGTATAAGAAACATATATATATATATATATATATATATATATATATATATATATATATATATATATATATATATATATATATATATATATATATATATATATATATATATATATATATATATATATATGTATATATATATATATAAAATTATATGCTTAGATTTCTCTAAAAATTAAATTTTCTTAAAATCAATTTATTACCACCAACTTATTAGCCACCTCCTTGTTGTCAAAATATCAGAATAATAAAATCCTTGGAATTGATCGAGTAGGTTTTGAGGAAAACTACAGTATTATTTTTGTGCTTTGGTCAGTTGATTATATACTATGGCTTTCTTCGAAGTATATATTGTTGTAGTGAGAGAAAAGAAGATATTGACAAATAAAAAAAAAATGAACTGTCGTCAAAAAATGAACTTAAAATAATGATTAATTTTATATTAAAAACCTTTACAAGTAATTTCCTTGTGACCAATTACCTTTCTCAGTCGGCGCAAACAATTTTTTAGCAATTTTTTAACAATTTAAAGATATGACTTCGAAACCCAATTGATTAAGAGAAAATTATTTGTAAAAGTTTTAAATTTTAAATTATTTTTTTTAAAATGTTTTTGAAAGTGGTTCTTTTAATTAGAAAAGTTGTTACTTTTTACTTTAATCAATAAAAATTAATCTTGTCTCCCTTCTTCCATTAGTTTTGGAATTTTTCTTTAAACTAATATGGGATCACTTTGCTCTAAATCCAATCAGAGCGATCTCGACCAATAAAAGTTTTCTCCAACCTCTTACCTTTTTCGGCTCTCCAACAGGTATCCAAGGTACTGCAGCTGGCAGTTTTTTCTCTTCTTTTGGAGGTTTATATGTTGATTTTGGTAATTCGGTAATATAAGGATTGGGATCAAAATAATCGGCAGTTTTATGATTTAATGTTAAATATAAAAGTGGAGCCTTCTTCAATTTTCCTTCTTTCAGAAATTTCTTTTTTAATCGTGGATCGCTGGAAAAAAATAAGTGAAATAAAATTCAAAACTGTGCTACTGCTATTTGTCCTTCAGTCATAACAGCCGAAATATTTTTTGACAAACGAATTGTTTTTTATTTTTTTATTTTAACGCGTCATTTAAAAAATAGTAATACAAATTATAATGTGTTTATATTTATTACAGTGCTGGTGGATATGGGTTTATATATCCAGGATATCCCACAGAAAATGTTGGAGCAACAACTGTTTTTTTCTTTTTAGCATGTTTCTTCAATCTAGTCAAAGCAAAATAACTGTATTTAGAAAAACATCCAAAGCCATCACCAGGAGTAGACTGTAATTTAGTTGGACTTGCAGGTATTATTGGTAAGAGAGACCTAGAAAATATTCATTTATTACATTAAATTGATTTTTAACGATTTATATAGCTCATAATATGTGGTATAAAGGAATTTCACTAGTGCTTAGTGCTATTATATACTTCAAGCCACTTTTACGAAGATATTATCAGGAACCTTGCAATATTTAATTTTTTATTCAAACTTTAATTTCAAAATAACCTTAAATTAGAAATTAAAATTTGATTTTCGTAAGCTCTTGCAACCCCATTTGCAAGCCTATTATTTATGTGAAACAGCATATTCTCCTGAAATCCCATTAAATTTTAGTGAAATATCCCGTTGCTTGTAATTTTTTTTATTTTCAAAGATATATTATTTGTAGTTTAAAAATTCCTTTACACTGAAATATAATAGCTAATTAGTTTATCCCACTCTTTTTTCTTTTGGCTGTTCTTTGGTGACCTCGAAATTGCTTCCTTTTCAAAAATACGATGAAATTCTTTTTCAAAATACGCGTCACATGTTCCATCTTTACTTTTCAATCCACTTGTAATAAATTGTGGTCCACGATATCGTGAATTTTCAGGTTTATTCTTTTCAGTTTTTGGTACTTTCTGTTGTAATGCTGATAGTCCGGATGGGTATGTAAAATAACCAACGCGCTCAATAGCTTGACGATCATTAAACATTCCCGGGTTTTCTTGCGCATATTGACGAAATTTTGCTGCCATTTCGATAATAGGAATGTCAAAATGTAATTTATATATTGAAAATTAGTGGAAATTATACATTGTTAATAATCAAAACTTTAATACTTTAATTTTTAATTTTTTTACGAGCCCATTTCCTAAAAGATGTTTACCCCCTTGCTGATATAATCAAATGGTCATTATTTAATTTTTTTAGATAAAATATAAGCTTTATTATTTTGTTTTTTGAAATTTAAATATGAACACTGGATCTAATTTGCATTAAATTTGATTTATAAATATTCCAGTATTTAATTAAAGTGATTTATCCAATTGCAGTGTTTAAAGATGCATTATTTATTGACAACGAATTTTTAATAGAACGGTATTGGAACGATATTATTTATTAAAAAAAATGTCATTAGACTGCTACCATGACGTCAATCTTTTGATTTTGGGAATTTCTTCTAATAGCATTCGAAATACAACAATTAGAACTTTTTTCTGAGCTCTAATTGCCATTTATATCGATGAAGAGTTAAAGTGCTTTAGGACAAATCTGGTGTTGGTGTTTAGTATCATGAACAAACATATGCAGTTTTCCAGCAGTGTGCATCCAAAATAATCTATAATCATTTTTGGAGGAAATATTTGGTGGAAAATCGTTCCATCTCTTAGGCCTAGCGCACACTATCAGATTTCTGATCAGAAAATCTGATGTAACTAAATAACATGTATTTGATGTTAGTACATATGTCCGAAGGAGCATCAGAATTTCTGATCAAAAATGAAATAGGCCACCTTTTTGTCAAAAAAGTAATTAATAAATTTAAAATATTTGAAAGTTAATTGGTTCGTTGTATGTATCTTATGATATGTGCTTGCTTAAAATTTTTATCTGAAGTAACATCAGATTTTCTGATAAGAATATCTTATAGGACTGTCCGATCGTGTGCGTTGACCATAAGATTTTCTGATCAGAAAATGTTATAAAGTGCGCTATCCTTTAGAGTAGAATCGAATAAAAACAGGTATATTATAATATTTTACAAAAAAACATGACTTGACAAGATTGTTTTTTTACTAAACTTAGCTTATTTGAAGTACTAATTTTTCATATTTTCTCAATGTTATTTAAAACGGAATTAATTCTTACTATTTAAAAATCTATTGTAGATCTGTTTGTTTACCAATTCTCGAATAATTAACTTTTTTCTACATATTTATTAGTTTAGACCTGGCAATATGATCTGCAACTTTAAAATTAAAAATCGACTAAGTCAATTACCCAAAATTATAGTCAATTATAGTTGCTAATGATTTTTGAAACACATTTAATTCCTACCGCAAATAACTTAAAATTGTCTATCAGCTCTCCGACTATAAAATTATATCCAATACTAAATGTTTTTTTTTTTTTTTTTTTTTAATTTAAATAAATGTTTTGAAATGAATTTTATTGCGAAATTTTAACAACCACATACACGAACCAAAACCGAAATTGTTTAAATAAAAGTGTCTGAATAGTGGTTTTCTATATGATGCCCTTGATATGTGTATGGACACATTGCGGTTACAAACATACACGAATACCATACTCTATATGGAGAAAATAATGATTTTCATTCAATTTTAGTTGGGATATATATGTATTGTTTTATAACATATTAGGAAATAATAGAAATGTCTAAAATAGACTTTTGTGATAGTCAATTTAAATTTTTAATTTACATTCTATTTATTTGAAAATATCATAAAATTCAGTAAATAATGAAATTTTTGGAAAACACCATTTTAAAATACTTTTAAACCTTTGTAGACTATTTAAAATTAGTTTTAGATGGGAAAAATTGCGTTTACGAATTTTTATTGTTATGTTAGTTTGATATATAAATATGATCAAATCACAAGGTGCTCACATTTTCAGCAGTGCGTTTATAAGAAGGTGGGGGCATATAATGCTCCTCGTTCAGTTATTTCAAAATAAGTGGAAAGTAGATAAAAATTGGAGACTTTTTTACAGTTTTTAACAGTTTTTTGTAGAGTATTATATTTTCTATAGAAATAAATTGGTACTCAAAATATTCCAAAAGGTAAGCAACAAATTTTAGAAAAATTACATTTTACATACATATTATAAGGGAATAGGCTGTGAATCATGGAAAAAACTCACTAAACAATATTATTTAAATTTAAAACATATAAATTTTTGTACAATCAGCGGTTAATGAGATATTGCCATCCAAACTTAATTTTAAGCAAAACAGTAAGTGAAGATTAAACAATATGTGACAAACAAGAAAATACAATAAAAGTTCTAAAATTCATCCACAATACCAAACTTACAAATAGGATATAACACCAAAATAGACACATTAATACCATAAACACACTGCACAAATGACCAAAGCTGTTAAAAGTGCAGTATAATAAAAAAAAAAAAAAAAAAAAAAAACAATATGTGAAATATTTTAAATTATTAGCATTCATAAAATACTCTAATTATACAGTCTATACAGATATAAATACATATATAATTTGTAACATATATTATAAGTGTAGGTATATGTATTTTGTTTAGGGGTTAGGTGGGTTTGAAAATTTCAAAAAATCGATTTTTTTTTCTTATCTTATTAAATAGTACAATATGTTCAAAATATTCTCCTAAGATTTCAAATCGATCCGAGTAAAATTCTAAGAGATAGACCCTTCGGAAGTTCCGCCCATCAGGCTACGCAGCGCTTCGCAGGTATACGGGAGCAGCTGCATAGCTATTGTTGGTCGTCTTTTCCCACTTTCTTTTACAATTCAAGGGCAACTCGAATTAGTTTTAAGATTTTAGTTGATTGTTGCTTCTTGAGCCAATAGGTTGATTTGAGGTTATAAGTGTTCGTTTTTTTTGCATGTTATTGCAACTTAAAACTTTAAACGCGTTTATCTCAAAACTCAATTTTTTAAGTCGGTGGACCCGATTTCTCGAAAAGTTATGATGCGATTTTGTTCAAATTTTGCACACATCTCAGCAATAACATTACCTAGTCATTGAACGAAAGATTTTATTTTTTATTTTTATTATAACTAATTTTTTCGAGCGAATACATGGCGAAAATTTGACCAAAAAATGTGTTTTTTTGTTCAAAGTCTGTCAAAAATTCAAATTTTGTTGTTTTTTTCCTTCGTCCAATAACGAGATTTATTCATGTTCTAAAGAAATAGTTTTGGTTTTTTGATTTTAGATAAACCAATAATGAGTTATGATGGCCACAGCAATAGCATTTTTTTATTGAGGCCTCAAGGGAGATGAGGTACCAACGGCTGAGTTTTCGGAATTTTTAAATAAAAATTTCACAAAATACTGTTTAAATATGTGTCTTCGATATGCTGAATTGTTTAAATAAAATATATGATTATATATATTTAAAAAAAAAAAAAATATTAAAAATACTCTTTTTTTGAACCTCTGAAACCCACCTAAGCCCTTTAGTTGCAGCTGAAATTGTTGCGAGTCTAAACACTTTACAATAGTATGCTTTAATATAATATTGTTATCGATTAATAATTGATTCCTAAATGATTCTTGGTGCTACGCTATCGGATGCTTAAAAATAGATCGACTTTCCGAATGATTTTATTGTATAGCTTTAGCTTGACTTCCAGTCACTATTTCACTGTGACAAATCATGTCACGTGACACTTTTTATAATAACTCACCCTAAAAAATTGTAGCTACGAATCTCTGGCTCAATATGGCTGCTTGATTTAAATATAAAGGCTATACCCGTTTATAGGTAATTTAAATGATTATCACAAAAAATTAATATCTTTAAGGTTTTTATTTTAACAACTGGTACGAGAGATAGAGAAACATTGGAAAATAAGAATTTCATGGAGACTGCTTGTTGTTCCGTTAGCTGTTGCGTTCATTGCTGTTGAGCAAAATTGGTTTTGGTCTTGCAGCCTTTGATTTGATATTGCAAAAACACACAAGACCAAAACCAAGACCAAGGCTAAACAAGCAAGACCTAGACTAAAACCAAGACCAAGATTAAGCTAAAAATAACAGATTCCGATAAATACATGAGTCAAAATGAATTTAACAACTTCAATTAGACAGAAACTTAAGCGTTTCGTAGGTAAATATTATAGTTGCTAGACTATTTTTATTTACTCCACTAATCATTAATAGTAGCCAAAGCCACAACGAAATTTGGTAGGGCTTATCTAGTTCAGAATATAATTTTTCAAATGAATTTTGATGTTATTATGGTTATGAAATGCATTGATTTATTAGTTATACTTATGTAAGACTTTAGGTAATTGAGATTTGACTAACTGTTATACAAACTTTTTTGAAATCGGACTTTCAATATTATTATCAGAATAAATAAGATTGGATTATCATAAACATTTAATGTTTCTTGGAAAATGATAAACAATAAGAACACTGCGCTAGAATAAGAGAATTTCTTGGGTAATATATGAATTTATGATATTAAATGTAATTTTAAACGCATTATTCATTTTTGAAATATCCGGTGTTGGTACGTACATAAGAATCCGGTACTTAATACTTGTCATATATACTTATTTTATATAATATTATTAAGAGAATTTGTGTGTTTCGTAATATCTTATTGTGCCTAACTATTAGTTCGAGAGCATAGGAATTTCATCATTTGACGTATCTTATAAAAACATGGATTTATTTATTTAACATGTTCCAAAAACTCTCATTTCACAAATTATAATTACCACGTAAATCATTTTAAGTAGTTTTATTTATTTACTTATTTGATTTACTTACCTTAAAACGATTTCTTTTATGGGGTTTCATAGATAATTTTTAGAATACATAAAAATAAATTAAAAATACAAACATAGTATGCAATAAAATATATTTTAACTCGTAAACTTAAAATAAAAATTATATTTAATAAAATAGTTTAAAAAAACTAAAAAAACACGCATGCATGCGTAGTTCGCGCACTAGCTCTATCTTTATTACTCTCATGCAAAGGATCCGTTCAGATGCGTTCTGCAGCCAACTTCAGAGAGTTACCTACAGACAAACAAACATACGAGTGAAGCTAATAAAAGCGTGTTAAAAATGGGAAACATTTTTGAAAAATATCTCATTGAATTTTATTTCCAATCAACTTCAAAAATAAATTGCATCTAGAATTTGCCCTAAAAAGTACTCCGTATTGAAAACATTATTTTATACTTTTTCCAATCAACCATATTATTTATTTAAAAAACACAATGGTCAATGCTAAATTATTGCTGTAAAACAAAAAATTCGTACAAAAGTTGTAATAATATTGCAAAGATATAATATTAAATAAAATTTTTTTTCAAATCTTATATATTTAAATGATAGCAATATATAATATATATATATATATATATATATATATATATATATATATATATATATATATAATTGGAATCTCGGAATCTGCTCCAACGATTTTCATGAAATTCAGTATATAGGGGGTTTTGGGGGCGATAAATCGATCTAGCTAGGGATCATTTTTAGAAAATGTCATTTTATTTGTGTTTTATCGATAATTTTTTATAATGTAATGATATATTTGTTTAATATTTATAGTCATATAGTCATTGGAGTGGCTAAGTGGTAGCGTGCGAGGCTCTTATACAGAGATCCCGCGTTAGAATCCCGGCTCGACCGACGAGTAAAATTAATTTTTTTTTAATTTTATTAATTTTAAACAAAACCCAACCCAACAAAACAACACAATAAAGTGAATAATATTTTTCAAATAAGATTTTGTTATTATAATTGTATAATTTTTTATAATGTAATGAAAAAAAAAAAAAAAATACCGAGCAAAGCTCGGTCATCCAGATATTTTGAAGATAAAGAGAGATAAATAATTAAATTTTTCATTTTTATAACCAAATCCTAAGTCATTTAACCTTTCTTGTGTTATTTTGCCATTTCCAAATGAATCAGCTTCACCAGGGAACTGCTGAAGAACACGTGTACCAATTTCATCTTTCTTTCATATATCTTCCATCTGTTTTCTGCTTCTCTGATTCGTAATGTTTTTGGAATACCGTCTTATACATAGATTTGCGTACCTTTCAACTTAAATCTGTTCTTGATAAGGTTTATTTTCAGTTTCTTATTTATCATTTTAATTTTTCATCTATATTCTCTGATTTCAGTTCTATTTTCAATGTTCAATTTTTCATTCATTATATCAATCCGTTTTTTCCGTTTTTTCAAGATTTGCACTATCTTCAACTTAACTCTTAAACCGTATATTATTAAGTTATTTGAATTAAATTGTTTCTGCAGTTGAAGAATGGTCTGGAAAATTATTTATTCTTATAAGTTGGAACATCTACTTTGTAGTTGTACGTTTACTTCTTTCAAAGATTTAATTCTGTTTATAGGCTTCACCTCCATTGACTGTATCTTATTTATAATAAACTACACGAATATTTTATTTTATCAACTTAAAAATTCCATAATAATGAGTTTTATTTAAAAATATTTGCTCTTGATCTTGTAACATTTGTAATAACTTAAAATATATACTTATACATTATATTTAGCCTTAAGTTTGGTACGCTTAAAACTAGCGAAGAAGCTAAAAAAATATTCATATAGATGTTCACAGAATTACTTCAACAGTCTATTTTCGTATATCCGCCATGCTGTCTATCTGTGGGTTTGCCCGTCATCAGGATACCTCTAGGTCTAAAATATGAGTTTAAATTTGTGAATGAGAAAAATCAACAAAATAGTCTCAAGGATTCATGACCTGCCATAAGAGATAATAAAGATGCCGGAAAAATAACGCTAACCTGATCCCACCGTGATCTTTCAAAAAGTTAATTAAACGTTTTGGACATTAATTACTTAATTTTGATATTTGTTGAACATATAGGTAAATAAATCGCTAAATCATGTTTGCTTCTATCACATTGAAAATTGTACACAAGCTCGGGTACTATAAACCAGCCAGCGTATGTGGTTAATGGGCGTTAAAAGATAATAATTATGTTTTATTCTAGTTAACACCTTCTCTTTTAAGATAAATTTTATTTTATAAATAACACAAGTGTGCTATATTCTTTCTGTTATAAAAACTGACTTTGTATAAAGTTTAATTACCCCGAATTTTTTATTAAGAAGTAAAATATAAATAAAAAATTTACCACAAAGGAAAAAACCTATTTCAAAACAAATGTGTTTTATTAAACATTCTTTTGAACAAAGAGAATTATATATTTAAATATTTTATTTAAAAACAGTTTTCTACTTTCTTCTCGGAGCTAATTAGGAAAAACACAGCAAGTCTTAAAACTTAAATTGCATCGATTTTAAAGCGGTCTGTATACATGGCGTTGGCCATCCGTATTTAAATAAATTGAGTACGTACTGTGTTAAACGTTGAATATAAAATTTAAGTTTAGTTTCAATAATTGGTTGCAAAAAAAAAAAGTAATTGGTTTAATACTTGCACACGATCTCAAACGATCACCAAAGCAACAAAAGGCACAGTCAAAACATGGATGGGTAAACATCTAGGATTGCAGTCAGAACATGGATGGGTAAACATCTATCAAAAAGATAACCTTCCTTATAGGCTGGGTGATCGTAATCATATCAAGTCTTGAAAATACACTTCTAAAAATTTGTTTATGGTTTAGTTGTGATTAGTGTAATTACTTTTTCCCATAAAAAAATTCTGAAAAGTGGGTCGTTTCTTTACTGAAGTCTGTAAAATTTTGGGTAGTTCCATATACCTCTATTTGATAGAAATATGTCCTTTTGTTATTGCAGTAACAAAATCAATCAATAAAAATTGTAAAATCAAATTTGTTCGCCACGTAATAAAATCAAATGTCGGTTGTCCGACAACCCAAAAGGCATTCTGTTTTGTTACATGTTGGAGAAAATAGATTTGGCATTTGTTTTTAAATGATCCTTCGATAACAAAAACAAAAAAGCTTTTTCAAACATTTTGGGGCAATCTAAAATTTTACTGGCTCCGATGATGAAAATGCTCCCCTTTTCAGAATTTTTGTAAAGAATAAAGTTTTAAACTAATTATAATTAAGCCAGTTAATAGAAGTATTTTTATCAATGACTTGATATGATGAGGGGCACCGAGATTAATAAGTTATACTCTTGAATAAAGTAATATAATAAATTAAATGCATTCTATTTAATTTCTATCTTGTTATTCTTATTATATATATGCTATATATGATGATTAAGGAATCGGAAAATTTTTTTAATTAATATCCGTTTTCTTTTGTTTGTCATCATTCTTCATAGAATAATTATTCGAATTTAAATTCCAATAAATAATGTTTGATTTAATATAAAATAATAGCTGCTAGTTTAATTGTGGTTATAATAAGGATTATATGTGTTGATTGTCGACCGTAGTAAGTAATGCTTTTGTTACAACTAGGCGATTTTGAATTTGTTCATATTTATCTATGGTTGTAACTTTCGAATGCATTGTCCGAGTTTGATCACATTATCCATGTTTACATGTTTATCACGTTTAGGAAATTTACTGTATAGTGGAACACTTTTCACACACTCACTTTCAGGAACATCTAAACAAATATCAACTTTTCTTTCATACATATTAAAACCATCAATTTTTTTGCAATTGACCTGAAATTCAAATTAAATAACATAAGTGGAAGAAATAAGAAAACTTGAGTTTGCCTATTGCATCTCCTTAGAGAAAATCTCCACTAATAATTTCTTTTCTACGCAATCAAGAAGGTGCAGATTACCTTTTATAAAACATTTCAGAAGAAAAGTTTTATAAAAGGTATTTTTTGGAGCTTTTTCCCAAAGAGGGTGTATACAGATGGTGCTTACACCATGGGATAGGCGAATTAATTCAATTTCGGATTGCAAAATTTGACCAACACTTATAAGGAAAGTAAGATAAAAGATTATAAAATAGCCCATTTTTTTGTTAAGGAAAATTTTGCTTAAATCCATGTATCAGTTATTCTTTCAGAGATGTGATTAACACCACTAGAGCAGCATAGATATTATTTTTCTTAATGCTTATGAACATTTAAGGATTGTATTTAATTAAGTTTTCAGTGATTTCACACATGCGAGGGCATACTATGAGAATTTAAATATGAAAAATCTATTAAAATATACAATTTTCTACTTAGTAATTTATTCAACATGATTTACAGTCATTTAAGAAGAGTTTGTAGCATAAATTTTACTATACAAAGTACTTTAAAGTCTGTAACATTATTCACTATTACGAAAATTTAATGTATAAAGGAAATTCACTATGTGCAAAATGCATTTATAAAAGATGCAGCACATATTATTATTATTATCATCATCGTCATATACTACGTTAATTTTCTTGAATATATCTTTATTAAAGACATTTATTTTACATATTAATATATATAAGATTATGTATATTTGTTTTATGTATAATTTGTATTACAGATTACAAAAAAGGAAAACAGATAGAAATTTAAAAAAAGTTGTATCTTTTAAAATGTACACTATCAAGTAATTAAACAACATTATTTATAATATCAAGTAATTTTCTAATATCCCTCCTGTTAATTCACATTTTAAAAGACATATAAATATACAGAATGTATCATGAATTTATACAGAATGTATATGTATAACTTGTTTCTAGTTAATTAAGTGTTCCAAACATATATGGATGTTTGGAACAAATTGATGGATTAATTTTCAATAGAAATTTCACTAATTTCACTTTTATGTCTATTAGTCTGGTACAAATATTTCAATTTCAATTTCAACATTAGAAAATTGCATGATAAAATATAGAAATCAATATTATACAATATAAATACAATATAAATATTAGGATAACGTTGCAAAACGGAATTTTTTGGTCTCCGCAACAATGTTAATTAGAATTAATTGGTGTTAATTGATTATATTATTTTAAATAAAACAGTATTAAATTTGTATTGATTTAAAAACATATTTTTCTATTGATTTATTTAATGAATAGAAATGCTTGAAATTTTCAATTTAAAATTTTCACACAGGTCATACCTACATATAGCCACTTTGAATATATGAATAGCTCAGGAGATTATTTTTTGCTCTTAATGCAATAAAACATTATCACTTATCCATAAACTTAAACACCATTTTAACTTTTAAGTATTATTATTAACTTTTAAGTATTATTATATTTAACAGAAATTAAATCAAGATATTAATTTATTTACGTGAAGTAGAATGTGACAATTTTTGTCACATTCTTTACTTTATTGAGTGCGTATAAATATATTTTTAATCGACTATTTAAATTAGAAATGAAAAAGAAAAAAAATTATTAATTATAAAACATAGTTATAAGATTAGTGACCAATAGTTCCTTTATAAGAGTATATTTTAAAATCATTAGTATACTTCCTTTAAATACTGCTAGCATAACTAGACCACTCCTTGCTGTAGTCCAGTCTTCTCTCCCAAAAATAAACAGAAATGTAATAACAGTATTTTACTGAACATAGATAAAGCGTGGAAACATTTAATCTAAAATGTATTTTTCGATGTATTGTCTATGATATAGTGTGAAAGGCGAGAATGTATGTTTTCATTAGGGAATCGTTTTTTATTTTAAAATTAGTGCACCAACTACAATAAGCATTGTAGGGTCAAAGGGAGATGTATCATGTAGGCCACTCTGAGAATTTAACCACATGTAAGTATATCTTGTGACGACTTATGAATCGTTTTTATACTTTTTGGCTTTAGCCTACGACTAATCTTGACCTGATCAACCAGAGCTCTTTCAACTAACCAATGCACTAACATTATAGAAATATCAAGTGGAGCAGGTTCAAAGCGTAGGCTAAAGTTAAATATTGACATATTTCAAAAACCATAAAAGAAAGCAGAAGATTAAATTACAAAAACGTTCCACAAGAAACAAAGAATAATTTTTCCCAAACATTTATATCGGTTTAAAAGAAACACTGAGATCAATCACGTATTCAAAATTCGGACTTTTATGACATACTTATAATTATTTCAAAAGTTATATTGAAAATATAGAAGTTTTCACTTTTAACCAATTTTCAATTTTATTTTTGATACTAAGGAGTGAATTCCCTGAAATAAGCATCATCGCGGTGGTATCATCTATATAGGATAGCAAATTTTAATTCGGTGTGAATAATTAGGTATATCATTGATGTAAAGATAAATAATACTTACAAGAAACTTGTGGCACAGACAAAAATGGTGAACTATATATAAACTATATATTTCTTTGAAATTAAATTCATTAATGCAGACGTATTATTCTACAACACTATTCAGCAAAAGACATCTTTGGATTTATTCCTCCTTTATAATTGTAAGATTTGTAAGTTCATATCCGATGCCAGTTTAATTTTTTTTGCGTAAATTTTTATTTCAATTATCTTTCATGCGTTTTAAATTCATTATTCATTAGTAAAAATTAGAAACCTATGCCACCGAAGTAATTAATCTAATATTCGGCAGGATTAAACAATTAGTAGTAAACTTACAGAGGCATAATTATTGATTCCTTCAGATTTACAGATTGTGAAGTTGATATAACAGTTATTTTTATAAATATTTTCAAAGACGTAACGATAGTCAAAATGTGGCTTATGATTACAACACCAACATAAAATAACATATTTGAACCTTATTAGAATCGATGTTAAAACATGCAAGTAATAAACGAAAATGATATATTAAGTTACATATTCACCTTCTACCCGTCTATTGTACATTGTTGTTCGGCGTAGACGAAGAAAAACTCCATAGAGAATATATCATATATATATATCGTCTTCGAAAAGACATCGTCCCGTCGTGTTTCGTAAACTATGTTATAAATTATATTGTATGTTGTATGTGGGCTTTAAGTTCGTACGTTTTTCTTTGGCAAACTAAAAATCTCTGTCTCCTTATGTATACTTAGTTACTTATGATGTGTTCAGATATCGTTTCCCATAGTTTCTCTACGTCGCCTATCCAACATTAATGGAAATAACTCATCTTTGTCTTCTTTTTTTGCTTTGCAGTACCTGCCTCTTCTAAAAGGACAGTTTTAAAACTTTTTCTTCTATAAAGTTTTTAATATCTTTATAAGTAATAAATTATATTTGAAATTATAATCTAAGATTTCGAAATATTTTTCTCCATTTATATAATTAAGTTTTGTATTTTGATTACGACTATTAGCAACCTTATATGATTCTATTCTTACTACAATATTATCATTATTAAGGGATAAATAGTTTGTTATGTCATAGCTTAATTATTTAAAATGAAAACAATTAAATTTACTGATTTCAGTACATTTAGACTTCATGGTTTTTAACCGGCGTAATTATACTGTTTTCTACGTCAGCTAAGGATACAAAAGCCCCAGTTGGTTTGGGTAAACAATACGTGTAACTTCTTTTATTATGCCGACTAATTACGAAATACTAAAAATTTTACCTCAAATCTGAATAAATTGATCTGCAAATGTGTATTCGTCTATATTTCCACTGAAATATTTAATTAGTAAAACTTAAGTTATCGAAAGTTGTTGATACCTATAAGAAAATGATCGTATAAAAAGTATATAGTGCTAAAATATCAGCTCGGAAAGAATGAAATAGTACCTATTGATATTTTTATCGTGACCCATTCTTAAACAGTTATGGGCTACTGCCTATGATCCCTATTTGACGCCATAATAAGATTTATAATGGATAGGGGTATGGTTTGAATAATTTTAATAATACAGCTATACGCTGGTTAAACGCTAGTCAATATTGATATGTGATTTATGTTCTTTCTACTGTTTTATATTTTAATCACTACGAACCCAAAAATCTTACTATCATGTAAAACAATTGAGTGAAAATTATGAAAAATTTATAATAAAAATAGTAAAATTATTTTATAACAGTTTTTTATGAACTATTCAGAACTGATGATTCTCGCAAAATTGCCCTAAATATTCGTTGAGAATCATTTACACCAATTTGTGATATGAAAATTTTAATTTCTCGAAAACTACTGGGTAATATTTGCACATTGTTATTAAAAACGTGCACATATATTTATAGTTATTTTAATTTTATTGTTTAAAATATTTATTTGAGTATGCAAGTAGTATATCTTTATCTCTTTTTGAAAGACGGGATACAAAAAATAACACAAGATGGCATATACTTGATTAGCGAATATGTTGTATATACGAAAATGTACTGCATGTTTAAGAATTGTTACTTTTTAACTTATACGTAATGTCAATTTTTTATTTCATGAACTATATAAAATGATCATTTTTAGATAATTTTAGTTTGAAATGAAACCAGCATAAAACTTAAATGTATTTATTTATTTTTTCATTTTTTGTTTAAAGTTGTTTCTATAATCTGTCGTTTTAAATATATAAAAATATATGATCTTCATTTGTAAATCTTGTGAGTATTTAACGTATAAAATAAGCTCTAACAGATTACACGAAAGTTTATTATTTATAACTTTTATTATTATACGTGCTCATTTATACGAAAGACCTAAAGGATAAATAAATGTAAATAAATATTTATATTAGGTATATTCGTACCTGGTAATATTAAATAAGGAATAATTAGTTTTAAATTATATTTCTAGTTATATTTGTTATGTAAAATAATATTTGACATTCCATCTTAATTAATTTTAAAATATAACAAAATAATAAATTTTCAAAACTTTAGAATACTGGGTGGGCTGAGACTTGAACCCTGCGCTACTTACATTAGAACACATCAGAACATTGTTACTGCGCCATGGCTACACTTTATGTAAAGTTTATTTATTGAATATAAGTAAATTACGAATTAAGAAAAATTTTTTTCTGAAACCGTATCTATATGAATTTAGGAAGTCAAGTCTCGAGATAGCAGTGTACATTCATATGTTATCACTGTTTCATATCTATATCTATCTTAAGTTTGCTTGAATAGATATCATTTTAATCCGTTATAATTTGTGACTGAATGTATTCTTAAGGAAGTACGAGCGCCAGGCGGTGTGGGGTTAGGTATCGACTCTAGCGCGGTAAGGGGAACGCAGTAACCATATGATTTTTTTCAATATATAGATATACATTTAACATTGGCTAGTGACGGCATTTATTTTTCTTTTAATTAATACACTTTAATTAGTCGGGCAAGTGTAAATGTTTTTGAATTAAATTTATCACTAATATATTTACTTTCATCCATAAGTTTTTTAAAAATATTCACCGACAGTTTTACGAGAAAAATACAGAAATGTATCAATGTTTTAAGGTTACCCCTTAAGACCAATGTTAAATTGCTCAACTTTAAAGTTAATTATTTATTTAAATGATCGGGCAATCTCCTTCAAATTTTTGGAATTTGTTTAGACATATTTAAACTTTGTATTAAAAAAAAAATCAAGCCTTTTATCTAAAGTTGCCTTGGTGCTCGTACTTCCTTAATTATAGAAGAAGTTATTCATTGGAAACGTTTCCTCTATCCTTGAGGAAAAGTTTCAAATGGCAATTACTGATCTTATATCAGTATATGAGAAAACAGGTGATAGTTAAATCAAAACCAAGACCAATACCAAGACTGTAGATTTGTTCATGGCGTTGTTAGTATATGTGTGTTTTTTTGTTCTTGGTTTAACAAGACCAAAACTAAGACTTCAAAACTCATTTGAAAAATATTTGCTTAGCATGCGCAGCTCCTTTTCTGCATAGTAAAATTTTTATTTTTAGGTATATACAAATACTATTTGCAAACCTTTCTGTTGACAACGAATTTTTTGACAACAAAGACAATGAGAATGATTTTTTTGTGAATATTTTCGTTTTCGTTAAATTGTTTCAAACAATGGTTAAATTTACCGTTACCTTCTTCATATTTGGTGTTAATATTTAGTGGAATAGAAGTTAACTCGAAAATAGAAACTAAAACAAACAAATCGCTTTGTTCCGGGGTAAAACATACAAGAAATTACAAGTTGCAATAAAAAATTCATATAACGTATGGAATTTTTTATTATTTTTTTTTTAACAATTTAACGCTCGTACAAACTTTGTACCAACACACAAAACCAAAATGCATTGGACTCAGTGCTGGAATTATTGAAAATAAACTTTGAACTTCCTCATTTGCCTTTGCTTTAAATTATATATTAACAGCTGTATTTTTAATAAATAAACATAATATTGTACAATAAATTGATACATGTTATACATACTTGTTTTTTTCAGGAAGTTCTATACTTCCACTTAAAATATTAACTATTTCTCCTGAAGTGCAAGATTTTGCTCATCATTATGGAAAACAACTTTGTGGCAGAACTTTTCAGCATGTTCTACCATGTAAAAAATCTTATAAAACATGCACTAATGGCCACAAAAATTGATAGACGATTCTATGTTTTACAAAAAGTTTTTTCTATTATATGTCACCAGACAATTGAGTAAATTTCGTAATCGAAATAGAAATAAAATATCTACTTACCACATTTTCTCAGCTGTATAATTTTGTCGAGAAACCTTTCGTATAAGTAAATAAAATAATTTATGTTACCATATATTAGATTTGAGTACAGAACATTATATTAAATTTTAAATTGAAACAGGTGTAGATTTAAGAGTGAATATTTACAACTTTCTACATTTATAGTGCAATGTAGTATACATTACAGTAAATTTAAGAGTAAATAACGAGGTAATTTCGTAATTTTATGTATCCATTAAATTTAATATAATATATATCATAGTACCGGATCGATCCGTGTTTAACGAAAATATTCAATCATGATAAAATATTCAAATAAATACGAAAACAGCAAAGCGACAAAGAGTTTCATCATCTAGAGATGAAAATGAAGAAGAGGAGGATATATTTACATTCTGTTTTCATTGAAGGCTGGATATCATACTCACTATGTGGAAGATGACTTCTGCCAGCATTCAAATAACTCTGTAATGATTCTCGTCATCCCATCTTACCCCATCTTACCAGCACAGGGGCTGAACGGGGCAAAACACTTTTTTTTATTTTAATTTTTTTCTCTTAAATATGTTACCTAAAGTTTCTAATGACACCAAATATTATAATAATAATAATTATTTGTTAATTAAACAAAAAATATGATTGTTTCACTGTGTAATTTCTTAATATTATTGACCTTTATAGCTTAAGCACCCCATCTTGCCACCTTATATTAATTAGTGTTCTAACATATTGTATACATATTGACTATAAAAATATTCGAGTTCACTTGAGAAAATGTTACTTTTCTCGCCTGTTAAAAGAGTATCTTTAATATTGTTGTCAATCTACTGGGAGTTGATCTAGGTTTACCAAGATCAAGACTACGTATTTGATTTCCGCCGTTGCTACACAATGAATTTTTGCAAAAGGTTTGAGCCAAAAAAGAACCGATAAAAGAGTCGATAGAATGTTGGTGAAATGGGTCTAGTTATTGATAATCCTGACTACTCGTCTTTATAAAAAATAAAACCAGATTTATAACATTAACACCAAGTATAAGAATTCAATTACTTATTTTTTAATAACTTAAAGTCTTAAAAGTAAATATAAGAAAAATTAGTTTTTGATTATTATTTTCCAACCTGGTAGTTTTTGAGTCCAAACTGTAAATTTCAAAATTATTATCCTACTGAAGATAGCCTTTCTGCCCAAAATTATGTTTTATTTATAAAGTAAACATAGCTTGATGTCTCCATTGTTGGTTTATTACTAAATTATTAAAAGGATTTTAAGTAAAGATTGACGATATATTTCGTTGGAAGAGTAAATTACTTTGACTCGAAAAATTAATAACAATTTTTTTATTTTAAGACTAAATTTTCTACTGCCTAAAATATGTATTCCAATATTCTATCAAAGTGAATGATGATTAGATCCCGGTCTATAAATACTAGTATTACATGTATGAAAATCAAACGAAAAAACCATGTTTACCATATACGCCAATATAATTTGTACAGAGTTAAACAGAAGTAATATTCAAAATTACCAATCTTACACTTGAGTACCTCTATTGAAAAAACAATGTTTCAAAGAATTATAATATGGCATTAATAGACACACTATTGGAAAATCTATGAAATAGTTGCGTTGTGAATTAACATTTTATCATTTATTTGTTCGGATTTCACAGTCAATTATATTGTATCAACGATAACTTTCATACATATTTCAAATGGAAATTGTTTTTAATTTAAAGTTAAGTGCCCTAATCCATACGCTATTTATAATCCATTTTCAAATTTGAATTAATTATCGAAATGGCAAATAGTTTTGCAAAAATTGAGCTTTTGAAAAAAAATTATCAATTTTTTATGAATATTTAAAATTTAAAATACACAATATTGATGGAGTGTGAGAAAAACTAGTAAACATTGTTTAAAAATTAATTATGAACACTTTAAAAGAGATCAAACTAAAAAAAAAAACGCATCATGACGACGTAATTATATACCTGGATTTCGAAAGTATAACATCATGGATGGGCAAAATATGCTAAAGTACAATATTGATGACATCCATGATTTTTTACTTTAGAAACACAGACATCAAAGAGTGACGTAAAATTATTGGGAACTATCGGGGTATGCCCCGTACTCAATCTAAAAATTATTTTATTTGATAAAACTTGATCGTTCTAATATCCGCACAAAAATTTTTTATTCGGAAGCCCATTTGTCGATTTCTTCAAATCGGTAAAACTTGTAGTTTGAAGGAAAATTTTATATAAAGTGAGGCTAGCTGTACGTAATTATTATATATAAAATTTAAAACTGATACTTTTAATTGAACACTGAAACTATTATGTTGAAACTCGTTAGCTGAATTCATTTACTAATAACGCTTATATGCTATGATAATATGCTGTAATAACCCTATAATAAAAATATAACTGTTATATTTTGTAGATGAAATATGGAGTTTATTTGATTGGAAGATATTTAAATAGTTTGTTTAATTTATTTAAAATCCTTGTTAACGACAATAAAAAGAAACTTTTTACTTCGGAAAATAAATTTAAATTCGATTTGACTTTTAATTATTTTGCTCTCTATTTTGTATCAAGAACAAAAATGATCCAAAAAATTGCCATACTAAATAATATGAAACCAACAAAATAAACAATTTTTTTTTAATCCTGGATATTTTTCACTCGACTTTTACACGATTGCCTAAAAAAGAATTGTAAAATTTTCAGGGTTTATGAATAAATAAATATAAGTTTTTTTTTTTTATTCCACCATAACTTTTAAATATTTGTATAAGTATGTGTATTATTACAATCCTTGCATCATTCCCAAAAACACCTTCATATTGAAAAAAAATTCTATATTGTATTCACATTTTCAAATGTGTAAAATGTTTTTCTCTAATTATTACAATATGGATATTAAATTAAAGACACTGTTAAACACAATCCAAATTTAAATATTTTCTACGCATAAACTTTAGATAGAACTACTGTACATGCAAAGCAAACATTTCTTATTTGGCTGAACGCGATTTAATCATACTTTAGTTATACTGTAAATGTCTAAATGAGTTAATTGAATGGTTTTGTAAGTTATTGAATATATAAGTAATAAGTAATACAAGCATTTTATAAAACTAAAAATCAATAAAATATTGATTAAGATTAACACAACGCCATCTGTTTATAATAGTGGTAAACAAAACTGTACTTTCATACTCCAAAATGTACCTAAACTTCCATTCTGCATAAAAAGTAAAGCCTCCTTTCATGAAATGTTTCAAAATAAAACACGATTGCCATATCAAACAACGAACTAAACAAATTGTATTATTTAATTTGTATATACAAAGCTAAAATCGCTCATTTGATTGATTGAATTATGTAATTGTCATTGTAGTCAGGGTAAGTTTAAAATTTTTACACAGAACGGTCTCCGACTGCAAATTATATTTTAAATTGTCGAGGTTTATTCATACATACTCGTAGCTCATATAAGCAAAGTCTGAAAAGTATAACTCAAATTCAGAAATATTATATGGAATTTTAAAAATTGACCGATACATAAAAATAATAAGTTTTTATTGTAAATAATGGATAGTAAGTGATAAGTATCAGCGATATGATATGGTTAAATGCCACAAAATCACATCATACCAAAATTACCAATTTTATATTTTTTTCTTCAGCCACTGCCTATCATAAACCAAAATTATCACTAAACAGTTTTTCTCTTTACATTTACTTAAAATTATTTTTGAGAAAAAAATGGTTCAAATCTATATACCTACATATAAAAAATTATGGACACAGATAATAATAATAATAATAATATTAATAAAGTGATGAAATGTCCATTTTCAGTTTTCATATGTACATAGATGGCAGAAATTGTGTGACCTAGATTCACACATAAGAGTTGGTTACCATCAATTTTCTTCTATTTTTTTTTCTTAAACAGTTACAGTTCTTATTGCTAGCTAGCTAGATACAGACACCCACTCTCACACACTGTCACACCCGTACATATACACATATATTTGAAGCGTAATAACAATATCTTTTATATTAAATTCAAAAGAAAATTACTTATTGCTTCATAGTACTTCTATCGTTTTATAGATAGAAAAATACATTCGTAATGAAAATACTCATATTACTTCCATATTAAGACTGTGTACCTAGTCTTATAGTTAATAGGGTATTTGTCATAATGCTAAATTTTATTCACCCCCAGCATAGGAAAATAAAACACCTTTTGTTTCTGTGTGCTACATTTATCAATTTCTATGTTTTTCGTTGTATTATTACATTGAAACAGATTTACAGACTAAGAAATGACTTTCCCCAGTGAATTGTTTTCAATTATTCTTAATAACAAAATAATAAATTATGATTTTAATCATATTACCAGAATATGATTTGTGTATCTAGTTGAAACAAAGTGTCTAAAATGAATAATTTTAGTATATTTTGTTTCAATATATTAATTGCTTTTTAAAATAAAAAAAATTGCTCAAGGATATTATGTAAAAAACATTAAATACTTTTAATGAATGTATTTTTCTTAGTGAAAAAATTCTTTTAAGTATTAATGAAACTATTATTTTTAAATTTAAAGTGAATGCAAAATAATAAATAAATGCTGCAGACTATTGAAATAATTAAATTAGCAGCACCATAATGAGCAACATATAGCATGTATTCAGTTCAAATATAATTTTCTGAAATCTTTTTTTTTATTTTTTATTAACTTGACTTATATTATAAATGTGATAGTCTATATATTTCTATGTTTAGATATTTAGATGTTTAAATGGTTGTTAATCAATTAAGCCAAAACGGTTAAACGGATTTGAATGAAATTTGACACGCGGGCAGATTATTACAGTTATTAGCCCATCTTTTAAAAATGTAAAGTTCCCGTGGGATTATGAAATACACAAACAACAGAACACTTTCTCTTGAAATTTGGTATTGGAAGTTTTGGAAATTTAGATTCATTTGCGTGTCGGTATATTTAATCTGTCATAATGGATCAACGTATTTTTTTTTTTTTTGCATACAGGTCTCATTTTTCTCTAGCCTTAATTCACTGTCAAAACAGATAGCCGTATGGTGGAATTTATTAACAATGTTTTTTACTGTTTTAATAAAATTTCGTACATTTTTCTAGGTCATATTCTAAATTTAATGAGCAAAACTAGATAATTTAATATATACGGTATAATTTTCGTAACAATGCTTAGAGATTTTGCAGTAATAACCTTTTAAAATTTATTTTTTAAGCTACGTGTCATTCACGATGTTTTAATTTTCAACATCTATGTTCAAATTAAGTGATGTTTTAGCCCTTCTCAAGGACTTGTATTAAATATATAAATTATTCTTCATAGAATCATAACAATTATATCGAGCGAATGCTACAAATTTATAAGATTTTATTTAGTTTTATATGCCAAGGTGTCAATAATCTGCAATCAAATATAACAACTTCATTTATTTCCTGTTTTCGATGATCTGAAATTTTACACACATATGTAGGTCAAATAAAAATTCAGTATTAAGCCATCAAACAAAACAAATAGTTTTTAGTAGCGTTATATGACTTAAATATTTTTTCTTTCAAGCGTTTCCAACAAATTAAAAATTCAAGTAGAAACTTCTTGTAAAATCTTTATATACGTGTAGACTAAAAGTATGGAAGTGAAGGTCGAAGGAAGCAACACAAAGACCATATAACAACTTGAAATATATAATAATAGCTCTCGATAGGGGCATTTTGAATATATACAGTTATATACCTATGCCGTACACAATACAGAACGCGCAATTTCTTTAATGTGTCTCGAGACACATTCGAGTTGCTAACGAATAAAATATATTGGTTCAATTCTACTGTTTATCAATTTATATAACATTCACAAGCTCACGCACTCTTTTTGGCTATCTAGAGACGAAAACAATGAGAAAAATTATCCATTTAGATTATAATAAAGTATAAATTTTATTTGTTTTTTATAATAATAAAAATAATTGTCAGTTGTTGTTGTAATGCATTTATGATTTCAGGAACTATTATTTGAAAACACTATATCAAACAATATATCCGATCTTACATAACAGTTTTGATTTAAGACATTTAGAGATCGGCAATTCTACCATTACAATAAAAATTAAAATATAAAATGCCTATTAACGCTATTTGTATTTAATTTTTATAATCTAAAATGTTACAGTCATGTTGAATAAAAATGGAAGTTTTTAATATGGTAAATGCCTGAATCAAAATATTCATGATCTATGAACAGTTTGATATTGAGTGAAAATCGACCTACATTCTTATCCAATGTAAAATACATTGATTAACGCATTTTCAATGCTGTAACGAAAATTCCGTAAGATTACGCTTAATATATTTTTTAAACCCTTATTAAAAATGTTGTTCGGAAAAAATTTATGTTAGAAATTGCTTCCTACTGCATTTGATTATAAGTGCAAGCAAGCTGTACGCGTAACCTATCGATTTAAAAAAATAATTAATTCGTACAAAAGATGGAAAAAATAATATTAATACTTGAAATATTAACTACCTTTTTATTAAAATTTGTTTATAA
Source organism: Chrysopa pallens (assembly GCA_020423425.1). Classification (NCBI taxonomy): domain Eukaryota; kingdom Metazoa; phylum Arthropoda; class Insecta; order Neuroptera; family Chrysopidae; genus Chrysopa; species Chrysopa pallens. The sequence continues at coordinate 33,035,800 of CM035591.1, forward strand.
CACCATCTATATATATTCTCATAGAACTATTGATGTGCAGTTTTCTCGATGGTAAAATTCATAGGATGTGAAAATAAATGTGAAGATACTTGTTGTGTTTGCTATGTGATGGCACTAGCTGTAATCTTTCAAGGAATAAAACAAAATATGACTAAGCAATGTATAAGCAAAGACCGGGAAAAAGTACTAGAAGTTAATAAAAAAATTGTTGGTCTGTTTTTCTTCGGAAATAATTAAAGCGAAATCAGCTATATATTTCCATGAGTCGTACTTACTTTATGAGGAGTATATTAAATTTAGTTTGTATTAAAAATATTGAAGCCTCAAAATTGGTATGGTAGTTTATAGAATCCCTAAAATAACATAATTCCATCTACCAGCTTTTCCTGGTAGATGGAAAAGCTTTGATCCATTGATCCATTAATAAAAACTATTATTTTTAAATTTTAAAATAAAAAAATAATAATAATTCGACAGAATACAAAATAATAGAAATTAACGTTGCGAAGTGTATCGATTTTGAATATCACCACATTTACCAATCTGCATTTAAGGATGATAAATTTAAATCATTTAGGTTCCCAGAAAGATTATTATTCTTCAATCTTTAAAAGTTTTGACTAGGCAATTAGATAACAGAAAAAGATAAAATAGCGCTTATTCTTCTTTTAATATTAAGTATAATACACCAATTCATGACATTAGTCGTGGCCCAGCACTTCTATCTCCAACACCAAGCACCTAAAGTTTTATAACCATGTCAAAATCGGTAGGTAACTCAAAATTGCGATAAAAGAAATAATATAACTTATTTTTTCATCTAAATAGGTACATTGAATAAGTGAATTAATTATTTCAAGGTAAATTATTTGTATTGTTTAAATGCTATTTAATGGTAATATTGTAAAATAAAAAGAAAAAAACAACATTTCAAGGTAAAATAGCTAAAAATCGTGTATTAAGAACCGTCACGACCCGTTCACTAAACCATCAGTATATGAACCTCTCTATTCTAAAAAACAACATATGCAGAAATAATCTTATAATCTTTAATGTTTTACATTCTCAATTTTTCCAATTTTATTGGAAATCAATACTGTTTTTGGAAAAACCGTATTATAATTATAAATTTCAGAAAACTAAATTATCTATGTCATAATATTTTCGAAATTGGCTGGGTTTCTTACAATATTTATAGTTCCTCCTTTTTTGAAAATTGTAACTTAATTTTGACAATAATTTCAAGCACGGGCAATAATGACGTAAGTATTATGTGAGTCCATACTTACGTAGATTAGCCTACACAAAATACCCAATATATAGTATACAAGTTTCTCTTTTACTTCTGAGTTATATCTATCGATATCGGAAGTACTATCATTGTTTTCGTAAAAAAGTTTTTTTGTTTGGATATAAAAATTTCTGCAGGTATTTAAAGGTTAAGTTTAGGGAAGATAATCGTAGTTTTTAAGAGGCGCTATAAAAATTAAACTACTGATGTTTTTACTAAAATATTTATATTACCAATCTTTAATCATTTAACAATAAAATAAAATAAAGTATTCAACAAAATCTAAGATGAAAATTTTTTCTATATGTCTCGACTGGCCACTTCTCCAGATGTGTCCGGGGGAGATAGCCATGTTAGTTTTATCATTCTTATTTATTTGTCTTTTTTATTTTTTAAGTACTTAACCTCCTTGGATTTTTTATACTGTTCTTCGGCTATGTGTGTTTGAGAAATTAGGTTATACCTAAAAATACTCTTTGACTGTATAAATTGACTTAATCTATAATAGACGTTGCCTCGGATTAAAATATATTCTTACTGAGGTAAACATTAGGGAATGTGTTAAATCCTTTCAATTACCACTATTTATAGCGCTCAATGTATTAAGGAAAAAAATTAATGAAAATATAAATTCGAAGTAGTTGATAACTTTATGTGACTCTAGCTTTTACTTCATATCCAAATACCAATTTGGAATAGAAAAACGCGAATGAAGTAATTACGATTTTTACATGGTAAATTGTTTCTCTGTGGTTTGTGGGGTCGTTACTAATCTGTATTCAAAAACAAACTAAACATAGTTGCATCCCCATTAAAACCACGCTTACAGTTATCAGGCATTTAAAAAAATTTTAATTCAGTTTTATAAAACAATTTATTTTAAATGTCTGTTACTTCTACGAGTGGGTTCAAACCATCCTCAGTTGCTTTTGACATTAAATTTGTGATCAGCGACATCGCTAAACCCCGAAAGATGATTTCCGAAGTTAAATTTGAATTTAAATTTTTGTTTTTAACTCTGTGAATTCAATCGGGTGCCGATTCTTCAGTTGCTTTTGGAATTCAGAGTGGGGTTTAGTGGTCCAAAATCAACTAAAAAACTATTTCCGAGGTGAAATTTATAGTTTGCAAAATTTTTGTATCACTGTTACTACTATGATTGACTTTTTATGGCGTTGCAGCCACTGTCAGTTTTTTTGACTTGGGATTAATCAACCACTTTTAAAAAGCCGAGAATCAATTTTCCGGTTAAAATTTAGAATTATAAAGTTTTTTTAAGCTCTGTCACTTAGGGAAGGTTTTATTAGGGTTAGAACAATCTCCTGTTTTTTGTTCTTGGATTTGCGAACAACGGCCCCAAAAACACCAGAGAAACGATTTTCGAAATGACATTTTGAATTTTTAAAACTTTTATCACTGTTACTATTTGGGGTAGAAAAACTACTTTAATTGTCTGAATTATCTAGTAAGACAAATGTTAGTAGTGTTAAATGTTCCTGAAGGTCTAAAAACCACGTACAAATAAGAATTACAGACTACGAGTGTCAAAATCGGAGCTGTTCCTCCACTCTTCCACATTCTACACCGCTTGACTAATTAGATGACTAATCTATGTACACCTCTACCAAAATTTTGTATGGGCGGTCAATATTTTCTCTCTTAACAAACTTTCGACTAAAATTAATATAATCTAACATATTACTTATAATAGAGTATAAAAATTATTATTCAATTTTGGCGCAAATCAGTCAATCTTGTTATTTCGACATCTTTTTTTCATAAAATAACATTAAATACTTATTATTAATATTATTAGGACTAATATTTTCAGAATTATGTGACAAATACCAGTTGAATTTAAAAAGACGTAGAAAAGAACATTTATTAAATTTTATTTGATTTTTCTATAGGTAACTTAAATAGATGTTAATAATATTCAAAGTACTAAAAATTACAAAAAACGAAAATAGCTACAACTTATTTTAAAAAAATTTTGCATGAAATTACTGGATCAGAATGAATATAAAAAACATACTACATAATAAATTAATTATCTCACATATGTCACAGTTACCTATAAAAAATAATTAATAAAAAATATCCAAGAAATATACGTACAACCTCTATACATAGAGCACACACACCCTTGCAGTTGTTTCAAGTGACACAAGTCAAAAGTCAGATTTTTTAATTTAATACCATTACCTTTAATTGTTTCTATGAATCTACTTTGCGTTTATATCGTTTTTGTTGTTTTGTCGCTTATTTAATTTTTTTAATAAATTTCAAAAGTTATAGCTTTTTACAAACGTGTATCATTTTGCATCCTTTTATTTAAAAAATTTTACAGTTCTGATAGCTCCCCTATGAGTTCTCATTCACTTTTAGAAATAATTTTACTATTTAAAGCATAAAAATGGCAAATGTAAATTTGGAATGCTAACTTTACATTATTTTCAATTTTGATAGCGCACAGCTTCTAAACTATCAATTTTATCGTTATGATTATTGGAGCATATCGGTGGAGCTATTAGGGGTACAATTAAAACTTGCATTATAACTGGAATATTCGAAAAAATTGCAAGGTTCAAAAATATATTATGAGAAAAGACATTTTTTTTTTTTGGAAATCACAAAAAATTTAACTCGCTAGTTTTATTTTAAATTAGATGGGCGGTCAATATTTTCTATCGTAACATTTTGACTAAAATTAATATACTCTAACATGTTATTTATATCGAGTATAAACATTATCATTCAATTTTGGCGCAAATCAGTAGGTAAATCTTGTTATTTCGACATCTTTGTTTCATATAATCATATTAAATTTTATTAATAGTATTATTAAATATTATTAGTATTAATATTTTTAATCTAATCATCAATGATATTTGAATACACTATAATTTAAATCAAAATAGATAAATCAATATATGATATTGACACTAATCGCTAACACCTATTGCTTTTTTAATTCAAAATGTTGCAATACTTTTAAAAATAAAATTAATTATAAATATTTGATTTTAAAATACGTTATATTATTTTTCTTATAAATTTCGATAACTCGATAATTCCGATAACACTACAATACTTCTCGCAATGACAAAACTAACAATTTAAATGCCTTTACCTATTAGAATGTCAATACAATACATATTGAAAATAACATTTTCCCAATACGATCGAAAAACTTTTCTTTATATCAGATTTCATTGTGCTATTTGATTATCAATAGTCGTCATAATCGAAGAAACGTTTAGTTTTTTAATTTATTTCAGCGATCACATAAAACTAAATTTTTAATTGAAAAAAAATTTTTTTAATCGTATTAATAAAGTAACGGTTTTTGACAAATGCCCTTTAATGAGTTTTAAAGTTATATGTTATATATTAATTTCATAAGCTCCTTTTTTTAAGTACCTGTATGTTTTCTTAAGTACCTGTAAAAGATTTCAAATTAACGCCACTACACCAGTTTCCAATTTTGATACATCATAAATTTTTATCGAACAACCGTTTGAACTTGCAATAACTAAGTTATTTCTTGATTTATATCTATACATTTGAAAATCCACCGTTTAGAAATTACACTATCCCCGGGTGACAAAGATTAGTTTTTATACATGTATTCCCACGGGAACGATAACTAAGCGGGTGGAATCGTGACTTCCGCTAGTTTCATATAAACGTCATTTGATTAGTCTTAGTCAACGCTGGTAGTTTTAATTTTAGTCACAAATTTTAAAATTGTTTTTTATTTTTTTTTTATTTTGTTAATATTATAAATACAATAATTATTATTTGTTTAAAAAAATTATTAGGTCTATCTTTATTTATTTTTTTATTATATAACACTACGTATTCTTACGGAGATGTCAAGGGAGGCTTTTATTGGTTAATTATTAGTTCAAACTAAATATTCAGATTAATTTATTTAGAGCATAGATTGTGGGACATGAAATGTCCTCATTTGAAGTGGCCTCACTATAACTACGATCACAATCTGTGGAACAGCTCTTCCTATTGTGTTGAAATTTGTATATTAGGCAATTAAATATATTTTCCACATTTTTGTTACATAAAATTATTATGACTAGTTTGCTGTTTTTATTTTTTTCATGTTTTTTTCGTTCCGATTTTCCTTTAGTAACGAATTTTCAGAAAAATTTATTTTTACACAAATTAAATATCATATGTAAAACATATACCACGCATGCACCAATAAAGTTTTATCAAAATCGGATAAACGATTCAAGATATCAGCATTAGGGTGACAAATAAGAGGTAAGTATCGTGAGCAGTACCTCTAGAATGGTAATTGATAAATGGGATTTTTGAAAAATAATAAAAATATTGCATACATATTATTTAACAAATCGTTCGAGCCGTTCTCAATATTATTAAATGTTTACGAAAACTTGCATTCAGTATATAGAGGTACTAAATCTAGTTTTAAAATCACATTTAACCTTGATAATGATTTTTTGCTGGTTATCTTTTAAGATTTACCGGGAAGTTAAAATAGTGTATGTGTAATCAAAGTATTAATTAAAAATGCTCTACTGAATAAATGTATAAATTTAAAAAACCCAAAAAGAGGAGGGAAAGAAATATTTTTGTGTATAAACAATAACATATATGTATTGTATTTATAATAAATCCGCAAATAAATTTATTTATTAAGCTGATCGTTAATCATTAATTGTTGATAGAATGTAATTGTTGCAATTTATGTGAGAAAAAATTTTAGTGTTTAATAACCCAGAATAAGGTAAAGTAATATTATCAAATATTATCCTATATTATTCGATAAAATCTTAATTGTCCCGTTCATAAAATTGAAATCTTAACTTTAAACCGGCAGCAACTAGCAAACGTTTTCTGTCGTTGAAACTGCATATGCACTTTATAATTGTAAGATTGATTCGTTTAAACTTTAAGTTCGAAAAGTTGGAGCTCCAAAAAATATTGATATAGGGGCTCATATAATCAAATAATTAGCCCATTTCCGCATAAAAGTTAGATGGAAAAGACCAAAAATGTTTGTTTTCTAAAACGAAACAACTTTTTATTGAAATATTTTTTTTCGTAAAATGTTTGGGTTCGCCAAAATTTTAACTAGATAATACATTTATAATAACAATACATATTATTATTGTTATTGTATTTATAACTGTAAAGACTGCATATTTTGAGTAACTTATGAATGCTTATGATTCCAAGCCGATATTTTTAGTCATATATGGATTCTCCAAACAATCAAATCTATTAGTTTTTATATCCGCTTTTATAAATATAGAACTATTTCGGATACTGGAAATTAATTACTATGCTTAATTATTATGAATTACTATGCTAATCGAAACTTTCCTTATTCATTAATTTATTGACTTATATAAGAAATTATAGTAGTTTCAAAAATAAAGTGAAATTTTTTGTCGCTGAAATACGTAGTAAAATCTATTTATTGAAATATTTCCGATGTTGAATTTAAATAAATTTCAAAAACACATGAGAAATTTTTTATTAAATTTAACATAATTATTAGCTCTGATAACTAAACCATTATTTGCTCTGACTTATTATAGTGTTACGATTTTATCAATCAATACATAAAAATAAAATGTTTTCTATTAAAATAAAAACTATTGCAACTCGTTACATTTATGATCGCCTTTAATTGCAGTAGTTTTTAAGTGTATGTACCGACTTCTTTACAATTCATATTTGAATTCAATCTTAAGTATAATTAATACTACATGCGTACACTTAAAAACTATTGCATTTAAAGGTAGACATATATGTTACGATTTGTAATATTTTTTATTTAAATAGAAAACATTTTATTTCTGTGTATTGATTAATAAAATCGTAACAATATGTATATAATTTTTAAAAAAGTTTAAAATTATCCGTCTCTTTTCATATTTTTAAAGTACCTATATGCATATTTTTGCGGAGATTGATTACAAAATGGATCAACAAGTGAAGTTGTAAACACCAACAGATGAATTGGTTAAATATGCTGATATGTTAGATTATTAATGTATGAAATATTAGTTATATATATATATATATATATATATATATATATATATATATATATATATATATATATATATATATATATATATATATATATATATATATATATATATATATATATAAATTAAATTGACATCAAGGGGGGGAAATGTCTAGAACATACCCGCTAAAACCCTAATTCTTGAGGATACTCCATTGTTCCCCGCGTGGAACCGCCGTCAGGCATTACTTCGCCCGGGGAGGACTGTTTAACTACTGTGTACTTTATTATCGTCGATATGGACGCCTCCTTATTGTTCCTGGCGAACGTTCATCATATTGGTCGCTGTTCTGACCCCTGGCTTTCAATTTTCCTCACAGCGGATCATCAGACCTACGAGATTTTCCTGGCTTTGAAGAATTGCGTCCAGTTCCGCTCTCTGTGCATCACACCGGGGGAACGAGAAGAAAATCTCCACTGTCTCCTCTTCATTTGAGCAACTCGGACACGTTGGATCGAAATGCAGTCCGAACCTGGCAAGGTATGCTCGATAGTTTCCATGTCCGGTTACAGCTGCGTGATATAAAACTCAACCTCTCCTTTTTTTCTGCTAAACCACATCGCGATGCCTGGGATCCCAGCGAGGATTCCCAGTGTCGTTGCCACATCTCCATGATGCAACTTCTCTCTTCTGTGGCAGAGGATCTAGTGTCGCCCGTTTCACTCTGCTTTCGTTCGTAGATTCTCCGTCACTCATGTGCCAGGATGTTGATTGGCGAAAGAATAGCTACTACAAACACAGCATCATAAGATACTGTACGGTTGGCACATGCAACGTGCACTGTATTTCTCCTGTAGGCGCTGATCATCTGGCGAGTATAAGAAGCGGTATCCACGGCGGACGACCACGTTGTTGTGTCGTACAAAAGGATCGAGCTGGTGACCGTTGAGAGGAGCTGAGTACTGTTCTGTCGTGGTCCTCTTGTGTTTGGCATTATCCAGGTCAATGCTTTCACCTCCTTGGATGCTTTCTGGCTAATTATTCGAAGATTTTCGTTGAACCGGAGCTTTGCGTTGATCTGGACTCCCAGGTATATCTGTGAACTTTGAGATTCAATCTCACAATCTCCAAAGTATAGGGTGATAGACTCTTTTATTCTTCTACCGGTTACCAAGACGACCAAACGCCTCGTTTTTTAAGTTCTTCCAATTTGCAAACAAGACAAAAAGAAAATTATCGAAATCAATTTGTAAACAACGGAGTATTAAAATTAGACACATTAAATTTCCCTGAGATTCTATCGCCAGATTGTGAATTAAGGAAAATTAAGGGAATCACATTTGGAGTAGACTCATTAAATAGCTTATTTTTGGGACCAACTAAAATTTGTATATAACTTTCAGCTATACGAAATTAAATATAATTCAGTAAGTCAAATTTGGAGTTAAAAAAAGGCTTAGAGCATGGATATTTAAAATAAACACCATTTTTATATTAGATTAAATCTCTCAAAATTTTCCCAAATCAAATTTATTTTGCCAGACTCTCTCCACTATAAGTAAATAAGTAAGTACAAGTTTTATCTCCTTTTTATACCGAACATATATGTGGTTATAATAAATTTTATTAAATCTAGATTTAGTATCACTAGAAAATATTGAAGTTAATAAAATTTTGAGTTCACGATCATTTTGTTTACTTCTTATGCTCAAGTAATTTAATGTCAAAGTATAAGTTAACCATTTACAGAAAAATAAAATAATTAAATAATTATTATTTAATATATTTATTGTGAAGAAAAAATATTATTATTATTACAAAGATATTCGATAAAAATTCTTAATTATTTTTTGCCGGTGTAATAAATTAAAAAACATCTCATACATAAAAATCATATGCTTCCGTTTTTAAGAAATATTTTATTGTTTTTATCCATCAACTTACAAAATAAGACTAGCAGATGCATCATTATACTAAGAGCCACACAGTCTACCTTTAGACAACAAAAAATTTTGTGAAATATATCATAAAACAATTTTAAATTGATTTTTTTCGCATTAAAACAGTTTTGAATTTATTTTTAATACTACCACAAACATATTATTGAGTACCAGTGTGTCTATCATAAAAAAATTATTAAACCCACAATTAACTTTCATTTAAAGTTTGGGTATCTTAGATTGGAGTTCCAAAAGTTATTACACAAATGTATTTATATAACTGTCATAATATGAAAAGTACAAGCAAAAGTAAAAAAAAAAAATTATTCGTAAAATACTCATAATATTACAAACATGAAGAATCAGTTAAAATCACCTAAATAAGAATAAATCAATAGTTTATTTTTGTTCTATATAAATAATAAACTTACTTTATTTTGCTTCAGTGCGCTGGGATTCCATAAACATATTTCAGAAAGCAGACGTGAAATTTCACAAAATCAAAGATCTAAACTTTAAAGTTTTGATTAATGCGTTACATTTTTTTCTTACAATGCTCTCCATCTCAACCCTCGTGAAGGTCACTTCGTCTCAACACTCCGTCTCAACAGACGTGAAATGATAAAATTATTGAAAAGCTATGTTTATTCCATTCTCTGTTTATATAGCAGAAAAAAATACATTAAACATATTAAAAACACGTTAAATCAACATGAAAATAAAAAAAACAGGAAAAATAATATAATGAAAATCACATATACAACTTATTTTTCATTCAACAAATCATTTTGCTTATCCATTGACTCCTTATTCAAATATTTCCATTGTGGACCCTCGTTGGCCGAGCCTTCTCCCTGAACAAAAATTGAATTGCCATTTATCTGCTTAAGCTGTTCTGGAATAAACGAAATTTGTAATCTGGGAAGGGGGTACTAGTTAACGTTAACTTAGCTTCAAGTCGCCAAAATAAATTTCTTGATTGCCGGAAAGCATCGATTCACCTATGTATTATAGAAATCGAAAACGAATCACACTTAGCCCTTTAGTACTGAATTTTGTAAAAATTGCATGATATGTTGTATGTCTATGAAAAAATACATCTTATTTAATACAAAAATTATGATTATTAACTTACCACTACTTAATTTCAGGACTGAGTAATTATGAAATATACAATAGTTTGAAATTTATAAATATAAATATGAAACACAAAGATTTATATTTACACTACATCTTATGACAATCATTTATCTAATTTGCTATTCGAACTTCTGTTGCAGTTAACATACATAGTCGTTGCTACCAGTTACCATTAATAATGTTCAAAGTACAAATAATTATTGCGGTTTGTTTATGGCTGTGTACAAATTATTTTACGAATGCATTTAAATTCAATGAAATATTATCATTTAAAACGGTTGAATTTCAATGGCCTGATATGGAAACACGTACAAGAGCCGAAATGACTGGGCAGTATATACCTGAAAAAAATATACCATTAGGATTGGATCGTTGGAATGATAAATTATTTATTACAGTTCCAAGGTATGTAGAAAATTTCTAAATTAAAAATAATAAACTACACTCTCAAATGGTAAAATATTTGTAAGATCAAAAATTTTATATTAAAAAATGGCAAAAATGAAATTTTCACAGATGGAAAACTGGCGGAGCATCCACTTTGAATTATATAGATTTGAAAAGAATTGGCGAAAATAAATCACTTCCATTAATTCCATACCCAAATTGGGAAGCAAATACATTACCCACTGATGACAATATTAATCCAAGTAAAATCATTAATACATTCCGTGTAAAAGTAGATGAATGTGATCGATTATGGATAATGGATTCGGGGAAAATGAATGTATTTTCTGAGAAACCAGTATTATTTTTACCACCTGGAATTGTCATTTACAACTTGAAAACAGATCAATTTATTCGGCGGCATCATTTTGACATAGAAGATGTTAAGGACGAGTCATTTTTTACAAATATTGTAAGTGAATCAAAAACAATTATTACCTACCCAGAAATTTTAATCTACATTTTCATTAGATTATAGACACAGATAAGGACAACTGCGATAAAGCTTTTGCGTATATAACTGATCCAAATGCACAAGGCTTAATGGTGTATAGTTTTTCCGCAGATGATTCATGGCGTGTTGAACATCATTTTTTCCATTTTGATCCATTAAGTGGTGATTTTAATGTTGGAGGTGTTAATTTCCATTGGTCTGATGGAGTTTTTGGTTTAGCTTTATCGGCAAAAAATGGAGATGGGTAAGTGAAAACTTTAACAACTAGAAAAATTTCAGTTTGGCATAATAGATTTTGTTCAAATTTTTGTTTTACTCATACTATTGAAGTATATGAAAACCTCATTTGATCATTTAAAATATTTTTAAAATGAAAATATTGATGGACAGATTTATCATTTATCATTAGAAATCACACTATTTTCATATTGGAATGCACAAAACTTTCACTCTTCTCAAGTTACACTCAAATGCAATTTTTCATAGATTTATTTCTATATATCTCCATTTACAATTGAGTTGCGTGTTTCGTTTTGATTTAAGAACACTCGCTGAAATGAGCTATTTTATTGCTTTTACTAACCTAATTTGTTTGAATTCTAGGAATCCTAAGTGCGAATATCCAACTTGACATTTAATATTATTTGCATTATTTATTATAATAATCCTTTTTTTTTCTTTATTTATACATTAGAGAAAACGAAAAATTATGTATATTTACTTCAACTGGCAAAAAATACCACTATTTAATTTAAGAGTTTTATCGGAATAATTAGTTATAGTTTTTTATCGGACCATTATTCAAAAGTACGTATGAAAAGTCCGCGTAGCGTGGTATATAGATGATTACTTCTTATAGTCGTTATGACGCGGTGTGACTTTGAAAGGCGCACCGCGCACTTTTATTCTCCATACAAGCATTGGAAAAAATATGCGAAGATTTCTCACAGTTTACCAAAGACATTTTTTAGCATTATTTTATTTTTAATACAATTTTAAAAAATTTACAAATTTTTAGTTTTCCTATCTCAAATGTACAAAATTATTTACAAGGGAATATAAAAACTAGCAGCATTAACTGTTTAAAAATCCGGTATATGCGTAGTCCATACAATGAAGTCCACGAGTATAATCTAAACTCTAACTAAATAATGAGTCCAACTGTGAGTCTTTGAGAAACAAATTTTTTTGTAATTTAACTGTCATTCCATCTTATGTGGATTAATACATAGGTCATGAACACATGGAATGAAATTAACTGATTTTGTTCAGGTACGAACTTAAATTTGCTTTTTTAGGTCATTTTTCTTCATTATATTACGTTTTCATAGGAAATACCCTGTCAAAAATGTCAGCCTTATTAAATTATATATTTAAAATTATTTAAACTTTCAATTAAAATCTGTTGGCCTTTAAATAAAACACTTTTTCCGGATTAAATTTTATTACACCTTTCTATTATGCGCTGTACCTGGTGTCCTGGGTTGAGTTAAACCAACACAGGTATTCTGGCTGTTTATCGCATTGATATTAGACTTTTAAAATTTTAAGGTACATCAAACAATTCATGAAACACGTATTACTAGCTCTCCGACTATTACATTAAAGTATTATAACCACATTCAAAATTTTCTAGTGGTATGACAAAATTCAATATACTCTCATATATTTCGTATATATGCCAAGCATAAAAGTGAAATAAATGTTCAAATTTAAAATTCATATATCTAAAAACATAATTATTTTCTCACAGTTTTCGCACAATGTATTTCCATCCAACAGCCAGCACCAAAGAATTTACAGTGTCCACAGAAATATTACAAAATAAAACTGCGGCACTGTCTGAAGAGAACTATTATCAATTCAAGGTAATAAATTATTCATAGATAAATAAAAATATTTCCTTATTTTTTTTGGTAATTCCAAATAATTTGATAAAAAAACCTAAAACTAATTTATATGCGTATAGTGTATAGGTGAACGTGGATCAAATACTCATTCATCAACTAGTGTAATGGATCCAAACTCTGGTGTGATATTTTATTCACAAATTTTACGAGATGGTATTGCGTGTTGGAATACAAAAATACCATTAAACCCAGAAAATTTCCATTTAATTATGCATAATTCGCAAACTATGGTATTTGCTAACGAAGTGAGGGTAAGTAAACAGTAAAATTACAAAAACACTTTTGTGACAAATCAAATTATACATGGGATTCTGCCTTGAAATATAGTAAAAAAACACTTCAGCTATAAAAATCAATTAAAAATTATTCAAACATAAAACATTGAAAATTACCACACGAATTGTTGTGGCTAAATATAAAAAAAAGTGTGTGGTGTCGTGGAACACTGGATAGGAACGAAGTTCCTTATTATAAAAATATTAATTTTAAGTTCTATTCGAGGTTTAAAGAAAATAATTATTCGGGTATACATTTTTATTACGATTCTTTTATTGATAAAAAAAAAAAAAAAAAAAAACTAATTTAGAAAGTTATCAAGTTTATTTTATTTATGATTTATTAAAAAAAATAAAAAATAATCGTAAATGAATTATACACATACAGCCACAAAAATAAAACATGGGATAATCATACATACCACGAACAACATAAACAACACGATCACAAAGTGTGTGGTTATCATTATACACTGTTATGTATGTTGTAAATAATAATAATCTTACGTTACGGACGTTTTTTCACGGTTAGGATACCCCTCCGCACCGTCCTATAAGGATCTTCGTTCCAAAAAAACAAAACAATAATTTAGAAAATTGAAACTAGTTTAAGATCACCTAATATGGAAAATTATTTTTTTAAATTTGATCAGAATTCATTTTTTTTAAATAATTACTTTTTATGTTGGCCTGTATTAAGGCAGTAGCCGATTTGCCATCTGTTAGCTCAGTAAAAAATAAAGTAAGACCGCTATGAGCTGGTTTCCAAAAATTCCTTTTACAATAACTTCTAAATTTTAAACTAACAAAATGTCCACATTTATAACGTTACGAATTGTTAAACCAATCTATATGCAAGAATTTATAGTATTCATGAACGTTACGTGAAATATCGAACTTTTGAAGACATTGTATTTGTAATTTAAATTTATGCATTGATGTATTGGAAAATTTTAAAATTTAAATGCAAATATTTTAATAAATTCGTCATTTCAAAACAGAATTTTCAGATTATATTACCAATATTTAATAAATAATCAAACTAAATAAAGGTTTATTTCTGAATAGACTTTATACTGTAAAAAAATATAAATTGTTACCATAAACTTAGCACAGCCTTTCAAATTTTGGCTCCATTCTTCTATAAAATAATATATATAAAATATTTAAGAACAGCTAGATATGATTCTTGGAACTTGCATCCTTTAAACAAATGAATACTTAGAAATGCGCATATATTATTTGAAACAGTTCATAGCAAATATGTCATCGTCACTCTTTTACTTTATAATAGTCAAATTTATTAAAAATGTAAAAATAAAATTGTATAGTCAAAAAGACATTACTCGTTTTTATTTGAGGCTAAGTACATGACTGAATCGGATATTTATCATTTCTCCAAGGATTCGATAGTCCAGTAAATAGTTTGAAGGAGTTGTATCCGATTTCTAAGTTAGTCTTAAAAAAAATATGATCTGCCTATAATGGCCACAATACTTCTTACTCGGAATGCATAAATATGTTCACCACGGCAACCGATGTTCGCTTGTTTATGTTTTTATAGGAATGACACCTATTCGCAAGTTATATTTGGTATGTTAAATATTATTCCACATTTGATACTAATTTTTAGAATCGATTCTTATTTAAAATAATAACAAAATAATAAATTTTCAACATTTATTAATAAATAAATAAAAACAAACAAATATACTAAATATAGCGAGACTCGCTGGGCTCCACTGCGACACGGCTGCACTGTTTAAGTTCATTTATTGAGTGTAGGCTGTACACGAACTTATGAATTTGTTTTTGTTTGAAACCGACGTTTTCTCAAAGATGAAGTTAGAAAGTAACATACTATAATCAAAAACAATTTTATCGAAATCATTAAAGCAATCTCAACATAGAAATGTCCGACACGTCTTAAGATAGCAACATATGCATGCCTGAAATGATTAAATGCATTTTCTACATTTTATTCAAAATTTCCGATATCGATAGATATAATTCATAGGTAAAATAATATGAATATTTAATGCAATGAATGTTATTATTTTACAGATTGATCAAGATAAAAATCTTTGGATGATGTCAAATCGTATGCCACAATTTTTATATAAAGAGTTAAATTACGATGATATTAATTTTCGAATATTTATGGCACCTGTAAATGATATTCTGACTGATTCTCCATGTTTATAAAATTACTGAAGGTACAAAATCATCCACTTTACAAAATTTGTAAATGTACAAATAAATTAACAAAATAAAAAAAGTATATTAATTTAATTGTTACTTAATTGTTTTTTTTTTTTACTAATGTTAAATGAATAAAACCCACAAAAACCGCTAGTCACATGTTAAAGATATAGTTAATGTCCCATATCTGCATTTTTAGTTCAATGTCTTTTGTTTTTTTTTTAATTGGGTATACTTAAAAGTTAAAAGAAAAAATCTTAATCTTCAGTTAATTATCTGTACGATATTTCACATAGATGCATATAAGTTATTTAGAATGTTCCATTTTAGCTACGCTGTTTGTGTTACTTATAGTCCTATGGTATTAAGCAGCGTTGGAGATTTATTTATATTCTCTATATCCTTTATAACTAACATGGAGACTAGTCTAGTTATAACGACTATAGACCCGTTGATTACCTTGGATCATAATTTATTTCCACAAGCTAAGTGCACCTGTTTCATACATACCTACACTTCACCAATTGCCACAATTAATTATTGTTGCGACGGTGGGAATCGAAATCGCGACCTCAATAAATTGCGTTCATTCCAGCCGATGGCATTGCCAATTGAGCTATAGAAGTCGGTTAGCTGACGTTAATTCAAATTAATCATGCGTAGTGAACACAATATTCAAAGAAATTATATTTTGGAATTAACCATGCTCATTTTCTTCGACCTTTTAAATACTGTTTTGATAACTGACATGAAAACCTTATTAGGAGTTGAGACGTTTCTTTAAATCAAAATCAATAGTTGGGAAAAGAAAGACAAATTCCTTTGCAAATTCTCTTATCTTCTGTATTTATCAATAAAAGTTATATTCTGCATTTAGAAATGAAAAATCAAGCTTTCTACAAAATGATTAACTTCAAAGTATAAAAGGTCAAAAATGTGCACGTACATCTGTCTGCCTGTTCGTGATTGGCTCAAAAACTATTAAAGGGATTTCACAAGTATGTAGAATTCTTTATGCGGTTTTCACCGATAGCGAATGAGTTATTTATGAGAAAAGTTCAGTAGGTATATAATTTGTCAAAGTCTTGTGTAAATTGGCCGAAATATAACTATAAAATTAAGCAAGCACCGAGGCCGTAGGCCAGAACACCAATGCTAACGCTGAGGTAAAATTCTTTACTTTCCGTGTAAACGAAGGAAACAATTAGACCGAAGATCAAATCAATGCCTGAATCCGACACATCTTTTTCCGTAAGTAAACAATTTTTACTTCTATATTTGTAGCCTGCGTAAACAAAAAAACAACCAAAGCGAATTTAAAAACTGTCTTTTACAGCCTTATTAAATCAACGTGATATTATAACACTCATTTGAAAGCTTGCTTTTTTTATAAATTATGTACACAATGACTCTTTAAAATGGATCCTAAATAAGAATAAACATATTTTCCTAAATAAATTTCTTTTAGTTGAAAAACTATTAAAAACTTGTATTTTCTAACAGAAACTAGAAACACTTAATTATTATTATTAAAATAGAGCACTAAATTATTTAAAAACCTATTCAATATATTCATAAAAAGGATACGGAATCAATGCCATAAACACAAATGGTTACGGCCACATTTTATGTATGATCTTGACGATATTATAAAAACATTTTGAATTAAATACGATGAAAAATACAATTTTTCCATTGCTTGGAAATTTTCTTGGTGCGGTTTAACATTAATTGTTTGATATCAATTGAAATATTATGTTTTTGCGCGAAAAATAGAAATAGAACATGCGTGCATCCAGATAAGTCTTGGTATAATAGGCGCAATTTTTCTGCGAATCATATAAATCGCAATTAGATCATTTTGTTGGTTTTTATTGAACATGGAACAGGGACCCAAAAGTTTTACGCTTCCTAAAGCCGCAACACCTCATCAGTGCTATTCCATTCTTTTCAATAGCTGCATGGAGAGATAAGTCTAGGTAAGCTAATTAGGACCACACACGTTAATAGTAGACTGTATTAGCCGGATGATTCCTATTTTTATGTTTGTGTGGCTATTGTCACATCATTGACTAAGCGTTTGCTACTGTTAAAATGACGTCGCCAGAGCCTTCAAATTTATTTAGTTAAGGGTATACCGACTAAACACATGTATGCGTAAAATTTTCATTAAAAAACTTTAACCTGGAATTTTAAATTTAAACAATATAAGCGCCTTCCATTATTTTCCACAGGTAAAAACCTTATATTATTACGTGTATAGAGGTTTTGAAGTGTTCACACAGCGGACGGTTTTTAACAAGTTTCATGCCATTTTCGACAGCCCGTTTGAAACCTGGAAGTTTAAAGAAAATGATATAAAAGTTTTTAGGCATTTTCCACGGTATCAAATAAATCAATCAATACGGTATAAAATAAGTCTATTGTAAAATTAATTAATAAAGTTTAAATTGAAAAAAAAAAATTAAAAAATTCTCAAGATATGGTCAATGGGGCTAAAGAGGATTTCACCTTTATATTTTTCTATTTTTATATTGATTAACTTCAAGTTTGTCTGCTTTATATATCTATTGTTTAACTACTTTAATAGACTTCACCTATGTTATTCAAGAATTTTTATATTTTAAAAATCCTTTATTTTTGTCTCTGTTCTGTGTCAAGTATTCAACTTTTTCATTTATTTACCCTTTCTACTAATAGAGAGGATTTTATTGAAATGCAAAGATTAAGCTAAGACTTAGAAAGAAAGTAGGTACTGAAATCAAATTTTTTAAATAAATTACTTAGTAGGATTTACTTTTGATTATTTTTGAAGAAGAACCCTTGAAATATTAGAAGTGGAACAGATGCGGTGGTGACACTTTTATCTCTTAATTCTTAAAAAAAAGATTTTAATGCATTATTTTATCAATTACAGTTTAATATATTTGATAATGTTAGTTGATATTTTACGAAATATATTTTATGTACGTATAATATACATTATAAATAACTTACAAAACGCGAAAAACTCTTGCCCGCTTTTCTTATGTCAAGATTATGCATACCAAATTTCATAATATTTGGATAATTATTTTTTTAGTTATTTATGCGTGTAACTTGACAAAAAAAAATGTATAATTACAGATTTTCTTTGTTAATAGAGCCTATAGAGGTTTCTATCAAAAACACATACCCACTTAAATAAACAATGATTGTGTACTATAGAATAAATATTTCTTTTTTCTTTTTACCAACTACCAAGGAAGGTATACGTTTTGCGAGCATATATATTCTCTAGAAAAAGGCAAAAGATTCTCTCTCTTTTAGCACCATGTGTAAGCGTTCGAAGAAAAAGCAACAAAAACGCAGACAACTAAACCAATTTTTTTCAAATATGGCTTTAATTTACAATTGTTTGGCAGCGAATCGACTAATACCCGCTACTTTCTCAATGATGATTTCAAAAGAAATATCAATCACTGGATCAAATTCTGCTCACCACATATCTTATCATAAGTTAGTTTTTTATTTTTTATAACTAACAAAATATTCATTTTATATAACTACCAGAAATTATTTATATGGCAAAAATCGATTTCCAGGTCACCTAGTATCTTTATATATAAAATACATATGGTACGTATATTTTAAATATAAAGATATATATTTTTATCCTAGATACACTACAAAACTACTGATCCAATTTTAACATTTTTTTTTTAAATGCTTAATTATTTCCTGGTTAAAAAATAGGACAGTTTTAATCCTGATTATTTTATTGTTTTATTGCAAAAGTAACAATTTTCGTTCGTTTGATTGTCTATAAGCTCGCGATCATTTAAATGTCCGTAATTGATTTTTTAATGAATTTCTGTGGCAACAATCATGATTATTTCTGTTATTGTGAAAAACAAATTATGATTGTCTATAAAAAATTGTTCATTTAAAAATATTAATTAAAAGGAATCAATTTATATATTCAGGTATTTTTTTCGTATAAATTTGTATTAATTTGTTTAAATGTTTTAAAATATTTTCTCTTTTTAAGTTTGATGCGTTTTGTGATATTTCCTGTTTCAACTTTTATGGTATTGCCAGATAAATTAGTGGAATTCAATAATTTTACCGTTTTTTTAAGAAAGCCTGTGTTTTTCGTGCGTATAACATGTATGTTAATAAGGTATCGTTATATTCGTCTTAAAAATCCAAATGTATCGAACCCAAATGTATTTTTAAATAATTTATTTTATTGTTGTTAAAATTTTTAATGCGTTTATAACACTAGTAAAAAAAATTGTAATTTCCATAAACTTTATAATCAAGGGCGTATGGAAATTTTAGAAATTAAATTGAAGTATTATGCATGCATAAAAATTACCTAGGACACCATTCTTATGTAAAATATGAGTAGGGCTAAATCTAATTACTCCTAAATACGTGTGCAAAAAATATTTTTTAATGATTGAATATCACCCAAAAGGCAGATTTTCTTGGTTGCATACAAAACTAAAAAATAAAAATTTTTCAAACAAATAATTCAACCGATTTCAAAAAGCAGAATGTAAAAAGTAAAATATGAAATAAAGTTGAATTAAAAACTTTTATTAATTTAAGTTTATGCATTGATGTATTGGAAAATTTTCAAATGTAAATGCAAATATTTTAATAAATTCGTCATTTCAAAACAGAAATTTCAGATTATATTACCAATTTTTAATAAACAAAGTAAATAAAGGTTTATTTCACAATAGACTTTATACTGTAAAAGTATATCAATTGTTACCATAAACAGAATGTAAAAAGTAAAATATGATATAAAGTTGAATTTAAAACTTTTATTAATTATTTCTTTATAAGCAATTACCTTTCGAAGTAGGAAACCACAATATTCTTGTTAGAAAATTGATTTATTGACTACGCAATTGATCAAATAGCTGTATGATCAAAAGGAAAAAGCTTTATAAAAGTTTTTAATTTAATAGCTTATTGCTTTTAATTCCATTCGCAAATGTAATTTTTACACCTAATTAAAACTCCATGAAATTCCATACGTCTTAATAAGGCGTACAATATTATAGGGATTCATTAAGCGCTAACATCAATTGAGCATGATTTAAAAACTTGTATTTTGCATGGAGTACGTATAATCTTCCAGATATAAATATTGGTATTTTATAGATTCAAATTGCTGACATCATGAGCATCAAGTTGATGTTTGTGTGAAATTGTTTCCACATTTTTGTTGGTTAAAGTTAGTGTAAAAGAAAAGTAACTTCAATTTTTACTTAGCGCTCAAAATGTATCTTGCGCCAAACACGATAATTTTTCGGCAATGAACACATAATAACCCCTACCATTAAATGGTCAACCTGAATATGTTGATCTTGGCGATATAGACATAATCAGCCTTGTCACCGCAACTAATAATAACATATAAGTAACTATTCTTGTTAAATGAATTCATGTAAATTATAATAAATAATGAATTGACAAAAATTTAATTAAAACTGACTTTCATAGTAGCCTTTTGCAACTCTCAAATAATTTTAAATCTCGATTTGATAGTAAATAATGCTTAAAATAAAATAAGGTGAATAACATTGTGCGGCCGCATGCTGAAGGTAAACATGTATGTCGTTTTGTACAATATAAACAATTAAAAATATTTTATAAAAATCATTTTATATAAAAGATGATGAAACCTTTTATGGTACATACAATATTTACAATTATTATCTGGAATTGAATTTGTCTAATAAAGAATTAATAGTACCATGTACTTATTACCAAAAGAACAACAACTTACACAGAATGTTTAAGAAAGTGTATTTTCAGAAATGAAACAAAGGCAGAAAATTTTAATTCAATTTTCAAACCATATTATAACATCACAGTTTTAACACAAAACAGAGTTCAAAGCAATGAGCTTTTCTTGAAAAATAAATTGGAAACTTTTTTTTAACAAAAACTCCGTTTTCACCTTTAGATTTTGTTTGCTAAATTTCATTACTGAGTATATGAAAAAATTTAACTCTCGGCAGGTATTGGAAAGGTAAAAAAATCCTATATGTTACAATCATTTCAGTATTATAATCGTATTTCAGTATACTTAATTCACAGAAATTGAAGAACCTGAATAAAGATTTGCGTTCGTGACTAATTATCGCAAAATTTTGAGTTGCTCCTTGAAATGCTCAGCTCTATCCGGATCCTAGTTTTCGTAACGGAATCACAAATCTAAATTTATACAGATTATTCATAAATCGTTATTCGATTTTGTCTTCAATTTTTTTTTTGTTCGTACAAAAATCTAAAAATTTGTTTGCTTTTTGTTCTTCCCAAATTGCTTTAATCGTTCGTTTATAGCCAACCAGAAACCATCTACAACAATGTGTGAGATCTCAATTTTAGAACTACCGCTATTGTAGGTTAGATATTACCCGGTCGAATCGTAAGTCATGTAAAACTTTATTAAAAATATTAATTAAAATTTCAGTAAAGACATAAAAACAGAATTTCAAAAAGAAAGAAAATATATTCAGATATTCGAAATTTTCAAACAATTTTTCTTACCATCCCCGTACTATTATAAACATTGAAAAAGAAAAATTTGGCAAATCGTTCCAGCCGTTCTTAAAGTGACTGATATCATTCCCTATTTGAAAGCATATAAAAGCATAATTATAATATACTTAATTCACTTAATTTTAAAATTTTAAATGATTAGTCAATGAAATTTTTATACTACGTATACAACCATAAGACACAAATTACATCCTTTCATTAAATTTAGGAGACGAATTTTTTTTTTAACTGAAAACTTTATATCTATAAGTGATTAATTTTCATAAAAGCGAAAATTTGTGTTAATGTTTTTTAATTAAAATATATTATGCATGCTTAATTTCAAGTCAATGTACATAATGTATATGTGCATATGTGCATAATAGGGCACTTTATTACTTTACACGTAGTTTTAAGCTCTCAAATTTCATCACTAAACTGTATATTAAATGTTCTAAAACATAATTTTTGAACAACCGAATTATTGCTTATATCTTTTTTTAAGATATTCAAAAAGTTACTTCTGTCACTGTTCGGAATTAAAGCAGATTCAATGGAAGTAAAAACATTAATTTAGTAAAATTCCCTGTAAAAGACAATAATCAAACGAAAATTATTTTTCCAAACAAACTTTCAACCTCTAATTTATACCTTTAATTCATGAATTTTAATTAATGAAAGTTATTGATATTATACACTTGTAATAATGATGTTCTAAAAAATATTCGTAGGACATCCATAAAACTTGCATTCAAAGTGATACTAAAGTGGCCGCAAGCAAAAATGAATTCATCTTTTTTAAACAAGTAAGTTCGATCTTTAATATTTTTTTTCGAGAAATATATTTTTTTACAGAACATTTTTATTAAAGAAGAAAGTGTTATCCTTAGTCTAGAAAGAACATTTTATGTCATGGAAAATAATTGTTCTTTAAATAATAATTTTATTCTGTTCAATAAAATAAATAAAAAAATGATTAGGTAAAAACCGTATGAAAGGAATCAAAAAATTTTTAAAGAGAGAGAGAAAAAGTAGACAGAGTGCTAGGTTAACATTAATATTTATTCTGAAACAAAAAAATTTTACGACCTGATTCTTTCAAAACAAAATTATGAAGTGCGTGCGTAATGGTATATTTTAAAATATATTTAATTCAATTAAATAAAAATAAATCTTGAAAGTAGCCAAACAAACCATCAAAATTGTGTGCCAATGACTTTGGATATCTATAAAAAATTCACGTCCTTGCCTTAGATACACAGAATGTAAAATGAATACTCTAACTGTCATTTAGAACAGCGCTTAATGAGATTGACTTGAACAGCTCCAAGTTTGGACTTGGACAGCTCCAGAATTAATCAGTTGATTCATCCATAACCAGGAAAGTTTATTTAAATAGATGCCATGAAGTACAATACGCAATATTGAATGGCATACTGTCAAAATAATTAAATAATCGAAACAGTAAGTATAAGAAAATTCACACTTTTGTCTCAACATAGCACTGAATGAGAAAAATGCTACTTATTTTGTCCAAAATCTCAATAAAAAATTGCCATAAATGTGTTGCAGTTAGTAGTGTTTAGTTTTTTTTTTTTTTAAATTTTGATTTCAGATTAATAAAAACGTTTATTTAGCTACTAAGGTATGACCATTCCAATACCTATAAAAACAACTGAAATGTACGTATTAAAGCAATACGGTAAAGTTTTCCTATGAATTATTTCAAAATATTTCTGATTATTCAAAATATTTCTGATGCAAATGAATAAAACTACATAATGATGTTAGTAGTCTTATTTACCTATGCTAAAAATTTCTCTGAAACTAAAAGCATTTTTATAATAAAATAATTTTAAATGGGATGTTAGGGGTAGATATTTAAGTAATTTATCAAATTAAACGTCAACAATAATGAGTGTCTTATATCCTACCAGTGGAATTTCTTTCAATAGATTGAATTAATAATACAAAAAATTCTGCTAAAGGTGATTCACTTTTATGCAAATTTTTTGTACATCAAGTTAATGAACTTAACAATTTTGAAATTTATCTACAATATACTTATTTGTAGGATTATTTATTATTTCTTGCCACTTATTTAACTGTATTATAAATTAAATGTTATAGAATTTAATTATAAATTGTTTGAAAAAAGATATCGACTTCAAAAAATGAACTAAAAAAAAAAAAACCAGTATTTTTAAGTTAAATTCTGTAAACAGTTTCCTTGTGGGCGATTGAAATTTGAAGTTTACCAAAAGGGTTTACCAAAGTGTACTATTATTGCCCTTCGCAAATTTCCCTTTTAGACATTTTTACTTTATTGTGTTAGGTATCTATAAAATTAGTTTTGGTGACTATTTCGATTATCTGTAAATTTATATTTCATGTAGTTTCTTTGAAGAAGTTCCCAATTTAACGATGACAAGTATAGTAAAGAATTATAAGTGACGATACATTGACTTTATCCCAGATAATTATAAAACAATCCAAATTTTTTTCATTTTTCTCAAATAAAAATGTTTTATTTTGTTAAGTACCTTTTAGTACACAAGATTTGTACACAAGAAAACTTTGAGGATGATGCTATCGAATTTCCTCCACATTGCCTTGAAAACATAACAATTATTTAAATGAGTCTAAATATGAAAGTATATTATTACTACTTACATGTGACAATCACGAACAAAATTAATTGTTTACTAACAAATTATTTACGGCAATCGTTCAATATCCATTGTAGGCCAGAGAAGTCAACATCAACAAACAACTCATTCACTAGCTGGTGGGAGACATCATTATATGCGTTGATTTATAAAATATTATGAATAAATTTACACTCATGAGTTGAAGGGGGGCATTTTAAAAGGTGTTTGAATACGTTACAATGAATAATAATCAAACTATTGGCAACAGTTTAATAAATTCCTTGCAAAGGAATTTATATAGTTCACTCTTTAAAGTGCAAAGTATTGTTTGTATAAAATCAGGTAAGATTTAAAAATTATTTAGAAATCATAAAGTTGGTTGTCCATTATTGAGTCTTTATTTCCGTCTTTAATTAAAATTTTAAAATTGAAAGTTTTGCTAAATCACTAATCATCTAATTAAAATTAAGCCGATTTCAAACATTTAAGAACTTTTTACAATTTATTTTTTAATCCACAATAGACAATTTATTAAATTATTTTTAAGAATAAAATTGGCATTGAATTCCAAAGGAAGGTGTTTATACAGAAATTATTGATAGCCATTGTATTGAATAATCATTTTTTTATTGCACTCTTTTTATTTATTTTATTGCTTTATATTTTTCGAGCAAAGGTCTCAATCCTTTTTTATATCTTTTAATTACATATTAATTTAAGGATATTTAATACATTTTGAAGTAAAATTTTAAATATCATCCAAAGAAGACATTCGATTATTCGATTAGTGAAAATCTTTTAAATATAAATTCAGAGATTTCAGTATATTCTGGAACAAACTGCATTCCAATCTAGATAAACACATAAAAATACTTTACGGTTTTTTTACGGAAGAAAAGTGAATTGAAAAAAGAAAATGGTGAGCGCATTTTAATACAACAAATTTAATTTAATTTTTTTTTATAATCTCTATATTTTTATTTTTTTTTTTAATAGTTATATAATTATTGGAAATCAATTCACGTAAATTTTTCTTATAACTTTTTAATTTGTTTAAATCTATCTAATTTAAAATGTACCTTATATGTCAAATCGAGAATAAAGAATTCTAGTTTAGAATATCTGTGTATAAACGTCTAATTGTATCCATTAGAAATTAAAATTAGATATTGAAAAATTTTCAATTAAAATAATTTAAAATTAACACCAATTCAACCGAATCAAAACCTATTCAAATTTTTGAATCGGTGTGAATGAAAAAATATACAATAATAATTACATAGTTTTGTTATATTAAAATACACCCAATATTTCCTTTTTTCAAATCACTTTTCCTCAGTACCAAAATAAACTATTCTTAAGTGTTTATTTAGAGTGAGTAGAAAACTTGTTTAAAAAATCATCTATAGGAAATATTTAATTGATGTCCAAGAAATTAACAAATTAATGAGTTTGTTCGCGATCATATATTGAAATTAAAATACCCAAATTTGGCTGAAATAATAAAATTATATATATATATATATATGCGGGGGGTTTTTTATTAGATCTAAAGACATAGAATATTTTCACGTATCTTAACGCGTTCGAGCAGCATACACCAATAAAGGGTCAACCTGCGTATTTTTCATGCTTAGTTTAGATTATTAAAATTTCAAAATGAAAGCGTTTGGGTGCTTATTATTATCAAATGTGACCAATATTAGACGGTGACAATTTATTTCATTGAACAACGAATTTTTAGAATGCGTTTAGTAGTTCCAAAGTTTACCCCTATACAAAGTAATTTTCTTCCCTTTATGGGCTGAATTTCAGTTTAGTTTGCGGTATTCTGATCGACCTTACTTATTATCTCACAAATAAAATATGTGAGACAAACTACTAGAGCAAAGTATGTACTTTGACTGTATTTATGTATACATGCAATATTGTGCCGGTGGCCGATTTACAGTTACAGGGCGCTGTCAGGTAAAAACAAAATAGAATATTTTAAATATTTATAATCCATACTGACAGCTACTTTCTGTATGCGATTACCTTTGTCAGATGTTATAGTCTCAGTCTTGATTTTTGTGTTGGATACTTTAATACCACCCTTAAGCAGTCAAAGAGTCTAAACATCCCCGCAGATAATATTAAGTGGCATTATGACTATAATTATGAGTGTGAAAATTGTTTTAAAGTATACCTTCTTATTAATATAACATGTGTCTGGGAAGCTGTTTGACCCCTACGATTAGTCTTAAAAAGCAGAAATGTAAAAATCATACTGAATTCCATTGGAAATTTTATTATTTAGAGAGAAAAATTGCTTTTTTTGGCCTAAACAGGTTTACCTAATTGAATGGTGTGAGAGACGTTAAAATTCCATCATTTATTAGTTTTTTAATGTTAATGATTGTTTTAATATTTAATGTGGTACTTGTGATGATTTATTCTTCAAAAATATTTTTGTAAGGTTGCCCAAAAACTGTCGGAAATATCTAACGTATTAGTTTTAAAATTAGTATAAAAACTAGTATGCTAGATTTAAAACTAGTATGCTAGATATTTAAAACTAGTATACTAGATATTTTTGAAAAATATATCAAAACAAGTAAATTAAAGAAAAAAGTGTTTACGTGGTAAGGATGAAATTTTGTCGTTTCTCCCACCATTCAAATAGGTAAGCTAGACTGTTTCGGCCAAATAAAGCTGGTATGCCAATTTTTTTTCTTATTAATGCAAAGCTTCCCATCGAATAGTTGATTTACACATACATTCGACTAATTAAATCAAATTCACCAGATGCATTTCGTTCGTGAGACTATAAACTAAGAGCAGATTAAATAAACAAATTTTAATTCCGTGATGGCAACACATTAAGCGTCACATGTTCCGCGCCTATTATTTTCAGTTTTAATTCACCAGTTCACTAAATCATAAATCATTGTGGATGAAAGTATCACAATCTTATAAATATAAAGTAATCTAACCCTAATTTGGTTTTACGTTATTAACAATAATTTAAAAAATATTTTCCTGGAACACCTAATTTTAAGTACTAAGCAATTTTTGTAATCAGTTCTTATTGAAATTAAATGGGTATGGTCTAGACATTAATTTATTTTATTATCATAACAAAATAGGTATTATTTTCCTGGTATAATTAATTATCTTTATATTTATTACAGAACTAGCCTGTATTGACTATTGAAAACAATAATTATTTTTTAGTAATAATTTATGATATGTATTAGAATTAATGTCCTTGGAAAATCATCATGATAGTAATAAGTAATGTGTAAACTTATTCTTTGTTTTTTGGATTAAACAATATCAAAGATTATACATATATCCATTAGAAATCCATACATATGCTTAAAAGACAAGTTTTAACAAGAGAAGATAAAAACTATCTGTTTTAATTGCTTAGATTTTCGACGTATGTCTTTATATTACATACAATATGTCAGAGTATCTTGGGTGTCCGTGAAAGTCCGCGCGTTTTTTTTTTGGATCAGATTAAATTTCTGAGATAGAAAGTCCTGATTTCAAAACTTCAATAATTAACCAATAATGACCAAAGTTGAGTGCAATAATTGGAATTTTTATAACAATAATTATTATAAATTTTAAGCAGTAGATCCTCGCGCTTTTCTTTCTCTCTCTCTCTCTTGGTTGATGCAGTCCCCCACTCTTTTTCTTTCTCTTATAATGCGCTCATCGTTGTGTAATTATTGTAATTGATTACTAATTACCTATGGGCCAGATAAAAAATCGACTAGATCTGCCTATCTCAAAATTTTTTTCTTTATCTGATCCAAAAAAAAAAAAAATGTTTGAACTTTTATGTACATCCTTCATTAATTATAGTCTTAAGTTTCAAATGCTAGAAAATATTGACCGCACAAACAAAATTTTGGTATAGGTGTTTGGTATAGGAATCTTAGTCAATTTTCACATGTCCGTCGGTCTGTACGCCCCCGCGTTAGACCTCAAAAATTTGCGTTGACGACCGGACATTCGTCAATAGACTAATTAGCATCTACAACAAAGTTGTATTGATGCTTTCAATTTTTTTTAACATTTGCAAACTGTAGACTGAAATTCATATACTCTGACAAATATGTTGAGTATAATACAATGAAATACAAAATTTTTCTGTCAACATTATTAATAGTAACAGACTAAGATCTTCGTCGGTTTGATTAAAGTTCTTTCTACAAAATAGTAAATTCTTTTAACGAACAATCGAGAGTATAAAAAGTGTGGAAACCACGTTCTGCCTGGAAAGTTTCAAAAAAAACACAAAAATATATAGTATACAAAAATCGTTAGTATTCCATTTAAAAAAATTATAACAGTTGAATAGTTCCCAAAATTACACACTACAAAAATAAATAGATATAACAAACTTTGAACGTCGTTTTAACCCCCTTGGCTATTTAATTTCGGTTGAGTTTGCGGTTTGGACTGTATTCTAATCGATAAATCTGAACCAGTCGGTCAACCCTTTGGAAGTTGACATTCAAAAATTTCTTTCTTAGTATTCATTTACATGAAAAAAAACAGGATCATTTGTTCAAAGTATCAGGCCCTTTCATCGAGTGATTTCGGTTGGATAAATAAAAATCTGTATTACCCGATTTACTATTAGGAGATTAAATTTAGGAAAATTGTATCTTAATATGTTTCAATATCCACCCCTTTTGAGATTCAATATATAAAAACCTTACATAATTTGGACTTTACCTTGATAGAAATTTCAATATTTGAAACCCTCACTCCTTTGGAGGTTGACCGGAAAAATATTTTCTTGTGTCTGATCTTCGTTTTAACAGGATCCTAGAATCTTAATTTCAAACTTTTTAACTTTTTTATAGTAGCGATATTTATAGTATATAGCGGTTTTTATCGGTACATTTATCGATATAATAAAATTTGAACCCGTTTCATTCCTTTAGGGGATTCAACACATATGTCATATAAAACTCTCTCATGTAAATGTATAAAATCTGATAACGTCTACGGCTGATTTCTGTCTAAGAATTGTATAGTATTGTTGTTTCCGAACTTAACATACTATTATCACTGTAAAAATTAAAGTCTTACTGAAAAAACCATACTTATGTAGTACTATCAATTTTAGAATTAACATTCAAAATTTAATAAAATTTTGGTGGATTATAATAAGATAATGAACCAGGTAAATTTTTCAACGTCTACAGAGATATTTTTACCATTAATCCTTATGAAATAAAAATAATAATAAAACAAAATCTGTCATTATCTATAAGCATGAATGGTAAAAATATCTTTTATTCGGTTTTCTGAAGACGTTTAAAAATTTAACTGTTCAATATGTAAATATAATTTAACTTGCATTCAATTCTAAACGTTATTTTCTAAACCCGATATTATTCTATAAGTGGGCGAGAAAAACTGATATTTAGATATAGATATAGACTGGAAGTATTCGAAAAATATCGAAATTCTAAAAATTATTTTTTTTTAGTAAAATGTTTTTTTAAAAACTTGGCGATGAACAAACTTCAAACATAATTATAATAATTAGGAACAATATCATTTTTGAAAATTTTTAAATTTCAAAACTTCTGTGTATTTTTGAATAAAGTAATTCCATTCATAAAAACAATTGACGATATTTAATATTATTTATTTTAATTGAAATAAAATATGAAAATTTTGGATTCAACAACCTAGCAGTTTGATCTTGAGATATTTGAGTTTTGAGCAGTTTTTTATATGAGATCCGTATTTTCATTGGCCCGTTTTTCAGTAGCTTTGATATCAATCGTATAGCAACATTCTGGGAGCCCAATTTTATTATAGATTTTTTTTTTTTAAATCAAAAGAATATTTGAGCTAATATGTTATTGTGACGAACCTCATTTTGCAAAAAAATGTTTCAAACAAAATTTTCTTGTTACAAAGATTTATTATCCTTAAAAGTTTCTTATATCTTTTATGGATCTAAATTTGGGTTCTGAATGCATGGGACCCGCTGGATCAATTTTGCTCTTTCATAAATTTAAACTCAGATACATATGACGAATGTAAAAATAGCTAAAAATGTTTTGTTTTTAGGTGTATAATTATTAAAATGATCGACCACGGTTGTAGTTGTATTTAAACATTATTATTAGTTAATTACAAATAATATGCGCCAATATTGTGATATTTTTTAAAGAGTAAAATACCACCAATTTCACATATATTTGCATTTTATCTAAGTATTGACAAAATTATCGATGTGTGAATTTATTTTAAACAATATTTTAAGTTAAATCTTTATGGCCAACAATTTGAGACAATCGATTTTTGTATACTTCATGTATCATGTTTCAATTAAGTTGCAGCTAGGGCATATTATTAAGAAAAATACGTTGCAAAATATCTTTTTTTTTTGCCGTGCTTCAGCTTGATCATTTAATAATTAAAATATATGTTAAACAATCAAATCAACGTTAAATTCATACTCAAAAATTTACATGTAAAATTATTAAATTTTTCATTTTTCTGCCACAGCTGCAACATGGGAAATTTATGGTTCTTAGAAATATTATTATGTGCATTTACACTGACACATGCTAGTAAATTGGAAGAAATATATTCATGGAACAAAGTGGATTACGAATTTCCCAATGAAACCGTTCGTGAAGAAGCAATTGCTAGTAAAGCATTTATACCAGAAAATAATATTCCTGTAGGTGTTGAAAAATGGCAAAATAAATTGTTTTTAACTGTACCTCGCTGGAAAACTGGTGTTCCTGCATCTTTAACTTATATTGATTTAACAAAAAGTGTTGATACAAAATCACCAAAATTAATTCCATATCCAAATTGGGAATCTCATGATTTAAAGAATGACAATGATACAAGAATTATTTCTCCATACCGAATTCGTGCTGATGAATGTGATCGTCTCTGGGTACTTGATTCTGGGATTGATGATGTACTTGGATCCTTTAATGTTATGACTGGGCCATATTTACTAATTTATAATCTGAATACAAATGAATTAATTCGAAAATATGAAATTCCTACCAAAGATTTAAGTGAACATTCGTTTGTTGCAAATGTGGTATGTATTTCTTGAATTTCTTTGGTTTCTACGAATAAAATTTGGATTGTCATGTTTTTAGGTCGTAGATATTACAAAAAGTAATTGTGAAGATGCGTATGCATATATAAGTGATTTTTCTGGTTATGCAATTATTGTGTACAGTTTTGCTAAAAATGAATCGTGGCGTGTTAACCACAACTTTTTCCATTTCGATCCGTTAAGTGGTGATTATAATATTGGTAAAGTTAATTTCCAATGGACAGATGGTATTTTTGGTTTAGCTTTATCTCCAGTTCATGAAAATGGGTAAGTAAAGCTCAATTTATATTTTAACTTACGAATCAACACTTAATATTAAATTGAATTTTCATTTTTTTATTAACTTCCCGCTGGAAAATTGAAAATTTTCTAAAATCGGGAAGTTATTGGTTTTACCCCGTTTTGCAAAAATTGAGTTCTCATCAGATCTCGACGTTTTAAGGTCCTAGGAAGCTTTCCTGAACACTCCTGAGAAGTCGTCACTCCGTCTGTATGTATGTGTGTGTGTATGTGTATGTGTGTAAGTATGTGAATCGCTTATAACTTTGAAACGGCTTGACCGAATCGTGCTCAGCAAACGGCATTCTGAAGAGTTTTACCAAACTTATATTTTCTGTTAGTTTGAACCGATTCGGACCGGTAGATTTCGAGAAATTTTTAAAAAACTATTCCAAAATCAGCTCTTGACCTTGTAACAACATGTCGATTGCCGCCAACCAGGTCGAAATCGGTCGATTTGTCTGTGAGAAATCGTTGACGAAAGAAATCGCAAAAATCGATTTTTTACATAACTTCGACATTTTTTTTCGGATCGTTTTTGATGAAATAGAATAATTATTAAAGCTCTAAAAGCTGCGTCGATCGCCGCCAAGAACGTAAAAATCGGTTGATTGGTTCGAGAAATATGGTTAACGAAATATTCGAAAACAAGTGTTTTTTTAACATCAAAGCTCAAAAACCAATTTTTTAGCTCAAAAACATTGTAATATGTTAAATTTTAAGTGCTTAGGTATGAAATTAGCTTGAAGTTGCAGGGATGGCCTTTAGGGTCAACCGTTTTCCAAATTTTTAAATAGCATATCTGAATGCTTATGAAACTTTTTAAATCCTATTTGGATTAAAGAACTTCCGTTCTTCACATACACCTAACAAAGGCCAAACTCAATAATACATTTTTAATAGAACTGAAGAATATAGTATGGATGAAACATGCAATAGTTTATTTAAAAAGCAACTCATATCTCATAAACAAAATGAGTCTTATTAACTAAGGATAATAGCAAAAGCACGATGAATTCTTTTCTTTCGAATGTTTAAAAGTGAGAAAAAATTGAAAACATTACACATCTTTCAACTTCCAATTTCTTCTATCTTGCAAAAAAAATACCGACATTTGTCTTTTCTACTTCTCTAATACAAATAAAATATGTTAATACAATAAAAGTTATTAAAAATATTTAAGCTGTAGAATCTGAGAATCGCACACAAAATGAAAATGAAATGATTTCAGCGGGTAACCGAAGAAAAAAGATCCGTATTCGTTACTATTTTAGCGGATCTTTTGCATCATTACGTTTCATTACGAATTTATAACTAAAGGGGCAATAAAATATTGTTGAATCTCTTTAAAATAGTTTTTATTTCTTAAAAATTGCATATTTGGCAAAAATTAAAAATTTCAACCTTAATTATAGTGAGCTAAGTGGAAACTCGAATATTTAGTTTTTAGTTAAGTGTACAAATGTAATACTAACGCAAAGTGTCTACTAGTCTCGAGGTCACGTGCACTGACACTGATTTAATAAAAATTAAGATCCGAATCCGCGGTTCTCCGCTTTTAACGATCCGGTACATCTCTTAAGCATATGCTTTTATTAATTTTCACTTCAACCAATATGAGAGGATACACATAATAAACTCTTTAGTAAACATAATTTTAATTAGATTAATATCTAAACAATATTTATTTAAGGTCAAATTTATATATTTTATTACAATTTTTTTCATATTTAATTTAAATAATATTTTAATTTCTAATAATATTATAATCGAAGGATATTTCATTCAATTATACAATAAATATTAACACAATATATAATACATTATAATTGTTTGTTTTTAATATTATGAAATAACAAATTTTTATTGTTATTTAATAGGTTCCGCACCATGTATTTCCATGCAATGTCCAGTACTAAAGAATTTACTGTATCCACAGAAGTATTAAAAAATAAAACAAGAGCTGTGGATCCACATTCATATTATGATTTTAAGGTAAAAATTTTATTATAATTGTTAAGTTTAGAATGGAAACCTACAAATTGGAGGTATATTAAAATATACAAAGCTTTCGCTAATTAAATCGTAAACTGTTATCAATTCCGCTGATTGTGTGAAAACATTAAATTTTGATAAGAATTATTATGGTGAAATGTGTCCTTTAAAATAACTATAAACCGTAAGCATCCATCCTCGGATCTTTTTTAATGTTATACTCATGTCATATGCGGTCTAAACACAATTTGAAAATTTTAAAATTGTTGAGTTACAGCGAAGGTGATAATAAAAACAAATGAGGAGTTTTCAGTTTTAGCAATCTAATTCAGAATAAACACTGGCATAAAATTTTAACAATCAATTCCTTTTTAATAAACATCAATTAAAAATTTGTAATCGGAATTAAGTGGGGTGAAATTTTTTATCAGAATGATTAGGAGACAAAAATTATTTTCTCCGTTTCCATTTATTTTATTTTGAATTGTATAAATAGATTTTATGTCATATTTTTAAATAATTAGAGAACTATCCATTTACATTAATGGATTTTTTTACAATTATTTCGATTTTTAAATCATATTAATTCAAATTGCAAAATAAAAATTTGTTATATAGTTCTCTAATTATTTAAAAATATAATATGGAATTCCAAAAAATAAAGAGAGCTTCTTAGTTTGTGGAATTCTATTGTTGAGAGCAACAACGAAGGATTTTATACCCATTAAAAATAATTATTACATTAAATTGTTTATTTCTCATTCTTGTCCATTCTGATTCATCTTAAATTATTTAAATGTAATAAATGTAAAATTAAATTCCCAATTTATTTGAATAGAAAATCAAACTTTATAACTTGGTAGTATATCAATAAAATAAACAATCCAAAATTACATTTTTTAAGGAATTTTGTCCTCTCCACTTTTTTGATAAGTCTCAACACAAAGTATAAAAAAGTCTTAAGCAAAGGTTTTTTTCAGCTTTTGGGTGATCGTGGTGACAAAACTCAATCGACAACGAGTTTTATTGATGAACCGTCGAATGTTTTATTTTATACACAAATTAATCGAGATGGAATTGCTTGCTGGAATATTAAAAAACCATTCACGACAGATAATTTAGTATTATTTGATTCAGATAATACTACGTTAGTATTTCCAAATGATTTAAAAGTGGATTCTGACAGTAACTTATGGGTAGTAACAGATCGCTTACCCATTTTTATGTACTCACATTTGGACTATCAAGATAATAATTTCCGCGTACTTAAAGGTGCTGTGAAGAATATTATTGCTGATACAAGATGTGCTTAAAATGCTGTTTTCGTTCTTACTATAATTTTCTAATAAGCCTATCCAATTTGTGAAACGATCATTTTTCTCTGTAAGTCAATATGACTGAAGAAAGTTTAAGTAAAATATCTTGTGCCTGCTATGTTAAATAGAAATATCTGTGGCATATGAAAAACCTACATATCATAATGAATTTATTTTCAGATAAGACAGTTCTTTAAATTTTATTTAAATATACGTGACTTTGTGAGAAATGTGATATCAATTCAAAACGAATATTTTTCACATTGACGATTACTGACATTTTTTTCACATTGATTGATACCGAAAATAAGAACATTTTTTCAAAATTTTCGCCAACTTTAGAGTGGATGCGCAAACATGACAGATGAATTGTTTTTATTCAAAAATTACTTTCAGACGTAAATGCGATTTCTTCACTTTCTAACTTTAATCAAACTTTTTCGTAATATTAAGAGACTTACTACACTATCTACATGTCTACAATGTCTCAGAAGTATTAATTGATCGTTACTCAAAAACCCAAATTACCTGAAAATATATAAATAAGGTTAACAAACATGTAAAAAAACATTTATAATAATTACGAATAATATTTATTTAAATCGTTTTTAATATTCATAATAAATATTATATAACCATATTTTTGTCAAATATTTTTATTTTTTTTTTCAAAAAAAAGTTTACACATCCCTTTATTAAATTACAGTTAAAAGTTGTATTTTTATTTTTAAGATATTTTTCATGATATTATAAACAAAGACACAATGTCGAATGCGCTGTTTTTTTCTTTTATTATTTATTTAATTGAGTATT
Source organism: Chrysopa pallens (assembly GCA_020423425.1). Taxonomy (NCBI): domain Eukaryota; kingdom Metazoa; phylum Arthropoda; class Insecta; order Neuroptera; family Chrysopidae; genus Chrysopa; species Chrysopa pallens. The sequence continues at coordinate 33,072,196 of CM035591.1, forward strand.
TGTTTTAGAATTTATTAATAATTAATAATAATAGAAAGAGACAGAAAGAGATAGGAAACAAATTCTTACAGATAAACAAGTAAGAGAGAAGGTAGATAGAAGAAGAGAATATTTATGCTAGATAATATTTTTTTACTAATTAATATTTTTTTTAAATATTTGATTAATTTTTTTTACACTTAATAACAGATTTACAAATATATAAATTTGTTTGAAAAAATTTTATTCCCTTTACGATTTTTAATTCTTTCCACTTTATTATTGTTTCTACATTACGCTATTAGTGCTACTGAATTTTACAGAAATAATTCTTCAGAATTAAAAAAAAAAACATACAAACATGTATTTGGTCCTATTTGCGAATAGTTTACAAAATGTTGGCGGGATATAATTTTTATCTTTAGTCTAAGTAGGAAAGACGATTTTTAAGTAATGGGTTATTATAGGTACGAATTTCATATAAGATTTATTTTACGCTTACATAAAAGGTACTAACTGTCACTGTAAGAGTTATTAATGATTCGTAAGCATATCCATTTCACCCCATATCGACCAATCCATTTAAAAGAAATATGTGAGAGATAATAGTGAAGCGTAGTAAATGAAATTGATCCAACCAAATTTGGTTCTCTTGGAACGCTAAAGAACACAACAACAAAAACTATCTATTGAAATATAGCCTTTTCTCTTGACGGAATAATATTTATAATTCAGTTAAAACAACCTTTGTAAATTTAAGCAAATATCGATAGGCAATAAATGGAAAAATAAATGTCCAAATGTACTGAAATTTAATAGGTACAAATCACGATCAATTATAAAAATGAGAAACGCACTGTGTTTTTAAAAATATACCAAAAAATTAAAAGATAAATAAAAATAAGTATATTTTTTTTTTTTTTGCAATTAACTCAACATCTTGGCTTCTGTTTTGTATGCATATTACTTATGTTAAAAGATAAAAAATTTATAAAAAGTTTGCTAAATTTAATTAGGATCCAATTCCGACGTTTATGGTTTATTTTCACGGAACATTAAGTCTTACTAATAATATTCTAAAATTAAACTTTAATTAATCGAACTTATTTTGTTGATTTCGTAATTAAAAATATGTATGTAAAAACTTGTTTGATTTTGTAATTAATTTTTTCCGGATTTATATAAAAAGCAACATATTATTAACATATAAGAAATTTTAACAAAAATTCTAGCTTGTCATTGTAAGCTCTAGATGAAAATGAAATTTCAAGAATTATTTCTGTCCCATTTTGATAGTACATATTTCAATGGTATATTTGAATCACCTTCAATGTTAAAAATGATCTGAAAACGGAAAAAGTATATTATTGCATTTTTACTTTGATTAATAACCCACATTCTTTATACATAAAATATCAAATTAATTTTAAAATTAATAGTAATGGTATGGGAGCATTATAAAAGTTCTGTAGATCAGATACATGAACAATTATGTGTGTGTCCGTAATAGTACTATAGGTCTTAAGTTCGACACTGCAGAAATTGTCCAATTTTTTTCGTATGCATGTTACCTCCGGCCCGTTATATTTTATATCTTGTGGTCGAACACATGCTATTGGGCAACATTATTATTCCTCTCGTGAATAACTTTGTTTTGATATAATTTTGGTTTATGTATGTTATATGAAATGTTCGCCATTCGGAGAGCGCCAATCGGAAGTAACATGTATGCGGTAAAAATGGTACAATTTCAGACACCGTTTGGTATGCACACACAAACAATTATTCATGTATTGACTCATAGAACTTCAATACGGCGGGATCGCGATATATAATGTTGCAAATAAAAATATTTTCTACTTATGAATGAATAAATGAAAATCAGTTGGTATTAGCCTTGTTAGTTATTATATATAAAAAATTTTTAAAATAAATATAATTAATTTAACAATATATATAATGCATTATGATACATATTGTTAAATAAAAATTTTTTAACCAAATATTTATTTATTTAATAATAATAAAACCATGCATTTATTTGTAAAGGCGATTGTGGGCACATAATATTATAATATAACAAAAATGCATTAATATATTTTGCCGATCTTACACCATTTTTAGCAAAAAATTGCTCAACTGATCTTTTATCTTTTTTTTAACTATTTTCCAATCTTGTATCATATTTGAATGCCAAGATTATGGGATTATTTATTTTTATTTTCTACTGTCTATAAATATACTTCCTCTACACAACATTTTATGTTTAATTTGCTTTTTTCTTATTTTATATATTTGGTATAGTTTGAAAATTTTTATGAAATAGAACTGGTTTAGGTTTGTATAAAATCAAAATCCATCACTGGATGTGTTTAAATATATGTCAAAAAATTTGTAAGGATTCTTCAATTATTAATTTCATCTATAGTTTATTAAATAATTCCGATTATGAAACAAATCATCTCAAGATAAACAGTTAGAGTATTTTAGTAAAAACAATTTTTTTTTATGTTTCGAATAAAAAAACAAACTGTTACATATATGTGTATCTTCATTCTAACTTACCATTTCGATCAAATTGAATATGAGGAAAAAGTATTGGAATTATTTGACCCGAACTTTTTAAAATTTTATTATATCAAAGAATTTTACTTTCCAGTTTTTTATTTGAAAAAAAAAAGTGATTTAAAAAGATATTTTAACTGTAGTTTGTGTACCTAATAATTTTGAATACATTTTATCGATTGTTTACTTAAAATATTGTAAATTTAGAGTTATAGTGTTCAAATAGACATAAAGTGAAACGTGAAGAATACATTTTTCGCATACATTTAAAAACATCTCCCATTGGTTATGATAATCAAATTTGAAATTTAATTGTTTATTGTTCATTATTTGTGCGTAAAATTATTCTAATGAATTAAGCATAATTCATATGTTCATTAAATCTGCTTATAGACGTAACTTACTTGGCTGTGAATTCAGAAATAAACATTTATCGCTACACAAAATAGAGCAAATTGAATTAACGTCTTATTTTTTATACTATCCAATTGCCTGTTATTGGATAGGTTTATTTTGCTAACAAACCTATCGATGGCTAACTGATTGCCAGACATTCAGCAAATGTCAAATATTCATATTTTGCTTAATTTGTTCATCGAGCGGTCTATCTATTAAAACTTAATGTGTTTATCGCACTTTGCATTTTAATTTATTGGCGAATTATTAATTTAAAACTGTTATAATACAAAAGACACAGCGCAGTAATTTATGGACTATGATAGTGATCATATGAATTAACTATACAAAATTGTTCATTATTTGAAAAATTTTTATTTTCTAAATTTTAAATAAAATAATATACTAATTGTTTCATAGTGAAGATAAAATTAACCGACTATTTCATTTTTCGCTTATTCTTTTCCTACAATTTTATAATTTTTCAAATTTTTAAAAACACTATTTTCTAAAATGTCAATATAAAAGTGTAAGTCAGTCTTTCTGTATTATAAAAATTTTCTTAATTTGTTTTTTTATTCCTTATAAAAATTAAATATTTATTTGTCATATTTTTGCTTATTTTCTGGCATTACAAAGTATGATAGCTTAAACACGATATGATTTTGTCTAAATGTGATATTTTTTTTTTTTGTAAAATTTTTTATTTGTAGAAATGCTATGATATTTTTTTTCTTTAAATCTGGCTTTATTGCTACGGAATCCGAAAGTGTATTCAAATTAAACGCAACTGCGTGTTTCTCAACCAAATCACGCCAGTAAAAGCCAGACTACATAATTTTTTTAAATAAATTTATGATAGGTGTCTATAATTTCCGTTAAATGGCCTATTAAGACTTCAAAAGTACTATTTTACAGTTTAGGTTTTAAAGGATTAATATTTCATACTATTTTGGAAGTTGGTTTTAATACTGGATAAATGTCTGTCTAATAATATCTTCTCTGTTGTACTCATATATGCATGAACGGAATCCTCAATGAGGGCGAATTGTTTGTCGTATAAAGTGACATGCATATAATGCCATTAGATGACATATCGTTTAAAAAAATTATAATTCTTCAATTATATTTGATAGATTGTAAATGTGATTATAAGACTCATACATAGTGAAATCGGTATTTTTTTGATAGCAACAACTTCTTAATTCATTTTTGACGTCCTTTTTAAAGTAAAAAGACTACATGAATATCCAATAATAATAATCCAATAATAGCCCTGTGTAGCTTGTTGGGCATTGAAACAACTAAATATTTTTGATTAGTTTTGCCTGATCTTCACTGCATATGTTTTTGTATTTTTGAAGTCTTTTAACGATTCGGATTTAATATAAACATTTGTTTGAGCTATTAACAATAATTACTATAAAAATTAATTCCATTTTTCATGAGAATTAATTTAATTTTAAAAAAAATGTATTGTGCCCAATATAAGAGTTTTAATATAATTAAACTAAATAATTAAAAAAATGTACATTATACACAAGAAATCATTTTCAACTTTAAAATGATTTGCGGTTTTTTATATATACATAATATATTACAAAAATGGTACACAAGTTTTACTGTAATAGTTATAGTTTATTGGTAAGTACATTTATTATATTCATATTCTTGCATATTATCATTATTCATAAATTACGTGGTACAAAATAGCGTTATTATAATGTTTAGGAAGAGAGAAAGCCTTATTTCTCATTTAAATCGGTAGCTAGTGGCCCAAAATCACAAAATTTGATCGCTTAAAATTATCTTAAAAAAAACGTTTTTTTTTTTTGTTATATGTTACACTTGCTACACTTGACAATTTCAAGCCGGTCTTATGAAAGAGAAATTAAAAATCCTTCTGTTCAAGAGCCATTTTTTCAATGATTACATATTAAAACTATTTTTTTTTCACCATCATAGACACTAAGCGAATTTGTTAATAAATCTTGTTTTATAGATTGTTACAAGTATTTGTATAAAATTGACACAATTTTTACACAATTTTAATACGACTCACATTTCATGATTTATGGCAATATTCAAATAAGTTTTATGAATATTTAATAGTTCTTTGATTATAGAAAACTATTTTTTCACTACATTTGCGAAAAATATATTGTGAATTAACATTGAAAAGCACATTATGGGATTTGTTTGTACCATTTCGAAGTTGAAAAATTAAATAAAATGAATATATTTTTTTTCATTCATTAAAATTTATATTCTATGTTAACTATATAATACAAAAAGCTTTTTTAATATTATTCTTAGAGCGTAATATCAATAAAAGCAATAACATTTCACTTTTGAAATTGTCTTTACAAAAAAAATTTACCATAAATAATGTAACTACGGGGTAATTACTAAAAACAAATAGAAACAGTGTTTTCCTTTTTCGATGGCAGTGTGAATTTTACTCAAAAAATTATTGTAATCCATTAGTAAATATTTTATCGTAAGTTTATAAAATTGAAAAATGCTTGATTGTAACTGGTTTTTTTATCTAATTAAAAATACCCTGGTTAAAATTAGGTCCAAATTTTCAAAATTATATTTTAGTTGGAATGTTTTCTTTTTATCCTAAAATTCTTTGGTTTTATTCGCACCAAAACGACTGTTATGTCGTTTTCTATGCCAATTCCACAAAAATCTCATTTGATTGCTGAATGGAATCGCCAATTTATTATTAAATTTTACGAATTATAATGATAAATTTCACCCGATATTCGAGTTGCATTGCCCGAATTACCATAAATTGATTCTGCTGCAGTAATGCGAGCATGTAAGCCATTTTGATGTAAATATGATGGAAATCTTTTGACAAACGGACTAGGAGCAACAGCTCCATTGCCCGGATATAATCTTACACCATTCAACTGAGACGGAATGGTTGTATGATGTCGTGGGAATGCGTTGCAACTCGTGCCACTATTTAACGCAGGTTGAACATGGGGCATATTATTTGTGGAATGTTGTGGTAATGGCATAGTCGAACAATGTGGATATGCCATCGACGAGGGTATTGGTTGTGTAGGGTAATGTGGCAAGGTAGCAGATGATGCTTGCGTATTTCGTAAAGCTTCTGCGTTGTGTTCTGTAAATGATGTCATTCGCATATTAGTCGGTCTTCCGAATGACTCATCCTTGACAATAGGAACTACTGCCTCTGGTTGGGGCCGTGTTGATGGCTTACGTCGTATTACAACCGTACTTTCTGATTCTAATACAACAGCAGGGACCCCGTGTTCCGAAACATCTCCATTTATAGATGTATTTGTGCTGGATACGTATATTGGGGAATTTATTCCTGATGAAAATCCATATATGGGTTGGGGTGTTATATTTGGAGAAAAAGGCTGTGGGCTGGATACCAATGGAGGTGTATACGATGCTTTTTGTGGGGATGGTTGAGCAGATGGCCATACTTGTTGGTTGTCTTCAACAGAAGGTTTAATTTGAGGCCGTTCAGAACTAGCATTTGAGTGCACACCACTTGAACTTTCACTATGATTACTTCCTGGAGGTTCTGGTGGAGATACTGATGAGGCTTCAGATGCTGTAATTGAATCTGAACGTGGTGTTATTTCATCATGCGGCATTCCAGAATCTGCTCGTCGTAAGCATCGCGGTGTATTGCCAGTTGCCTGAAGAATATAAATATTATTGATAAACTATAACTTGGAGAAAAAAAAATTTATAATATTTAATTAGATTTAATAACAAATTTCGAAAAACAATCATTGTAGATAGAAAAAATATTGTTAGTATTTTCGGACCTGTGCCGCTGTCACTTGATGTGCATTTATAACATTTATTGGAATAGTTTTGGTGTTATTATCAGCGGCTGAACATGTTGATTGTGTTATCACGGTTGTAGATGCGGGCATACCATCTGGTTCATCTCGATCCGATAATGGTTCAGGTGTTAGTAATGGACTAGGATCTTCATACTCTACTGGAGGAACCAAATCTCTACTAGTACTTGCGTATGTAACACTCTCGTCTTGCATACAAGCAAGCAACTGCTTAAATCCATTTCCCAACACACACAAAGCAGCAGATAAAGAAGAGAGAGGAATGAGTTAGTTTGTCGTAAACATTTATTATGTTAACAAATATTAGTGTTCTATACTATATAAAGGGATAACATTAAATTTAACAGGACATCTAGGATAAGTTAATTTAATATGTTATTAAGATACATTGAAGTACCATGTCTTGGGTAAATTAGTGATTATTACACGTAAATTCAAAAGACAGGTTTCAAACTATGAATTATAATTAAAAATTATTCTTCTGATAGAATTTTGTATACAGGAGACAAGGACAAATTTACACGTCACACTAAAAACATCTGCTCTTAATTGATTAAACCATTAAAAGAAATACAGCATGCATGGAAAGTGAACTAAATTTTAAGTATTTTTATATCGACTATTATTAAGTTGCCCAATTCACCTTTCCTTCCTCTGATGTTGAATCTTCGCCTGTGTCAATTAATGTGGGTGCAAGTGGAAGTTCCCGCAAGGTGGCATAATCGCCGTCATCTTCGTCCACCCCGTTTCCGGACCGATTTCTGGTCTTGGCGAATCCTGTTTTATTACTAAAAACGAAATAAATTAATCATATATATTCTTTAACTTAAAACGAAATTCAAACACCATTATAAATCTAAAGTGTTAGTTAAGAAACAGAAAATAATTAGTACTACTGATCACCAATTTGAATTATTTCTGACAAAAATGTGATCCATGCAAACACAACAAAGAACACAAACACCGATAGAAAGAGAAGACCTATAGTTACCGAGATGAGGACGTACTGGGGATGTCGTTAAAGGTGACCTTATGCTTCGTGTTTCCTAGTTTCTTATTAAACCAGCCTACTTTTTCGTTTTCGGGAGATCTGGTTGGAGATATTAATGCTGGTCGTAACCAATAAATTTGTTCTTCTCCTTCAGGTTCTTCACCTTCATCTGGAAATATCAAAGACAACATTTAGAAAATCGGTAAATTAAAAGTTTAACTTTTAACTTACTTTGAGATTCAGCAGCACGAGCTTTTCGTTCTAATGCCGCTTTTTGAATAACTGACATAATAGCCTTCTTTGGTGAAGTATCTTTAATTGTATAAGTACGCCCATTTCCAACAACCAATAATGGAGACGAACTGGAATCATCACAACTTCCGCGATGCGAAGTAATTAAATCGACATCCGTAACCAATTTCACAGATTTCGCTGAACGAACCGCTGCACGGCCAACAGTAACACGTAACTTGAAAATCCATTTTTGTTTAATGGTTAAAAATAACCAGAGAACAATCCATGAAAATAAATGTAATAATCCACCTAAGAAAATAAAAATTCAACGTGTGTAACAAAATCGAAATTTTTTAATACATTGTAATTCTATTATTTTACCTATTATGCAAGCTAATATTGCACCATCTAAACTCCCTCGATAGACGACTGTGTAATCATGCAGTAATGGAGCATTACAAACACCGACAGATAATAACACACAAAGAGCTGCACAATGAGTTACATAGCTCCAGCCTGCATTGTTTGTTGATTTTAATTCGATGATTTTTCTATGCCTTTCATGATTTATAAAAGCATTAAATCTAAAGGTAAAAAAAATATGAAACAATTTAAAATTTAGACAATACTTGATTTTACTTTTTCATTTACTTCAAACATTCCCTTTTTAGAAATTAAGAAGATTTTTGTAATGTTAGTTTTTTTTCTTAGAAATAAAACAAAATTTTAAATTTAAGCAAAACTTATTATTAACGTATACTAATTTCTTATTTCAAATCTTTGCAATTTATAAAAAACAAATGTAAAATCAAACAAATGCAACTCTGTATTTAGGGGACCAAGATATTTTATAGTAACGTATATTCGTTCCATAACCGAATTAGAAAGTCTTCTGTAGGCGTATCTTCGCCAGATATCGCAATACCAATATTACTGTTACACTAAATTGGTACCAAATGATAATTTACATTTTTAATCGACTTCAAAGAAGTAGGTTATCAATTCGACCAATATGGATGTAATAGTATTGGAAGTGTACAATATTTGTATATGTTATTTATTATACATTATCTTCTAAACAAGTATGCCCCTAATGAATGCTTGTATGTTTGCTCACGTATTTTCCAGAAATTAAGAACTTGATTGCAATAAATATTTATTAGATTAGAAATCATTCAAATTAGGTAACAGTATAATTTTCATCAAAATCGAATGAGTAATTTTCAAGATATTAACTATTTTCAAATTAAGTGTGCCTAAGTTACATTATATACATATTTAATTGTGTGTAGGTTCGCACATAACTCTTTATAAAATACTACGATTTCGACAATTGCTTTTTTACTGGGATAAAACAAAACTTGGGATGGTCACATCTTAATTTTTACAAAAAAAAAAAAACAATTTTTAGAGCAATCACTATCAAATCGCCCAGAAAACAAATATTTAATGAATATCAAAAAGCAAAAATCAAATTTTTTTCGACAACAGATCAGACCTCATAAAAGGAGGTTTAAAAAGTAGATATAAAATATATATATATATTAAACACGTTTTAAAAAAATAAGAACTTGCTTCGGTTTTAATTCTAAGGACAAAAATGAACTTTTAAGTAAAAATAATTTTAAATTAACTGAATACTTTTTAAATAGTTTCTGACTAGTCCATTCGAAGTCGGCACCAACGAATGTATTGTATTTTGCTAACAATATGATTTGCGCCGACTTCGAATGGTAATTGGTTACAAGGAAATTATTTGTAGAAAGTATTTATTTAAATTTATCTTATTTTTTATTTTTTACTTTTTAATTCATTTATTTTTTGTGGATTTTATTTTTTTATTAACAGACTGAACAGACTTAATAAAATCAAAGTAAGGTACTTTTGTGATTTTGAAATATTGTATGATGATTTAAAAATATGCAAAACTCGAACTTTATATTACTATTAATATACAATTCGATAATTCGTGTACCTAAAGTCTCTGAAGACTTTTCAATATCAAATATAATTTTTTCCATTGCTTTAGATAAGTTCTGATTTTTATTGGGTTTAACCTCTGTTTTTGAGACATACACATCTATAACAGAGACCATCGACATCACCAATTCTGGTTTTAAACTTATATCGATCGAGCTTATTTTATCATACATTGAATTTATATTCAAAGTGCGTAAGCCTATTAAATTACAATAAAAATTTTAATTCTTGATGGTATTTGAATAATAAATTATGTTATTTGTTTATAATTAAGAGTTACATAGAATACAATTTACCTTCCATAACCGTACAGATATAATACCAAACTGGATGTTAAAATCAATAATCCTGATAGAATAAACAGTCCCAATGTTACATGAGGATTCAATAAGAATGGTGTTTTGAACGAAGTTGTAAACATGGACATGCCACGATCTGGATGATGCCTAAGTAATGGCAATGCTTTTGCTGGACCAATCATTTGTACTTTATATAAAATTGACATTCCAGCATAGGCTAATAAGCTTTGCAGTCCATTTGTTAGTAATTGAAATGAAAATAATGCCCCAAAACATTTATTTGTACTCCAAAATACTGATGGATATCGTACAGAATACACCAGTAAGGATACAGCATAGTTTAAATATTCCACACTTACAGAACTTCCCCAACCTGCATCTGTAAATGACAAAAAAGTTTATTTATTAGAAATTATTTTTCGAAGTTGAGATCAAGTTCTAGTTTAGCGATATAAAGAACTCAGTCAGCTAAATTTTCGACGTTTAGGCCTGGTTCACTTTTAACCAATACGAAATTACTGACTTCAATGGATGACTGCTTTGGATTAATTTTTTTGCTAAAAATTAGATGATAAGTCAGATGATTCGAAAAATGTATGTTAAAACATTCTGTCCTCAGGAGACCAAAACTAGCTGCAACCGATATCTAAATAGTAAATTTAAATAACTGAATGTTTTGTTTACCGTTCAATGCAATTTAAACACTGTTATTTTGAGATCAAATTCTTGAAATAATTAAAATTCTTGAAACAGAAAAATAAGGAAAATTCAATAAATTAGAATTTATTATAAGATTAATGTATCCAGGTATACTTGGTAAATTTAAAATTTATTATACCTGGATCTTGAAGCAGACACAAATAAAAAATTCGTCAATTATTTATAAAAGATAAAATAATTTTTCGTATTTATATTGGCAGTAAAGCCTCAATTCTGTTGAGCTGTCACAGTTTTGACTATGTACTTTTGGTATCAAGCTATTTATAAAGCCCTGGTATTTTTGCATGGGTAAGAATTCTTGCCAGAGTATGAGAACTATTTGATATTGGAAAATCAAATCTTCTTTGCACCTTCAATATTTTGTTATTTTGACTAATATCAATTATCAGCAAAATATCAAGAACGGAGACCAAAAATTTTCCTTACCTGGACCAGTAGCATCAACTTCAATATTTTCAGGGCCAAGAATATTTTTTAAAGTTTGAACCATACTAAATGGTTGACTTCGTGGGCCATCAACCATACCAGTAAAATTATTGTATAATGATGTGTAATTATTTGATGAATTTGTATATAGAGATGACAATGGAGGTGTATTTAATGGAATATTAGGTGTGGAACCATTTACTGAAATTCCAGTCATGAAACTTAATACGACAAGGCGATCTCGATGAACTACCATAAAATCTAAATCCGTTTTCCATATTGACTCTGAAACAAAATTAATAATATGGTTAGTCATATATCTCATGTGGTGAAGTTAAAGATTCTTATTTAAATATCAATAAACATGGAATAATAATTATCAAATTCTGAATTTTATTTGGTACAGTTATCACAATAATAAATGTTCAGAATAGATACATTACAACCAAATCTTGAATTTGATACGTTTTTCTGGATCACCTTATATTATGTTATTTAAAATTGAATATTTAATTAGATGTCTTGTTGTTTGTGAATTTGTTGATATTGAAACACAGTGGTGGCAGATTAGAATGGGTTAGTTATATGTGTAATATGTGTGTGGTTGTATAACTAATTCTGTGGGGATGCGTGTATCACGACACAATACATTGTTCTATAAAACTTCTTGAATATTTATCTGATATGCGATGTTATACAGGAAATAATAATTTATGTTAAAATTAATGGATATATCTGTGAACGCATAGCGTGATTTTTTTATTCTGTATGAATATGCATTAGACATAAATTTTATTGAATATATTTATCGAAAAAAAAAAAAATAATAATAATAATAACAAAAGAGAGGTAAATTTGTGGTAGATTTTTTAATATTATTCTTCAGAGGTGAGTTTAGGTTCGATGTTACCATAGCCCCCTTTCAAACAGGAGCGGTTTTTTTAACAGGAGCGATTTTTTTCGATTATCTCAAAATTAAATAATAATGAAAATAGAATTTACCTGATTTTTTTTTCAATTTCATAAAAATCAGATAAATTATGACCCTAAAGAAAATTTTTCTATTAACTTATTTTTAATAACTCGTAATAAAAATATTTTGGTTGACCATTCAATTGTTATTTAAGTTATTTGAGATTATGGTGTAAAATATTAATTTCATATATTTTTTGTATAATTAGATTAATCTTACAATATATAGACTGCACTCAAATAAATTTGTTTTTGATTGAATAGAAATGAGGTACCTAAAATTACATAAATTTAAAACATTTATGGAATTAATTTAAAGTTTGATTTATTCATTAGAAAATAATACAGTGCACCTGATGGAGATAGTATACTTCATTCCAGTCCTCTAATTTTTTTATGGAATCAATAAACCGGATCGTATAAATTTTATTTTATTTTTCAAATTGAATATTCTTGGTCAACAAGGAATTGTAAATTATGATAATATTATATCAAAAGAATTCTTATTTATACATATTTTTAAATATTTTTATTAAAGTAAAATGCAATATGAATTTAAAGAGTGTATTCAGGAGAATTGTAGATAATGTATCTTCCTGTAATATTCAATTGTTTCGAATATGTTTTATTTATGCAAGTTTAAGTTTTGTGTGTGACATTTCGTATAAAATGGACAATACAATTTTATTACGCAGTATCTGGTTTTATATATTTACTTCAATGCATAAACCTTGGCCTGTTAGATGAATGTAAAATTTGATTACACTGTCCAATTATATTAATTAATATAAAATAATTATTCTTGATAAAATTAAATTCACCGAGCTTTATGAATAATATCTTTCACATTTGGTGCAGAATAATAAAAATGCGTTTTATTAAATTCTTGTAATGATAGGGGGGTTACATACCAGATTATAGACACCGTTTAGAATCGAATTAGCAAAGGCAGGAGAATGTTTGTTTCTTAGGTTCATCTGACGATTAAAATACCCAGGGAAAATATGTTTGTCATATTTTTGGTCAAGTCAACTGGTGTGCGTATTTTTGGTCGATTTCATTTTGTGAAAAACTATTCACAAACGACATTTGGTTTTTGAAAAAGTACGGGCACATATATTTTGGGTCAATTTAGAAAGGTTATGATCGATTTTTAGCCGTTATGTTTAAAATATTTAGACGATATTTGGAGACAAATAATAAAAATACTCTGTAATAAATAAAGTAAGAAGCGCGAGTTACATGTTTGCTCCTTCTACCCGCGCCAAATTTCCTAACGAATTGGCAATATTCATAATAGCAATGCGATAAATAATGGAAATTAAACAATTATTGATTACTCAACTGCCATTATTAAAACTACCCCTACACTGTAAATAATGCTCAGATTAAAACCTTGTCATAGAGTATAAACATCAAGGCATTCTAAAGGTTATTAAAAAAGAAAATTAAATTTCATGATAGAAATATTATGATGTGTAAATTTTGAAGAATAGTAATCTCATTACATCTCATCAGAAGCATCTTTTCTTGTCCCATGAAATCATCTTTTGTTTAGTAAAGAATAAAATAGTTTAAACCTATTTTTTTAGTGTGAATGTACTGGCAATATGCATTATAAACGTGTAAGAGCTTGCATAGATAATGACGACATGTTTAAAAAAAACTATGTTGGATATAACCTTTAGAATCGATAGTAATGACTTCCTGATTAAAGCGGGCTGTATACACGTGTTGGCTATCTTTATTGAATATATTTATGCAAATTTCGCGCATAAATAACTCAAAAATACTAATACAAATGTAATAAAAATTGCACAATCTTGACATAAAAACGGGGAGCATGTAAAAAATTTTTCTACAAAAAAAAAAAAAGATTAACTAAAATCAAATTTTAATTTTATATTTAGACAGGTTATTTAGTAAGAAAAACTCTTTGTAATGCTCTTCGTTGTAATGTCAAGATTGTGCATACCAAAACTTTATTAAAAATACCAACCCCGTTAAGTAAATTATTGCATTCATTAATAATTAATACACTTTATGAATTGTTATGTTAGCCCAGAAATGAAAAATCATAGACGGCGAATACGTGTTGAAATATGATATTCCGAGCTTAAATTTTTGTCCCATTGTCAATATCTCGTGTCATAATTTGACAGCAATGACAAGAAACAAATTTTTAATTGCTTCTAGATTGTCTTCATTTTCTAGCCTGAATCAGTATTTGCCATTCAGTACGAACTGTCAATACTAAATCAAACGATCCAAACAATATCTCCAAAATTACTGGTCAAAATGTTTTTAAAATTTTAATACCAACAGTTTAACTATTGGAGACACCAACAGCGGTCAGTTTGTAATTACCTACCTAATATATTAAAAAACATAAAAAAATAGTTAAAATATATCTAATATTATTATTATGGTCATCGTCTTAATTTCTAAAATCGTAAATATTTTCGTATGTTTAAGATCTACAGAAAAAATTGTAATGGTTTACATTTTGGAATTTTCCTGGATTTGAATAAATATTTTTATTTTATAAATGAAAGCCGATTTTTGATCAGCGAAAAAAGAAGAGTTTCTCAAGCAATATTCCCTTAAATTTTTTCGCTGACTGAGCAAAACAAAAATATTCAAAGATGTCTAAAATGTATGCAAAAGTGTGCAAGTTAAGAGGGGGCGGACCTATTCTTTTGAAATTATTTTTTGTATTTCAGTTCCTTTTTTTTGTGAAAAATTTTGTATCGTAAAGGAAGTTTCAGTTTACTTTCCTTTGAATTAAGTTGTAGCTTTTTCGTCAATTCGAAATGTTTAGATTCAACAAAGTTTATGCGTATTATGAAGAATAATTTCGGTTTCTAGAGTGAATACAACAATTCCCTGTTAGAAAATATACAATCGGTAATGTTTTTATATTATGGTTTTTTAAAGGGTAATTCTTTTATACACTGGTTGTAAGACATTATTATTATGTTTGAAACGATACAATTTTTCTAATAACCATTAGTTTTATTATAACTGACACTTTTTACTATACAAGCCCAAGCTTTTGAAAGAATAGAAAAAATGACGCAAAGAGACTTGTTCTTGGTTTAGAGGCGGCAAAATAGCTACCTACCACACATATCTTATACTTTATGGTTTATTTAAAAATGTATAAAAAAAAGCTTAACTTTGCATATAAATAGAATTTTTATATACGCTGTTAATGTGTAACTTGATAAAGAATTAGTATCGTCTACCTACTGCTGAATACATGGAATGAGAAAGTTAAAGTAAAAGAAAATGTGTTCGAACATTATAATGATGGTTATAAAATTATACCGAGTATGTTAAAAAACATTTTATAAACTGAATACTCAATGTTGTTTTGGCATGGGATTTATTTTAAATGAGCTTTATATTTGCTAAATTTGTATTTTATCTATTTATGTAACGAAATTTTTTAGATTATGATATCCGATATATACATATATAATGGTTGAGGGTATATTAAATTCAGTGTAAAGTTTGTAACGCTAGAATAATAAGTGTCTTCAATACTAACAAAACTTGAGTATAGCTATGTAAAGAATCACTTAAATAATACATTATATAGTGAAGTTTTTAGATTATTATACCTGACATATACATATAGATATTATAATGTCTGAGGGTTTATTAAATTCAATGTTAATTTTGTAACGTTCGAAAATATTAAAGACACTAACAAAACTGGTGTAGGTATTCAAAGAATCACTTATTTAGTACATTTTTTTACGTCTGTCTGGCTGCCATCTCTCCAAAACGAAAAGACACGAAATTTTGATACCGTATTTTTAAAGTGAATTTGGATCTCGGACCACGTTTTAAAATATAGGAGATATAATAAAATTTAAAAAACAAAAATTTTTCTTTCTAAAAACAAACAAGTTTTGTTTGAAAATTTTCTTGTAAACTGTTTAAATTCACCACAATTTCGGCTCAAATTCAGCTACTTCAATCGCTATTTCAAAATCGGCTCTAACTATTTAGATGTTTTTATTTGTAGATAGTATATTTATTAAATTCATCTAGATAGATGTCTTCTTCGGGAAAATGCCGGTTTTAGAACAGAATAAATTTATATAAATTCGTGTAGATCTTTTACCTACTCGAGTCTCGTCCACCCAACATTTTTTTAAAATTTATCAATATTTGAAAAGTTGTTATTTTGTTACTATTTTAAGCAAGAGTAAATTCTAAAACTGAAGGTTTAATATCAAATATAACAAGACACCATTTTTAATCACTGTAAGCACATAAACGAGAGGAGGTCGGCCGTCCAGGTACTGTATATACTATAATAAACTATTGTTATATAACAAATCCTAATAACTGCATGAACTACGTAGCTTATGTATGAATAGAAAATAGTTTAAGCATTTACTATAAATATTAATCAGCAATATAATGCAGTTATACATTTTTGGTTTGGTGTTCATTAAGTTTTTTAATTTTTTTAAATGTAAATAGGTCGAATAAATAAACAAATTGTAATACAAAATAGACACAATATTTAAAAACGAGCTTTTATGTCAATAATACTCTTAAAAGAAGTATACAAACTTTATTCTAAAAGTAACAAAATGATAGATTTGATTTATTTCAAAGTTAGTTTTCTTTCTTTTAATAACGATTAAAAAAATTTTTTTAAACGTTTTTTGTTGACGACAAAAAATATTTATATTCGTAATAATAACCAAATTATAATTTATTGTTATTCTCTTCAATAGGGAGTTCGTCGTGAGGGTCTTGTAGATCATATTTAGATCAGTTTTTACAATTGAACATAAATCTTTCTGAAAATTATATGTTTGGATGAAATAAGAATATTATTTCGCAAGTTTGACAATTATTTGACACACACTGTACCCATAAAATGTAAAATTTGTATAAAGATTGAACATTATCGATTAGGTTTCAATTTTTTTTCTATACCATAAAGTTTATCATATTACATGTTACATTCGAGTAAGGTTGTGTAGTATAAAATTGCTCTCTCAAAACAAATAGGTCTTATCAAATATCCACATTATTATTTTCTATCTCTGATTTTATGATGTTTTTTTTTCACAAAATTATTTTTCTTGAATAAAATTTACTTCAAATAGTAATGTCGAAAGTTTAAAAAGACATTAAAACATATCATTAGTTTTAATTACAAATTATAATTATATTCTGTAGAAAATAAAATTTATTAAATTTATTAAAGACTTTATCCGCTTATATGATTATACTTCACACACATTTTTTTGTTTTAATAAAACCAAAGTTTTAATGCTTTAGACATTATTTTAATTTGGGGCATTTGAAATATTTTGTTTTATACACTTTTGTTTGTGTACACTAATAACCAGAGATTTACATCCTTTCCCAGTAGAAAGAAAAACAAATAATTTAATACTAATTGAAAGAATCTGTGGCAGTATTTTGTAATTTTTAATTCAGAACTAAAATGACCTAGATCGATATTATTGAAAACGTTAATTTAAAGGCAATTTATTTATGAATAATTACGAGGGAAATAAATTTGGTTCTGTGTAATTTTCGATCATAGTTCCCAAGATAATCAAGATGAAATTTTTGGTTTTTGATACAGCTCAAAAATGGCAGAACTGATTTTGATAAAAACTAGTAACTAGTTTTCGAGATTATAGAGATGAAATATGAATGCAATTACGTACATAAATACACAGAGCTATAGCCAACATTAAAACGACAGCATTCAACTCTAAGGCATTATCTATAGGGGATTAACTAAGGGATTAACAAAATTCGCCTCAGTTTCATATCTCTTATACATGTTGCAAATAAAATACTAAACTTGTGCTAACTTAATTTGTTAAATCGTAATCGAACTGAGTTGGATATATACGTAGGTACCAAGCCATATTTAAAAAAAATATAACTTATTGTGCAATTTCTGCCTTTGAATGTAACTTGTACATAAATTTTTAACATTCTTGAATGGTAGTAATAACTCGGAATACTTACAACTAGTAAAAAGTCGGAATACTTCTATATAAGTTTCGTACCTACACTACTGCCCCTTTTACTGACTAAAAATGTTGATAGCACGAATTAAATGTAAATTAAAACGATGGATTATATGTATAATTAAAACGATTATATGATTATGCAAAAATAAAAACACTGAATCTGCAATAATTGTATATGCACAATAAGATTAAAGCATCTTAAAGTAACACTACCCTAAATTATACTTAAATGTATTAAACAAATTGAGTTTAAATATTATTGCAACTTTCTTTAATACCTCTATTATCATAAGTAGTATGAGGTGTAATAAATTATTGAGAAGGTGGGTTTAAGCAACACATGTATACAATATAAAATTATAAAATTTATTGTATACTTTAAGAAAATTTTAAGTATATGATAAATAAAACTTTGAGAAAATTTTATTGATATTTTTATAAGTACAAGTATACCACAGTAGCTTTATCTTGTTCGATCATCCGTATTATAATAATTCTTCACTTTGGCTTTGATTTTCAAAATACAGTAAGAGTTATTTTTAATTTTTGGTAAATAATCATTTAAATAATAAAAACGAAAATTACAACAGTATAAATTGTTTAGATACTAATGTTTGGACTATTTTAATGATTAGTATTCATAAATTAATCTAAATTTATAGTCTATACAGTTACTAATACATATATAATAATATATATTACAAATAATAATATATATGTGATTATTTGCAAAATTTTTAGTTTTTTAATTTTTTTCGATCATGGATCCAATAAATCCAATGGAATAATTTTAATCATCCACGAACTAAAACTCAATTTTTATGTCTAAAATATGTTCGGAGTTTCATCTAGCCATCTTTTTTCGTTTTTAGGTTATCTTGATGGGACGGACATGTGGAAATGTACTAATTAGGTAGTCCTATGAACCTTTATACCAAAATTTTGACTGTGGCTTCAATATTTTCTAGTATTACAAACTATAGTCGAAAATTAAAACACTCTGAAATATTTTATATGTCAACTTTGGAAACATTAGGGGAATTTTTTGAATTTTAACTCAAATAAATTTAGTATTTAGTATTAATTCCATAATTTAGTATTAGTAGCCTAATTAAAACAGAGTTATGCTTATGCATACATTGTACGTTGACAATCAAAAAAGTGTTCTATAGAAGAAAAAAGAGCAAAAAGAATACTGCAGCCAGTTTATGATATATTAAGAGTATATCGCATCAATTTAGTTGAAGAGAACGGCTTATTCATTTAAGGTTGATCACAAGAAGGTGATAAAAAAGATAAAAAACAACAATTGGCAAATTTTTGCTGCATTATCCAAAATTAAGGAAGGCACGAAGTAAATATAATTTTCATTTTTACTTCGGCTCAATTTTCATAAAAAAATTTAATTTTCTAAAGAATGTTACCAAATTTTGACAAAAAATGTTTTAATATTGTAACTTGATACACAAGCAAAATTTAGCGCGACGTTTTTCAATGAATCATGGTACTATTTTGACAAAAAACATATTGCGTTATTTGTATAATAAAATATTAAAAAAATAAATAAATTTTGTTTTTAATTTTTACTTTGATTTGTTTTGACAAAAAAGTGATTTTACAAGATGTAGTACTTTCAATTTAGTTATTTAATCACTTAGAAAATTCGTCATACGTTAAACGTTATTCGTAATACGATACTATATTACTGTTATCTTTCCTTTTTCTAGTAAAGTACATCAAGTTTTTCCATAAAATATAATTATTTTATAAAAACTATATAAAATGTGAAATTTATGAAACGATTAATGAATCGTTCGTTCGGCATCGAATCACATATTATGATAAATATATAAACCACTATAAAACCAACCAGGTTTTTATTACTATAATAAAAATATTTTCACGAGTGCAGAACCATTAAACGCAACTATATTTACTACTTAAAAAGGGGTACATAATACAGCGAAATTTGTTTTATTATTTTAAATGAGAAATTATATATTTAAAAATATTTCAATGGTCATAAATTATCCAATTTGTTTTGATACTAGATAGCATACTAAAATTCAGTTTCAATATTCTAATTATTTCACAAAATGGTATTGTAAAACTATATTATCGATTTGGAAAACAATTATATTTGCTCGGAGAGGATTATTTTTTGACAAACATACGTCCATCACAACAATTGATTTGTTCGTTTTTTCTTCAAAAGTAGGTTCAAAACTAAAAGAGACGCCTAAAGTTATAGCTTGCAACGTGCAGACCCAATCACACGGATTTATATATAAGTAATAAAGTTTCTTGAAATTTTCAAAAAATTCGTTTTTTAATAATATTTATGACAGCAGAAACTGTTTTAGTTCATTTTGAAATTGGTTCATTACGAAAGTTCTCAAATTCAAAACAAATATCAAATAGCGATACCATAGAACCGATAAGCCTTAGAATGGAACGCACAGGAAAATAATTACGCCAAAAATAATTTGGAAAAAAAAACCGAAAAAAAAGACAAAAGAGTCGAAAGTTGAAAGTAAGGAACATAGTCCAGCACCTATAACGACGGAATCCAATTGTTTGGTTTATAGACCTCACAAGAAAACAGACTCAAATAGTGTTACATTTGCTATTTTCTATTCAAAAGAATTCAGAATGACAATGATTTTAGCACTTTCGTAATATTTGCTTGTTCTTAAATTTACGTATTGTATTAAATAATATTTATCTATAAGGCATATATTATATGAAAAAAAATGCAAGGAAGGCCTGAATTGTGTAAAACATAGTAAAATAAAAATGTTTAAACTGAATTATTTGCGTGCTTCTATGAAAAAAATGAATCGAACAAAAAACATTTTTTAAAATCAAATTGTCTACATATATGAAGGAAAAGAGCTATTCAAACTGATTTTTTCTTGAATTGTTTTCATAAAAAAAAACGGTGTTATCAACAAAATATGGCAAAAACACAAGAAACAAGAGAGAATTAAATTTTACACCGTTAGTATATTGTTTTTGATATACATTATAATAATTTTATATAATCACCAGAATTTCTATATGGATGCTTTGGCTCAATCAAACATTGAGAAAAGTATCAATTTGAATTTGCCAGGTTTTCAGAGAGACACCGGGACAGGTGAATTAATGCATATAAAATTGATGTATATAATCAAATTTAGTATGGAGAATTTCTAAGCCAGATATTAGATTGTTAGAAATGCGGATAACATTCCAAAATAAACAGTCGTGTATATGTTACATGCAAATTATTCTGATTCTGCCATGAATCAAATTAAAAATTTATCTTATATATTTAAATGAGCAATTCTTGTTTATATATATTGGAATCTCGGAATCGGCTCCAACGATTTTCATGAAATTCAGTATATAGGGGGTTTCGGGGGCGATAAATCGATCTAGCTAGGAATCATTTTTAGAAAATGTCATTTTATTCGTGTTTTATCGATAGTTTTTTATAATGTAATGATATATTGTTTAATATTTATAGCCATATAGTCATTGGAGTGGCTAAGTGTTAGCGTGCGAGGATCTTATACAGAGGTCCCGCGTTCGAATCCCGGCTCGACCTACGAGTAAATTAGTTTTTTTACATTTTAAACCCAACCCAACAACAAAACACAATAAAGTGAATATTATTTTTCAAATAAGATTTTGTTATTATAATTGTATAATTTTTTATAATGTAATGATATATTTGTTTAATATTTAAAGTCATTGGAGTGGCTAAGTGTTGGCGTGCTGGACTCGTCTTCCGCCTCGACGTTATATAATTTCCAAAAAACACAATTTATAAAAAAAAAAAAGTACCGATTAAAGCTCGGTCATCCAGGTACTTAATATTGATATAACATCATGATTCCATGACGCACTATATGTCTTTTGTCGTTATACTTCGAAATTATACACACCATTACTTCAATAGGGAGCTTTATAAAATTTATTTAATAAGCACGGTGATTCATTGAAATTTCAAACACGCAGATACATCCAAATAAAATGCATCCATCAAAACTATAAAATAAATGATCGAAACAAAATAACAAAAACTATTTGGTGTAGTCTTCATAATAATAATTCATATTTTATGTTTTATTGTAAAATAATCATATTGAATTTTTTTTTATCAGTTTAGTATCAGTATAGTTTGATAAATATCTAGCTGTCGGCTATGTACTTATCAAACTTTAAATATTCTAATAATTTATCAAAAAAATATATTTCTACCCTATAATAAAAAAAAAAGAAGTTTAAACTTTAAACTAAAAATGAAATTGTCTATGTTTATTTTATTGATTGAATGAATATATGTTTTTGGTTGAATGAGCACGTTTTTCATTATATGTTAAATATGTATGAAAAATTGTCCATGTTAATATTACAGAAAAATAAAATGATTTTGAATACTTCACTTATAACCTCCGTTATTATAGAAGTAAGTCTAATATATCAAATATGTCCACGTAAGCCATGTTTTCTACTTTAAAAGTACACTTTAAATGTGTTCTTTTTGCACAATGAAGTCACACTTTAAATTGTGTTTTTTGGAAATTATATTACGTCGAGGCGGAAGACGAGTCCAGCACGCTTACACTTAGCCACTCCAATGACTTTAAATATTAAACAAATATATCATTACATTATAAAAAATTATCGATAAAACACAAATAAAATGACATTTTCTAAAAATGATTCCTAGCTAGATCGATTTATCGCCCCCCGAAACCCCCTATATACTATATTTCATGAAAATCGTTGGAGCCGATTCCGAGATTCCAATTATAAATATATATATTTATATATATATACAAGAATTGCTCATTTAAATATATAAGATAAAATTTCTTGCATTAACAATAAAGCTTGCTGCTCTCTGTGATGGAATTAATAATCCAATTTTTCGTGTGATGCTTTGCACTTAGGTTGTCCGCTCGCAACAAAGATTGTATCGAACGTTTTCAAATGTATAATCAAAAATATAACATTCATTATTATAGATCAGACAATTCTCTTTAATTTTTTGTAGCTTAAAAACATTGTTTTTGTCTTGATATTCAAATGTGAAAAAGATCTTATTGGTAATTAGATGTGTTATTGTTTTGTTTTATATTTGAGTTAAATTTTTACTAATATTCATGGAAGTGATTCAATTGTGTGTATACCTACCAAAAATATGACAAAAAAAAATTTGAATACATTTTTTCCTC
Source organism: Chrysopa pallens (assembly GCA_020423425.1). Lineage (NCBI taxonomy): Eukaryota > Metazoa > Arthropoda > Insecta > Neuroptera > Chrysopidae > Chrysopa > Chrysopa pallens. Next base: position 33,095,872 of record CM035591.1, read on the forward strand.
TTGTAAAAAAAATAAATGTTTTATGTGATTTGTGTGAATGTATAATACATAATATGAGATAGTCTTATCTTATACAATATGTTTACAAAACAAATGATCTAATACATATACATTGATTTTATATTTCGTCACTTATATGCAATTTTCAGCATTATCATACCTTATACAACACAAAAAGTAAAAGATTATGTTTAGACACAAGTTTAACAACTCGGGCGAAATTATAAACAAGCACTTGGCGAAATAAGACTTTGTAGTGAAATGATATTTTCTGAAAGAAAAGAAAATAGTAAGAGTAGCGCAAGTTTTGAATAAAAAACATAACTATAGTTGTTTTAAGTTTAAAGAAGGGAGAGATAGGTAAGGATCATACTAATATATTCCATATTATTGCATTATTTGAAAAAAATCAACCTACTGAATTACTTATTTAAACTCAATAATACACACATGAAATTAAATGAATAGAACTGCATGTGGAATTTAACAAGCGTTAAGTATATCGTAAATATTTTTACAGCGATTTATGTAATATCTACTATTGCATTAAATAAGTAATGTTTGTTGGTCAGTTTACAGTCGAAAAATCCAATTTTAGCCTATACTATAACTGAAATTTACTGTAAATTTCAGTACATCAGAAGCTGTTAAATATATAAGTAATTAAAAAATTAAAAAGATAGTTATATTCAAATATGTTTATAACTACTTCATTGAGAATTTAACAAATCCGATTTTTATGAAAATTTTATCAGAAATGTTTCTTTAAACTCAAAGATTGCAACATAGTGTAAAATAAATATAATGTCATCTATATATCAAATATTCAAAAATACAAACGGTATACGAAATGTTCATACAAAAAAAATTTATTTTTTCGGAATAATAAGAATTGTAAATATTTTTTAAACACACAATCAGAACAAAAAAATTGATGTTTTATGACATGGAAAATACAATGATGAAATTTTTGTAAACTGCTGTGTTCATATGGTGAAAGTCTACAGGTCAGGAAAAGTATACGTATTCAATTTTCTGAAATTTATGAATTTTCGAACAAACTAGGAGCAATAAACAAACTGTGTAAAAAATTAATTGATAAAAAAATTCAATTGAAATATATTTATTTTTATACATACCTACATGTTATTTGTTATTCTTAATTTAACTGAAAGAAAAAAGAACAACAATTTTTCCGACAAAAATTCATGAGGTGGAACTGATGTCTTCAGAACATAAAGTTAATCAGAAAAAAATATTTTTATATTTATTTATTGATTACCAGATACGTTTTTTGTGGTCTAATTAAGTCTGAATACTGATCGTCAATCTAACTTTTGTCTTCGAATTTGTTATTAGTATTTCAAAATGTTTTAAATAAACCTTGATTTACAAAGATTCGTTAGGAAATATTGCGTTAAAAAGACGTTCTGAAACTATTATTTAAATTTGTTGTAGCAGCCTACTCATGAGAGGTTCCTAGTGTGATAGCATCTCAAACTTTTATTATTAGAAAAGCGACGCACATATTGCACGATACACTTATGTGTTCATTCTTCTTGTGATTATTTGAATATTAAAAATTACTTAGTATAAACAATATTTCAAGACTTGTACAAGCATTTCATTAACAGCACAATTTCAATACGACAGAAGTCAGTATATATTACAAACAAAAAACGATAATGTGTAATTTTTTTACTAAATCGCTTACGCAAAGGGATTACATTAAATACATAGTAAATCATGATATATATAATCTACTTATATATTTTTAATAATTCTGGCAAATTAATAAAAAACATGTTTTTGTATGCTAATGTAAGCATTCGATTCAATCAAAAAGAGAATACCATGTAATAAATTTATTCAAGCAAATAGATTTGAAAATAACATTAATATTGATAAAGATCATTGAAATATAATCAAATGAGCCTATAGATTAATGATTTGAAATTTAGTATGCTCAATATTGACATGAAAACGGAGGGCTTGTCAAAGAGTTTTTCTCGAAAAAATATTTCGAAAAAAAAACATTGTTTTTAACTTGAAATGTTTTCGAGAAAAACTATTCGACAACAAAATGCAATGTATAATAGATGCAATTTAAGTCAATAGGTTGAGTAGATTTTTTCAAAAATTTAGTGTTCAGTATAATTATTAAATAATATTTCCACAAGTGTTTTCAGCCCTTTGAAAATATTTGCCAAAGATTCACCGACCCGTTGAAAGATTTGTATTAAACAAATTTTTATTTAGAACAAATTAACATATTGTATTCGTAAGTGAATAATTTACAAGAAAAATCTATGACAATATACATTTGCACACAGTCTGTTCTTACTTAAGTATTTTTTACTGGTCTCTTTTTTATTTAACCGTTCTTTTATTATTTTGTATTGTGAATACTTTCATTTAAAAATATATGCCACTTAGGAAAACAAACGAATAATGTTTAAGAACAAATGGATCAGTAAAATATATACGACATTAAAAAAAAAACTTCAATGTGAACAAATTAATGGTTTGGTGAAAATAGCAATTATAGGATTCATTTTTTTAAGTAAATGAAATAATTAATTGAGTTGAAATAATTATAATAGATAAAAAATACATTTTTTACATATTTTTATCATGTAAAATTCTCAGTGACTTTGTTGTTTTCACATGAGTACCATATTTATCGATTTTACACAACTTAAATAATATATTAAAACCATGTAACTTACATCAAAATCAAAAAACCAGTTCATAAGATAACGATATTAAAACCTAAGCATAAAAAACAACATGTGAGTTTCTCGACCGCTGTAACTGTGAAATAATTGATGTTGCTAAACGGTGAGATGTTATTAAAATAGAACCACCCTCCAGATCTGGTTTACTATTCTATTGTTTACGATTACTTAAAATTATTCATATCAGAATTGAAAATGTAAACAGGAATAAAATTTCTTGATTATTCATAAGAAAAAATAATTTACATTGTATATTTTATTTAAATAACTCTTCTGCATTTTGACAAGCCAAAATTGTTTAGTTTACAAAATTATTAATAATAAAAAAAATTAAAGACCACTTTTTTAAAAAACCACCATTTTTAATAATAACAATTTATTTTTGAAAATGTAAACTGAATAATAAATCTTTGAAGTTAAAAAAAATATTTTTTAATCTAAAAATACTACCGTGTGTTTATATAATAAAACTATCTAAATATACAAATTACAGTTCATATATAAACTTTTGTATAAACTTATACTTTCCAGTATCAATCTAAAGGCGATTTTTTTAATGCATTACATATAAATTTCTGAATAATATTCAATAAATTTTATTTTATATAATCTACTCGAAGTATACAAAGGTATTAGAGATTTGCCTTATTGTTGAAAAACGATGAACAATATGATAGAACCATACGTTTCGAATGTGTATTGTAGATATTATTTACAAAATTTAATTACCACATTAATATGAAAAGTTAATAGCGTTTTCTATTCTTATATACTCATGTGTGAACATTATCACTAATTAGGCTACAAAATTTGTATTATTTAAAGAGCTGTACAACGGTTCAAGTTAAAGCTTATTATTTCGTCAAGCGAAAGTTATGTATATATACGAACTGAAACAATAAATATTTCCTATCTTCACCTAGCAATCTGTATCACAACTATTAGAGAAATAACATACATTAAGAAACTTATTTAAGAAAAACAAAAATTTACGAAATAATATTTTGAAATAAGAGATGGAAATTTTTACAAGAAATATTAAAATTTCGGTTAAAAAAACATAAAAATGAACTAAGAGTGTCAATTGTTTTTTGTGTTTTTATTAACATTATTAAATTATTCAAAATAGGTAGTATTTACAATTCAGAAGAATTTCTTACTTTATATTGCAGATTTTGAGTTGATACTGTGGCGAATTTAAATAATTTATAAACAAAAAAACAGATTCCTAAACATTCACTGAAGCCGAAGTGATTATTGACCACAATTCTATATATTAAAATTGAATCTGTTTTATTGATTTGCAAACTTAATCGACAAAAACTATCAATTTTTATTAATATAATAAAATCTATATAATTATAAAATCACCTTTATATATAATATACATTAAAACTGCATTTAAATAAAATACAAATTTAAATAAAATTTTATGTATGTCATACAATGCTTTGTTGGTGTGTTATTGAACATAAAATTGAAAATTTGCCAAATATTTGATGTCATTTAAATAAGTGAAAGTTTGAAGCTCTATTTTTAATACATTTTATTTGAAGGTAAATATTTATTTTTATAAATAAAAAAAAAAACATTATGATTGTAAATATGCATTAATTATGCAATTTATTATTTGTATAGCATTTATAGAAAAATTTCAATAAATTTAATAGAACTTCTATAAAAGTGTTTTCTTTGTTTATAAAATCATTATACATTGATGAAATCGTTCTAATATTTTTCATTATCAAATGTTTTATCAAACAGTCACGCGTTTTAGCAAACAATTATCATCATATATCAACAAAAAAAATATTGTTAATTAAATTCAATATTTATCGACTCGAAAAGATTACATCTGTGGTTTTTACATTTTCCCTAACATCCTCGAGTGCTTAGAGAATGTTTTGAATATTTTCGTTGTATATCAGATATGGTGTCCAAATATGAAGTTTAATATTATATGCCATGGTATTCAGGAATCGGGGTCAAATATTAAGATTTACGTCCAAAATTCTAGAATAGTTCTTATCTATGCAAGACAAAGAAAACAATGTGTAAACATAATCGAAGTTAATTTTTTTTTTTTTTTTAATTGGTCAATTGTAATAGTATTTTTTGTTTTAAATTTAACTAGAAATAGATAGTTTTCCTGATTCACCTTTGGATTTTCCAAAAAACTTTGAAAATTCCATTTTACATTTTCTGTTATTTAAGTTTGTTTTATTTATCCACAGTTCAGGAGAAAAGCCGCTTTTTCCTAAAAAGTCTAATATTTCAACATGGAATCAATATAGAGATAAAAGAAAAACATTTTTCCAAAAAGAAAAAAAAAAACTATTTTAAACTTTCTTTTCAGTTTTATTATTTTAAAATGAGTAAATTGAGTGTAGTTTTTACTGTTACTTGTAGGAAATTTATAGGCAATTTATTATGAATAAAAGCATATTTTTAATATAATTTTTTTAAATCAAATACCATCGCGAAAAATCAACACAGACAGTTTAAAACTGAAAAAAATGACAGATTAATAACCGGGATATCCGACAGACAGAATATTCCATAACACTTTTTCACAAACGGAAAAACAAGAAAAAACAAAAAAGATTTTGTCCTGACTTTAATTTTTTTCTAGTAGTAGTTGAATGAGACGCTTTTTTAAGTACTATTAAGTTTTTAAAAGCTGTGTATGCTATGCCTTTTAAGTATATAATTTAACAGAACTTATATATTTATGAATATTTAATTATTTTTTTGCATTTTAGCGTAACTACAATTACTAAGAACAATTAGGTGTGGCAAATTGATATTAAAATACTAATGATTGTTTTGATTTATTTTCACTCTGCTTTTTATAAAAACACGTAGTAAGTCTTTCAGTTTATATGAACGTTTGACTCGGTGGTATGCATTCCAAATATTCAACATGATAGTTTACTTCACTAATATTGTTGCTATGTTAGTATTAGCAGTGGGTAAGTGATACATTATTTCAATAATTTAATCCTCACTATGAACCAATTAAGTGAAGTGATCGTTATACGCTGGGATACTTCTTCTAAAATCAGAATTTGGCAATGATAAACGTTGTGCAAAGTCGCAATAATTTGATGAAGATTGTGAATCTTCGTCAAATAAACGTCAAACAGGAGCTGTTAACAGATAATCAAAACCACTGTAAGGATGTCAAACGAATTTAAAATTTCATGCAATTTTCAGATTATAAACTCTTGTCAAATTTATTATAGTTTTTACAAAACAATTCCGGAAATTATCTCTTGCAAAATTATTTTAAATATACATACTTTTAATATCACAAGATATTGATTAATTTGATTAATTATTACTTATTATAAGGTACCGAAAATGTAAGCGAATTAAAATCATTCATTCAGAATAGAATTTACAACGGCCAAGATGGCCGAATTGAAGATGTTCCATATCAAGTGCTTATATGGGACGGAAATAACATTTGTGGGGGTGCAATTATAAGCCCTATGATAATATTAACAGCTGCCCACTGTATATACAGCAAAAATGTGGACTCGATGGAAATCCGAGCTGGCTCATCTCGTTGGAAGGAAGGAGGTGAGACCCGAAAAGTGGCTAGCAAAATTATTCATGAAGGGTATACTATTTTTACCAGAACTGACTATAATAATGATATTGGCCTTTTAATTCTTGCTGAAAAATTACAATATTCAAATAAAATTCAACCAGCTAAATTACCTAACCAATTTGACGATATTCAAATCGATGAAACTGCAGTTATTTCTGGATGGGGGAAAACAGACGTAAGAATTAAATTATAATCTACATTAAAAAATTTGTGACAAGTTTTAAGTTTCATTTAATTTTTAGAGAAGTTCCAATGCGTCAGACATTTTAAAAATAGGTTGTACGCGTATCGCAAATCCAAGTGAATGCGAAGGAAAATTGCCTTCTGCTTACCGAATTACAGAACGTATGATATGCACTCATGACTATTCAACGTCGTGTCCGGGAGATTCTGGCGGACCGCTAACAAAAAATGGAATTGTTTATGGTGTCAGTTCACATGGAATCTGTGGTCAAGTAACAATATATACTAGAGTTTCTGTTGTACGAAAATGGATTAAAAATAAAGTAAATTTATAATATAAACTAGATGTTGCACCCTTCACTGGAAAATGAAACTGAAAATTTTCAAAATACCAATTAAAATGAATCAATCAATAAAATAATTGCGTATATCCATTTTATAGAAAATACATTCAGCTTTTTCAAATTTTCGTTTTCATAAAACCCATCTCCACGTAATACAAAAATTTAAAATAAATTACCCATTTGAAATAAATAAACAACATCCTTTTTTGAAATATCTCCAGGATTTCTTTCCATAAAAAAATTGTACGAACTATTATGATCAGTAAAAAAAAAAACTAACTGCATTTTCGTGAGGAAGATTTTATTGAACAGTAAAGGGATAGCTACTATGAAAATTTTATAAATAATAATGAATAACACAACAACTCTGTTGACTCACGTAAAAATCGCATTTTTATCGATGTATTAGTTATGATGTATATTCAAATAAACAAAAAAGGCGACGACCAGAATCTACCACGTTAACTTAAAATAAATATCATAGAATTCGTATATTTTATAATTTTTTTTCATTGAAAAGTTTAGATTGGAAAACAAACTTAATTATGAAAAAGAACTCAACACGGCATCACAATTGAGTATTTAATGTTTTTAACATTCAATTGTCGCATTTTTTATTTTTTTGAGTATATGTTAGTATAAAAATTTTAGAATTCCATAACGATATGTAATTGTTAAGATTCCTTATAAGACTTGTTATATTTTAACAAATTAAAAAGTCACGAAAATCAATCTTACATTGTTGTTTTGTGAAAGTTATTAACATCAGAAACCTAATCACCTACATGTACAAAAATTGAATTTCATAAATGTTTCGTCAACAATTGCAACCTTGGAATCAAAATTATCCAAAATAAAAACATTGGAATGCAAAAAAAAATGTTAACATCCATATACATATGCCAGTTATGCTAAATGACCAGGTGATAGAGTGTTTTGATAATTTTACTTATTTGGGAATGTTTTTTAGGAAAACTGCACTGCTTAGGTCACAAACAGACTTGGATATAAGTAACGGGAAGAAGCACATCATCGGGAGAAGGAAATCATAATCAAATAAAAAATGACTAACAAGGAGTCGATAACATATCTTTATAACTCCATCATAATTTCGACTACCTTTTACACTGAAGAAATGTGGAGCTTACGTTATGGTGAAGAATTGAAAACCGTATAAATAGAATTTTCAAAACAATATTGTTACTTCCAAAAAACACACCAGTACACATATTTTGGAAACTGGAATAATTAAAGTAAATGTAATAATTGTACACGTGTGTCTAAAATGGTTAACTAAAATCTTTAACATGGATAAACGACCCTACCACACCTTTGCCTTGAAATCGGCTTAGCCAAACATGCACTAGATTCAATAAACAAAAACTGTAGTTGGATTTTACAATTAAAGTTATAATGGAAGCTTTCACTTAATCCAACTAAATCTTAACAAAATTATGGGAAAATATGAAACTTATATGTTCAGTCTTTGCATATAACATAATATTCAAATAAATTATGTGTATCAACATGTGAAAGTCTAGAAGACTATTTTAATTTAAGTGTTGACCTCCGAATTGCTAGATTAGCTAACTTTAATTATTGTAGACTAAATCACGGCGAAAATACCATAATAATTAAAGAAGATGATATTGGTTTGAACTACAGTACCACCGTTAACAGCAACTTATAACACTCTCTAATGGAATGTTCAATTTTTACAGAAGTTAGAGATTCATTTTTATTAAAAAAGTTATAGACCTATCAAACTGAATTAATTACTTTTATTTTGTTCTTATTTTCATTATATTCTTAATTTTACTTTGTTGTATGTTCTCAGGCATCCCTTTGTATTTAAAAAAACTAAATAAATATAATAATCCCTTTGACAACATTCTTTTAGCAAACATTTGATTTGAAAATCGATAATAAGCCAATTGAACCAAAAACTAGGTATGGAACGACAATCCATGCTGTGTCTTCGACATATCCTGATAAAATTACTTTTTTTCCATTTATTTCGAAACTCAGCTATCATCGGTATTAAAGTATTGTTTGACCAATACTTTAAGTTTTTTTTGAATATTTGCAAACGGTTCTTAGAGAAGTAGTTACATCCAATAAAATAATTTAAAATACACAAATAAAATCACGTTCTGAATGGATGGCATAAAAGGGTCATTATAATGTCAATTTAAATAAAAAATTGCGAGAATAAACAAAAACTTTAGATCGTAATACAAAAGTCATTTATTAAAAAAAATTGTATTGATTCCATACAAACCTTCAATTAAAAATAATCTCACTTTAAGGACTGTTTTCCCAGGACAAATGTTACGTAGCGTATTCACGCGAAAACTCACTCAACTTTTAAAATAGATGAATATATAAAGAAACTACAAAGAAAAAACGTTGTATATAAAGGAATATTATAAAAATACTATTGTTTTTGTGTGTTTAATTACTGATTTGAAATTTAAGTTTCTTCTTCCGAAAAATTGACAGAAATTTTAGTTTTCACTTGTTTTTCAATTTGTACATATATGTGTGATGCCTATACAACCTAAAGAACATGATTATTATTGTAAATGTAAATAATAATATTATTGTTATAAAAAAATCCACACAAAGTCGCGAGAACATAATTAGCAAGAAAGTTTATATGACATTATTTAACGTCATTTAAGTGTATATGAGCTGTTTTTATCATTTTGAATAAATAAGTTGTGGTTTCGTAAATAAAATTTGGAATCCTTATACATATTAAATTTTTATTTAAGGGCCAGAAAAGCAAAAATAGGACAATTTAACACCAAATAATATAATTAAATAATACCACGATTATCCTTGAACACAGGAAAAACGAGGTTATATGCATTGAATAAAGTAAGGAGGAAAAACATTAGAAATTTTGATTAACTTTTTTTGCATTAAAAAAAAGTTTTGCAGCTTTCTTGAATTCACCAACAAATTTACTTTTTCTAGTTCTTATAAACAACGTCAGATGATTTTCCATTTTTAATAATTATTTTTTCGATATTTTCATTGAATATTACATAATATTTCAATTTGAACGATCATAATTCTTATCTATTATATATACACAGTAATTTAAATAATCAGTAGTTTAACATTAAAACTTTACGATACCGTATACATAACGTTAAAAGCCAAGACCATGGAGATATGCGTTATTATATTGACATAGATATCATCATTTCATACTAAAAATTATATATTAAATAGAACTCTGGTTACTGTTGGATGTACTGTGGTGTGTTTTATGAACGTCTGTCGAAAATTTTGATATTTCCTACAAACAACCAACACAGTTAAACTTCCGTATTTCGTACATATACAATTCTGGCCATTGTAAATAAATACAGAATGTCTGAGAATAATTGTATTTCCATGGAAAAATTCATAATGCTTAGGAACACTGTAAGGCAATGAAATTTTAGTAGAGTACGATGTTTAAAAATGTATTTTCAAATATGCATTTCTTTATAGTGACAAAAAATAAATATTTTTGCAAAATAAACACTATTTCTAGCTATAAAATAATATTAAAATAAAACCTTTTTCATTTCTGTAAATGCGCTGCCTTCCATTTTAGTGAAATAATATCGGTATGTTCCATTGAGTATTCTGGTTTAACAAACACATTCTGAACCAAACATAAACACTTTCAAACTAAGTAAGATTACTGTTTAGACTGAACTCACAAAGACAAGTAATAATTTTTACCAAAATGATGCTACGCCATAGCAGCCTAGTGTTGTATTTCACGTGATATAAATATTCAATTTTAATTTTATGAGAATAAAATTAATCATGTGTTTTTCTAACTTAAATTACGAATATTTAAAAATATTTCTACATAAATTTTAATTTTTGTTAAATTTCATGCTTTATTTTTCACAAACGAAAGTATTCTATTATGCCTCGTCCGATAATTTTCTCGGTTTTAATATATTTTCTAACAATTTTTAGATTATGTTGTACTGATTGAAGAAAAACATTTATGTTGAAATTGTTACATCATATATTCAGGACAATATTATTGTATGAGCTACGTACACACGGGATAGAAGGATAGTATCCAGATTTTACTTTAGGTATATCAACGGATAAATCTGTTCATATTAGATAGGAGCTAGAAGTATACGTGTACTTTTTCTATACCGTAGTTTAATATTGATTTGCATATAGCATAAAGTCTTTGATAATAATTTTCCGTTTTAATTTTGAAATGTTTACAAAGAAAACGATTACCGCTCCTTTTACAATAGGTAGAAGGAATACATATGCTTGGACTAGATTTTGGATAATGCGTGGAAATCAATTGAATAACGATACTGAATTTTGTATTCAATTTTAGACAGGAACTGAAAATGCAATTATAATTTCACTTAAAAGTAGTAAAATTAATTCTTCAATAAACGATATAAGTAACACTGTGATTTATAGTATAAATTAATATTGGATTAGATACATAATAAAATTGAATTGAATTTATATTTATAAATAACATAGAACTATTAAAACTATATGAGCTATACACTTTGCAATTATCCATTTTTTATCTTACTTTGCATATCTTGCAGATTTTGTATAGTGCGTGATAAGGATGTTCACAACCACATATCTAACTATCGTATCCGCACCATGCATAGTAAGTGGAAGGGATTTACATAACGTATCAATTGATGCGCTACGAGTGTCTAAAATTTGTAATAAAACATTCACATTCTTGAAAATATAATTATTTGTTCAATTGATAGCAGATAAATTGTATAGCAAATACCAAACCAAAAAAATTATTGAATAATTACAAAAAATGATATTTATTTATTTGTAAATCATATTTATAAATTGATTCATAACATTTTATTGCAATTTTGACAAGAATATTGGATAACGAATAAAAAATTATACTGTTCGAAGGTTTGTAATATAGAGTTGGCGTCATTCGTCCTTGCGTTTTTAATTAGTCAAATAACGGGCACTCTGCTTTGTAAAATTTGGTTACTTCGCTATTCAATAATGTGCTTAATAACCAAAGACTTAATTATATTAATAGATTTGCAAGGAATTAAAGATGAACTCATCATTTTCGAGAAATTTTTCAATTAAAAAAGATGTTAGTGATACAATATTAACGAAGTTATAGATAAAAAAAATTTTTTATAGATAAAAGTGGTAATACACATGTATCTATACTTATACGTTTATTTCATCTTTGTAATTGTAATAAAGAAATTGTGATAACTCAAGAAATGCACAATATAAACATATTTGGCATGGGAAATTTAATCCAGAAAATGGGAAATAAAAGCTGACATTTTTAATTTTTAAATACTCTGTATAAAGCTTAGTTCAATATTTTTAACAAATTATAATTATTAACATTATTAACATATACGAATTAAGTAATTAGCACTATTCACAATATGTATTACGAGTATATAAGTGTTCACTGCATGATGAAGCTGAAACTTTGGCTACAAAATGTAGAGAAAATATAAAAACAATGTTAAAAAAATTTTTGTTTTTAATAAACAAACATTTTTGTCTGAGAACAACATTTCTTGTTCTTTTACTGTTTGAAAGACATATTCTTGATGCATGGGACCATATAAATTCTGGATCGATCATTAAGTGGGACAAACTTGAATCTTCAAGTTTAAAAAATTCGCTAATTTCGTGAGTTTATAATGTTTAAGACAGATCAATAAAAATTAATTCCGATAAACAACTATCAATCTGTTTTTTTTTTTTTTTAATAGGTATAAAAAATTCAAGAATCGAATTATTTTTTCGTTAAGTATATTACATATATTTCAAGTTATAGAAAGAAATCATTATAAAAGAATTACATGGCAAAATAATACAAATTACTTATTACATACAAGTTTTAATGTTAAAAAATTGTATATGTACGTACGTACAGCTTGATTTTTTGAACACTCTATATACATTGTTGTAGTGACTGACTATTGTTGTCAATATGTAGTTCAACAACATAGCAGTTCAGTAAGTAGCTCAGTAGTATGTTAAATGAAATGTTTATAATAATATTGACGTCATCATGTTCAAATTGTATGAACATGTACTCCGTTTAAAGGAAATTCTGAGTTATACAACAGATTTAATATAATATCCTACATTTAATTTTCAATCTAAATGGGCTATCAGTTTTATAGGCTAAACATGACACAATAATAATGGGCCTACACAAATTCAATTTACATTTCTCATGATGTTGTTGGATATACATACACACAGTAGTGATTCGAATACGAGTTAGGTTGATGATACTTTGATAACAAATGTTGACACTCAATTATAATAAGATTCCCTATATTTCGAAGATAGCAATGATGAAAATGTTGATATTTATATTTTCTATTATCGATTTTACTTTATTTTGATTGACATTGGTTTAATTGCTTAGAGGAGGTTTTATACAAATAATATCGGCGAGCTTTTCAAAAATAGTCGAAGTCATGACCAAAATGATCTGTAAATTTTCATATGAAAAAAAGAAAAAAGGTTTAAAATAAGGTTTTGTTTTTGGATATTTTAGGTTGAAAAGCTTGGTTGGCATAGTCTACACTCAATGAGAGTTGGCAGAACCATTGTATGCCCTATATTAAGAACTAATTCGTTATTGTACCGATAGATGATGTCTATTTGCATTTTTGGCATGCATTCTAGGAATCTGTGTGATCTAAGTTCTTAAGAGCAATTAGCCACAGCTGTTATTGGCATAAAGGAGTGAGCTTCTACTAAGCTGTTGACTTAAATTGTATGTAATATGCAATGCATTTCTGTTAATTTTCAAATAAGTCAAGAAATACTTCTCCAAATATTTTAAAATTAGGTATGCACAGTATTGACATAAAATGGATGGTTTGTCGAAGAGTTTTTCTCGAAAATGGGTAAAAAATTAAAATTCGATTTTATATATTATTAAAAATGTTTTTTGGAGAAAAACACTTCGATAAGCTCTCCGTTTTCATGTAAATATTGTGCACACCAAATATCAAAACAATTGAATAAAATTAAGTAAAAATTGAAAGATTTTTACATAATGAGTGCATCAGTATTATATTTCTATTCCCCTTTAACATTAATTACGTTGTACATTGACAAAGAAAATGGTTTATCTTTCCCTTTTTTCATCCTGGTGTCCGCACAAATTGATTATTTCCATATTCTTAGGATTAATTCCTATAGCACAATTTTTCTTAGTAACTAAAATGGTCATGAATACTTAGATATTCTTGTCGGTAATTATATTCATAATATTTTAACCTAGGTAAGATTTTGGTTCTAAGCCGACAATTTCCCTAAGGTTTCATCCTACTGAATAGCCCACCATGGCCAATTAAGTATGTGATTTTTGTTCAATGTGTAAGGAGATACTTACGCCCGCTGTTGTGCGAGTTACATAAGTATCGATATATATTGATATCCATTGTTCTTTAACTATTATCTATTATCTATTTTAACTTAAACTTCTCTCTTTTATTATCACTTTTCATGGCATTTTAAATATATTTGTATTTTTCTCTAAATCATTTTTAGTAGATAGTAATTGTAGTAAACTCAAACATTATATATTTGTACTACAATCATGAATTCGCGATACCTGACCAGAAATAGTAATAATTATACTTTTGACCACGTAAGTTCTACTATAAGAAAATTTTCGTCGTAGTTCAAAAATGGATATGTTAATGTCACATTGAATTTGACATTGGGCGCTAGGGATTTTTGCAAGCCATTTCTAATCCGTAGTTCATAAGAGTTGAAATATATTTTATAACATGAATCAGGAAACGAATATTTCTTGTGAAAACTTTATTTCGAAAATCGAATGGATAAAAAATCAATCAACATTTTAAACGTGAATCATTTACTCATCTAATATAATGGTTCCCAGAGAGAGAAAGATTTGCTTCAAACGGGGAATTTTGTTTTGAACTAAAATATTTGATTATCAGAAAATATGGATTTTGTTTTGAAAGCATTACAATGAAATTTTTTTTTTTTAAATTATAACATATTAATTAATATCATACAAGCGAAAGTTTTTTTTTTTCTTCTCGAATAGTTTAATTAAAAAGTCCGTTTGAGAAAATTAGAATTAATGTTTAATATAGCCTAGAATATAATATACAAACACAACTGCACCAAAGTGTGCTGGCTCTATATTGATTTTTCTCACCCCAAAATAAAATCTTGTTGTCTGTAGTACATATATTTACATTTACAGAGAGTTTTGTAACAAGTTTGTAACAGTTAATACACTTTTATCCGATGCAATTTTATATAAAATTTTATCTAACGTTGGAAAATATAGATACATAGAAAATGTTTATTTCTTTATGATTTGATATTTAAGTTTATAATTTTATATTGATTGAGATTTTCATAGATTTATTACTTTTTCTAAGCAAATTTCTTAGTTTTTGAAATTGTTTTGAGAAGCAGATGTTTCGCTATGGCGAACTAATTTTACAATCAATAAATTTTGAAATATTTTTTTAATTTTTTTAAGTTAAGCCCGTGACGTTCAATCAAATATTTCACATAAAATTTAACCCTCAAATTTTGTTTACTCACTTTTAACAATCCCCTCTTTATATTTTTATTGTTACGTTGAAATATTTCATGAAAGTTGAACTCTTCCCTAGTTTACGAGTGGATGAAATATCAAAACAGCCTAATTCAATAATGCCAACCTCCTTTACGTTAATACGTCAACGACTTTTGTAATTCGCAGAATGGCAAAATGTCGCTTGTCAGTCTTATCATAAATAATCTCCTCTTGATGCCAGTAAAGATAAGTTGTAAACGACTAAATGGCGTTTTGGAGTGAACGCTGCAGGTAAGAGGTTGGAGTAAAAATTACTTTACTCAAATTTCTCGTTATCAGTTTAAAATTAAAAAATTTTTAAAAATTTTAAATTCCTCAAATTTGGTTTGAAGATTTTACGAGCTCTATTTACAATAACTTATCAATTATTATCAACTAAAAAAACCATAATATTTTTGATGAAATAAACTGTACCTACAATTCAAGTTTACCCCTAAAGACAAGTTCATTACCTATTATCTATTAAATAGAAGAATATAGTTTTTCCTATGTTGTAACAAAAATAGGGAAGGGACGAAAACCAAGGTAATAAAAAAAAAGTTAATTTAATTAAAATACATACGCAAGCCCTTAATTGATATTCGATATTCTGCATTATGTTTGGTGTGGTGTCATAGGTAGGCCACAAATTGCATAACAAACAACCTCGGAAACATACTATTTTCATACCCATTCATTTTGAAACTCATACTTTTATTACCTTCAGTTCATGAAAATAAACTTATTGCATCGTAAATAGACCAGACGGCCACATATTATATAACTATTGTTTGTATATTCATTCCAATACTATTTTTATACAGACCTGTGCGGACTTCAAGGATGATAATTATAATGCAAGGATACATATTTAGCTGTGTAACTAGTCGTAAATTCAAGTCAAATCACGAAATTAATCCTTCACAAATATTTACTATGTTCATCTTTCAAGTGTTGATATCTACTTGAATGTTCAAGCTTAGGATAATTTGCTGAAAAAATAAAGCTTATGAGCAGTAAAGTATTTAGTTTATCCATAATTAAGATGGATATATTGATACGGATTGTATCATAATGGCATGTAAAATAACCAGTCTAGTCTACTTTCGGTTTGATTCGCAATTCTACCAAACAGCATAGATTACCACCTGTAAGTACTACTGACAGTCTACTACAGTCTACAGGTTGTCAATGTGCTGAGTATCGCTGTGGGGTGGGCATGGGGGTGTAATTACCCTTCTCGGAGAGAACTTTATTATTAAACTCAAGAAATTGTGCAGAATGATTATTAAAATTAGTAAAATCAAGAAATAGATTGATTGAGTCATTCTACGCAACTTTAATTCTGAAAAGTTTTTACTGAGAGGGAATACTTTTCCAGTTATTCGAAAGTAAAAACATAAATTTTTTAACTAAAAATATCAATCTTAATTCTATAGAAATTCTTAGTAATAAAATTAAGCGAGTTATTATAAACAAAGTTGGCTCCTTTATTTTTTTGCGAAAATCACCCCATAATTACTACCTCAATTGAAAAAAATCGTTAACACTTCAATTCACTTTATTCAGGTATAAAGTGCATTGTTTTGAAACAATTTGAGTTTGAAGTGAAGAGAGCTTTTTGCAAGTTAGAAAGCAGGCAACTTAGTTGCCTTTCTTTTAAATATCTCAAAGGCTAAGAAAAATGCGGAAAATTTTAAAGAGCAAAAAATTATTGGTTTTTTATTAATAGTTTTTTTTTTTGTTCCGTACAATGGAAATTGAGTAAGATATGTCCGTGGAGGCCAAGAAGGGGTGGCATCCGACGCCAGAGTAACAGCAATTCTCGGCTAATTGACGTCTTTGAAGTTGAGGTTAAGAGTTTTAGAGGTTACGTATAACATTAAGTAGCCAAATTTTGGAGCTAATACAGAATCTAGAGGATAGGCCGTTTTTTCCATATAGAAACTGGACTAATATAAATGAATTTGAAAACTGTTTCGAAGTTGAAATGAGTCAAAAAATTATTTTTCAATAGATATGGTAGAAATTGAGACACTCAATATATAATGCTAACTTATTAAAGACAATGTAAAATTATGTATAAATTAAATAATGACGTTTCCTTGTCAAAATACTAATAGGCATCACACGGTTTCATCCGCGTAGTTTCCGTTTCCGTGGGAATACAGGGATAAAGAGTAGTCTATGTCACCCGGTGATAGTAGCTTTATTCGTTACATTCAAAAATAAAAATGCTTCCCCTTCCCCTATAATAACAGTATAGATGTCAGTACACAGTTGATGCTCTCAATTCTACTTACGACTTTAGCCATAGCCAAATCTAATTGAATTTCAACGTGAATACATCAAAAGTCTAACATTAGATATTCAAGAAATGTACAAATGTGCTTTAATAGCTTTAAAGTGTTCATAACCACCTTTCATGATCTACAATTACTCATGAAGACTGATATATTCTTAAAAAATGTGAGTGAAAATTGTTCACTTTCATAATTTAATATTCGCATGACTCGTGTAAAATCAAAAAGCCAGAAAAATTTACATACATATGATGACACAAAATCGGTGTTCACAAGTCTCCAAATGTTATTCGACATCATGCCATACTGCAGTATTTTCAATAAATATTAATTTTTCTAGGAGAATTTTCGTTTGAGCAAATATCCGTGTTACGGTTATTAATGAAAATTATACCTTATAAATAAAGTTAAACACATTAGATTGATTTAATAATTATGCCTCTCACTCATTCCAAAATGACTCTACTAAAATAATGTACAATGTAGTTATCTGGTATCCTGACTGTCTATTCGAACGCATACACATACCTTGGTCTGTACGATGGATGATTACAGATAACATTAAATATTGAATGAATGTGCAGCCAATCGATTCGACTGACTGGTTGACGATATGATTGGTCAATAATTTATACTGTGATGCTGTTAAACATATAAATTTCTAATTAACATTCCTTAGGAATTCAACAGTTCGGAGGAATATTTTATATCACCACATTCATTCATACCTTGCATAACATTTTTGACGCTTATTCATACCTGAAATTTTTGCACAGATTTTTAACATTAGACACTTTTGAAAACAGTTGTAAAATACTTTATTTTATGAACTTCAAATTTCCGCCTACCTACTTTTTTAAATCACGCTCTAGAAGAAAAGTTTGAAAATAAGGCTGTGGATTACAGAGATCGTTAATATTTAAATTTTAAGATAAGTTTTTTATTAAGCACTATTACAGTATAATAGCTCAAAGTTAGCTTAATAGTAAATTAAATAGATAAAAAGTTAGTTTAATAATGTATGAAGGTATACTAAATTTATTCTTAAATTTGTAAAAATATTGAAGTTGATAAAAGAAAATCAATTTGTCCATATATTATCATCATAATAACATGTTATAGATATTATAGTTCGAATATAAGCGAAAATTTTGGTCATTAACACTTGCATTTATATATATATATATATATATATATATATATATATATATATATATATATATATATATATATATATATATATATATATATATATATATATATATATATATATATATTTACGATTCATACAATTAATGATATGAATCGTATTTTTAAAATAAAAAATTCAACGAATAATACCTAATTCTATGATATCATTTATATAGCACCTTTTTAAATTATAAGCATATTTAAATAACCATCAAACAATTAACCCGGACGTTTTTGTCTTGACTTTATAGAATATACAGTTCATTTGTATTTAATTTTTTTTTGTTTTAACTGTCATCTAAAAATTAAAGTCTTTTATGCTAGCAGACCCGCTCACACGTTGCTGTGTCAATTGTTACAGAATAAAGTTTGATAAAACAATTCCCTCATGACTTGCGTAACATGCGTGTCTTTAAACAAATCAGAACATTAAATAAAAGTGCATATATGCGTGTATATGATAGTGTGTGCAAGCCACGCCTTTTATATATGTGTGTGTCATAGTTTGTAATGTTTTTTTCTTATTCAACATTATCTAGTCTTTGTCTATTTAAATTAAAAGTGGGCTAAATTTCATACTTTTTCGGCCATCGAATTTTTATAAAGTACAATGTTTTGCTGCATGTATTAATATATAGATTTACAAGAATTGCTCGTTATTAGATATTAGATAGATAAATTTAAGATTCATCAAAATTACTCGCTTTATCGGAAAACTATGAGTTTTTCAATTGATACAGGATTGAAAAATGAATTTTTTCAATCATTTGTCAAAGTACTGACAGATTTCGAAAAAATGTACACAAAACTTTGATTAGATTTTATAAATAAAATTAATTTCGAATATTATTTGTATTGTCATGTAAAACATTTGCAAGGGAATGTAACAAAGAAATATCAGTTTACAGTGGAAGAGGAATATAATGCAGCTAAAGGTACGAAACATTTATATTATTTATATAATTATATCTTTTCTCTTGTATTATTTTTCTTTCTATTCTAGACAAAATATACCTACAAGTTAAATCAACCTAACAACACACACAGAGACTTACAATAAACACTAGAAACTAGAAATGTTAACGATCTGATGACGTACAGCATAAGTAGTTAAGTTAAATATTTTAGTTGTTATTGTTGCTCTTTAGTCGTAGCACTACGACAAGTGGGATTACTTTTAACTGTTTAGAGCAAAACCATTTTACTGTTGTTAAATGAGGTACTAGTTGTTTTAGTTTTCAACTATCACGATAATAGTACAGATAACAAGAGTTTGTCATTATTATTTAGATTTGAGAAGATGTGTATATTTATTTTATAGGATGACTACGATAAATTTTATTTCCAGGTATATACTTTAAAGTTATTCATACTTATGTCAACGTACGTATTTTTATCGAATTTCCTTAACGTGAGTCTGAAAAATTTAATATTTGGGAAATCTGAAAATGTTTATTTAAACGAACCTGAAATAATTAAGGCCGACTTTTGCTGTACTATTGTTGAGTATCACATATAACGTTTTTATCTTCTTATAAGAAAGAACAGTAAAAATAATCATTTTAGAATAAAACATCATCAATTTAGAATAAAACGATACCGGAAAATAAATTAAATTTCAAGTGATGATAAATAAAGTTTAGGCTCACTTCCTTATAAACGCATTTGACTTCCTTATTTTTAATATACATACTATAATCAATATACTCGCCTTATATTTAGAAAATGATTCCGGTTGGTTGTTGCCAGTAATCGTTTTGAACGGCAAGTACTTTTAACGTACTTTAATTTGTTAGAAACTATTATTCAATTGGAAATGTAAAAAAATAACTCAGCTTGAATTATAGACACTAAGATAATCAGACGAAACTACTTAAGGGATACCAAAAATTAATTATTTTGGCGTATTATGTGCAACATGTCCACCATTATTCATCGAACAAAACCAAAAAAACAAAATATTAACATTCATATTATGAAGAATAACGTGCAGGTTTGTCCGTTTGAATTATTTTTGTCCGATATTATCCTGCACAACCCATTCAGCCATTATAACTAACTTTTTTTATCGTTGATGGAAAGCGAACCTCAATTTCACTTCGTGCAGTTTACGATACCTTAACATAAAGAACTACTTAATCGGACAGTGGCTTAAAGAGTCCAGAAATTAGTTATTTATGTGAACTGAGTAATTTACTAAAATTAAACATCATTTACTTACTTGTTTTGTTGAAAATGATTCATAGAAATTGGTAAGTTTAAAAAATAATTCAAATGTGTCAAATGGTATTGTGAAAAAATTGGAGATAGTAACTCATAATCATTACTAATTTTGTCATCGATCAAATTATTATAATTCAACCAATACCAACTAAGAAACTACAAGCAAAGTTAGATAAAGGACATGGTGTACATTTGGTAATAGTTTTATAGTTATCCTATCTGTTCGTTGTTCATAGAATAAAACATAGAATACTCGAATACAGAAAACGGTACTTGGTATTATTAATGGTGCTAAGCTTTAGTTTATTGTGTTTATTTTAAATTCAAGTTATATATATATATATATATATATATATATATATATATATATATATATATATATATATATATAAATCTTGTATCAGACATAAACTCTTGAATATTTTATGAAGATTATATATTTTGTCCAAATATAAAATGATTTCTATACAGTAATAAAATTTTCATTTTTATTTTGCGAGGTTCCAATCAATTTTAAATCCATTTAAAATTTCAAATAGTAATAAATTCGATTTTACAAGTTCTTTGAATAAAATCTAACCTGTGTAGTCATATAATATGAATATCAGTAACAAATGTCTCATTTCGTTATGTAAAATATAATTATATCAGTTATACGCATACTTATTTCTAAGTTATACGTATTCTGAAAATTGGCCGTTTTTGGACATGCATGTCCCAGAAACGAAAAGTGTGTTAATATTGATTTTTTAAATGAAGCGTATCCTGGTGATTCTCTTTGATTTCTTTTATAGTTTCTCAACATAAGGTCCCGGAATTAGTACTAATCATTTTCATACTTTAGTAAACAAATTAGGCTATTAGTAGATGTATTATTTTAAACTTAAAAATATTTTGATTTTTTTAATTTCAATTTTTAATAAAACTTGTGAAAGAGTTCTTACGAATTTGAAGGAGAAGGAGGACGTAATAGAAGTAATTTAAACTCTATGAGTTACTAGGACATTTTATACATTTGGATGTTTTTGATTGAATAATTTATAAATATATATGACCGAAAACTGAATACAACAATAATTTAAAATATGTTACCAATTATGGACAAAAAACTTGTTTGCGATGCACGAATATGCACACTGAAAGAGCTGTACGTCTCTTGTACATCTATAACGCATGAATATAAAAATTTTATTTCTAAAAATTTTTCCAAAAATCAGATCATCCTGAACATCCCGACTATTGTTTACCACAAATTTTTAAATACTCTTTCTGTTGTTCTGGAGTACACGACTTCGCCTGTATGAGTTTCACAGACCCAAAGACGATTTATTTTGATATTCCTTACTTACGACTATAACATGAAAATAACCCCATACATAGTTATACGACGCGTAAGATCCCAGTTTATAAAAGCGCAGTTAAAAAAGTGACAATAATATTTGCTTCAAAACATAATTAGGTAATTTTCATGAAGTTTTCGTTGTGTTTTTGCAGCAATTAATTTCACATTACATTCCCTCAACTCGCACATAATTCAAGTAAACATTGTGTCATTATTATTCTTATTTTTATAATTTTTTTTATTTTTTTTATATATAATTATTAATGAGAACTCTAGGATTTTTCGAATCAATTTCGATTTTTTCCCCAATTTCCTAGATCAAATTTGATCTAAAACAATCGAAATTTATTGTGTCATTACAGTAAATGAATTTAACTTTTGAAATTACATAACTGTACCAATTTTTTAAATGTTGCTAGTTGTTAAAGAATTACTAAAATGTATTATTAGATAATGTAAAATAAAATATTCTTGTAATGAAAAGAGAACATTTTGAATTCAAACAATGTGCAAAACTTATGACTGGAAGAATAATGAAGTATTTTTTGAAATTGTTAAAGGAATTTTTAAACAAATTTTTGTGGGCTGGTAAATTTTTTTCAGGTTTTGTAATGGTCATCCCACTACAAATCATCCCACTACAAAATGGAGAGAAAGGTGGTACTGTATATTCGGCACAAAAGCACAGCATTCAGTTATATTTTTAGCAGAACATTATTTATTCGAGCCGTGTTCACATTGACTTAAAGACATTTTACACTTGTAGGGCACCCATACAAAGTTGCCGATGATCAACTATTTTCCGTTGATCGGCCAAGGTACGGCTACCAATGCTCGGCCAAGCATTGGCATTCTTTAACGGCCAATGGCTGGCTTCTCATCGCCCGCCGTAGTATACGCTCTATAATAATTTGCGATCTTCAGCCGATGCTTGGCCGATGATATGACACTTTTTTAACTGCGCAAGCGTATTGAAAATTAGATCAGCTGTTAAAATGATGATATTATAGATGAACTCAATCATGTGGAATCAGTGAGTTCGATTACTTGTCAGAGCACAGATGCATGCTCAGACAAAAATAAACATGCAAAATTATTTAAGGTCAAAGGTATGTTTATAATAGTTGAATAATTATACAATGTCTTTTATTGATTTTTTTCATTATAAAAGTTTATTATACCTTTATGGGGAAAGGCAGAAAATCAGCAAGCCATTTCAACTCATATTAATTATGATGGTATATTGTTTGGTAAGTGTTTATGGTTTTTATTTAAAAAAACAAATTGAATATTGCTCGTATCGCGGAAAAAATATTTGTTTCCATTTATTATTTTTTACTATTCCAACTTTTTACATGACAATTAATTTATACGCATGTAATTAAATTAGGTATTCTCTAATTACGATGAGAAAACAACTAATGAATATTTTATCTGTATTTACATGCATCGAATTTGGTAACTTTATTTCCAAGTATTTTATTGAGAAAAATAATGATTATTTAAAATGAAAAGTCAAGATTTTTCTAATTAATTTTCTTCTTAATAAATTTTATTACTTATTTTATTAATTACTCGTAATATTTTTGTATATTTTACTATTTACTGTTGTTTTAGATGATACTATTTACTGTTGTTTTAGATATAAAGACTTATATTGATGGGAAATTTGACGAATTACATGAACATTTGGATGCATTTTAAATAAGCACGGAGTATGTCATAAAAAATGAAGCTAAACGAATTAAAACTCAAGTTTTAATGAAAACTGGGGAAAATGTTCCAAACATTTCTAAAACAACTGCTATGGAGCCTTATAAAAATATATTCTCCATCAACGATAAGGCGCAATTTTTGATTTTTGATAACGACCTGAACTGACGACGAAAAAAAGAAACTGAAGAATTTATTCAGAGTTATTATGTACGGGGAATCAGATGTTGTAACTATAATACGAAAAACTTTATTTGAGGTCATTACACCTACCGTACAATTGAATTATTCTGGCACTGGGAAGAAAGTAAAGTGGTATTGGGAAACACAATTTTAGTGCTACTTGCACTTACACTTGTTTAAAAGGTAGGATATATATGTTTAAAATCTACACCTGAATAAAGTTATGTTTTATCTATAAATATTTCTAATTTCAGAGGATGTTGAAGAAAAGTTTGGGGACTCGGATCAATCCAAATCGTTAAGGGTAAAGATCGGCAGTTTTCTGGCTAATGCAGGAGACAGGGATGGAGGCCGCCGTCAACGAGCTATTAACAACCAACAACAACAACAAGACAACAATAATAATAATAATAATTATAATAATAATAATAACGAGGACAACAATGATAATTAATTTTTATACTAAAATTACTTATTTTCTTTTTTAATAACTCACTTAATGTTGTATTACTTATATTTATAATTGCAGTGCAATATTCTTTTAAAACTCTTAAAATATAAAATAATTTAGTATAATAAATTAATATATTTATCGAATAAAGATTAATGTTTCTAAATAAAAAATTTTTTTATTTCTAAATTAAAAATAATTATTTATAATAGTACGTTTGGCAGAGGCTTGGAGCCTATGCATGGCCGATCATAGGATCCGATATCGGTACGTTTGGCAGATGCTTGGATCCTATGCTCGGCCGATCATGGGATCCTATGATCGACCGATCATAGGATCCTATACTCGGCCGATCATTGGATCCGATATCGGCATGGCGTTACAGTCCGATACTCGCCCAGTCTTGGGCCGATGATATATTCGGATCATTGGCCGATACTTTTAAATCGGCTGCCTGTCTTGGCCCATTAATGGGCCGATCCTTATTTCTTGTATGGGCATTTCATAAAGAGAAATAAGAATCAATTAAAATGATCAATTTAATGGATTACTATGTAGTTTATTTTAGAAAATGAATGAAAATATAGTTTTCAATTTATAAAATAATAGCAAGAAAATGCTTTTAGTCATAATGACTCATGAGAATTTATGTTATTGTTATTGAAAGTAATAATGATCATGAAAAATTATTACAGATAATACTTTTAATTTATTACAATAACATTACTCAAATAATTATTAAACAAACAATTAAGAATAAAATGTACATTTTTATTAAACTATTAATTCAGTGAGTGATGTTTTTAATATAGAAAAATATATATTAGAACACAAACACAAATATGACTTTTATAAATAATATTAAAGTAGACTTTCTGAATGATTTTAAGGCCAATCTAAACAGAAATTCATTTTTTATTATAAAAAAGTGAATTTAAGAAAAACAGTATTCATAAAATACTCTAAATATCCAGTCTAAAGAGATATAAATATATTGGAATTTATACATGTTCCTAGTTGCTAAAACGAAAAACTTCAAAATGAAAACTGTTTGACCATGCATTTAAATATAGTAATTATATTTTTGTAAGGAATCTCATATAAAATTGATTGTATCGGATCAATATTTTTGAGCATGATTGTGTAGTTTCGGTAGTTATTTAAGTATAAAATTTAATATTGTTTTATGATACATTAGGTATCAAGTTTATTATAAGTGCTTTAAAACATTCAAAACACTTAAAATTTGTATCAAATTTTATACGTATATGCTCCATATATATTCTACCTTGAATATGTTACACAAATTATAATAAAATTTCTATGTTAAATTATCGGCTACATTTATAATGAATGCAAATATATTAAAAAATATCACTCAGCATGTTTTACAGTTTATCTAAAAATATTTCTTAAAGCACCCAGATAAATAACCTATTAAGAGTGGATTATTTATCACAATATTTTGGCATTTCTCGGCCAAATTTTTCTGTTCAATCGGTGATTATGATCCGTGATCAAAACAATTGTCATTAGATCATTGTGTTTAAAACATGTGAGAGGATTTTTAGGGTACTGGGGTATTCTAAATATAAGTTTTATTTATTGGCGAAGGGCTAATAAGTGAATTATAATAATCTGTTGTTATTTGATACCCTGAGAAAAAGTCATTCTCGAATTAGCATATGGCTTAGGAAATGCACCGCTGTAAAAATTCTTTCGAACTTTTGAAATTTTTATCCTCAACTTTCAAAACCGTACATAACATAATATTTATTTAAAATTATTTTTAAACCTAAAATAATACTAATAAATGATACTACAAGACTAACTAATTAAAGGTGAAAAAATGAAAGTCAATAAATTTTCATTTCCATACATTGCTCTTTAATTAAAAAAGGGTCATTCCTTGACCTGGTTATAATAGCTTATAGTGTTTACTTACTTAGGGCTCCTTCTTATTTGAATTGATGAAGAATATATTATCATACTTGTAAAATGGAATAACGGAATGTAACTCACCTGAAACAAAGGATAAAATATTTATAATTAAAAAAATATTAATAATAATTATATACAAAAATTTATATGAAAGATTTTCTGATAAATAGAAATTACATATATTAAAGCACCGAACACATGATCTACTGCATTGAAGTTCGCACTCAAACAATCGATCGTGGTGCTATGAGCTTTGGATTTGAATCGAATAACTAATTCTCTATTAGATAAAGGAAGTAGAGTAATCCTTTCGATATCGAGTTCGACAGCGATATCGTATCGAAGTTTTATCTTAATTTTAATAAAATTGAAATTAGCTCTTTAATTGTGCAGTTTTTATTTAAAATCGGATTACTGGGTGTTTCACTTTATTCTCATGATTTTGGAAAGTTCTTAATGTTTTCTTCCAACTTAGTAGATTTACAGAACATTTTAAATTCAACAAATTTTATTGAAAACGTTTCTCTGGGAAAAATTTGTTTTATTCTTTTATTAATCTTTCAGTAAATATGAGACACGTTAAAAATCACTCAGTCTATAATCACTCCGACAAAAACCACTACGCCCAAAACCAACTCCATAAAAAATCACTTCTCTATATTAAGCGGATATGTTTAAAATATTGATATCTGTTTGTAATGTTAATTATATTTAATTAAATGTTAGCTGTGTTTGTCTGTATCTATTATTTATTCTTGTTATTAGCTGTAAGTCATTTTGTTTAGTGTATGTATGCAGTTCTAGGTTCATTGGCTTTGCTGTAATCCTATTATTTATCATACATTACTCGCGCCATAATTTTCCAAAAAAAATTATGGCGCGATTATTATAGCGTTTCTTAATTTTCTATTAAGAAACGTAGATTCTCATGATTTAAAATGTACTTTCCCGAATAGCAAACATATTAATCATATAATTTATGATTGAAATAAGATCGAGTTAGTATTGGTCTGTGTATTTTTGGCTTTTACGTTCAAACTGTAATTTAACTGTCTGTTGTATACCTTATTAAACAGCATAGGATTTTTTCAGTTTGTATTTCAAAGACAAAATTTTTTTAATCGCTTTCAAATATAAATAATTTATGTTAACCATACGTTATGTTATACTACCATTGTAAGCTTAACATAACATTTTACATTCTTGTAATAAACACATTTATGTATAGCAACATGAAATCATGTTACTTACGTATGAGATCGTTTAGAACGTAAATTCATCAAAGCTGCGTTACGAAACGTATAATATTTGTTACAACGAGCCCCCCATATATTGGTTTTATAGCTAGTATACCTATCTATATATGATTGAACCAATCTAATGAACCAAAATTAACTAACAAATTATTATTAAACTTGTGGTGTTTTCAAGCAATATTATTATGAGTCTACCTATGTTTGATGCTTGTGTATGTAGTGTATAGGAAATCAAGCAAGCTCTCATCTAAATGAATGTATAACATGTAGAAGAGCGAGCGTATGATAAACTTCATTATTGTTTTAAATTTATAATCAATTCAGGAAACTATATTATATTATTAAATATGATTTTATAGAACATCCGTTGTCTCCGAAGCTACTGTATCGATAAATCATATTATAATATCATGTGCCTTATTTCTATAGCGATTATGCCAGTTAATTTGATGAAGTAAAATACATATTTTTATTTCAAATTAAGCGAAGTTAAAAGTTGATCAAAATTTTTGATAATATTAATGACTTTTAAGGATTGTTTAAAAATTTTTAATAAACGCGACATTTCAAAAATAGTACGAAAAGCCTAGAGAAAATGAATATTTGAAATTTTATAAAATACTATATAATTGTATAACATAAATATAATCGTAGATTTCCTAAATATATAAAATTCTCATCAAAATTACGTTTCCATTATTTTTATACACCTGTATCTAAAAACATTAAAATCCAATGAATTATTTCATTGAAAAATTGATTCGTCGGATTTTTGCGCTGGACACCATTCGAATCAGTATGGTCCTGTTCTATATACACCCATACGAACATTTTACGTTGAGTCTCATATAAATCATATATCACCTTTTCTCTCTCATCTTTTTTCTTCATTTCTAACGCGTTTCAAAATGTATACAACGGAATTTTTTGTGATATTGAATTTAATATACATTCAATAAAATTAATGATAATTAAATTGACGGGAAGAACCCTACATTGACCCCTACAATCTGAAATAATTAGAAATAAAACAAAAATTTGATTAACCAAAACGTCCTTTTCAATTTAAATATTTCCACATACATGAGTAGAATACTCTTATTGTGGACCCAGCTCCGAATACACATGCAAGAGCGAAACAAAATTTGGTCTACATTAACATAGGATTACATCTTATGTGGCCTACAATAAATTGTTTTTTGATTTATCAAAACAAAATGGTATGAATAAATTTTCTTACGATCTTATTTGTAAAACTTTTTTCCAATAATAAAACACAATATTTTCTATTTAACAAATTTAAATGTTGTTTAATCTTTTGTTTATTTCAGGCAACTGATTGATAATTTTAATGTTCTCTTGTGAAGTTTTTACGTAGTGTTGTGTATTTTCAGGTCCCAGCAGAACAAATTCGCTGAGTTTATACAGAATTCATTATTAAACTTATACTTTCTTGGAAACTACCAATGTTTTATTTATATTCTAATAGGTATTATATCAATCAATTTGTTTGTCTCCTTTGATTATTATTACGGTTTACTAAAGCCAAATTCATTTATAAACATAACCTTATCACAACCGATTCATCGCTTCAATAAGCGACGGCGTTATACTAAATTACAACTAATTATGATGATTATCAATCTATTACAGAAGCAAAGGCCTACCACGTATCTCACGTAATTATTATTATATTCAATTTATGTTTGATACGGATCGTTAACATGTCTTTGATGTGGACACTAATCACAAGGTGTCTATGGTACAACTAGGTTATTGAAACCGTCTTCTTATAAAATTTTAGCATTATTATAAAATATTTTTCGAATAGTTAATGTTAATTTTTGTCTAAATTTTTTGAACTTAAATGTTGGAAAAGTTGGCAATTTCAAAGAATATTATCACTTACCTTTTGATATTCTACGACCCTTTAATTAATTATTAATTTTTGAATTATTTTTCGTTCAATAAAAGATAATTTTTTTCCAAACCTCCTCAAATATTTAACATTTTCTCAAAATCAATTTCATATGAATTTACAACGGAAATTTTATTTATTTTTTTCGATCCCATTAAAACGCAAAAATGGATAATTTTTCTAATGCCTCAATGTTTATTATAATGTTGTAAGTTTTAGAAGGTTGGAATTGTACTTAAAATAAAGTATACTATACAACAAATATACATTTTAGACTCTTAATTTTTATAGTTCTACTATTAAATCATATTACTTTAGAATATTTTCACTATTCAAACAATTGTACTGATCCAATAAATTTAAATAAATATTCGTTTGTAAATCATTTATAAATTATGTATTTATGTATTTATGTATTTATCTATTTATGTATTTATGTATAGGATTGGAAAAAAAAAAACTAAAGCATATACTTTTAACAGTAACTCAAATACTTTTAGCAGTAATATATATTAATTGATTTTAATTTTCAAATACTTATAATACGAATATTAAAGAAACAGCCTCCAGAATGTATTTCCTGTTTTTTTTTTTTACGTGGCGCTTGTAAAATCATAACAAATCGTTATGGTTCAAAATATTTCAACACCGTTTCAATTTTGTGGGATGGCTTATTGGGATGATTATAATAAAATTGACAAAAATATAGTTCAAAACAGCAATTTTTTAAACAATAATGTAAACTTTTTTAAAGTAGAAGAATTAAATCAGGTTTTTCGTTTAATTCAAGTATAATTCTTAAATCATAAAGCTAAAAATTTTAAGTTATGATATTAGAAGCAGAAACCTTTTTAAGTTAATAAATAGAATTTTTAATATTTAAATTCAGATCATGTATCGGTAGTTTTCGTTTTATTCCGGTACCGTGATTATAGAATTATTCATTGACAATAACTTAAGACTGACGCTATGTTGATGATTATTATTTCAAGGTAGAATAATGTCCGTGCTTTATTAATTCAAACGTACACCACAATATTACTAAATCATTGTCTTGTGTATTATTAGACAGATAACTGAGGAGTTGTAGGAATATATTAAGATTGTAACCAATTTACTTGCACTAATTACAATTAAATGATTATAATACTAAAAAGAAATTACTTCAGTCGTTTGCTCCATTTACCATGAAATTTTATTACATTTTTACTTTTATAAGATCAATTTCAAATTCAAGTAATCAGGCAAATATAATCAATTTCGAATTTTTGCCTGTTTGTAAATAAAACACATGAAATGAGATTAAAATAATGTTATTTATTTACAAAAGGCATCAATATACGTCCGATAGTAGACACGTTTCTGAAAGAATAGTGTAAGACTTTCTTTTTTTTTTTGAAACTTTTGCCTAAACAAATTTTTTCAAATTCTTTGTGGATTATCTTTGTTTCGTAAAATTTATAATAAAACATTCAAATTCTAGAAATATTAAAAAAAGTAAATTGTAGATGAATATTTCAAACCAAAATTATTGAAAAATTACACAAAATGATGTATTTTTGCATTGAGTTGAAAATTGTAAGAATGGTCTTAAAAAACTAAATTGTAAATTTTAAAAAAATTAAATGGACACAATCATTTATTTAAATGTGTTTATAAATTGTGACCAATTTTCAATGTTTAATCATACACCATTCACAGACTTGTATATTACTTAATTAATGAAGTAGTATTTCCTAACCATAACAACGAAGGGAAACTATATGAATGGGTATCTTCATTAAATTTTATAAAAAATCGTAAAAGGTTTATACGAATGGTGTTTAAACAAATAGTAAAATGGTGAAAAGTAAAAATAATATTTTCTTGTAATACTCTTTAGAAAATTTATAATGGGATTAAACTTGAAACAGGACATTACTAAATGAGAATGTTGGTACTTACTTCAAAATGTGCAAGGTGAATACTTTGCAAACACAAGGGAACATTCATTTAAAGTAGAGAACGGAATTTATAAATATAAATATTTATGGTACGTAACTAAATATTTACTTAATGGTGTTTTAAAGGCTGGGTGGCACGAATTAATTAACAAACTCAAGCTAAATATTTGACAACGGTGTTTTAAATTCTAGTAAAGAGAAAATATTGAAGCTGAAAATATAGATTCGTGGCATTTTGCTTAATGATTGGTTGCTAAGTACTTAATATATTTGAATTGTTTAAAAATGAAAAACTTCGAAGTAAATTTTAATTATACATTTAAAAGACAATAATATTTTTATGTTTATTTTACGGAAGCCATAATTAATTATTAAAAAAACAAGCTTTTTAATATACTTATGAATTCAGGTTATAATTTTAAATTATAGAATAAAAATTTTATATAATATTTGAAGTATTTTTGTAAAAGTCCTTTAATCATTATAATAGGGTAAATTTGCCAATAGTTTTTTACAAATAATATTTATTGATAAATAAGGTTGTCGCAACAGAAATATAGAATCCAGAATTTTTAGTTTCCAGAACAACGATTTGAACAACCCAGCCATACTTAAAAAAAACCGAATGGAATAATTCAAAAGATTTTAAGAAAAGTTTTATTTAAGCTTCTTTTCAAAGATACTTATACTATATTGAACTAGAAAAATATTTTGTATGTTGCTTTTATTAATGTATACTACAATTTCAAAGAATGTATAGATATATAAATATACTCAACGAAAACTAAATAAAAAAATACCGAAATGCCCAGAGAGAAAGTTTATTTGTTAGAAAAGAGTTTTGTTGGTTAATTGTATCCTATTACCTCACAGGAAGTTTCAAGATAGCCATTTTAAGTTTCAGTAATCACAAGGGGTAATTAGTTTGGTATCAAAGTACAAACAAAAAAAAAATATTGTATTGGATTAAATTGAAGATGATATTGGCCTGAGCATGTAACTTAAATTATTACAAGCGATAGAAAAAGAATTTCAGAGCTCCAGTTTTATTATTTTTGAGATTGAATTCGGTTTTGTAATTTCTTCGTGTAAAAATACTAAAATAAGAAAAAAAAATGCCACAACGTAAAGCAAAGATCACAAAAATAAATTGTCATCAAATAATATCATAATCGAGTCAACGATTATGAGTCAAGTTTAATTTTTCTAAAATTTGGTAGTGGGATATATATATACATATATAAAATAAAAATTAAAATAACCGACTACCCGAAAAAAAACCAATTGTAACGTAAAAAAACAGTATGTATTTATAATGCAAAATGTCATTGATTTACTCGTCTAAAAATGTTTTGAACTTTTGAACGCATTCCAGTCGGTGGACCATTCTGTAGAATACCTTTTAATCTAAGGTAAATTTATGTCAAAAACGATTTCTATCACACTTCTTAGGTCGGTCTTTATGGACATTCAGTCGG
This sequence comes from Chrysopa pallens, assembly GCA_020423425.1. Taxonomy (NCBI): domain Eukaryota; kingdom Metazoa; phylum Arthropoda; class Insecta; order Neuroptera; family Chrysopidae; genus Chrysopa; species Chrysopa pallens. Next base: position 33,129,339 of record CM035591.1, read on the forward strand.
TCTTTATGAGTTATTATGATAGAAAATGATTAAAGAGCATACTTTACACGTATGGGTGGAAACAATTTACTTTCAGAAAATTTACATATTTAATTGAAGTTGAAAAAAGTAAGTGTAAAATTAAAAAAAAAAAAAAATCAAAAAAATTCGAATATACTCAACCAATTAGGTATACAAAATTGAATTATTTTAAATTATTCTTAAATAACGAAATATTAAAGGTTTTTTGATTTTGGTCTATCACTTTGCCTAAACGTTTTTCGACGTTGGTCTATCATTTTTGCAAATTGTTTTTTTGATTATGGTCTTTCATTTTTTCAAAATATTTTTTTATTTTGGTCAATTACTCTTCCAAAATGTTTTTTGATTTTGATCTACCACTCTTACAAAATCTGAATCACAGTGCACACAATAATTCGAACATTCAAAGTAAACAATAGACATAGTAGAAATTCGATGATGAGTTCGTTGGTTTTTCTTCTTTTTTTTCTCGGTAAATGTTGTCTTTTCTACTTCGAATAAATATACTTTCTACATCAATACACTAGAGAGCTTTGTATATTTCCTTTATTATCTGTAAATTTGCCTCGTTTTTCTTTTGCTATACAGACATATAAATTGGGAATAATAAAGAGCTTTCATATTAATTATTATTTAATACGGAAGGACCTCTTATCATTACATCACATCTCTCTTATCATTTACGAAAGAAGAAAGAAAGTTGGTCATCAAATAACACAAAGGGAAACTGGGATTTTAATTACAGTTTAATTGAAATATTGCTAGTACAGTTCATTTAATACAAATATTTTCAATTTCATTTGTTTTGCTTCTTTTGAACAAGTTGGAAATTTTAAAATAGCCTTTAAATCTAAAATATAGGTCTTTAATCCCATCTGGACTCAATTCATAAATCTTTTTAGAGAATCTTTTAACCAAAAATAAACTTAGCAATTCAATCAATTAAAATTTGTAACGAATTAAAAATATTAGCAACACGTACGTCACTTATTAATTTTGTTATTCTTTATCTTGCATGTACATGTAGATTAAAAATCTAATTTGCGGAAATAAAAATTAATGCATATTTCTTGAAGTAAATTTGCCATTTTCTCGTTAGATAACAGTAATAATTTTGTTGCAATTGGAAACTTGTTTCAACTAAAAAAACCTTTAATTAAAAATACATAGAAGCCCTAAACATACTTATAACTTATGGTATAAATGACATCTATTTGCAAGAGGTTTAACTGTAGTATGCCTGTAGGACAAATCGTACAGTGGTAATAGTACTTAAGCCTGTAATGACTCCTAATAATGCTCCTATGTTCATGAGATGGATCGGACGTAGAAAAAATGCATAAGGGTTTATATGTATCTCATCATCAACCAGCCCTTTATCGGTACTGCGACAAAGGCAAAATGAAGTGTTATGCTTTAAACATTCTATGAATATATGTATATATAAGAAATTAAATAATCAAAAAAATTAAGGATTTTTTCTCAATTCAACTCAAAAGAAGAAGTTGTAAATTTTTTAATTCATATCAAAAGCTTTAATATTCTCATAACGTAGGCGGGGACTATGAAAGGGTTTTATAGTTCAACACCTGCAAAGGAAGTTCAAGTTTGGAAATTTTTATTATCAACAATTGATTTTAGTTAAATGATATTGAAAGCTAAGGAATAATTCTTTGAAATTCAATACTCAAAGGCTTAACCAGGCGGTTCAAATTTTGATTTATTGATGAGGGTACAGTTCAAACCGCAAACCAATAGGTACAACCCATAAAGGTTACAAAATCTAAGTGCAACCCATAATTGAACATAATGTAACAAGTTTGTTGTATCCAATTTTTTATTGTTTATAGAGCAACAAACCTTAACTGATTCTTAGAAGTATAAGTGTTCACCTTAAAATTTTAATGTCTAAACTATGTCGGAAAAAGGCACTATTTGGACTCTTTTTCGGCGTATACTACCCGAATGTTTTGAGACGTGTAAAAAATTCAACGTTTTTAGATCTAATATAATGTTCACTAACAAAAAACATTATCTGGATTATCATTACCCATTATATTGAAGTTAAAACTAAATACAAAATTAACGTGTAATGTGTTAATTCTGTAAAACTGTTATTTTTTACGTTTTCAAGTTAACGCTTAGACAAAATAATAATAACATATTTGTTTATGGTAATTTTAAACAAATTCAGAGCTGTCAAAATAATTATTTTGTTAAAGCGATATTCAATTTAACTTGGTTATTAATCATTAAACATATAATGAAATAATATAATGAGTATCAATAGTCAATAATCAGATTTTAGAGAAGACCGATATATACGCGTAGTTTATTTTTAGTCGTTAGGTTTTGGAGAAAGTTTTTATTGGAGAAACATTTGAATTTTCTTCTATCGTTTGTGGTTTCAAAATTGTGTCATGATATCTCTTTTCGTTTTTGGATGGACGTAAAAAAAAAGAAACTTTTGTTCCTACCATAACTGTACACACAATGTCTGATGGTACATGCACGTTATTTGAATATAATTGGCCAATATGTATCGATTACTTGCCAATTCCAATTTTACCTACATGTTTGGATTTACTATCCATTTAACTTTTACTACGAGTAAAAAGAAGAAATGAATTCAACTGCAAAAATAAATCTTTACATACTGCATGTATAGTCTGATAAGAAGGGAGAGTGTAATGTATGTACAAACGTACTTACATAACACTCTCTGTTATATACGTATGATTCATAAGTTCTAAACATCTAATTGGTTACAATAAAATTTTGAATAGTAGATTAGATACTGAAAATATTATAAGCAAAAATATTTTAAATTAAAAAAAATTAGTATAAATTAAAAATTGTATTTATTTTCACCCCACATTGAGGGAGTTGTAGAAAATATTAAACCCGACATTTTGTGGCGTCTGACATCTTGGACCGAATTTCATCAAATATATTATAGCTTAGAGAACTTCCGACAAATTTACCTTTCAAACAAAAAAAACAAAAAATACAAAGTCGGTTTATTTTGGTAACTATAATCGTGCAGATAAACAGACAGAGAGGCAGACAAACACACGACAAACGTATAACACCCCGTCGTTAAATTTTATATTTTTAAAAATATTTTGGAGTTAGAAACTTAGTTTATAAATAAAATATTTTGTTATTTAGATAGTTTGGTACCCAAATGGCTTTAAGGTAACCAATATTTTTTTGGGTTTATTCGAAAGATTATAATTAAATGCACCGTTTAAGAGATATAATTAATTAAAGTTTAGCAAAAATACACGAGCTCTTATAAGTGTTCTTGTTCAATAATACCGGAAATAGAAGGTTTGTACAGAATTGGAAAAGTTGACCCAGCAAAAAAACCTTTTAAATTGATAGAACTATATCCCAAATATACCCTGAAAAATTTCAGAATAATTTACCACGTACTTTTTATGGAATTAATTGTTCAATATTGATATAACTAGGGAATAAATGGTTGCTTCGTTAAGCGCGCCAATTTCAAATAGTAACTAGCGTTTTTAATACACTTAGAAATAATATATAACAACCAAAGGATATTGAACATTAATAAATATAAAAATTATTTTTTAGAATATTAAATTTATCTTCAAAAGAAATTATTTATTTATTTATATTAAAATAAAAAAAAATAAAAATAAAGAATCACGATATAAAGATGATAGTTCTATGTCTTGAAAATCATTTAAAGTTAGTATTATCTAGTGACTGCTGAGTATTAGTCAAATAATATTTTATTTGTTACATTATTTAATTATAATCCGTGCTAAATTATTTTAATGTGAATTTTTATCAATTATTATAGCATGCTTCGTATATTTATTAGAAAAAAAAATTAAAAGAAGTCTTTTTTTGATTTCTAATTGCGGCTATCCAGCTACCTTAAGTGAATGTTTTTAATATACATTTCTGTGAATTATAAAAAATTATTCACATGTTATTAAAAAAATTACGGAATCAACAGAAATTGAGAGAATTAAAATTAAATTTATGAATCAATCCGGCATAAATTGGTAAAGAATTAACTATACAACCAAAGGTAGTCTATAACGAATTTTTGAAAAACTAAATATCAAAAGATTCATAAACTTGGCTTCTAAAAAAAATTGTGTTTTATAATAATTGTTTTTAAAATTTATTTAAAATCAATAAAAAATAATAATTTGAAGCACTTTGTAGTCAATTTTACACAAAAGAGTGTATTGATTTTACACGAAATGTCAAACAAAATTTATATATTCAACAATTGAATTTTCAAAGTAATATTAAGACGCATTAATTATATTAAAATATATATTATTCTAATAAAATTTTAATTGCATTTCATTTATTTTATAAATAATACATCAATTGTTTTTTTTTGAAAAGGTGATTTCCAACCCAATTATGAATTTCTTGTTCAGCAATTATGAAACTTACATGAAATGCTAAAGTGGGCAATAGACAATCCAAACATGTTTAGCACACTATTTTATTTTACAAATGGGAGAATACATCTTTGTGTATTTTTTATTTTCCATGCTATTGAATAGTTTATTGTGTTAAAAAAAAGAGGTGCATCCTCTATATAAATTTATTTTCATATATTTCTGAATCCAAACAGATAAAAATATATAAAGGGGTTAGTTTTGCTGTGTATACAATAGATTATATATATGTATATGTTCAAATAATAATAATAACATTATTAACGGGAAACAAATATAATTTAAGTGAAAATTCAATGAATCAGCGAAATTATTTTACAAAAGAGAGTGTATAATATATATGTGTGTTGGAGAGAAAGTTTAAATTGTTTTTACAGTAAGTAAAGAGCTTTGAGCTTAATGTTTATATCAGTATCAGTTCTCGCTTACAAAAATGTTTTATAAGTAATAATGAAAAATGTTTTTGCTTAGAAAATAGATGTCTATTAATATTTACACATGCATTAAATATATACAATGGATTATACAGAATGTCCAAACATAAATGAATAACAAGTTACAAAATGAACAATGATTTATTTAAATACAAGCTTTTATTGTATAGAGAGGATGTATTTTCTTGTGAATATATGGCGGAAGGATGTAAAAGTATTAAATTTTAAAACGGTGCCAAATTATTCTTGCAATAAATTATCTGAAAATTACTATCCGATTTACAAATGTATTCTCGATCAAACTCGGTTAAACTAAAAAATGTATCAAATATTGAGATAGGTAGAACTATATAATAAAAACTCTTATAAATTGTCAAGGCGCAAGCATTTTAAAAATTCAAGTAACGTTTGACAGATATGATATACCGACCGTATACTTGTTGAGAAACTCAGTCCTTCAATGTAGAATATAGCTCCAGATTCAATACAGATTTCTTTTAATACAGACTTTGAAATATGAATATATATAAAAAGGGCTTTTTAAGCGATTTTTCCATCGTTTTGCACTTATATTAACTATGTGCACTACACTATAAAAGATGACTACACGTACTTGGAACATCCAATATTAGATACATTATCATACACAAACCTTCGAAATAATAATAATATGTTTGCAATACTTATATTATTCACATGTACATATAATTTACAGTACATTAATTTTTACACGCAAACAAATTTGGATTCTGATTTTCACAATACAATTTTCAAATAACATAACTCACAATACAAGGAAAAACTTTCTAGACACAAATAATCTTGTTGCATGTTCCATGTGTACAACTGATTCCGTGTGTGTGTGCTTTTGTTATATATTTATCAAAATTTTATTTATATGTTTAATCTTTTTATCTGCTAAAAGATAAAAGTTTTATTTAATAATTATTAACAATGAGCTTTATGAAAAAACATATCCTGATGTCTACCATGTACTTTTTTTCTTGTTCTATAGGCAGATAAATTTTAATTGAAAATAATGTTAAATGTTTTTCAAACATTTATTTATACGTGTAAACGTGTAATATTTTGAATCACGCAAAAGTTCATGCACATGCAGAAAAATATACCATTATGCTAATACAAGTTAATGTATATATTCTTCAGCCTCCTAAACTAATTAATAAGTTAACATAACGATCATATATACATATTTTGCAAGAAGACGATTTAAGTTCAGTTTTAATAACAGAGGCAACAAGATTCCTGATAAACATTCTTGGTATTTTTTTAATTGCTTTACTTGATTGTTTTTCAAATATTAAAATTCTGGTATAAAATTTGGATTACAAGTACCCTGGTATAAATAGTTTCAATAGGGTATAATAGAAACTATTTATACCAGGGTAGATAATTTTTGAAAACAAAAAACAATTATAGTATAAAGAAACCAATTAGAAACGGAAAATATGATAAAATGAAAGGAATAATAAATTACGGGCTATCTAAGTTCGGGAAGCGGCGGGAGTGGTGAGTCTTTAAGGATAAAATTCGGTTTATCTGAATTTCTGCCAACGCTACAAGTCCTATGGAAAAAAGTTAAATGGCAAAGTTGTAGGTAATAAAAAGATCTACTACAGCTTTTGTGCTTAAAACTTTTTTCACATAACCTCAAAATTTATGTGAAAATTCAAATAACCAAGTTTTTAGTTTTTTATTTTTATCTTTTACCAAAAAATTTTTTTTTCATAATTTTCAATCGAAAAATTTTAAGGTTATGTGAAAAAAGTGTAAATACAAAAGTTGTAGATCTTTTTATATTACCTACAACAATGCCATTTAATTGTTTTCCATCGGATTTGCCGGAAATCCAAATAAACTGTGTTTTATCCTTAAAAACTCATCCCCTCCTACTTCCCAAACTTAGATCCCCCGTAATTTATTTTCCTTTCATTTTTATCATATTATCTTGCGTTGCCAATGGGTTTTATCCTACTATAATTTTCTTACACTTTTTATCATTTTTTAAGGCTTCAACTCTGGTCTATTTATTCTTAATGGAATTATACAAAACTAATACTAAATATATATATTTAGATCAATTTGACGATAGTCGACAAGTTATAGTCGACTCAAACTCAAATTGCTGAAATATCTGAAACCTATTTGTTTTAAGAAGCCGCGGGAACCATATATAATTCAGTTAAGAAGCCATTATCTAAATCAATTATACAAAATTATAATTAACTTAGACAGACAAATAGCTTCTATGTATAACAAATAGCATAAAACAGACATTAAATTAACCTGTAATGGTGTAAATAGAAATTCATTACTTAAAACACAAATTTTGGGTTTTTGTTTACTTGTGAAATATGCGATTAAATTGATTTTAATGAACTTTATTGGAAATTAATTGGAAATAAAAAAAATGATCAGATTTCAAACGTTTCTTCTAAAGAATATCAGTCGAATGTACATACAGAACAATGCTTATTTGTTCATTATAATTTTGTTTTTATTCATTTGCTTTTCTTAAGAAAATCATGGAGTAAAATTTGATGAAAAAATTATATAGCTACATATTTGAACATATATTGAACATGAAAAGGACATGAATAGAATAATCATAAATGAAAACCTGACTGGAAAAAAATGAGTTGAAAAAAATCGTTGAGCAATAAGATCTATCAATTTTTTTTTTATTTATAAAAAAAAAATATTTTATTTCTTTTTGCGATAATGTTAAGTTCTTTTCCCCATTATAACCATACGATGAATTTAAATATAATATACTTATTTTAAACCTAATAGTGGAGTTGGAGATTTCCAAATACATGGAAACTATACTTTTGTAAAAAAAAATCTGCTGTGACGCGTCACATCACATTTTTGTACAATTCCTACGTATAATGGGAAATATTTGAACTTTGCGAAAGAAATGTTTGAAATAAAAGTTGTAGGGCTTAATATGTTTTATAAATGTACTATGCTTGAAGAAAATCATTAAAGCCATTTTCGAAAAAATATATTCAATTTATTAAATTTTTATGTAGATTTGCCATTTCAGTAAAATACTATAGATCCATTACAAAAATTTTTCAAACATTACGAATGTAAACTTGGCTAATAAACTATATAGGTTTCTTATAAACGGGGGAGGGGGTCTTAATCGATATTTATTTAATTTCTATTCAATTAATTCAAATCTGTTTATTTTTTTTATCTTGTATAAACTAAGATAGCTGACTAAAATATTGATTACATTTGGCGTTATACGATATGATATGGGGAAGGGTTAAATGGGCGTAAAACTTCGTTTATGGATGATCCCATTTACTGATCACAATGGAGCAGTACAAAATGACCAAAATGTTTCTCACAAAAATTTTGCAGCAACTCATTGTTATATGTTAATAATGAGAAACGAATTTTACTTCCGATTTATCTCGAAGTTTCATGAATGTGGTTGATGCTTTTACGTAGAAATTTTTTGGAATTAGAATATTGATTGAAGAAAATTAAACTTCTATTGATAATTTAATTAACATGGAATTTGGGTTATGCCATAAATCTCTTTATTTGGGTGAAACAAAATATAATTCTCTCTCACCCTTTCTGGTTTTGGTACACAATGATTTACTTACTTATAAGAATTACTATACTAATTATTTATAATTCTTATAAAAATTGTTATTTCAACTCCATGATAAATTCTGATGTTAAAATATGTTACACTGCTGCCGAATTATATATAACAAATATTTATTTATATTATGTATAAACCATTTTGGGCAAGATTTAAATTACAATCATTTGTTATATTATTCTAGTGGGGCGGTAGCATCCCTGATGAGTGCGGGAGTTATGATTTCTTACATTATTCACACTTTCACAGTATTTATATATACAAACAATGAAATATGTTAATTATTTATACACGCCAAACACTAATACTTGAAATGTTTATGAGCATTTTTAAAACACTTTAAATACGAGCATACATATAAAAATTATTATTTATGCGTTCAAATAGGCCAAAATATCTTTGAAATGTAATTGTGAAGAAAGATTCGAAGGAAGATAAGAGAAATTTTAGAGAAAACACCGTACCGTTTCATACGGTTTCAAAAATGGGTCTTCAATTGATATTTTAGAGAAAAAACACCGTATTTCATACGGTTTCAAAAATGGGTCTTCAATTGATGGGAGCCAAATTTCAATGGATAAGCAATACGAAACTATTAATGTAATTTTATTGAAATCCGTATCGTATTTTTTTAGTGCTTCTTCAATATTTTCAAGCTTTACAAGATGATTTAATTTGAAAATTGACCATACTTCTAATTTGTATTGTTTTCTTGAGAATAATATGATTGGATTACAAAGTGGCGATTTACAGTATGCAGCCCCTTGTATAAAATGATGATATTTCATTGCCTTGATTGCTGATTTACAAAAAATATGTCTTTGATTAAAATTACGGTCTGATTTAAAATTACGATAATGGTATGAACAAATATCAAGGCGTAGGTTTTCCGAAGTCAAGTTATCTTAATGCATAGTGAAATAAATAAATATTTATTATGAAGTCAGGGTAAAATTTGCTAATTTCTTGTATATTATTATTAAAGATATTATATGAATACTTATCCAAAATCCTATCTTAAGGATAACGTTACTTGTTTATCGAAAACACCGTCTGTTTTCATTAATTATTAATCGACATTGTAAACTCGACTTTACATAATCCGTATATTTTCAACTAAATATTATGAAGTTAGTTAAAACTTAGTTATATAATACAAAACATTATTGTTCAAAAACACACAGAGACACACAGAGCTTTATTATTGTATAAAAGCTTTTTAGTATAATTGCTTCGGCATTAGTTTCACCCCTCGCACCATACAAAACTATACCTACCATTACTCTACACTCTGAGTATTGTGAGAATTAAATGACCTGTCATACGTAATATACTGAATATTGTATTATTGTATTATTTCGATTTGAAAATTAACAACAGAGGGGTTCGCCGCCATATTTGTACATATAGATTTCCCTTTTGGAAAATTTTAACTGATGGAATAATTTAATAATGTTATATGTCATGTTATTTCTTCTACTTATTACTATATATTTTGCTATGGTTTTGTTATTTTCAATGCAATAAAGCTTTTAAACAACATATAGTTTTGGACTACATACCTATATATATATATATATATATATATATATATATATATATATATATATATATATATATATATATATATATATATATATATATATATATATATATATATATATATATATATATAAGTTAAGGCATTGTTGTGTTGGAGGTTTTTATTAGTTTTAGAAGCTTTGAAGGAAATTTATTTTAAATGTACAGTAATTTTTTAGATATTGTAAGACAGTCAACTAGATAAAAAAATTTAATATCCAATATGAAATCCTTTCAATATTTCACCTGTATACTTGGCACAATCATTTTTTTAATAGTTTAAAGACCGTGTGTGCATTGAGGGCTTTCGAAACATAGTATGAGTCCTGTGTATTTGAATAATAGTAGTTGAGTGATTCTAAATTTGCTATATTCCACATTAAAATATGAAGCAAGGCTCAATATCATAAGAACACATGAAAATTGAATTTAAAATTGATTTAAAAACAAAGAATTTATAAAGTGTCTTTAAATAATCTTTATTTTCTATTCTTCTCTATTTCCTTCTGGAAAACGATGTATAACATGTAATTTATATGGAGATACTTATTTCACGTATTACTCAGAATTTCCTTTATTGTTTAATTACGAAATTTAAATTTAAACATCTTGCTAATTTTAAACGATTAAAAAGAAAAATCAGATTTATGTTCGTGAAGTACAGATGCTTTAATTGAAATAATAAAAAAGTTTGATAAGTTCCTCTAAGTAAAAATTAGTAAAACTTAATTTAATGTACACAAATTTTATTATTTAATCATGTTTATTTGTCAAGGAGGATTTTAGAGACTGAACTACTTTTTACTTACATTACATATTTTTATATGCCATGAGTTAAGTCAAACCGAAATTATCGTCATATGATATTAACTATTTCTTTAAATATATATTTATTCTTATAAATTTAATAATTTCTTCATTTTTACACAACACGAATTCAAATCAACGTTAAGTCAAGTCATGTAGGTTCCAGAAAATAAAATATTCATACTTCAGATTAAAAGCATTTAAAAATGATTCATTAAAAAAATATATATTAAAATAATAAAAATAAGCAAATATTTTAATCCTTTTTATTTTCTTTTCCTGGCAGGTTCGACATCGCTAGAGTTCAGGGACAGGGCCTCATTTGCACAATAAACAGACACGATCACAAGCAAGTGAACCTTCTTCAAAGGACGTAGGTATTTTGTGTAGATTTATATCTCTCAAAGAAATGGGTACTTCAGCAGGAATATATACGATAAATTTAAAATTTAAACAATAATAAAGAAAAACAAAATCATGAATAGTACCATTAGATATATTAATGCGTGGTATTACATTTAAAATATTACATAAAGACTTTAAAGAAAATATTAACGTATTAAAATAATAACGATAAGTTAAATCGATTTACTACTAATACGATATATTATAAATAAATCGAACACGTTTATTTAAAAGCAGAAGAGACAATAAAGCTTATATTATTACCTATTGTTATGTAATAAGTTATGTATTTGTTTAATATTCAGCCTTAGAAATTGTCAATTCAATAAATTCGACAGCGGAATAAACCATTTATACATTATTGGTATGTATAATGTTTATTGTAAACATTGAAATCCAATTTAAATCAAGATTATTTTACACAGAGTGTTTTCATAATTTGGGCCCAATAAAGTCAACATTAAATTTGAATGTATATAATGTAATAAATATGCTTTGCGAATAAATTTTCACATAATACATTTTGCTTAACCATTTTATTAATAATTTATATTTTATTATGCGACGTGTTTCGGATGATACTCCACATTCAACTGCTATTTTTACCATGGATGTGTAGAATATAATAGAATGCTTTAATTTATAATTATTTAGTAAATAATGCTGAGATTTTTAATCAAGTACATAATTCAAGTATTAATTCAATTAACCCATATTAGAATTAGTTTAGAAAGTATCTTTTTATTAAAAAAAAAAAAATTAGTATAAATTTTTTAGATTTTTTCTGATGTTTTAACTATTACTATAAAGAGTGAGATGTAGGTGAGTGTCTAGGATATGCTCTTTATTTGGTTTTGTAATGATTGAATTCGTGTGTATATAAAATTACAGTCAGCGAACTGTTTAAAGTTTTCACACCATTCACACCTTCTACAAGGTTATCCTTGCTATTATACTCTTTTATCAAACTCAACTGCTCTATACCACACGTATGAAATGGTATATGTAGAGCCCAAAATAGGATGCCAAAATTATAATAGTTCCGAAATTAAAAAGCGTGAATAACGTCAAATATCATTGTATATTACAGACTGCATAAAATTTGGTCCAATCATAGTGATAGAGCTGGTTTTCAGTATAATTTTTTCAAAAACCGGGGAGAACATAATGATAAAATAAATTGTAATTTAATTGTTCTATACATGGAACATGTCGCATCTCTTGATTTTTTCATTTAATGTGAAATAATTAAACAAAAGAAGAGAATTGTTTTTTTTTCTTATAATTTTTTCTTATTTTCTTAGGGTAAAGCGGCAAAAATACCAACTTTTTTTTAAATTTAAGCTAGAAATGATTCGATTTACATTCGAATCGTGTTGTAGTTTGATTAACAACAAACTGAGCTTGCTAGGGTATTATATTGTACATTATTGCAAGAATTATTATAAAATACTTTATTTTCCATTTAGAATAATTCTAACGAAGTTCTATGTAAATTATACTTTCATCATACAATGCTTAAGACGTTGATTTTATCTTTTAGCCATTTTACAAATAGGTTTTTCAGAATGTCGAAAGTAATTGTCAAAACTTCTCAAAAAGGCAATACAGCTTTAACATTAACATTAAACAACAATGAAATTATAATAAAAATAATGGTAAAATGACACATAAATAACAGGCCAATTTCTAAAGACGGTAAAAAATCTATAATATATTGAGAGTATTAAATATCCTGTAGGATCCCACCCGGCCCGACGTAATGGTATCAAATGATACATAATCTATACATCAAAAAGTCAAAAAATTGGAGTATCTGTAATATTGAAATAACCGTTTTTACTACATGTATATGAATATATATATATATATATATATATATATATATATATATATATATATATATAGATATATATATATATATATGAATATATATATATATAGATATATATATTACATGTATGTATGTATGTATATATACGGTACATACACCAAAATAACATTTTTTACAATTTTTGTCTGCCTGTCTGTCTGATTGTTCCGGCTTATGTCTGAAATGGCTGGACCGATTTTGAAGAAACTTTTATTGGCAGGTAGCTGATGTAATAAGGAGTAATTTAGGCTACATTTATTTTAGAAAAAATTCTTTTCTTTTAGAAAAATAAAGTAATGTTGCAATGTCCAAGTACTGTGCAGTACCGCGCGCTGCTCACGCGCATGTCACCATTGGGCCGTCACGTCGAGTGCCTCCCACCACTTCTCCCACCAACGAATCAATATTACAAAGGCTTCCTTTCGCGCGAGTGGGCTATTGCTGACGGTTGTGTCTCAACGACTTCATTTAGAAATTGATTTCCAATGCTTATATCACACTTTTGATTGATAGATATCTTTTATAATAAATACTATAATTTGCTTTGTAATAAATATTACGGCAAAGTCAAAAATACATATCATAACACTTCTTTTTGCATTTGCTGTAGTCGGAATATTTATTACAAAGCAAATTATGGTAATTATTTGTCGTTAACAAGATAAATGACTGATTGACATATTAACGCAGGGCTGAAACTGCTTGATCTAAAAGCATGCAATTTTGCATGGATGGGATTTTATATGACGTAAATGAGCATTAGGAAAGGATTTTAAACGCGTAATTTGTTTTTTTTAATTAGTCGTTAGACTTTGGAGCAAGTTTTCATGAAAAAAATTGCCATAGTTACAAATGAAAGTAAAAAAGTCCAGTAATTGTTTTATCCATTCCAGTTCTATGTATTTTTATTTTTACTAATACGGATAATATTTTGGGAGCAAAACCAGTTCGGCGAATATTTAGGTGAAAAGAAATGGAATAGAAGTTTGAAATAATGTTTTTGAACAAAGTTCAAACTGCCCAGTGAAGCGGGTGGGTGACAACTATTTATATATAAAAACAATAATACACAAATCTAACAATATTTAAATTTCGTATTCTATGCTAAAACCAATATACAGTTTTGAAATGTTTATGTATAGATAGTTCAAGGTATTATTATGTCATATTACTTATTTAAGCCAGTAAAGTTATATATATTTTTTTTTTGTGGCCTTTATATTATGCTATGTTGAAATGAGCAGGTATAATTAAAGATTGTACAAACGGACATCACAAAATATGGTGGTATTATTTCAAACTATATTAAGATAAATTACAAATGGGTAAATACACCATTATAACTATATCAATTAGTTTATAGTCACTTTCTTGGACAATAAATAACATATATGTTGGTACTAGAATGCAAAAAATATTTTTACATACACTGATACAATCAGATATGATATTCTATCTTTACATAAAACATTAAGATAAAGTATGAAAATTTGATTTCACTTATTAAAAAAAAATCAATTTTTTTTATTTTTTTAAAATTCAAAATTGATTTTTAGATAATGTTTTCAATGTTATATTTTTTCATAATCGGTATATTTGGGACACGTAAAAAATAAGTCAATCTATAAACCTCGATAAAATAACACGGTCAAACTAGAGCGAGTTATTAAACAACTTGGTGCAAAAATACCTCGGAGCTAAAACAATTCCTAACTTAACTATTAGGCAGCAATGTTTGAAATATTACTGCCGGGTTGTAATGATAATAATATTTGTAAGCCATATTTGGGTGGATTTATTATTGAATAATGTTTATAGAAGTAAGACGGCAAGTCAGTTTGCTGTTTTTTATGAAGTTTTAGGTTTACTGGAGATGCTGAATTTCTGTTGATTACTTCACATTATTCGTCAAGTGTTAAAAAAACTTTTCTGTTGCAAAAAATCATACATTCTCATTATAAAAATTTTACTTTCTCAAAACTACCCAAGTGATATTTGTGGTCGAGTTACTTAAAACCCGTGCTTTTTGTTTAATAAATTAACATACGTGGATCACCTTACGTTGAGATTGAAATAAATTTCTGTCATCTTATTTAGCAATTCATCAATCATTAGTTGTTGCCTTGCTTTATTGTAATTGCAAACGATGATCATATCAAATTTCCATTGCACAAAAAAAAAAAAATTTAATGACGTCTATAGTCCGTACATTTTTTTTCCAGAGAATATCATATTTTTTTTTTTGTATTCCGGTAAATATATCATTATAATTATACAGTATATTTACAGCCACAATGTCATTAACACTGCACTCTGTAATAAGTTATTTTCATCACTGTAACAGAGTACTCTGAACTAACTGTTTGTATTTCTTATTGCACTTAATAAAATTAATAATTTATTTGTGTGGTATATTTTTAAACCGCGCAATTAAAACAATAAAAATAAACAAGCCGTATTACGTATGACTATTTAACTAAAATCAATGATGTTGTGATAACTTATATAAAATATTGTAAATATTGCAACTTTATAATAAATAAGTATATTTTCTTCATGTTTCAATATTGCTTCTAATAAGAGATTCTAATTTTTTATATTTGACATACATAATATGTCAGAGTATATTAATTATAGTCTAAAGTTTGTAACACTAGGAAATACTGACTAACTAGCCCATTTTCGGTTATCCGTCTATCCGAACGTCAATTGTCGATAAGAAAAATAAAAAGAGTAAACGAGCAGAAATTTTGGAAACGTTTTCTTAACATAAAAAGGGAGTTTAATTTCGTGAATGTTAAGCTATTATAGGCGTTTCAGAAAATAAGATATTGTAGATTTCCATTTACAGTTTTACTACAGTACTTTTCTACCAGGAAATTAACAAAATGTACACAACAACAACAGTGAAAATAGATTTTTTACAAAAATTTATAATGAGAATATTAAAAAACATAACATTTAAATATGTCAGAGCGTTTTGTGGTTGATATTTTAAAATAATAAAACTGAAGTTTTTCACTGGTTCAACGAAATAATGTATGTTATCGTTTTATTATTATTACATATGCCAACAATTTACATGCTTGAAAATAGTACATAAAAATCAATTATCATTACTTCCATTATCATTATTTCCATGAGTTGACTTAATTTTGAAAATATAAATAGTAATGACTTCATACATGAATGAAAAATAGGTTAAACATTTTTGTTTCTAGAAAATAAATTGTATGAATACTGTTTCAATAAATTATCTATTTTTTTAAATAAAATTAAAAAAAAAAAAAAATATTTTCCTTGTCAGACTTTATATTTCAGTTGCTATTTTGAATTAATTCTGATTTGTTAACACATTTTGAAACAAATTTCGTGTAGGGAAGATGCAATAAAAAAAATTTTCTATTTTAACCATCAAAATGTAACACTAGGACCAATAACAAACAAAATTCGAAAATTAAATTACAATTGATTCAAAAACGAATAAGTTATAAGCTCTTAAATATTGTTGTTCATCCCACTCTTGCAAAACAAAAATCTTATGGGTGATTATATGAAAAATCGCAATGCAAAATTTTTAAATATTAATGTAATTGATATTAAATTTTCATTCACAATCAATTAATAATTTATCGTAATTTTTGGATAAGTGCATATAAGTACATC
Organism: Chrysopa pallens; assembly: GCA_020423425.1. Taxonomy (NCBI): domain Eukaryota; kingdom Metazoa; phylum Arthropoda; class Insecta; order Neuroptera; family Chrysopidae; genus Chrysopa; species Chrysopa pallens. Next base: position 33,146,232 of record CM035591.1, read on the forward strand.
GATAGGGGACGCCTTATAGTAGAATGACCCTTAAGTATACTAATTATAGAGATGAACATAAATGACGTCATATATGAGTTTCCTTCTTTGTTTTATTAAGAATTTTGAAGGGGCGTTTTAGAATCCTAATCAAATAAAGATAGTCATACATTTCTAGTGACGTCACCATTAAGTATTTCTATAGACATTGGAAGTTGACCATCATTTTCAAGAAAGAGATAGAAGCTTCTTTAATAGCTGACTTCTTCATTATTGTTATTGACTTCTTATATACTTTATTCTTATTGACTTCTTCATTTTTGTATCAATTTTTATTTAATTTTCTAACCTATTATTAAAACTTCAATTATTCGTTTATGTCGAGCAATTGATAAAATAAATATTGTCAAATATATAATTATTTGTTTTATCAATGTAAATTTTCCAACAAAATTTACGGAGGTATTATTGATGTTCTGTATAAAATACATAAACACCAATTTTTATGTAAACATATGTATATAGATTGTTGACTTAAATTATAATTGTTGTTGAAATAATTATAATTTTAAACAAAGAGTAGAGCATATTATAAATGTAATGGCGCCATCCATTCCATGTTACTAATTTTTATTTGTTCAAAAATAAATACACAAAGCTCTTGATTACATGTGATTGAATTTGTTTGTATAGAGGAATTTTTAATGAGTGATTCTATTGTTCAATTCAGTTATTTGTTAAAATAAAAGAATCATTTCATCATTATGTTTTATGTTTTTAGTTTTATAAAATCACTTTTTACTACTTCTGCAATTTATGCTTTTTTGTTGTTGTTGTTTTTGTTTTTGTAACACTTGAAATTCTTTGCTTTCAAAAAATAAATTATATTTGTTTGTGTTGTTGTTATATTTCAATTATATTTAATTAGAAATTAATTACTTCGTTAAATTTATGTAGGTATGTTATATGTTTATTTACATCTTTCATTTCATATTTTGGGCTATTAAAATTTAGAATTTAATTTACAGTTTGTACTTCGTACATATGAAATATTCAAAAGATATTATTGAATATAAAATAAAGTAACTTTGATTTACGACCACTGATCAAAGCGATATATTTTTTTGCTGCTTTCAATATATTTAATGCTGCATTCAATGTGGAATTTACAATAAGCCAAATGAGACACACTGTCTTATCGCATCACTTCAGAGTTAGCGCCAGTGTTTTCTCAATCAGTAGTTGAACGTATTATTGAAATAAGTACGTGAGGAGAAATTTCAATATTTTGGCCTATATTATGAATTGTAATGCAACAAAGCAATTTTACGTAAGACATCAGTTATGTTAAATCTGGGCCTTTTGTCAGTTTTCTTATTTAAATTTTGCATACGAATATAAATATAATAAAATGGGAAGGAATCTCTCTGAAATTTCGGTACACTCACTGAATGTACTTGTGTAAATTAAAATAAATTATTCCTTCGTGTTTCATTTATAAGAGTACCATAATTAAAAAGGATGATACACACATTATTTATTCAAGATGCTCAAACTTATATTATTCAAATTTTAATATTAAAAAAAAGTATTCAATTTAAAAGAATTCGAGTAATGAACCTATGAGGATAAAATAGATGCCTATAATAAATTAAGGGTCAACAAGATATTAAACATTTTATACAAAAGGTTTTATATAAACATACAGGGTAATTTGAAAACAGTGTCAAAGCCTTAAACTGATCTTACCTGATTAAGAAACTAATTTTTCAGGTTCAGATATTTCATATGCAATTGTCATAATTTCATCGATATCAATCTTTTTCATCACTTATGAATTCAATGGAATAACGCGAGGAAAAAAACGGAAACAAGTGTATTTTGTGAGGTAGATAAGATAATTTTAAATTAGTGGGCTCGTACTTCAAACTAAAGTAGTGATAACTCATACAAGCAGAAACTAAAAGGGTACAATAGAAAAAAAGACTTAGTTTTTAGTTAATATACTCCATTCAATTTTTCAGTTGAATTGTTTGAAAATTTTTACTGCTTTCTCCTTTAATTTCCGATCGTAAACAGACTAAATTTGTCTATATTTCTATTTGTGGCAGATCAATATTTATAAAAAATTAGTTAAAACTTTTTTTAAAATAACGTAGTACATAATTTTTTTGTTTCGGTTACTTAATGAATTTTATGATGAACTTGACGCTGCCAAAAAATAGTTTTGAATTTTGATAAGGAGTTGATTTAAAAACGTGAGAAATCATAGTAATTTTATGAATTGGGCCTGTTTACAAAAGTTAAGTGAATGGAAAAATTGGTCCAATCATCATGTTCTGTACATAATAAACATTGGTTACGAAGTCAGTCTCAACGGGTTGGTTTAGTTCAAATATTTCCCCGATTACTAATACATGAGAAAGCTGCATAAAGCTACTCTAATTAATACTACACCTAATACAACGAGGTCACAAAAATCGTTGAAATTAATTACCCTTGAGAGCTTTTATCTTTGTTGGCCATTCATGATTTAAGCAATGATTTTGATTGATATGAATAAAAAACCGCGATATAATTACTGTTAATATAATTTAGCTTCTTATTTCCGGTAAATGTCACTCATTCGTTTGTTTCTCTTACTAAAAGTAATTATAAAGTATCAGCATTTGCAAAAGTTAAAAGTTTTTATTTATTTGTATGATCCATTCTTTGTAGGTTTCACTGTTTATCCTTATATTTTTCTTTTAAAATACAAATTAAATAATATATTTAGGAAAATAAATATCCTTGAAATATAAAAGTATCCCATGTATAATATCTTTGGTAATCTATTCCAATCACTTCTCTTTCCTTAATTGAAAACATAAACTTATATATGTAGAATTTAACAAAACAAATAATCGAAAAATATTTTCTCTATTTATTATTATAATACAAATACAATTTTATAAAAAGGATCGACAACCATGAACCGTAAATAAGTTTGCAAAACAAATAAAATTGAATCGGTAACTTATATATTGACAATAGTAAATACTTTCAATTTGAAGTTACGTATATATTGGTTTTTTTAGATAAATTTTCGAAAAGTTTCTGTTTATATATTAATAAATTTCTCTGGTTTCTCATAAGTTTACTTTTAACTGGTTTTGTATTATTTAAATATGTTTTAAGCCTATTATTTTCATATTGAATATTTAAACAGTAAAGTGAAAATTTCTGTTTGTGAAATATGAACCAAAATTTCGTTAGCGGATAAACATTCCTTTTTTTGTTCCTATTATAATACTTATCAACTCAACATATTACTTATACAAAAATTTAAGTTATGGTGTTGTATTAGTTAAGCTCAAAGTATATAGCTTTTAAATATTAAATGCACTTACAAAATTTTGATGATAATATTTGATGTTCTTATTGTCCATGTGTCATTCCGCGCGCTTACTGTAATTTTTAAGCGAGGAGAGAAAGTATGCCGGAATATTTTGTTCTTTTTTTTATTGTGATTTCATAATTATTTGGTTGGACTCCATGTATAAATCATAAATTTTTTTAATTTTTAGATATAGAAGAAAAGTTCGAATAACTATACTGATATGATTGGTGTATAAGTTTTAAAAAATATCAAAGTTTATATTGTTTGACAATCGGATGCAAAATTGAAACACGTTGCTTGTGTTCATAATAATTAATAATTCACAAAAACAACTTTTCAAAGTTTACGAAAATTGATAGAAATTCATTTTAATACGTAATTTAAGTAATTTATTTGAGATAATTAGGAACTAAAATAAATAAAATCATATTATTTTCAAATTCTAACTAATATTCGTTCAACCATTTCGACTAAATGTAAACTAGCACTATATTTTAGATAATTACGGCATCATAATAATAATGATAATATTTTACCTTTAATAAATTAAACAGAAAATTACTTTAGTATAATAAAGTTGACAAACGAAGACATTATTATAAAACAGAAGTAGACGATAAATATTATTAGATGTAGAGAGTCTGACTACAATAGACTGTTCAAATATTTGTAAATGTTTCATGAATACGTATGTACAGGATGTCACATCGATATTCGATATGTGCTGTGAAAGTTTTCATTGATGATCCGACTTTAGAGTGGTCACTCTTAGGATTTGTATTGCGCTCTCTAAGCTTGTTGTGAACAGTCTGTGTTTACAACTTAACCAGTAGTATTATCAAACATAAAGCAGAAATTTTCAGAATAATCGTACAAAAGAAGTCCCTTAATTAATAAATTAATCATAGTAAACGTAATATCGATTTTTGTGAAATTGTTTGATAGTGTATAGCTTTTAAGAAATAAAAAAAAAAAACTTTTTCCTCTAGAGTTTTTCAGGTATAATCAGGCACTGTCCTGGATAATACCCATTCCACCTTAATAACAAACAGAAAGAAAAAAAATCGTATCAAGCTATTGGATATCATGATAGGAATAAAGTTAACTTATAAAAATTGCAATTTGCATCATAATAAAAATTATCGTATAATTTGCATACGATACTAGGTAGACTATCGTACATTGTACATATGCTGAAATTATCGTATTTGAACGATAATTAACGTATGGTTGCGAACCCCGTGATTAGTGTTTTAAACAACTAAAATTATTATACTGCCTTCTTTAATGGTATTTAAAACCCAGACATCTAAAAAAAAGATTATCTGTAATGTATTATAGATTAATTAAATAACATTGCACTTTTTATTTTAATTTTTGCGAACCAAAATATTTAATTATTAATAATAAAATTGTTACGAAATTTGGTAATCGCAATATAAAAATACTAAATATGAAATAAAATTTTAATTTTAATTTTAGAAATCTTTTTTCGGGAAAAACTCTTTGACACAACTTCCATTTTGAAGTCAAGATTATGAATGGTATAAGTTTCATAACATTTGAATTATTAATTTTGAGCTATTTTTGACCGAAAATTGGAAAAAATTCAATGTATATTATTACTTGAGAGATTGTAGATGTCCTATTCTGCGTTTAAACGAACTTTATCTGCAATATGGTGTTATAAAGTGTCATTGTTTTTATGGATGGTTCATAGATTGTAATTTAACTAATGATTTTAAAATAAAAATACATTAAAGAAGAAAAATTATAATAAACAATTTGGTAAGTATCAAATAGTATTTATTTATTTAATATAATAATTTTTTATGACGCTAACTTATAGGCTATTTGTATGATTTTTTAAAATGGTACATAGAATTTCTGAATTAAAAAATTGTCGAACAAGAAGCAAATAAAATAAATTAAAAAGAATATCTGAACACTGGTTTATATTTATTTTATAAAATAAATATACATACTTGCAAATAGTCATGGAACGAAATAATATTTCTTGGGAATAATTTGCAAATAAGTATATTTTAAATTTTAAATTCGGCATAAAACATGAATTTTCGTAAAACAGCTCCTGACAAATAAACAAATATTAATAAATAAAAATAATACATATTTATAACCTCTTGCAGATATTTTAAGTAAATTTAGTGCTTTAGTTTAATCCACTGAATTTTTCACGCGCGCCATTCTGTGTATCTTTGTATAATGAATATATGGACATAGTACAGAAGTTAATTTTAACTACAGTAAAGAATGAGGCATTTCAATATATATCTTTGTTGTAATAATATTGCCATTAACAAGTACTGACGATATAGAGAAGCTAATAATGGTGTCATGAAAATTATTTGTATTATCAATTTTATACCATGTTGATTTTTAAACGTAAAAGATAATACAAAACGTATCCATTTGTTATTTTAACTTTTTCAAAAATATGGGCTGTACAAAAAAATTAGTTAAACAGACGTTGTTCAGGATAGAAGATACCATCTTATTGCATTATTGATTTTATTCTTGAAGTTCAATTTCAAGGTAATTTTTCTATAAAATGTAAAAAAGTAAAATTAAACATTATGTGAAATCAAAATATATAAAAACAATCTTGATGTACAGAAAAAAGGAACGATTCATTTGAAAATGAATTACCTAAAAAAAATTTTTAATCTCATCTTTTTAATTACCACTTTTAAATTATTTAAGCTTTCAATTATTTAAGCTTGGTATGTATAAAAAACATTAAGTTTCATATTTCTAAATATTTCATAATCCTAAGATGTGATTGAATCTGTTCAATGACAGAATAGTATGGCATGCCGTTTTACTTTTTAATACCATAAAATATTTTTAACAAAAAAATGCATACACTAAATCAATTCGTTCTTCGAGACAATGCTATCAAAAAAAATAACCAAAAAATTTTAGAACAATAAGTTTATTCATAATAATTATATTTATATGTCGCTAACAAAGGTAAAAATAATATAAGATTCAAAATTGTCCACATTTTTTATTATTTTATTAAGTAAATTATGTTTTAAATTTAAATAAGAATAATTGTGAATCACATTATTAGATCATTTAATATTTCAATTCAATTTTAAATTGACCAATGATATTCCTATTACCAAAAGGCTTGCATTGCTTTAATAGAGAAATCAAATTCTAAAAGTATTTAATTTTTGAAAGCATGCCGGAACATGACTGCAATATAAATAAATATTGTCCCTTTTTTATTATGTACATTGTGTTTATACATGAATACATTGCACATGAATTTTCAGAATCAAAATCCCGTGCATACAAATCGCGTGTATGTCAAACACATAAACTCCTTTTTCAAAATCTTAAACTGATTTAAAATTTGCAAATACATCTTATAACATCAGACAAAAATGCTAAGCAATGCATGCGGATTTCAAAAAGGTTAATTTAGTTGTGAAATTATTAAATCGTAAACTTATTCATGTGTGAAAGAAGTAAGGAAAATTTTAATTCATACCTACCAGAAACTTGGATACATTTATAGCAAAACAACTCACCTGCAACGAGAAAAAAAAAAGTATTATTAAAAATTATTAGATTTTATTATTCTATAAATTGAAGAAAACTCAACTGATTTAAAATTTAATTAAAGTGTCAACTTTTATTAAACTGAAACCTTCATTTAATTTAATGAAAAACTGGTTAACATATGGACGTTCTATACATGTTTGTAGGCGAATACTTGGAAAATCTATCGATTTGTTTCGTAAATTATAAGGAAAATCTTTAATGGAACGTCCAAACACGATGTATTTACATTAAATATACTATAGGAGTGTATTATAAACATTCATTGTTAATAATTATTTTAAGGACATACAATTATTATTTCTGATACTTGAGAAACCCCTTAACTGGACCAGAACTGGGGTGTTGACCCTGTATGCTTTTTATATTTGCTTTATAATCATATATTTATTATGTGTAAGAAAACCAAAAATAACACTTCCAGTGCTATATTCTACTTCTTAATATATGAAGCCTAAAATAAATTGGAATCGGCAACGTGAGTTGCATAGAACAGGTTGATATTATTTTGTTTTATTTTTAAAAAAATATGATTATTTTATATACCAAATGTATTTAATTACATGCTTATCTGGTACATGCTTAATTATTTTAAAAACAATAAACGTGGTATTTTTCTTAAGATTTTTCAGAAAAATACTGAAAGCAACATGATAGAAAAGTTTTTGATATTGGATGTTAACAGTGCAAAATAATCACTAAATTTGAATTTTTTATTTCGACTTAGTCTATACGAAGATTAATACAGATAATCAAATTACTATACTTTGGTATACTTACAGCTTTAGCTTATCAAAAATATTCATCAACCAGCCTCAAAACCAACAAATTACCGTATTAATGCCAAGAATAAAATTATATACATTTTTAGTAAATACTTAATGATTCAAGTAAATTAGATTTTAATGTACTTCATAAAATATTTATTTTATTTATGCAAATACAAATATGATAATAATGAGCCACAGTCTGAAAACCTGTTGAAAAATCATGTAATCTCTGTAAATTTGTTGTGAAGAACAACCGCTGTCTTAACAGTATCAACAAATTTTCAATCCTCACACACACTAGGTTAATTATATTTATATTAGCCAAGAAGCGGATGACTGTATCCCGTTTTCGCGGAACCCAACAATTATTCATCATATCAAATATATATCCGTATTTATATATTTGTATACAAATACTTATTTGAAATAAAAAAAACATAAATTTAATGCAAAAGTCTACATGGCAATGTTGAAATTTTGATCACTCTCATACCATTCAAAATGATATGCCAGATCGTTTCGACCAAATAAAGCTATTAAGACAATTTTTTTTTAAAAATAACATTGTGAATCGAATCTAATACAATTCATTGGAATTCGAAATATTGATTTTAAAAACAAACATTTTTGCTATTTAAAACAACTAATTTCATTATACATAATTTCGGTTAAATCAAACTTAACATGACTTTTTAATTTTGGATTCCGCGGAGATGGGACTTATAGAGTCGCCTACTTCTTGGCTATTATAAATATAATTCCTACTTTTTAACAGGTGGGATATATTTTTTGAGTATGTATAATTAAAATCTAAGTTCTGAATCAAGCAGCCCTGAGCTCTTAGTCCATAATAAAAATATTAATAAAAAAGTATAATTTAGTCAATTATTGCCTTTATAAATAATTTTATTATAATAAGACATATTGTTTAAAACATGTGACATTTACTTGTGCTAACTATATATTATTGCTAATTTATCCCCTCTATTATATCTTTCATCGGACATTTCAAACAGTTATATCAATGAATACATTTCTATATAATCTACAATGCAGGAATGTTGTAGCCATAGATATTTTGAGAATATTTTCGCGTGACGTTTGTAGGTATCACCAATAACATTTAGCATAACATTTAAACACCTAGATACGACTGACTACACATATTTGTTGTTTATTATGGAATTCTAGAAACCTTTTAAATGATTAATTGAGGTAAAATAATATGAATGTAAATATAAATACAATGAACCTATATTTGAGCTTTAAAGCATGTACGTTGTATACACTTGTGTAGATATATATCGTTTCATTTCATTAATACAATAACATCACACACGGAGAGTTTATTCAACTTATTTATATTTACAATATGTATGAATTTTATATTAAACAATATATAAACAATATATATATATATATATATATATATATATATATATATATATATATATATATATATATATATATATATATATATATATATATATATATATATATATATATATATATATATATATATATATATATATATATATATATATATATATATATATATATATATATATATATATATATATACACAAATCTATATTTACAGGTGTTTATTTGAGGATTTATTTGGAATACATGCGTATCTATACGGGTTAATTTTCTTTAAAATTGTATCTTATATTTCTCTAATGTGGGAAAAATCGGATTATCGCAGGTGAACAAATATTTTCTTTTTTAATAAAATTTTATTATAGTCACACATATGAAAAAGCTACTGAAACTCGAAACACTTGCGTGAATGTTGTCTAAAATTTTCATTGAATGAAAATTTATTTTTAATTTCCTGTGACGATAGTACAAAATTTCTTAAATAATAACAATTCAAAAAATATTTTACATAATATAACAACAGATCCTTTGTTGTGTTTAGTATGCTTTTAATATTTTTCAGAACAGATACCATAGAATTTTCAAACGGGATAGTGAAGTATTAGTCAAAATTGGCATAATATACCTATAAAAATCGAAGAATCTAAAACAATCTAATTAATTAATCTAAAAAATTTATTTACTAAGAGCAGTCAATGTATCGATATTTTCTTTGACATGTATTTTCTGAAACTAATATTTTAAAGTAGATATAAATAAAATATAGAGAGTCTAAACTAGATTTTACAACTTGTGTCACGTTTTGGTTTTATACGATCAACGTTTGTATAAAATGGGCCTAGATCATTTTTGAAGCTAGTTTTATAGATATGTAGAAAAAAATTATACATATTTATATAATTGCACTATAAACTTTCATCCCTATAACCTAAAATTTTGAAATTATTCTCTGAAAATTAAATGAAATTTTAGCTTCATAGTATATAATATAAGGTTTGTAACTCTTGCAAATAAAAACTTCATAAAAGATCAAAATTGGTTCATTGGGTCCAATGAATCACCAGCACAAGTCTTGATGTATAAGAGAAAGAAAACTTCAAAAACAACAAATGTTTTAGCTCAAATTTAGCTAATATAATTACAAAACATATTATTATATGTGCAAATAATTAAAATTGTTCTAACAATGATATTTAACAATATTCCGAGTATCTATACAAGTAACTTTGTTAGTTGTTATCTGCACTTGCATTTAATATAAATTGTCTTTTATGAAACTTAACCAAATTAGATATTTTGTAATCACTTATATTCTATAAAGTTCAAAACCACTTTTGAAATCAATATTAATTATTATAACCATTTCACACACACATAGTTGAACACACGACAAAGCCTTATTAAAGTTTATTCAAAACTTTTTAATAATAATTTTATACAAATTTCATACTTTCCCACAAAACTCCCACAATCCTTTCTTACATATATAAGGAACTATATTATACACATGTACATATGATTAATAACTTCAAATCAAATTAAGGATAAACATTAAATTATAACTGAGCTGTCACATTAACATGTAACAAGAATTTAGTTAGTTAACAAGCATAATACGAATTATTATTTATCAAATACTATTTTCTTACGTGTATAAATTTCAAAAAAATTATGTAAAAAATAATTAAATTTTTGTTAAAAGGTAACCGTGTGTTTCATAATACACTTACACAGTTTCTTACTTTTCTTAAAAGATAACGAATATTGGTAATAAAAATACTATCGACATTACAGCAAGGTGTGTATTTTAGATAACGTTTCTTTCTAATCTAAATAGTAGATAAAACAGAAAACGTTTTCATTCTGATATAAATTAATAATAATTACAAATCAATTTGTAATTTCGCAAAGAATTGAATCGACTGTCATAAAAATTTGTTTATACATTTAAAAAGGTACTGATAAGTATTAACCGTTGTATTATGTCTATATTTTTGTCTATATCTCAAGTTAAACTCAATCGCGAATTCCTACCATACATTACTAATGAGGGTTCAAGTCTCTTCAATAAGAAGTTTGGCTGTAAGTTCATCCTTTTTCTAAGGAAAAAGCATTTTATAAGTAAAGATTTGAAGAACATTGGACCAAGCCATCACATTGTCCTAGACAAACTTTGCCTCAGTATTTGGTGTGAGACATCCACTATATTGTGTGTACCCGATACTAGTGAGTGTACCCGCAACTTTGTGCTGTGATAATCAATCATATACTTCATGAAAAGTATATGGATCTCCAGCACCACGAATGGTTTCGTTGATACTTGTACGATGCGATATGTACACTTTATGAAATTAAAAGTTCGATATACTACTAGTGAGCAGAGAAAAAATAAATTTTATTTTATAATTCAAATTTATGAAATGTTTTCCTCTAAAAGTATATTATATTCTAATGAAGTTTTGGCGTAACAACAATCAGTGATTCAAGACCTTTTATTTGAGCCTAAATACACTCAACACTCAAATTGAATGAGATGGAGGAGAGATAGGCGAACATTCAACTTTTCACCAACTTTTTTAATATAATAGTTAATTTTTTACAATTTAATATTTTGCATATATATGTTTCTCATTGTAAAGCCCTTAAGAAGACAATAAGTTGATGAAACGTTGTTGAATAAAAAGTTTTTTGCATATATTATTTATTCATTCTTCCTTAAACTAATCAATATAATCACAATGGACTCAAATACCAAAGTTATTATTACAGTTTAACACATTTACTAGAGTAAGAAGGTCACATATACTGAATATTTACCTATTCGAATGCACTTAACCAAATGCAGGAGATCCCATGCCGATCTCTTATTAAGATATCGCAAGCGTCTAATAGTCTGTATACCGTCTAGTCTAACATGTTTGTATAAATAATTTTCACAAATAATAGTAAAAAACATCTAGTAATTTTGGAGATCAAGGCAGAGCATTGATTTCAGAGATCACGCCTTAGTTTCTTACTGCATGAATATACTTATTCTAAAATATTTATCATAAATATTTTCGTTATTTTAATACCAAACGTATGTTTTCTAGTCTAGACACAACACATATTTCTTTGGTGGAAACCTTAGAGTCGAGAGGAAAAGTGAATTGAATAAAAGACGATAACCGTTTCGATATTTTTTAATAATAAAACGCAACTACTAAACGTTAAACTTTGCTTTGCTTCGTATGCATATAACATTAATAAACAGAAAGGATAAATAAGGATAAGATTTATAACAATTGTCTAGCGGTATAGACATTTATATGAATTATATACATTAAGACAATGAAAACTCCTGAAGAATTGTAAGTGAGAAGGAGAAAAATGGGCATGGATTTATTTATATTTTTTTACACCACTATCATTGAGGCAAGGTAAAGTGTCGTTCTGCTGTTGTATGCTAAAACCATACGAATAAAAATATTATTATACAGTCCAAAAAAACAAAGAGACTAGTAATGCAAGATAATATGATACTAATGAAAAGAAAAATAAATTACGGGCGATCTGAGTTCGGGTAGTAGGAGGGGCTGAGTTTTTAAGGGTAAAATTCGGTTTATCTAAATTTCCGGCAAAACTACTAGTTCTATGGAAAAAAATTGTAGGTAAGAAAAATATTTACATTTATTTACACTTTTTTTAAATAACCTCAAAATTTATGTGAAAAATTGAAAATTTTTTGGTTTTTTATTTTTTTTCTCCGAAATTTGGTGAAAACTTACCTTTTTATGTTCCAAATACACTATAATTTTTTTGATTCAAATATTTATTTTTTTATCTTATTTTGAATAAATATCCAAAAAGCACCCTAATTTTCAATCGAAAAATTTTGAGTTTATGTGAAAAAAGTGTTAATACAAAAGTAGTAGATCTTTTTATTACCCACAACTTTGTTATTTAACTTTTTTCCATACGACTTTTAGTTTGGCCGGGAATCGAGATAAATCGTGTTTTATCCTTAAAAACTTACCCCCTCCTACTTCCCGAACTCAGATCACCCGTAATTTATTTTGCCTTTCATTTTTTCATATTATCTTGGGTTTTCAATGGGTTTCATCCTACTGTAATTTTCTTCCACTTTTTATCATTTTCTAAGGCTTCTACTCTGGTTTATAGTCCAATTAATATCCTTTGGATAAATTCATTAAAAATGTTCATTTTTATAAGTAGTATTGATTGTCAGGCACTTCAATATGACATTCTTTTAGTCATAAAAATAACCAAAATAACAACTAACAGCTAAAAGCTTAAACACCTAGAGACATGTGTAATAATAATAAACGAGCATTAATAATTCCCATCAATCAAAAAACACATAAATACGTAGTCCATATAATAATGAAGAATCTGTTGTATAATAGTATTTATTGTAAGTGCTAACTAGTTGAATTTGAGCCCCAATTGTGCCAAATTTAATGACCTTATGAACAAATATTTCAAATTAAGCTTATTTGTTCTTAAGGAACAAAGTTTAAATTTTTATTTTATAATTTGTATTCTATATTCTAGTAGTTTAAGGAGTGAGTAATAAATCCATGAAAACCAATTGACAGATATTGCTGATTCACAAGTTTAAATTCAATTTTAAAGTCTTAAATACGCTATCAAAATTTTAAGTGCTACTTTTCGTTTTCACATGGACGAATAAACTGATTCTATTAATAGGTAAACTCAAACGTTGTTAGTACCGTCTAGGTTTTGTAGATTTTCAAACTAAATTTAATATACCCTGATGTATTCATGTAAATGTCGTGTATACAAATCAAATATAACAAATAGGGCAAACCAAAAAATGATATTTCATCCGAATGAAGGTGGACAAATGTGTCACTCAAATTGCTTTAAAAACTTTCATTTCACCTGCTAATACGACAAAATAATGAACCAGTTTTTATTCCTGTTACTATCGAAGAGTAAGAGATGTATATTCTTCAATTTTAGTTTATTTTCTATCTATCTTCTTATACTTCTAAAAATATCACAATTGAATTTTACGTTAGGCATAAAATTTAAACTTATTGTTGATATGATTCTGATTGTAGATCATAGATGAATCACATACTATGTTACATTTCTGATGTAGAGTATATTTTTGGGTAAACTGTATCTTTGTACTTACGTATAAATAAGTCTTAGTCTGTGTTTCTATTGATTTATTTTCAACGACTTTTTAGCGGAAATAGTCCTTATTCTAAGTATTATTGTCATTTCAAGCTATATACCTAATAAATAAGGTAAATATTAAAACAATGCTTTTTATGTCTACTTTATAAATTATATTAGTTCTTTTTCATAACGTCAAAAGCAGACAAGAAATATATACCTACCTACGCCATCCGTTTGGAAGAAAACAGCAATACTGCTTATATTATTATTATTATTTTTTTATAAACATGGAAAAACAATTCGATTAAGTGTGCAAGAATATTCATATTTGATGCTTCATGCAGAATTTATGATGCTCTGGCATTAAAACTTACTTTATTTTCAACTTTTCATAATCTTTAACATGAATCGAAGTAGAGGGAATATATTATGAAAATGGTTTTATGAAGAGAAATATTTCGAATAAAGCTTTTGGAAAATTCGCATATAGAAAATAAGCCTTTTTCAGGCATATTTAAAAATATAAATTTAAAAACCCCTAAAATCCAACCCTCAAGCCACACTTATACAATAATTTCTAGCGTTAAAAAATCTAATTAGATAAACATAAAATATATATGGGTTATTACATTGATTTTGAAGTACTCAACAATTCAGTTGATATTCTTGTTTTAAGAATAATAGTTAAATAATTTAATTACATACATAGTTATTACATAAATATAATTATTGTTTTGACTAAATGTAATTTTGATAAAGCTTTTTGTACAATGAAAATATGATAACTTGGCTTTTACATTATCGATTAAAAATGTATGCTTCATCACCAGGAGATGAGAGATTCTCACATTTCAAAAATCAGAAGACCATGTATATTCCCTAAATGTTTTCTGATACTTTATTTAAATATTTACACTTTATTAAAATAAAATTTCTAGAACGGAATCCTTAAGACTAAACTCATTTGGTATTAAGTTCATTGTCTTGTTTATACATATCTTACTTTCTTCGTCATTTTTTTAATATTTTATTTTTACAATGCGAACAGGTAACAGTCTAGGTATGAAAAAATAAACTAACAAAAAGCGTAAAAACAACACTACAAAAATTACAATTTTGTTTACTGTATGTATTTTATACGTGTATATATGATAACGACATTACCAGCTCGTATCGTTAAAAGTTTTGTTTAGCGTTATATAAAAGATAAACAACAACCTGTGGTGAGTAACACCATTTAGTGACCATACAGTATGACACAGGTAAGTTTTTCATTAAATTATTATTGTAATTTAATTTCTCAACAGGGCTTGCATAAATCTTATGAAATTTGAGTTTTAATCAAATTGTAAACATATTATGTTAAAATAAAATATTTATTACATTCTAATAAAAAGCATATACAGATCTTAACGTTGAAAATGGAAAATCTGAATCTTGAATTTACAGTTACAGCTGAAGGAAGCTCTTTAAAATCTTTAAGTAAAATATCTGTTGCCTCGAGTCAAATGACTTTATTTTAATATTATAAAACTTGTAGAATTAAAATTTTGTGTTATCTTGCTTAGTTTGAACTAAATTGTTAGAATTGTTTTCGAAAATGTATCTGAAAGTTATTAAAATAAACACACTCTGTAATCTGAATTTCTTAGCTTAACTTTCATAGCTTAACTAGATGTGATTTGATGACAGAATACTAAGTTTAGTATATTTAGAATGAAGCGTTCGATACAATATCGTTGTCATCCACAAAGACACATACTCACACACACACACACATAGACCAATCTCTGAAATTTATGCATAGACCAATTTCTCATTAGTAATAGTAAAAGAAAGAAAAATAGACATTTTGTACAAATACTTGAAAATAATGATAAATCAATCATGATAAATATAACTTCATAAATATGAACAAAACAATTTTGTTTAATTTTAAATACGAAATATATATTTTTTGTTTTTATTTTGATATC
Organism: Chrysopa pallens; assembly: GCA_020423425.1. Classification (NCBI taxonomy): domain Eukaryota; kingdom Metazoa; phylum Arthropoda; class Insecta; order Neuroptera; family Chrysopidae; genus Chrysopa; species Chrysopa pallens. The sequence goes on from CM035591.1 coordinate 33,162,464, forward strand.
ATGCATATATTTAAAATATATGAGAGTAAAAAGTATGGAGAGTATTTAAAATATAAAAAAACCAAAACACTACACTAAGCGTTTTTTTATTTTGAAAACTAGTCATTTTGATTACCTATAGAATACTTCTAAAAATTGTAATGGAGGCAAATAAGTTTTTTTTTTGAAGTTAAACTTTCAAATAATTTTTTAACACGAATGTAGGAATATTACAAATGATCGACCTACAAAAGTGGCATTGATATTCATGTCCCAACAAACGTTATGTTAATATTATAACGTTCTACAAACGATTGGAGTTTTGAAATAGCATTATGTTGAAAGTATATTAAGCATTTGTATTCTCATCTATAATAACGACTATTTTCTCCAAACAATTAACCGACAAAAAAAATTTTGATTTCCATTTTCGAAGTAGAAACAATAAGTTTCTCTTCAGAAGATAAAAAAAAAAATTCATTATACGTTCGTTCTTTTATGCCATTTTAACGTGTTTTATGTTATTACATTTAACATACTGTGTAGATGTTATGATCATCATGATAGCTTATAAAAAGCTTCTTTTTCGTTTAGATAGTGGTAAAATGTGCAGGCATCATGCATATACGAAAGGTATATTAATTGGAAAATAAAACAATTTTGTTATAACATTATTAGTTTTTCATTTTCATCATTATATCCATCCTACGAATGGAAGAGGTCTTGTTGGTAAAATGAGTGGATTAATACCATATAAGCATTTGGTAAATATTAATGATCATACATTTGGTGAAACCTATAAGACAATTTCTGTAAACAATCCCAGTACTTTAAAAAATTTAGTGATACTTATTTCTTTGTCCTGTTTAAAAGTTAAATTACTATATTAAAAATTATTACGATATTACTATAATAAATATTACAATATCACTACTATTATTTTGATAAAGAACTCCGAATGTATGAAAATTCATTATTACTCGAATTCCCTAATGGGGATTTTATTAAACTTTCGATTCCTAAATTTAATTTTTGGAAACAGTTTTGTCTAATAGAAATTTGTGTGCATGGTATTTGGGCCCTCTAGATCAGAGTTAACAACGGCAACAAATATATTATTGTCCATTGATTGAGTAAATTCACTTGACTATTTCCCCACGTCCGTTTGCCCGTCACCAAGATAGCTCAAAAACGAGATAGTAATTTGAAATTTTGGTTACTTACTCGAGAAATAAAAAGTGAGTTAAAGCTCGTTAATGAGCAAAATCGGTCCATTGAGTTCAAGGGACCCAGCTCTAAAATCATAAATTCTAAAGAAAACAATGTTAGTTTTCTAAAAAAGAACTTTTGTTTGAAACATTTGGTTAAATAAAACATATTAATGCATATTTAGAGTATTTTATGAATTCTTACGATTAAAAATAGTTTAATCATTGTTACTTAAACCATAAGTCGATTAGCTGAACAATTAATTTAGTAAGTTATTTTCAGTTGTTAAAAATTAGGAGATAATTATTCATTACATTTTCTTATAACATGTGTGTTGGTTGATGAAAGCATCTGTATAATAGATATAATTTTAACCAACTATCAAAGTTAAGTGTGTTGTTACTTAGAAAATAGTTAATAAAGAGAGGCAGAGTGAATCTAGAAAATTCATTCATTTTATCTTTGAAAACGGGAAATAGTTTTCTACAACCACAACACAAGCATATTGTATGCTTGTAAAATACGTGACCACGCATATAAATTGAGCGAGAACAATACACAAATCAAAAATATGGTATAGGGTAGCACTAGAGCGTATTATTTTATATTAATATTATAATATCACTCTAAAATAAAACACATCAGTAGTGTAGTGGATACAGTGTCATTCAAAAACACAGAGCAAGTTTTTATTTAACTTTTTCTTGTATATTATACAGAAAAAAAGATTATTTTGATTGCATTTAGTTGTGAAGATGCCCTGCCCTTAATGTTGATGGTTTCAGAATTTTAGAATTTTATTTTCAAAAAAATAGTATAATATCCTTGATTATAGTTTTCTTTTGTTATTTTTAATGGTTAAAATAAAGTTTTATTAAAAGCTGCAAAAATAAATCAAGTCTCTGAAACCATCATCTCAAAAAACAAAGAATAATTGCAGTTTTCTTATATAATTTACCTTGTGATTCCGTGAAGACGTGTTACTCAATATAAACTAGTAATTTTTTTACACAAAATCGAATAAGAATTGGGATACAGACATTAAAAAGATTAGAAAAAATGTGTATTGTCTTATTATTGTTTCTATTCATTTTGATCTAATAATTATTTTCAAACAATTTATCGTTTTTAGCTTATTTACATATAAAAGTGATGATTTACAAAACTAATTAACGAATATTTGTAAACTTGTGGTATATAAATGCGTAAAAATTCAGGATGATCCCATTTCAAAATTATCTCATCATATTATTATTACCGTTGCGGGTATAGCGACTGATACTAACCTCCTTTTTAACTTAAATGCCGATATCTCTTGTTTTACAGCTTTACACCAGAAGTTTAAATTGTGTCAAAAGTTATTTTAAATTATAATTCAAAATTTATTTCCAAAGCAAAAACTAAGGACAAAAGTTAAGACCATATATAGAATGACTCTTGATTGAATGGTTGAATTCTTTTCTCATATTTTATTTATTACAATGTATCGCAACAAATTTCATACAAAAGTAAGCCAAAAATTTTTTTAAAAAAATTGTCGCAATATGAGTTAACCTCATAAATTATTTACATATGAGTTAATACAATCGTGGGAAGTGTAGCGACTATGAAGAATCTAAGAAATGTTAAATGTCGGCTAAATAGTTCACGTGTACTGTACTCGAAATACTTTTTAATGCCAAGTGTTTAATATAAATATCTTTGAGTATACACTTTTTTTGGTGACATTGTAGAGAGTATAATACTCCAAGCAGCCCTCGAGCAAAGCTCTATATCGTATCTATCTTCATGCATTCCAAGTTCGTTTATATAGAAGAAGTGTTTTGAAAAACTACTTTATTTAAAGTAGGTACTTTCCGTTTTAACAGGAAAGATTTTATCAATATATCTAAATATCTTTTTCTTTTTTTTTTTTTTGAATATATATTTTTATATAATATGAAATTTTGGAAAAAGAAATTTTTCATTTTGGTTCGGATTATCGTTTTTAATTTTAATAAATACAGGGTGAGTAACAAATATTAACTCAGTGGAAATAAGGATTTTACCATGGAGCGTATTTTTGTTCTTTTAAACTATTATCTTATTTGGTTTGGTAAGATGCAATTTCAAAAGTTGGGAATGCACGGAATGAGAATGCAATGAAATTATGTAACGGAATATTGGACTGAAACGACAATTAGAACTGCTGATAAATCTATTTTGCTTGCAATAAGTTAAGAAAATTGAATCCAAATACGTCTAGTAGTATTTAATTTATACTTGTCACCAATTTTGAAAAGTATCAATAAAAACGGATTTAAATTTTTGTATAAAAATTTGGAAATTCTGTTAACCATATTTTTAACTACTGGGGGCACTATAAATATATTTTTCTTTTAAATGTATTGGGTAGTATTTGATGATTTTAGTCATTACAATTTACAAGACATCAAAGCTCGCTTATATCAATAAAGTAAGACTATATTTAATATATTAAACACGTAAACTGTACAATTCGTATTATTCAAATCTTAATAACATGTCCTATTATAATTAATCATTTATAGAATGTCTCCATCTACGTATAAACGTATGTAACTAACTAGCAAGTATTGAATTATGGTGCTATATACCACTAAAGGAGTATGCTTGTTAGTTATTCACTATAGCGACCATTACATTCAGCTCGCTTGTTAAAGAGCTCAATGTTAAGTAATACAATTGTCATAAATTATCAACATAAATGATATGAGCCTGACACAATCTATACAACCATTTCAATATGTATATTAATCTAGTGATGTGCTGACAAGTGATGATTCAGAAATAGCGATTCTAAACCGTATGTTTTGTGCGCCCATAAGCGTATCATATTATTTTTAACTACCTATCTAAAAATTTGTATATAGCTTTACCTGTTTCGTGCATAGTACGTCGAGGGAACTTCTTAACCGATTGATGTGTTACGAGTGTCTAAAATTTATAATAAAACCTTTACATACTAGAAAATATACTTATTTGTTCAATTGTTTGTATATAAATAATAAAAAAGAAGTTATTGGGTTGAAAATTGTAAGAATGATTGAATAAATTGCATAAGTAATTATTTTTAATTCCAAATATAAATTAGTCTATTAATTAGTTACTAAATTTTGAGCAATTTTCTATGTTAAATCATGCACGATTCACAGAGTTGTAGATCATTTGATTGGTGATCTATTACTTAGTAACCATAGAGACGAATGAATACATTTTGATGCACGAATGAATACATTTTGATGCACTTGTTAATGTAGTAGGAGTGTTATTCAATAACAAATAGAATGTTCCTACTACAATAACAAACAGCTCATCATTCAGAATTTTTAGAGGGTAAAAAGTTGTTTTATTACACTTATCATAAAGAAGCCATACACAAACTTTTAACTAAATTTTACCCGAAAAAAATTTTTTTTTCTTCAATAGAATCGTCCTTACTTCTATAGATCTGAAATTGATTTTTAAAAATATTTGCGAAATGAGCTAGATTCCGATTAAATAAAAGGAAAATACTAATCTATAAATTACATCGTCTATGTTATATATCGCCTTCAAGAAATAGATGAGACATAACTTTTGATAGATTATAACTTCTTTGTTTATGAATAAATTTTCATTTAATTTTCAAGTGTTTTGTTATGTTATTCAGTCTAGTTTCACATTTTGCTGATAACATAGATAATTTAGAATCAGTTCGGTACTCTATACAATAATATACTGAATCGGAATTGTTCAATTCCTCCCTATATCCATGAGTACATTTATTGAGAAGATATTATGTTTTGTGAATCATAAATGATGGGAAATTTGGGGTGTTCCTTTTAACATGCATGTATGTTTGGGATATAAGCCTAGGAAAGAATAAGGTGGTGTCCAGGAATACATATATAATATGAAATGTGTGTTGGAGTACCGTGTTCCGATATTCCGATTCCATTAGTATAACAACGGAGTTTATAAATATATTCCGATCAACCAATAATTCTTTTCTATATTGGAAAATGAAAAATATATTTTTAGCCTCCGACATCGAAAAATCACTGTTTAAACCTTAATGTTTATTTCGGTGGATCTATGTCTGTGATATTGTCGCCACTAAACTTACGAACCGATTATTATTCAGGTCTTTATACTCGACATATACAAAATATACAGTTATTAGCATAAAGTTATTAGTTTTAGTCAAAAATATGTAAGCAAATATTCAATCTGTTCGTCCGTCTTTCCGAGAGTCTGTCATCAAGACAACTCAAAAAACTCAAAAAAAAAAGAGATAACGACCTGAAATTTTGATGGTATATTTTCTGAGCCTTAAATAAAGTTTCAGTTTGTGAAAACAGGCCATTGGGTCCAGTGACTCAATTTCTAAACCATAAAAGATCTAAGGCAAAAAATGTTTTGAAACCTTAATAAACTGTTTAGTTTCAGCACAATTTCATTTCAAATTTAATTTATAAACACATATATTATTGTAATACATAATATTATTACAACTGATACGTATTGATTGTATTTTATTTATAATACTAATGATTTAAGTATTTCATAAAGTATTTCAACATTTATACACAACCGAATATAGAGTATCTAAACAGTTAACACTCTTATTTAATTTGGTATGTTTCAAAAAAGTATTGTTGACTCTGAAATCTGTTCAGCCATTTGAACATTCAAAATTATTTATTGTTTTACACAGGAGTTTTTTTTTACATTTTAAAAACTTCGCTTGTTTTTCTGTATTACTTGCATAATTTTAAACTTTTGCCGGTAAATTTTTGAAAATGTTATGAATGTAAAAAACCGATTTTATTTTTAAACGATTCTATTTGCAAGACCCGTTTATGAGATTTATAAAAAATTGGTTTGATATTCAGTGTTTTATGAATGCACACTTGAAATATCGAACATAATTTTTCATATAATTAAAATTGACACAAATTTTATCAAAAGTTTGTTTTTAATTAAAAATTTTTTAATGATTGTATGCATAGTTAGTTTATTGAGGTATAGTGTGTTACAAATGTGAAAATTCAAATTTATCTACAGAAGGACAAACTCTCGAATGAATCACTAAATGATATTTTTTACGATTCATGCTTTGCATGGATTCAAATATTACCTTTACAAGACTTGTGAAAATTTTAATTTAAAAAAAGTGTGACCACAGATTATAATTTTTCGTTTTTATTATTAATGAACGTGACAGTGGGAATGTGGCATTCAAATTTTTGTAATAATAAAAATGTTGACTAGATCTTTTTTTCTTGACTTTAATTCAATTTATCGTTAATTATTATCATACAAAAATCTTCATAATTTAATAAAAATGTTAGATTTGGTGGAAAGTGGAAATTAAATCGGGTAATTTTTGATGCTAGAATAGTTCTACTGAATGGATTTAGATAGCAGGATATGAAATTAAGTAAATAAAAAAAATTATTACTGTTTTATAGTAATGTATGGTTATTTGTAGCTGGCTGGCCATATTTAAATCTTTACTGCTGTAATCAAATATTCTTTTTTATGAGATTTTATTTGTTACTGTATAGTATTACTATATTCGACATACATAACATGCCAGAGTATAATAATTTTACTACACCAAAATTTAGTTATAGGTTTTCATAGAAGCATGTCCATTCTCCCGTTATTGAACAAAATAACTGAAAAAAGAAAATAAGCTTTAAGCATAAAAAGTTAGATCAAGTTCGTGAATGAGCAGAATCAGTCCTTTGGATCCAATGGATCCATGACGATCCACAATCTAACTTTTAAACCATTAAAGATAGTAGAAAAGTCCAAAGACAGAAAATGTTTGTTTTTTAATACCTAACAACTTTTGTATGAAACATTTTTTCGTAAACTGTTTAGATTCGCCACAATTTCCGCTCAGAGTATTTTATACATGCGTATCATTATAAATGGTTCAAACACTGATACTGAACTATATGTCGGATATCTAATCAATTAACTTTGTTAATTGTTACCATCATCTGTTATGTATAGTAATATCCGTGACGATAAATATTGATAAGTTGAATTGTTCACCTGTATTTGAATTTTTCTAGAGACATTAATCAAATAAAAGTTTCATCTTACTAGTAGTAAAAATAGTATTATTCCTGTTTCTGTTACAACCGGTAAATATACAATCAGATGTCCTATATATTATTTCATTGGGTTAAAAATGGTTACAATTTAATTTCCATTTTTTAATGAAATATTTATTGTAACGATGATGGTGCATATAATTCATTCAAACTTTTATTATTAAAATCGTTAAATTCGCATTTCTTTTTTTTTTTTTTTTAATTACTGAGTTGCTATTGACCTCAATAATTATTATAATAAAATTATAACTTTTTGCCATTTATTATGTGGTTAATATTTATCGTTATTAGTATTAAAAAAGTTTTTAATATATGTATACACTTTTATCCATTGTAACTTGTATACGTTTCTTAAGATGAATAAAAATCAATTTATGTCAAGTATTTATAAAATTGACCGAATTCTATCTAACAAAAGTCTTCTTAAGAAAATAAAGTAAAGGTAATTTTTTATAAACAGCGTTGATTCAAATAAATGTTTATGCAATCATGATCGTCTTTTGGTCATTACGCTATACAAATAATTATCATAGATTCAAATTAATAGCTTTTGTAGGGTTTTTATTTACGATGTTTTATAAACCTGGTTTGATAGTAACATATATTAACAATAATAGACCAGAGTAGAAGCCTTAAAAAATGGTAAAAAGTGGAAGAAGATTACAGTAGGGTGAAACCCATTGTTAACGCAAGAGAATATAATAAAAATGGAAGGAAAAATAAATTACGGCCGATCTGAGTTCGGGATGTAGGAGGGGGTTAGTAAGTTTAAAGGTAAAACACGGTTTCGATTTCCGGCAAAACTACAAGTCCTATGGAAAAAAGTTAAATAGCAAACTTGTAGGTAAAATAAGAAAATATCTACAACTTTTGTATTTAAACTTTTTTCACATAACCTCAAAATTTTTCGATTGAAAATTAGGGTGCTTTTTCGATATTTATTCAAAATAAAGTGAAAAAATAAATATTTCAAATCAAAAAAATTACATTGTATTTGGAACATAAAAAGGTAAGTTTTCGTGGAAAAAAAACTTTTTTTGAAAAGATAAAAAAAAAAAATTAAATATTTGGTTATTTGAATTTTCACATAAATTTTGAGGTTATGTGAAAAAAGTGTAAATGCAAAATCTGTAGATGTTTTTATTACCTACAACTTTGCCATTTAACTTTTTTCCATAGGACTTGTAGTTTTGCCGGAAATTCTGGTAAACCGAATTTTACCCTCAAACACTCGCCTACTTCCCGAACTCATATCGACCGTTATTTATTTTTTCTTTCATTATTATCATATTATCTTCCGTTTCCAATTGGTCTCATTCTACTAAAATTTTTTTTGTTTTCAAAAATTATCTACCCTGGTATATAATTGTGTAAAAGTTTTATACTTAATCATTTTGTATGAATGTCTGTCATCATGACATCTCAAAAACGAAACGGCATAGTGACTTAAAATTTTGTTGGTATATTATAAATATAGAAAGTGAGTTGAAGTTCAAGTATGAGCCTCATTGACTTGGGTCATTTTGATTGAAGAAAATATTCAAGTACAAATATCAGAAAGTTAATTCATAATATATTATTTTAATATAATAATGTAATTATAACTCTTATAACAGCTGTATGCACTAAATAATTGTGCACTATAGTGAATGTTCATGATTAAAAAATAATTCCAATATTGAGATTTTACAATATATCGCTTACTTTAACAATAACAATGTTAGTTGTTAACTTTACTTAACTATTTAAAAACATTTAACATTATCTATCTAATTATTTTAAACTGAAATAATTATAAAATATAAAAATAAAATTTGTGTGTTTTAAGTAAGGATGGAAGCTTCAGGTTGTAGTATTTTATGTTTATTTGTGATATTTTTGTGCTTTAATCGAATAAGTTTTGAAAATGTTATTAATCTCATTTACTTACGAATTCGAAAATTTGATAACGAAAATGAACTAACCTGAAACAAAAAGAAAATATGTATTACTAAATTTGTACTTAATACAGGGGCATTAATAAATAAGGACTGTAGCTGTAATCAGTTTTTGGTGTAAAAGCAGTGAAATTTTTCTTTTATACCACCACAAAGCAGTTATAAAACCAAAAATTATCATATTTACGCTTTAAAAGTCTGTCGTCAATCTATCACTCATTTTTAATATGTATAAAGTATGAAAAGCTAAAATAATTATGGCATTATTTGGCAAATAAATAATAAAATTTTTTTTCGAAATGTTCATAATTTAAAATTTAAAAGCCAAAAAGCAATGTTCAATTTTTGTTTTTAAGATTTTTTTTCGAAGAAGATAAAAGTATTTGACATATTTATCTATATGTAACTTTTCCTATAACATATTTATTTATGATGAAACGTAAAAATGATCTAACCAATATATTTAGGTAAACACTGGCAGGCTTTAATGTCAAACTTTTAACAAAGCTCTGTACTTGATTAACTGAAGTAAGGTAGCATCACGTTGTACGGAGGTCAATATTTATTGATCTGTTTTGTTGTTCGTCAATATGTCAATAACTTGTATAAATTTTTCATTCTCTTTCTTTTCTTCCCATTTATTCGAATTGATATGTATACAATGCCCTAGAACCATTTATATACCAAAAAGTCCTTATCATATTTATATCATCTGCCTGTGTCTGCCATATTTATATCGTCTGTCTGTGTTTCATCATATTTTTGTTAATCTTACGGTTAAATTAATCTAAAGTAAATTTAAATTAACATCCAAAACTTTTGTTGGAAAAGCTATATTCCAAGACTAGCATGTGAACTTCTAACAACATTTTTCAATATTCTTACACCATAAGATCGAAATCATTTAAAATTTTTGAAATTTTACTTGTTTTTGAAACTATATTAAAAAAATTCAAAATAGACAAGGTATTCCTTATTTTTTTAAAAAGAAGCTTAATAATATAATAAGTTTGTCTGAGCTGCTTAAACAAAAACGACGTGTAAAAATTTTCAATTACACAAAATGTATCTATAAAATATTTTGAGTCTAATACAATTATCTTCGTTTTCATTTAAGTAATATCATTGTATCCATTGGTAAATTGAAAAATTTTTATATGGTTTTATATATCCATTATTTTTATTACTCTTCAAATGCCAATTTAAAAATGTTATTTTTACTATTTATACTTGGATACTTACATGAAGAAACAAACTTATATGATGGAATTCGTCATAATATTTTTATTGTATGTTCCGGATTTCTACACAAAAGACTTTATAATGGGCCATTTAATATTAGACTACAAAATTTACTAAAAATTAAAATGTTATGATGGTATTTAACGAGAAATTTACTAAATGTATTATTTATTGGATATTATCAAAACATTCGTATATTGGAAGTATACCTTTTTCTTTTTATCGATTTGCAATAATATCATTAATTTAATATCTATTAATACACAAAAGTTTTAGTAAATGCAGGCTCGAAAATATTGTAGACTTGTAGATGTTCTGAAGCCATATTTATAAAATTTTAATATTCAGCGATCACTATAGGTTTTTGACGGAAAAAATGGGAAAATAGACAGATATCTGACCATTTTATCGATTGGTGTACGTTTCCACTAATATGACTATATATATACTTATAGCTGGTATTCGCATGCCTTACAGAAATTCTGCTTACTGATTCAGCTCTTGACTCTAGCTGTGCACTTAGTAATCTGTTGTGTAATAATGCAAAAGTATTTGTTATTTCGTTTGAATTGTAAAATAAATGACTAAAAGTAAAAATTAGAACTAGAAATCTCCGACAAAATCGTCGAATTGCTGTTTGTAAATAGTGTGTTACATTCCATATTTTAAAAAGTTTAAATAAAACACTCATTTATGTGACCAAAAAATACATTTTTTAACAAAGAAGGTATAGTCAGTGTTGAAAACAATAAATTAAGTTGTATCTTAAACTTATTGGTTTGGGTTTTTTCACAATGGCAATTAGCCTTTTTTCTCGGAAAAAAATCACTATATGGCACTATCTTGGGAGTAACAAGTTTTTAAATTACCAATTAGTAGCAATTTTAAATATACGTATAAAGCAATAAAATTAAAATATTTGATTTTACAATTAAGTTCAAGTCAGAAAAGTACTTACGAAGAGTAGAATGGAATTTCAAAATAAAAATCGGACCACCTCGTTCCACTGGGGAATTCAGTTTTATGGAAAGTGTGATGAATCAATAAAATAATGCAGTTTTTATAATTATTCTGTTACATAACAAAAATATTCTGGAAAATTTAGTACAAGATGTATGTATTATATATGTTATATTATAAACATTTTTATAAATGTTAACTTTGATGTTTAAAACTTTGTTTTTTAGTTCTTTATATTTAAAATGTCAAGCATCTTATAATACATAGATACACACATACCCATGATAAATTTGATGGATATTATCCAGTAATAAGGCCATTCATTTAATGTTTATTGTTTGGAATAAAAAATAAAAGAGAAAGAAAACTTTTGTATATATTTTTTTTTTTAAATTCCCATTGAATAGATTTAACATGCTTGTTTTTTGTAGTACAAAAATACTCCAGTAAAAAAATTTTCTTTAGATAAACGAGGTCACATTCTTTGCTTGAATGATTAAATAAGGAATAACATTCTATTAGAAATTCCTAATTTTGAATATTCAGCGTTTTTTAAAAGAAAGAACAAGAATGAATTATCAGCTCATCGTAATCAAACTGTTCAAAAGAAATATAATACATTGTTTTAAAGATGTGTAAAAATTAATAGGCATAGTTTTTCTACTAAAATAATTGTTTACACGAAAATAAAAGTTTCTAAAATTAAGCTTTTTTTAAAATTGAAAAAATTAACATAAAATTGTTTAGTTTAATTTTTTGACATTTTTTCAATGCAATTACTACTACTTAAGAAACTGTATTTTAGTTTTTTGAAAAAGCACTAATTTTCGTATTATAATTTTGTTTTTTTATAAAAAACAATATATTGTAAACGAATTTTCAGGCGAAGCTTTTATTATTATTTTTTCCTCATTGAATCCAAACTTGCAATACAAAACATAAAGTTCCACTTAATAAAAATAAGACTGACCTCGTTCAATCTAGCATCGGACCCTTTAAATAGTTGATCTTGGATTTCAAATAATTTTCTCGATTCATCATCTTTTTTTTCGAATTATTTACAAATGTAACGTTAAAACCTGTACATTATAATGTATGTGTACTATTTTCAACGATATTAAACTTCTACTTAAAACCCTCAGATCTTCAGGAAGCTGTCAAGTTTAAAAATAAAAGTATAAATAAACCAATTGAAAATTAAAAATTTTTTAAATTTAAATTTATGTGAAAATTATTATTTCTTATCACCGAAAATTGTGTTGAAGATAAAATTTATAAAATAAAATCTAAACAAATTCTCACCAATTTATGAATTTTTCAGTTTATAAAACCCTAACGAAAGCTAAAATAAATGTTAAAACTGACATTTTAATAGACTTTCTATGTGAAAAAAACACAAGGGCTCAGATGAAACACAAAAATAAATTTATATCGTAAATATTCTTCTTGTTTATTTTAATGGATATCTTTCCCCCCTTATTCTTCTACAGCACATATAAAATAAATTTCCGTTATATAAAGGTGCTTGAACGGATTTTCTCTTTTTTTGTGTGTGTTGTTTTTGTGTTTTTACCCCTCATGAAATTTTTTTGTCTTTCACAAAAAATAAACAAAATAAATAAAACATGACACTCCGACATCAGGCGACCATCTTCCTCACAGAAAAAGTCATTTTCTTATATATATATATATATATATATATATATATATATATATATATATATATATATATATATATATATATATATATATATATATATATATATATATATATATATATATATATATATATATATATATATATATATATATATATATATATATATATATATATATATATATTCATATATCGCTATTTAACGAGGAATTTTCATTTGTCATTGAGAAGGGAGTTTATATTATTTCTATCATTTGCGTTTTTTGATAGTCAGTGAAGTTTTGATAGGCAAACGTAGATTATGAGAAATATTCTGAATTATATAGGGCTGTTTCACAAAATATGTACTGTCAAGGTTTGTGTAGGATAAGCATACGAAAGAAAATATTTATTTCTTCAATCATTTACATTATTTTATCATAATATAAGTTATCAATTACAATAAGCAATATTATTTTGCTGGTTAATAGTTTGCTTTTATGTGACATATGTTTTCTAAAAGGTATTTGATTTTATTTCACAATACATAGAATAATATTTTTTTTTTAAGTTTACACAATGAACAAGTTAAAAAATCAATTTACGTTATTTAGTTTTGTTTCAGACTTTTTAAAACTAATTATTATATAATTAATAAAACAATAATGTTTTATTTTTTATAATTATTATTGTATTTTTATAATTTTATTTTAAGCGTTTTATATTTCAAAAAATTGCTCTTACTTCTTCAGACGATTAAATTTTAGATATAATATATGAAAAATCTAATTTTGTTTGCGATATAAATTTTTGATGATTACGGAAATATTTTTAATTATATATTTGATTTGGAAATGTCATACTTGTGTCTTATGGTTAATAAAAAAATAAGTGCACAACAGTTGATTAAAAATTTTGCAAAAATTTAAAAGTTTAAAAATTAAACTATATATTATAAAACTATATATGCAAACAAATCAAAAAGAAAAAATTTACTAAAATTAAAATATATTAATAACCAAAAAATTAACAATCATTTAAAATTTATAACAGATACCTTAATTATTAATAAATACAATTTTTTCAACTTAATCAGTTTTTTCATGTTACAAATTTTAAACTTACAGCCTAACTTTAACCTTTCGACAAATAACCATAAAAAACAAGTGTGCATTTGTGAAACCAAATACAATATCAAAGAAGTTTTCGTAACAATCAAAAACTTTTTATAAACAAAATATTTTTTCATATACCTAAAATAAAATGCCTGATGAAGAAAGAGCAATGTTTTGAAATATATTATAATGTTTAAAATAAAAAAATGCAAATACTATAAGTATAAAAAATAAAACCTTGTAGTTTTATAAAATATATTAATAAGTATGAAAAAGTCAACTAAATAATTAATAAATATTGAAACAAAAATTAGAAAAAAATTTTGTTATTGTATATTCAAAACGATAAAAATAACCCAAATGTTTGTATCAACAAAGAATCTTATATATAAATTGAATTGATAAATAAAAATAAAAGTATTTCAATAATTAGCTTTGGATTTTATGAAAATTTTATAATTTTTTAATGTGATAATTTTTAATAATAATCAGATAATATGAAATATCATGTCATTATTATGAAATAAATAATGTTGTTTGAATGTTGTTTAATGAAATAAATAATAGTTCGCAAAACAAATTCGTATATAGAACAATAGTCAGTCAAAAACATAACGTCATATGTCCGAAAAGTTTCATGTAACAAGTTTCCTAATATTAATTACAATAATATTATTTATATTCTTGATATTCCACAATCTAAGAGTAGCTATGTTCTATCAATAAAATTATTTCAAATATGTGTGTTGTTCGCCTAATTGTTCAAAGACTTGAAAATTAAGCTAGGAAAAGTTTAGAAAATTATAATTTTTAAATAATCAGAAACCATTTTTTTATTAAGGAAATAAAAACATACCATTTATTTTTTCTTACTTTTTACTAAAAGGTGAGACGAACGATTGACGAACTAGTTAGTTTTGTGTGGAAATTTTCTTCCCTAAATTATCTTGATTACGAACTGGCAGACGAAAATTGACGAATTAGTTGATTGTTTTATTATTTATATTTTAAAGTTTTGTTATACATTTGCTAACGTTTCTACTGTTTGACTGAATATAAACTTGTAAATTTAATACCTGTACAAAAATATTATTATCGATATAAGAACTAAAGAAATGTAGTCAAAATTAATGAGTAGGAATTATCCTAAAAATTTCATAATATGACCTCCAGATTAAAATTTTACATGTTCGAAGCTAAGTATCTGCGTTAAAGGTTCCTCGCCACATTAAATAAACATCAATTAAACTTGCATTAAAGAAAAGCTTATAGGCTTATTAAAACACACTTTTTTGTGTAATGTTATGTTTCAGTTTTTAATACACATCCCTTTTTTATTAAAATATTACCAATACATAGTATAAAAAAGCAATCCTTAGTTGGTGGCAAGTTAAATAAATAAAATTCTTGTGTATGGTTTTTCACCCTAATATTATTCCTAACAAACTATGGATGGTCTATCGTATAAGCAATGTCCATCTTTTGTCAAAAGTCGAAAGAAAAATAAGAATATTTCTATTAAAATTTGCACAAACCATTTTCTTCAACGTTAGAAACATGTCAAACTGTTTACATCAAAGTGTTAGAGGGTAAATAAAACCACACTATACATATTTTCTTGTTCGGGAAATTGACAGGTTTAAATATGTATATAATACAATGTTTTGGTTTTGGATGTATATGAATATTTTATAATAACATATGGAAAATATTTTCTAAGGATAAAAAACATATTCTAAAGTGATGTTGTCGGGTATTTGGAAAAAAATTTTCAATTAAGTTATTTCCACGAACAAAAAATTATTATTTTTTTTTTTTTACCTCTTAAACTGTTAGGGTTTAAATGGTATACCATTTTTATACTAAATTTAATTTTCACATTATTCGTTTACAAAAATCGGCCAAAGTGAATTTGTCCGAGATACATACTAAATATGCTTTTATGAAAAACACAGGCTGAAATTTTATTTGAAAATATGGAGTTGACCTTATAATATATATAACCATTTTAAATTTTGTATTATTTTCAACCAATTTCAACCAAATAGATATATAATATAAAAATCAGTATTGAAAGAAATAAAATTATTTACACAAAAGCATAATGACGAACGGTAATAAATTTTGTAACATAACATACAAGTGTTATAATATGCCAATTTACCCATTTTTAATTATATTATTTTAAATATGTAACTTTTTTTTGGATGAGATAATTGGTTTAGTATTAATAAAATGAATTGTGAATTATCGGTTTATAACTTAGCCATGAAAAAATCACAAGCAGATGCTAGTGCCCGTTACCGTATTATTACGTATTATTACGTATGCTAAATCCGCCGCATATGATTAGGAGAGCTAACAGTTAAGTACTGTCTATATTTCAAGCTGTTCTAAGTATAATAACTCCAGAATTTACTGTAGCGTTGTTAAAAAATCGAGTATGATGTCTAAGTACGTTCTAACGAAGTAATGTCTAACGAATACGTTCCTACTTACTAAACGTTTTAAAAGATGGAAAAATAAGTATCCAAGCTAGTTCAACTGGTATTCAAACAGCAAGTCCCTTGGATACGTTTTAAAATATATGTATAAAAAAAAGCAAATTGCACTATGAAGTAAACTTTATAGAAGCTGATAAATTCAAAACATATGTTTCATTAATTTAATGATATCATATTTGACTTATGATGTTAAAAATGATTTATCGAAAACTTGAAATTGTAGTGTGAGTGCCAGTTTCTAAAACATTGGTTTCAGATTTAAAACATCTTTTTTACACATCCTTTTTCGCGTTGCCAATAAGAGCTGAGAGATATAATTTATTAAAATTGAAATGACGTTGAAGTAGTGAAATTTTAATTTAATTCTGGTGATGGTCAGATTTACCTTACCTCCTACCTCTAGTGAGTCTAATTAACTATTAGGAAGGGATGTCCGATGCACATGTACAAACATAGTTTTCATTCCAATCATTCACAGACCATAAGCTTCATACGAATAAAATAAACATTGGATAAAAAATCGAGTAGGCATTCCACTTTCAAAACAGGGTTTCGTAGTATTTTAATTGAGCAATGATGTTTAAATTTTTTTCAAAATATTGAATAATTAGAAAGAAATTAAAGGTACACCATTAAAAATTTGTTATAAAAATAATATTCTTTTCATTCATGTTTTATAAATTATATAATAATTGTATTTTTAAAATATTGCCTGCCCCTCCCCCCCATTTCAATTTCGATATCTCCAAAAAGGGTTCAGCTGAAATACAGCAACTAATTATTACATAGATAGCACTTAATTTTTTGTTAGGTTTCGAATAGGTTTCGAATTGGGGGTGAGGGAGAACGTTAAGTCAACGTCTTAATCTCTTAAGCTATTGGAGAATAAAAATCCGAAATAGAACAAATAATTAGCATATAAAAGCACAAAATTTTTTGACAGCATTTGAAGGTCTAGGTAAGCATTTATCTGCCTCTTCCCATTAAAATGTCGTTTTCTCTTAAATGGGTAAATCACAAAAATCTGAAATAGAACAACTAATAAGTACATGAAATACACTAAATTTTGTGATAGGTTTCAAATAATTTTGCGATACAAGGCAGTATAACATGATAGTTAATCAGATAAAAAGCTCTAATGATATAAGTAAAGAACATCGCAAAATTGAAAAATCAGTCTCGAAGGACTGTCGAGATGTCATTGTTATAATTAGTTGAAGAGATTTCGTACAGATCAAGTTATCCAGGTTTTATTGCACCTAATTTCAGACAAGCCGATCATAAAAAAATCAGATAAATAATTTTCGAAAAACTTGCAACACTGAACCCTAATTTAGTTTATTATAAACGAACGATGATAATCTACCTAGAAATTTATTAAATATTGATATCAATATTTACTTTTTCATAGATATGAAGTAATTATGAAATCAATGAAACGGATATAATTTAGACGTAATATACAAATAGGATCTTGTTGCATATATACATAATATACCTGCTATACATCTCCTGGTGCTCCCATATACATAAATAATCTCATATTCTTCCCAGTCTTTTCATATAAACATAATAATATTGTAAAATGCATATAAAAACTAGCTGTCACTTACAGGATTATTTGATAGAGATATGGAATGACTTATATTGCAATCCTTAGTCACGCTGAACGAGCCATGATTATGTTCTGTTAATTATTCTATATTATTGTCAAGTTAGAAAAGTATTTGAAGCAGACACAACATGGACATAACACGTGTAGATAGATATATGAGTAGACGTTTGTTATTGAAGGAAATGTGAATAATTATTTTTAATTTTTTTACAACCGACTTTAATTAAAAAGGTTGTAAATTTTTCATTTTTTATCATTTTAGAGAAAGCTAGAGTAGAAGCCCCTATGAAAAATGTATTATAAAACATAAAAAATGAATTTACTGAATCTATATTAGAATCTCATGACTCTATCATATGGTTAAATGACTATTTGATAAAATCCAGTCTTTCCCCTGGCCTTTACAAAGACAAGAAAAAAATGTAAACATTTACTGGTCATTGTACAGGTGTGAACAATTTATGAAAATAAGTATTTATACCTTTGCACAATATTTTGGCAAATTATGCGCCAGGGGAGATATATTTCCATGTGAAAGTATTAATTGTTAGTAAATAAATTATTTTACATAAAATAAAACGCTGTGCTCTACAACGCTGATTATTCGTTTTAAATAAACTAAACAAGATTGTAAACCCATTATTTTTGAGATTATAAAACTTCTAGGGTAGAGATCTAAAATAAAATAATCTAAAATATAAGGGATAAAATTTATAGAGAATATATGCTATGAAAAACCAAAAAAAAAAAATTGAATCATTATTACAATGTCATTATTTATTCATATTCATTTATAAACAACGAAATATATCAAATTTAGCCGTTCTCATAGATTTAGGCTTACATAAAGTTAGTGGTTTTACTGTAAAAACTGCAAAGGGACAGGCAAGGGTAGAAACATGTCTGACGTGCGATTGAGTCAAAACAATTCAAGGTAAGTATTTGAATGAAATTATAAAGTAAATTATAATATATTAAGTATATTACAATATATATTATTAGATCTTGATGTTATTTTTTAAAATTTTTAAAAGAGGTATGGGAATGTTTCATGAGCATTTATTTACCTCCTGAGAATATGTATCTCAAAAACTGGCCTTGAATGTGATTTTTATTTTTCAGGGGAAGTTTTAGTTTATATATTATATAAAGATCTGATATAGCTTTAAGGGGTAGGGTATGTGAAATAAATTTTTGGGGATTAAATATTACCGAGTAGTCCGATTTGAAGTTGACTCGAAGTTGAACAAAAATTTCATCTGTCAGAGTAATGGGGGTTGGAGATACAAATTATTGGTGAATATTATATTGCATAAAACATGTTTTTCGAACACTAAAAAGTTAAAACTTTTTATAAAAAATAAAACTGATTTCAAAAAAAAGCACTAAAATTTAAAAAATATTTTAAATTATAAACTTAAATAATTTTCTTGGGACCATTTTTACCTTTCGAAGGCGGCAATAACTTATCAAATTTAACCTGAGAGATGATTAGCGCCAACTGCGAAAGCTAGTTAGTCACAAGGAAATTATAATAGTTTTTAATTTAAAATCATTTTGTACAGTGTATTGCAAGTCGGTTCAAATATTTGCAACAAAAATTTTTTAAATTTATTATTAAAATAAATTTCTAAAATAGAAAAAAATTACATAAAAATCTAAATATGCATTCTACGTCATTTTGAAATCATTTATATTTTTACATAGGCTAAATATATAGTTTTGATTTTCTAACTCTTCTCCAAGATTCTCAGAGGAAAGTTTAGCTATCGTTTTGATTTTCTTACCCTTCAAATTTGTGGGTCACTGAACACAAATTTTTGCCTGGAAATTTAAAATTCTTGTTCAGTGACCAAAAAATTAGGAGGTTAAACAAATCACATCTATAGCAAAACTTTTCTCTGAGAATCTCTGAGAAGGGTTAGAAAACAAAACTATAGCAAATCTTTTCTCTGAGCCCCAATTATTTTTGTAATATATCCAGCTTTTACAATTTATATTTCTTTTTTTAAATCTAGATACTTTTTATATTTAAAGAAAAATGCAAATGTGCATAGATAGAGAAGTTTAAAATTTAGTTCTTATTTACATTATTAAATCACGTGATGTGTTGCTTTACTTAAAAATTATTTTCAATTAAATGAATTCACATGAACGACAAATTTAATTTTCAATATTTATAGTCATTGATTAAAAACCACATTTTCATTCCAAATTCTACGGAAATGTAAATAGAAAGAATTTCAATTAAAAGTAAATGTTGGAATTGAATTATATTAAAACCAATTTTCTATTATAATAATTCATATATTCATTGAATAAATATAAAATAATTCAAATGTATAAAAGAGATATACATAAATAATACAACCTTTGGTAGATATGCTCTTAACACTTAACCATTACCTTTCTGATAAATTAAATTAATACATTTATTCAAACATAAATAAAGTTAAAAACTACACATTATCCGGAGATCATACCTGGCAGCTTACAATTACTAGCTGGGCGTACTAAAAACTACACCACAGATACTTGTTGGTTAAACTGTGGGTCTGCTTATAATGTATTCAGACTACCTATTTGTACTTTCTTTTACTGCTAGTATTGCTGTAATGATATAGTATCGAACGGTTTATCCAAACCAAACCAAATTTGATATTATATCTCCATATTACTTCTAGTTGTGTCAGGAGGATTTTGGTTAAAATCTGACTACCAGATTTTTCGGTTTTTTACGTTTTTCTCGTAAAAAGCAACAACCATTTTCTTCAAACTTACAGTATAATCATACATCATATTAATATCTACAACTTTTACATGAATCATTTCTCTAAGAAAATTCAAATAAGGGAGAAAAACTCAACTGATCATATTTAGCTACATACATAATATTGTACATAATATGTTGATATACAAAAGTACAAAAATGTCCATGATGGGTCGCAGCAGATTCTTGTTTGTATTTATATTGTGGACTATATACAAATATGTGTCTTGATTGCATATTATTTGTTATAATACCTCAACTAAGAGACATTTAGCAACTTTTGTTAACACTTTACAGCCGTTAAACTGAAATAGAAATGACATTTGCACCTCCATAGATAGAACGTCTGTTACGCTATTTAATTGATTCACTTGAAAAGTGTTTTTTCATCTGTCGGATGTAACAGATTGAATGTAACATAAGCTGTTAACAAGGTAGTTTTAGAATCTGATTATCGCATACAAAATAAAACATTTCTGTGATAATAATAGTAATGTTATTAAAATTTTACAAATTTATCTGCATGTTAAAATACAAGTAGTTTTTTATGTTTGGTTCAAAGAATGGAATTTTTTTAAGAAATCACAGCGGACAGTTTTTCAATCCAATCAGATATAAATTTGCATTTAATTTTTTATTTCGATTTTCAAAACGAAAACAATGACTACCTATCAGCGAGTATAAAACAAAAAATGTAGTAACAGGCATAAAACCAATTTGTGAGGAAGAAAATATATGCATACATATGTAGACATTGTATAGATATAAATTTTTCCAGTGGGTTCATTTATTCATTCATTCATTCAGGAGGATACAAATCTATCCAGAATTCACTCTGTATGCTTAAACCTTTATAAATTGTATGAGTGTGTATATACACGTATCACCGAATCGAACGTAGGTAGTACATATAGTGATACAAATGGTTAGATAACCGGTAACAGAACATTATACACAAACATGATAGTCAATATTGACCTTTTGCGTGCAAGGTTCAAAAGGTAGATAAATTATAATGTGTAATGGTAGAGTTGAAATTTTCTACAAAGTATATTTCAATATATATTGGAGAAAGTGGTAGTTTAAAATATCTGGAAAATGATAAAACTTTTAATTACACTCCGTTCTGTATTTTTCATGTGTTTACATTTTAATTCGGATCATTAATTATCAAATAATTATATAAATGAACATTATTTGGCCTACAAAGTTAATTTTTACAAAATACGATCTCATAAGCACCCACGATATAAATTTACAAAATAAAAAAAAAATAATTCATATTTTGTTAATCTGGTTTCAACTGAGTATTCCGCCATTATAAGTATTAATATTTAAAAATAATAATCATCATAATGAAAAATAGATTTTCATTCCAAATTAAATTTTAAAACATAAAAAAAATTAATTAAGTAGCAAGTTGTCGAAAATTAAAATGCGTTGATGCTGAAAAACATAATCAACACTAAAAAATAAAATGCTTATAATCCTGTAAATAAATAAAATATTAATTATAATATCGGAAAATATAAAAATGGGAAGTTATTCCTAGGAATAATAATAAATGAAATTTGAGACATGTAACAAGAGTATTAAAAACAAAACAATCCTTAAACCAATACATTAAAAATATATGTGGTAGTAAACGTCGAGTTTCAACACAATGAAAAGGCAATAAATATGTAAGAATCCAAATTACTAAATAAGTTACACTAAAATAGAAATAAAATATGACAAAATGATACCAAAAAAAATTTAAAAACCAATTACCAAAAGAAATGTTAATTATTTACAGGAGTGTAAACATATTTTTAACTTTTCTTATTTTTAAGTATATTAAGAAATTTTCAACTAAGATGTCTGAAAAATTGGTCGAAACAGCTATAGCAGAAATTAAATAATCTTTTTTGTAAATTTATATTGTCGAACCTCAATGGGATATATTAATTAAAAAATTGATGATTTCTATACTATATATCCATGAAGATTACTGAAGTATTTTTCTGTTGGATTTATATGTTTTTTAATACCAGCGGGTACATTTCCGACTAATTGTAAAATAAAACGCATAAGCGAATTGTGACGTATTTTTGAAACAGAGAAATAATTTTGAATGAAAATTTCAACTTTTAGCGTTGGTTTGTTGCTCAGAAAATTTCGAAAGTTTTATCCGATTTTCATGGAATTTAGTAAAGACACTTAACATATTTAGAAAATTTACTGAAGAATTCGTTTGTATCTACGTTTGTACCTTTTTTTCCAATCAATGAGATAAGAACAAAAGAAATCATTCAACGCTTTTTCTTATTTAAAGAATTAAACACTTTATGTATGCGATACTTTTCTAAAGAAGTTTATATAAAATAATTCAATTTTGAGGCTTACAACATTCAATTCCCGTTCAATGCGCGATTTTTAACGGTCTTTTAAAATGAATAATCAAATCTATTCAAATGTAAATTCATAGCAATAACATATACAAATCTATAGTCACTTTGAGTACTAGATATTCATAATGTTTTTCATGCGGCAACATATCTGACTCACTAATTTGAAAACATATCTATCTCAGTAGGATTTTAGCTTCAAACAAATTTCTTACCACCTGCATAGAATATGATCTATAACAACTAACGTACATAAATAAGCTTGTGTTTTCCTTTATAGGAAAATTCACACTTAAACGAATCCCACTAGACTAACATTAAATATGCGAACACATAAACACAATATAACCTAAAGAGTTATAGACATTTGTTGTATTCCTTAGGACATGGAATAACCACACCATCACAAAACACATCGAATCGTAGTACTACCAATTTATGTTTGTATGTAGGTAGGTATATACGTATTTTATATGTGTATATGAATGTATGTTTGGGTCAATTTGTTGTTAGCCTTCACATTTGTTTAATGTTTTTTTAACATTGAAAAAAAATATATATATATATATACACCCCTTATACTCATTTACCCTTTTACAATGCTATAATGTTCTAGTTACAGCTAACGATGTTATAACTAACAATTCGTTTCAATCAGTTTAAAAGAGTGGCCCCCATCATCAAAATTTAACTTACCAAATATTACTTAATACATATATTGCTGAACCAAACATTATTCGTTAATTTAAGTAATGTGGAGTAACCTCCATATTTGGCTAGTTTATCAACAATTTTTTTATACTAAAGTATAGTACTTTTTTTAGAATGTTTTTGGAATTCTAATAATACAAATATTTATTTTTGAAATTTTGAAATTTCGAATTGTTAAAAATACCAATATTACGTCATTAACTTTTAGTATTCAACTGTTTTAAATTAATATTATTTATAAAGTCGTTTGATAAATTAGTTTTATTCAAAGAATTAGTAGCGAAAACTACTAGAGTTTATTGTTTTAAATACTTAACGTACAATTGAGTATCAACAACACACAAAAAAGGATAATTTAAGCGATTCCATGAATACCCTTTCATAAGTATATATCGGATATAAAAGCAATTATAAGCAAAAGAAGATTACGTATTAATGAATTTAAAAATACATTATTTTAATCAAATTTTAATTAAATTTATTTTAAAAATATTTTTTATCCGTGAAGTATTTTTATTTTTTTTTTTTTTGTAATAAACTTATCTTATATACGCTTTTTACTTTTTGGATAAAAATAATACTGAAATGTCAAGCTGTCATTGGGTTTTTAAATTTTACGAGTAAAACTACAAAATGCAAAAACATTTTAAGGCAGATTTTTAACTAAAATATAAAATTAATTTTGGTTCACATTTTTACTAAATTAGTGTCTTCGCAATAATATTATGCGATTAATATTGAGCGTAACCAATGGGACACTCTTTATTTATATCGTAGGTAATGTTTTTAAAACCAGCTAAAATATATGTGTGTGTATATTCACCACTGGTTGTTGGTAAACCCACTCGAATGTTGTAGAATAGCGTAGGTCTACCGTTTAATGTATAAAAACTACAACCTAACTGTATTTATAAACGTCAAGTTTATTTCTCAATCAATCAAAAGTTCATTCAACTATATTTTTATGGAGAAAATAGTTATTTCGAAATAAAATTATTGTAAGGGTTGGAAATAAAAGCAATGAAGGACAATTGAAGGACAAATGTGTCAAATGTTTTAGGTTAAAGATACATATCATATTTCTCCAGGCAAAAATTTTATCTCGCAGGCAAAAATTTAATCTCATGTTATGTTAATTTTATGTTTTGTTACTCAATAATAAGAATAAAAAAATAAATAAATATTCATTTTAATATGAAACATGTGCTTATGTGTTGACTTAGCTTCTCTGTCGTGAGAAGAATATTTTTAGATGAAAATAAATACAGAAAGAAACTTCAAGTACAAATTGTTGGACTCAAACGAAAATGTACAAAAATACTTTTGAATTTGTTTTATGTATGGACTTACCTTTATATCTTTGAACAGGAGTTTTTGGAATGCTTACAACGATTGTTCCATAAATTAAATTCAGAAGATTGATTGTAACAACCTTTCATAATTTGAATCACGGATAAAGCCAAAGTGGGGACCGTAGAAAATTATCTAAATGCGTAAAACTATCTATTTGGAAAGCTCTATAGAAGTTTATAAAACTGTTTTAAATTGTTCCAGAATCTTGTGCTCTTCGCTGTCAATATCAGCAGCAACATGAGCAGTTCATTCATTGTGGAAATCACAATGTACGTTACCTTGATAACCGCTGAGCATAATCGAACTTTTAATGATCATTTTTACTTTTTTCTTATACGTCATCATGTAAATATTGTAGTAGGGCAAACTTGCACCATAATAACGTACTCATAAATACAGCACTTGTTTTGAGAAAAGCTACTACAATGTGGTTTATAAGTTTTTTAGGGCATAGGCGTGTCTCCCAAATCGCCCTTAGCCATAACCTCTTGGTACGTGATTAATCTGACATTGTTTAAAATGAAAATAATGTTTTCCAACAAACAAATTTTGAATTTAAAGAGGCATTTTCAATCATTTAAAAACTGGACTAATCTAAAAAAAAGTCAAGTTAAATTCAAGGTCGCCTGAAGAAGTTCCCGTTTGAAACAAAAATTGCTTGCCAAACTCATTTTTCTATATCTTTCAAACTTAGGTACCTTACAAAATATTTTGCAGTAAAATACGGCCAGTGTATTTTGACCCATGAAATTCTATTAAATATCCTTTCACATAATACATTTTGTTTGAGTTCATTAAATACATTATTTGTAGCTTACAAATCTCGACTGTTCAATAAAAAAGAAAAAAAAAACATAAAAATAGTTCCATTCATTCATTTATTCATACTTCAAAAATTTTAATATTTTTGAAAAATGTCTACATAACATTCATTTATTTTTTATTAAAAATAAAAATAATAACTATAAGTTGAATTGGATAGAAGACTAGAAAAACTAATATCGAAAAATCAATACAAATACTGCATTGATAATGGCAATACAAATACTTGTTACATTTTATACGCATTATTTTTTACTATTTCTATAATTAAGGTAGTTCTTTCCCGACAATCCAGCGGCAAAAGAATTAGTTTCGTATCTTTCTACCTATGTATAACACACATGCAGTACCGACACTGATGTATAAATTATTACAACAGATTGAACTTATAATTTACACTACAGTATATACACACATACACTCACTATAGTAAATACAAACATGAAAATAATCTTTTAAATGTGTGGTTATTTTAGTTGTTTATCTAAACGACATTATTAAGTCATCCCATTTTTTAGTTATTCAGAACTTCTAGTTATTCTTTTATAAAATAATAATTTAAACAAATCTGTCATTTCTCACACTTCTCCCATGCACGTGTACAAAATATGCGATTTATAGATTTATAATTGCAATTATCTTACGTTGGATCCGGTAAATCGTCTTTAAAAGTAAAACGTGTGTGATTATACATATGACTACCAATATTTAAAGTTTGAAAGATTTTTTAACATTTGGCTTGCATGACTAAGTATGTTTATCGATAAAATTATACATACTCAAACTTCATTAAAACAAATATCTGGTCACGGATCTTGAAAATTATAATGGTATTTGCAGATCCAGTCACTCTTTGTAATAATTTTCACAATACTTACAAAAAAAAAAAAAAAAAACAATTTCAATTTTCTCACATCGATTGCCAAGAAACGCCTATTTTTAGCTGCCATGGACAAAAAGTTGGTGTTTTCACGGTTTATCCGAAAAGAAATACAATAAAGGAAAAAATAAAATTTCTTATTTCCAATTCTCATTCCACATCGAATGCTAAAAATCGCTTCTGTTTACCTTGTTTAGAACACATTTAATTGTCATTTATTTAACCGTTAAATTGTTCCCTATTTAAAATCTACATAAGAGAAAGTTTATCCCTATTTCTCCCCGGTTTTTGAAAAAGAAGTTAATACCAATTGATTGTCTAGCTAACTATTTGATACATTGCGTATTTCGAATCTGCAACGATTTATTAGAAATATTTGCATCATCTATTGGAGGCCTATCTGACCGAGGTAAAAGAACTTATTGGCGGATTATACCACATAAGTATCTTATAAGACCATCTGTTAAAATTTGATACTCGCGTCACTTTTCTTGTTTGTATTTTTAATTTATCTGAGTTGACTGAAGTGTCGTTTCGGTTCAAATTTTTTAAATTATGCATTGCTTGATGGCTTTGAGAAAATAATAGCCCAGGAGATATGTAACTTAGCATAAAATATTCAAAAATCATATGCATATCGTGGAAGTGTTGTAAAACTTGTGTCTATTGTCGAGATTTGAAAAATATGATAGAATCGTAGTGGAAGTGGGAGTTAAAATAAAATATAATTAAGATTAAAAAAAATTACAGTTTTTTATTGTACATGGAATAAAGTACAATGGACCAAACACAATTCGTTTTTTAATCAATTTTGTATCTCGATAAATTCTTATTAAACGTTTTGTTGATATTTTCTATTTAATAAAATAAAATAAAAATATTTAGAGTTGATATACGTTCAATACAATGAAGGAATTCCCATTTCAATTAAAAACAATTAAGTATATTTCAAATCAGAGATCAGTGAACGAACGTAATAAGAAGTATCAGGATACGTCACTATAAAAAGGTGATAATATACCATACATAAAATATATGTTGAGGTAAATTGGGAAGTATAAAAAATGGAACAGGAAATAAATGAGATTGGATACCCTGCCAGCATGATTGTTACGCCTAGAAATGTATTGATAATAGAAAACAAATTTTGAAAGAAAGTTGTTCATAAGATTTAATTAAATTATGAGTACATATTTAATGGGACTGATTTCATATAATTTTAACAGTTAATATAAATTTCAAAATAAAAAAATCTTGATCTATTAAAATCGATATATTTCAAGTTGCTAAAATTTTGTTCTCACTTTATTAATTGGCACATATTATTAAAAGAATATCTTTAAAACAAGCAAAATTTGGGCATTCAAAACTCTTGATAGGCAAAGAAAAATATATTTAATAATTGAATGCTTTTTAGTTTAATTACACATTTTGATGTTTAATATAGCAAATTCAGTATCATTCTCAGTATGCTTACTGAGTTATTCTATACGATCTTATTCAATTGAACATTGATAACTGTCCCATGATGAATCAATCTCACGTTTAAGGTAAATAAGGACTAATTCTCCGTAAATTTTTAAGTACTGCTTGTCCTACGAAACTAAAAGTCGATTTAAATAATATCATTTGAACAAACATTTTCTTAATCTTCTAAGTAATACTTAAATTTTCAATAAATTAATAATACTCCGAAAAGAGACATATCATAAAATACAACAAAATTAATCTAGGAAATTGGGACAAAAAATCAAAATTTATTCGAAAAAAAAAATCCTTTGATAATATCCTTAATAAATTTTTAAGTTGTCCATAAAGGTTGCTCAAAGTAATTGTTTATTCATGGGCAGTACCTTTTTTAACCAACTTCGAAAAACAATTATATTACATGCAGAACAGGTCTTTTTTGGCACTCGATTAAAAAACAGTTTATTTTTAAAATTTTGTCCTATTTTATATTATGAAAACAAACATAATTAAAAAATGTAAAATTGTTAGCAAACGTAACAATTGTAAATATAAGAATTATTGAAAATTTCAGTTTGTTAATCTACAATTGATGAGTTTAAGTTTTTTTTTTTTTAATTTGCGTTATTTTGTCACGGAAATTCTAGTCTAATAAAAATAATCATCGTATTATTAGATCCTTGTTTAACATCAACTCCAAGAGTTAATTGATGTTTCTAGTGTTTCATTTTTATTACTTCCTTCTTATGAAATACACAAAAGACAATATCATTTGATTATATATCGTCTTTTTATCTTTCGATAGAGCTCTACAGAGTTTGACATATGTATTATATAGAAAAATAAAATTAATTACTGAGCTTCGAGACTTGAGCGATAGTTAGTTCGGAACGGAGAGGGATGGCTAGGTGAAACAACTTTTCGTGCATGGGGTTGAAGAAAAAAGTGAAGGTAACAGAAAATAATAAGACGTGGACATGATTAATCAATATTGACTTTTATCAAGATATATTTGCAGTATAACTTTTCTTTTTGGTATATGTCTACAGAGAATTCTATTTACAATTTGTATTACGTAATGCATAGAAAATAAATCTTAGTATTTCATCAATTTTAAGTTACAGGAAATATCTGATGACAAAAAGTTAATATTTCTCAATGAACCCCTTAAATAAATATTCTCCCATGATAATTCGATAGATTTCATTTTAAACATGCGTGAACATAGATGTGTATGCGATGTTCAGATTGTGAACATTGATATTTATGTATTTTAAGATTTCAAATTTTTATTTGTTTTGGCTAGATTCATTTGTAATATCTGGATGACCGAGTTGTGTTTTTTGGAAATTATATTACATCGAGGCGGAAGACGCGTCCAGCACGCTAACAGTTAGCCACTCCAATGACTTTAAATATTAAACAAATATATCATTACATTATAAAAAATTATACAATTATAATAACAAAATCTCATTTGAAAAATATGATTAACTTTATTGTGTTGTTTTGTTGGATTGGGTTGGGTTTAAAATTAATAAAATTGAAAAAAAATTAATTTTACTCGTCGGTCGAACCGGGATTCGAACGCTGGATCTCTGTATAAGAGCCTCGCACGCTACCACTTAGCCACTCCAATAACTATATGACTATAAATATTAAACAAATATATCATTACATTATAAAAAAATTATACAATTATAATAATATCTTATTTGAAAAATATTATTCACTTTATTGTGTTGTTTTGTTGGGTTGGGTTGGGTTTAAAATTAATAAAATTAAAAAAACATTAATTTTACTCGTCGGTCGAGCCGGGATTTGAACGCGGGATCTCTGTATAAGACCCTCGCGCGCTACTACTTAGCCACTCTAATAACTATATGACTATAAATATTAAACAAATATATCATTACATTATAAAAAATTATCGATAAAACACAAATAAAACGACATTTTCTAAAAATGATTCCTAGCTAGATCGATTTATCGCCCCCGAAACCCCCTATATACTGAATTTCATGAAAATCGTTGCAGTCGATTTCGAGATTCCAATTATATATATATATATATATATATATACACACAAGAATTGCTCATTTAAATATATAAGATATGAAAATTTTAAATTTCAAGTAGAATTTTAATGACGTACTTGCTTGTATTTTCGTTTACATGTACAACTTTTACTTTTATAAAATGGAAAATAATTTTTGATATCTTTAAAATTCTGTTTTGTCATTTCGCAGCACTTTCAAAAGACAAATATTTATTTTTGAAGTAATACATACATACTTCTTTAGACGCGTTATCGAAAAATTGATGAGAGTGAAGATGCGCGTGCATTACACAAAATTCACAGGTAGCAGCGGTCCTCAAAACCGCTCATTAAATATCATATTTTAGTTAAAGCCATTGATGATAAACTAATTCGAATTTAACTATGGCAGTAAACATAATTTAAACAAAAAATAACTTTTGTATAATGAGAGAATTTATGTTACACTTAATATAAGAAACTATATATTTATTTATTTAATTTGTCAAATTTAAACTGAGCTTTAGTGTTGATTATTCTCCTCCAGTCCTTTTATTATTTTATTTTTATTAATTATTTGTATGCAAATAAAAATTGTTTTAAAATGATGCCCAAGAACTTTTGACGCGCGTAAATATACCCAATTTTTTAAGAGTGATTTATAAAATTAAAAGATTTTTACATAATAGAGGGTGCTGCTTCTCTGCCTGTTTTTTAATTCTTCCTAAATTTTGAGAACGAAGCAAATGATAACAAAGTTTAAACATATTGAAGTTTCATGTATAAAATTACAAGGATTTAAATTATCTATTGAGACCTTTTCTTTCTAAGATAGAAACCATTAGATATCACTTATAAAGTTGGTAGCATAATCTATTTACAGGTATCTATATATATGAATTGAATAATTAATGTGGTTCGTAATTTATATTTTTTGATATTTTGAAATATTATGCACTTAATATTTTTGGGTTACTTCGGATAAAAGCATTTCACATAAAATGCTTGATATGAATACCGTTGGGCAATGTTAGTGCGTGACTTGAAAATGATATAAGGAAGAAAGGGTTTACCATATAATACCCACTAAAATAAATACAAATATATGTATTTTATTGGATATGAAAGCATTATTTATTTCCTAGTGATATTTTCTAATATGTTCCCAATTTATCCTATCAATTATTAACCACTTATAAATACTAGACTGAATAGCCATACATGAATATTACTGCTTTAAACTTTAAGCGATACTAAAATTGAGTTTACCTTCGAACATTTTTATTCGATTGTAAATATGTATTTGCTTTATCGTAAACAGCTGTTACGAGAACAGTTTTATGAACTTCTGTATTTCTATGGGTTTAACCTTCCACGGGTTTATCTGCCGATTTGAGTAAAAAAGAGTCACAATTTATAGAATATATTTGTTCAATGCAAAAGTTTTTACATTAATGATATTAAAAAATAATAACCTGTCAACTTAATCCGATTACTTACTTAACTTAAATCTTGATTAACCAGGTACTCATTTTAAATATGATTTCATTCAATTAACACCGTGGAATATAATACATGTATCAATATACTGTTTCTGGAAAGCCAATACCTATTATGAACAAGATGTGCACATACAATTTAATTAAAAAATTTATAATTTAAAAAAAAAGGTTGTTATTAGTTCAGGTTTAACCACTATTGCACCGTTCCCACAGAAAAAGAACAACTTATGAATAGTATACTTTCTTTTCACGAGGTGGGGATGCAGTTTAATATTTAAGACAAATATTACGACTCATACTATTTATACCTCATTAGTTCTACTTTTCTTTTTACAAATCGTCGGCCTGATTCGTTAATCTGCTAAGCGCTATTTCGCAAAGTTTACAGGACGAAAAAAAAATCTGGATAATATTTTTATTCATTAAAATCAATAATCCAAAATCCAAAAATTTCATTGGTTAGCTTAATTTTGTGAAACATTTCAAAGGTATGACTAGTATTATATTTTATTCTTTCATTACACCATTCAGTAAAATAATATCAATAATTGGGGCTCAGGTAGCTACATTCCTCAATAAAAGAATATCATGTGTGGTAAAGAGAATTTTAAATCCTTAATGTTCAGATTGATAACTGAAAATTTGGTTACAAAATAAAACTTGCGAAATAAAAGAACTGATAAAACAAAATAATCCATCATAAGGAAATCATCTTATTTATAATTATTAATTATTTACACCTCAAATATTTGACTAAAATACGTTGAGGCAAACCAGCACATGGGTGTGGGGGTGTGCGGTTCAACGTCAGTGCAAAATTGTGGAATTGTTGTAATGCATTTATCATGCTTTTTCTTGATTAGAATTTCTTACTAATTCTATGTGAATATAGTCGTTTGTTCATATCGAATGATAGATAATACCGTGAACTTTTTAGTTTGTACAAAAAATCATTCCTGTCAGGATAGCGAATCTGTCCGATGAATTGTAATTACTGACAGTATTCATACCTCAAAGTTTTCACCTTTTTGTGGGTTCATTGGTTTAGTGGAAATAATTTATTTAAAGTTGGAATGAGATCCTTTTTTAAATTATAAAATCAAATTTTATGGTTAAAATAGTATAGTCTTTTTTTTTTGAGACAGAAATTAAATAATAATGTGTTTTTTTTAAACTAAACTATACCACTGTTTTTTTAACATAAGAAAAGTTGTACACTAAAAGATTTTTCGTTAAGTCTTCCTTAATTAGAATAATAAATAATTTTAAAAATTTTGTCAACAATTTTGATCTGTAGTTATTTTTAAAAGGCAGCTTGCTTTTTGCTTACGCAAAATGAGACGATGAGACGAATTTCATAAAAGATTATTTTCTACTCTCTTTATTTCGTAAAAAAATCTATGTAATTTTTAACCCTGATGATTAAACAGTTTGTATTTTTAAAATCTTGAAGCGGCATAGTGAACTGAATATTAGTAAATATTTTCTTTTACGTAATATACAACAGGCAGAAAACATTATTATTTATGAAAATGTGTAGAAATTTGTATCTTTCAAAATTAATTCATTGTAACAAATAGCTTTGAGCTTTATTATGTATTATGAAAATTCTTGTTGCATGAATTTTAATCCGTGTATACTACTTATTATTAAAAGCAGCTTTTATGAAAATTGAAAATAAGATGTAAAATATTAGTACAAACAAATTGTTATAGTACCGATATTCTTACATAAAGTTTTACAATCTGAAATTTTTTAATATATGTTAGTTAATTTTCTAGTAATAAACTACTCTAACAATTGAAAATATATCGACAAAGACTTTTATCACTTTTAGAAGGCAAAAAAGGCAATCTTAAAGAATTATTTTTCTGTTTTAAATGCCTAATAAATAGTCCTTTCTTAAAGAACTAATAATATAAAGAACCTAAAAAATGATATTTGGGAATTAAATGCGGCAAAAATTTTCTACAATCATGTTTTCCAAAATTCAGTTTCCTATTGAAAATATTTATCGAATGCGAGATGTACATCCAAAACGTAAATCTACACTTTTGACAAAAAGCAACAAAAGGAACACATATGGTTTTTGATATAATAAATTTATTATCTACGTTATATGCGTTTACTAATATGTTCATATGTATGTGTCTAGATAGCTAGCTAGCTAGCTAGCTCCTTAAACGGTTTGAACATTAAACGGATAGAGAATGGGAGCTTCATTTCTGTGAGCTAGTAACAAAAGTATATATAAATGACAATAACATTACTTACATATGTCACAAAATTACATTTCTTGTAAGACGTCATTTAGTACATAGTTCACAGTACGTACACACGCAATATATCTCATCAAATTAAGTTATATATCATATGATTATTATGATGTTATACAAACATGTTCAATAAAATTGACACTATTTATAGGAAGAGTTGTCGCACAGAGCAAATACGAAATATAAGACAATATTAACTTTAACGACTATTATGTAAGGCGTGTATTGGTCTATTTCACACAGGTGAAAAATCTCATTATGTTGCACAGTATAATCGTATATTGACAAGCTTCTCTCCGCTTATGTCTGTTTCATTTGAATAATAGACCAAAATTCAATTTAATGTCTGAATTTCTTGTAGGAAGGATTTCTAACGTCATAGAATGCATAATATTTGCTTATTCAATTAATTTTTCTTCATTGCCATTGAAAATTTTATTTGACTTACATATGATGCTCAAAGTATTGCTCAAACGCTATTCCATTTATAGAAACGAAATTCCTTACGCTATTCCAATTACAAATTTCGTTGTAAATAAAATTAACGTTAACTAATTAAGTTTACGAACAAAATTTTGGTATAACATAGGTGATCATTAAAACACCAAATTAGTCCATTTTCGATTGTCCGCCCGCTCGTCCTTCTTAACGATAACTCAAATCAAAGGGAGATAGCGAGCAAAGGGAGAAATTTTCGTACTCAAAACATTAAAAGTTCGTGAATGAACAAAATCGGTCCGTTGGGTCCTTGACCCAAAAAACTGTAATATAAAATAAAAGAAAATTTCAAATACAAAAAAAATTTTTGTAACAACTTTTGTTTCAAACATTTTTCGTAAAACGTTTGAGTTCTTCACAATTATTGCTACATTTGGCTTACAAACACGTATAGGTAATAACAATACATATTATTATAATACATGTAAACATATTTATAGATTAGATATTTATACTATTTTATGAATTCTAATTATTAAAAATATCCCAAACAATTAAATTCAATCAAATATCGAGTATCATATAGCTTAACAATAGCTTAACTATTCATTTTTAGCCGTAAAATTGAGTTGAAAGTTACATGAATCCAAGTATACACAAATTGAATATTATGTTTTTGTATGTAATATCAGCTCTAACATAGCATCATCATATTATGTATATATAAAGATAACAAATTTTATTATCTATCATCATTTTACGATAGATAGGAGATAGATGGTAGCTATAAACATTGATAAATGGTTTATAAAACAACATTATTACGTCAACAACGAGCGCGGTTTGTATTAATAATTGACACTATATGATGATGACGATGATCATTTGGTTTCAGCATTTTATTATTTTTATTTTTGCTAATTCAGCAAAATTGAATCAAATTTAATAACCGGAAAAAAGACTCCCGGAAAAAATATATTATTCTTGTTAGCGTCGAGATTATAAAGAAATTGTTCATAAGAGAAATACTTATGAAAGCATTAAATTGAAAATCATTTTAAGATTTTGAGTTTAGTTTTTTTCAGAATTATTTTTAGTGATATATCATTGAAAATTTGTTCTACCACTTCCTTTACTATATGATTAAAAATAATGTTTTTGTTCCGACATTATTCACCATCGTTTAATCGAAATAAGCATCAAGAAAAGTTAGAAATGAAATACCTTATTTCAAATTAAAAAAGAATGATCGAAATCAAATCACCTTGTAAACAGCTATCTGCAGTGTAAAAAATATATAGATAGGACTTGAGATTATACTCCAGTTTGAAATGGTTAAAAAATTATAATAAATTTTATCTAATTGCCTATAATGCGAAGTCGACTGTTTACAGAAACACCTAATTAATCCATTTTCAACTTCTTGTTTGTCCGTCATCACGATTACCCAAAAACAAAAACAGATATCGAGCTGAAATTTTAGAAAGTATTATAAATATAAAAAGTGATCTTTTTATATTCTAAATATAAAAAATAGATCTTTGAACCAAATTATAAACTATAAAAGATAAAATGGGATTATTTTTTAAACAATTTTCAAACAACTTTTGTTTGAAACAGTTTTTCATAAAATTTTCTCCAGAATTTTAACTCAAATTTGGCTAATAAACACATATAGGTAATAGCAATACTTATTATTATCATACATGTATAATATATGTTTACTGTATAGACTGGATATTTATAGTATTTTGTACATAAAAATATAATTAAAAATAGTCCAAACATTGAAATTAAATTATATATTTCTAAGCTATTAACTCTTTTAGCCGTTATCTTTACTTGCTTTAATATTGATTTTTTTATATCAAAAACTCAAAACTCATAAACTAAAAAATAAAGTGCAAATATTGTTTCTCTAGCCTAGCCTGCGTAGCGTATTCAATTGACTCGGTTTAGGTTAAGTTTTTCGTAAAATGTGCCCAATTTACATTCAGCATGACATCTTTTAAAATATAGAAAGAGATAATGTTTGTTTTCTACACACGTAACGTATAAGTAGTGTAGGTTTTTATTTACAATATTAGACTTAGAATAACGAAAGAGACATAAAAAGTTTTAATAAATTAAAATTATGTTCAATTGTGGAAAACATGTCAAGTAAAAAAAATGATTAATTTGCACCCTCAATGCTGTGGAACTCTTAATGAGGGGTTATTGTACTACTTTAACATTGTATATAGTATATTATTTATTTTATTATTTTGTTTTTTAAAATGTTGTTAACTGCAATTTATTTATAAAATGAAAAATACCCTCCAGAGATAAATTTATGAAATTGTGTAACAAGTATGAACGTATCTTAATCTACAAACTGTCCAGTTGGTATTTTTTTGCCAAAAACTTTTCATCATATAGCTTTCTGCTATACCAAATTTTAATTCTAAATAACACTATAACATTTAAATATGTCTTTTTAAATTTAAATGAGCTAAGAAGAATTGATGTAAGAAAATAATAAAATTGCTTTTAAAAATTATTCACTACATTTTGGTAGTGCTGTTGTTGCCTAATCCTACGAAAGTTGTATAATCTGACTGCAAAATTTTCCATAAACATTACATAATTATTTAATTAGTATTAAGTAGATGCACATTAAAGATGCACGATTTTATCTTCGGACCAATAAGAAATTGTTCGTAATTAGGTTTTTTCTTAAATTTTCGAAATAAAGATGCATTCAACAGCCCTAGAAAAATAATTTTTTTACTAAATATTATAATTATTTCCACATTCAATTCGCTCTTTATATCTACCATAAAAATAAAATAAATGGTAAGCATATTTCTATAAAAACATTGTACATGTGAAATCCATGTTGTTTTTAATAGATTTTCTTGCACACTGCTAAAGCGCAACATTTGATTTTGCAAACATTACGAAATTTTTGAACTATAATGTTTTTTTAATCCGAAGATAAATTTTATGAATCAATTACATATAAAGACATTTAAAATCACCTTAACTTGACTGAATTATATTTAATCAAAACCAAATTGTGTAGGACCAAATTTAGTTATTTGACACTTGACAAAATCAACTTTGAATGTTACTGATTTATACACATTTCATAGAATTGCATCCCATATAACATTAAAATACGTTTCAAGAATAAAAATCATAGACTGACGAATATTCATTTTATTAAGAGCAAAACCCCAAACCTTTTTACACCTCTTAAATATGATACAATAAAAAAATAATAATTTTGTATTCACTATGCAATGCTGCCAATGTGAATAGTAAAAGGTCCACTTTATTACCAAATGTTAGAATTTCGTACCGAAAAATCGAAAAATAATTTAGTTGATTTAATATTATTATCAATATTGACGATTATTATAAGCCATAACCACGAGTTTATGATAAGTCATATCTAAAAATGTTTTGAAAGCCAATCTTTAGGGTAAGAGTTAGAAAAGAAAGTTTGGTGATTATGTAACATCCAAAAGATATTTTCCGTGGTACTATAAAAGAAAATTATTTTTTGGTTTTTAATTTAGAATTATTTTTAAGTTTTAAAGTGAATTTTTCAAAATGTTTTATTGAAAACATTTGGTTTGACATTGTTACTTTAAGAATATTAAATCGCATACACAATGAAGTACGTATAAGAATTAATTCACAGCAGACTAATGTGCTGGTGCATTATGCGGATCATAATGCATGGTGAAAGGCTTATGCTCAGTAAGTGAACATATTAAAGCTATTTTAACTGATCATTTTATAAAAAAATCTGAACACATAATTCATTTATGTGACAACAACGAGAATCGAACAACTGAAAATTGCGTTAGCGACATAAACAATTGACCTTCAAACTACCTGTTTACCTACACAGCCTGTTTACATTTTGATTTGGTAAAAAATGAGCATGATTCAAACAAATAGCTTACATTTGAATATAATGAAGGGGGAATTTCAAATTTCAAATTCAAAAAATTATACAGAACCATGGATGCATTTATTTATTTTCATACATAACTGCTGTTTTGTTTTCCATTTCTA
The DNA here is from genome assembly GCA_020423425.1 of Chrysopa pallens. NCBI lineage: Eukaryota > Metazoa > Arthropoda > Insecta > Neuroptera > Chrysopidae > Chrysopa > Chrysopa pallens. The sequence goes on from CM035591.1 coordinate 33,201,504, forward strand.
TAAATACGTTATGATGATAACTTCATTTGCATTTATTATTGAAATTTTCACAAACAAAAAAACAAAAAAAATTATTCTTTTCTTTGTTACAATACGTAAATTAATTAAGTAATTTACTCAACACTTACTTATATTATACGTGTATTTCAATGTTTAATTAAAAAAAATCATATATTCCGGAATATATGAAGTCTTGATTAAATACAAAAAACAATAATTGGCTTACGAGAAAGTCAAAATTATTGGCATAAGATAATTTTTTGATAATAATTTATATTATTTTATTTATTGATAATATTATTTTTTGAGTTGATAATACTAATGAAAATAATTTTAAGTTGAACAATGGTATGCAGTTTTACGTAAAAGTACATTTAACGAATAAAAAATAAAGATTTTCATATTTATTAGAAATTTCTGAAATAACTCTAACTCTACTCACTTAATAAGTGGATTCATAAAGGATAAAAGAAATACTAATACATTTAAGTGATCGGTTTTTGAAACATTTTAAATATGTAATTTCTGGATATTAAGTGTTATTTCCATGAATGTGAGTATAGGTTATATTTATGATTATAATAGTTGATTTATAAACGTAGTTTTAATTTTTAAATACACGTAAATGGCTTATTTTGCAAATGAATATATTTTAACGAGTTCCTTACTTAAATAATTAATCTTCCTTAAAAACTTTCTTCTTCTTTCTGTAAAAAAGAATATATCAAAACTATTTTACGGTTATATATACATAAATATATATCGTATGAAATCCAGTGAACACCGTAAAATAGTGATTTAGCTTTAACGTTGGCGTTCTTTAATATATTGTGTTTGTTACAACATAAAATTATTTATCTATAAGCTGTTAGATAAAAAACAGAACATATAAAATATTGGTTAATTTTTTTATAATAATTATTTAAAGTCTTAAATTGTCTTGATCATCACTATATTAATGACAGAACGAAATAATATTTCATAAAATATAATAAACGAATTAAAATAATTTCAAAATGAGCTAAAAAAAACAATTGTCTGTGATTATAGGTTTCAGCTAACAGTGGTATCGGACTTTCTTGTGCACTAATTAATTTTTCCACTAAAAACGACATTATAAACCAGTTTTTTTTTCTTCTCGAAAACCGTTTAGAGAATATTAATAAATTAATGCTCAATTAATTCTCTAAAGTACTGACAATTAAAGTTACTTATTGTAAAAGTTAGAAATTCTTGGTAGCTTTTTATCAGTAAATATTGAATCTCTAGAAAAGTACATACAAAATTACAGTTTTTTCAAATTGAAATAACTTTTTGACAGATTGGTAAATCGGTTTGTAATTTATACAGATGATTTAGAATGGAATGATACAAAATTTTCATTTGTATTGAAACATTTTATATACCTTTCAAACATCCTTAATATCAAAATTTCAACAAAATTTATCTAAATATAGTAACCATTCAATAATATAATCACGAAGAAGTTCTGAGTCACGAAGAAATTTAAGCATTTTCTCATCGAAATGAGCTCTTTATGCCCTGAAGAAGTAGAAGAATATAATTTCACAACATCGTGAATAACAAATGTATTTTAACGGTATAGCGTATAAGAAAACATTTATTGTTATTAATGCATAGTGTATGAATATTCATACTCCATTGTATTTTGCATAAAATAACTTTCCCAAAATAAGATAAAAACATATTTCGACTTAAAAAACTGTTTTTACACATACAGAGACTCAGCCAGCCATGAACGTACAATAACAATAGAATAGAGAAATTTAAATTCAACAATACACAATAATATCAATTTCTTTCCATTCCAAAACGTATTCAATTCCCAAAACAATTGTATATATTTTATGCATTTAGAATGCATATCGATGTTTATACAGGATGCATATGGGTTAAATTTCTTTTATATCTGTGGCTTATAAGACCAGGCGGTAGATAAGAAACCATGGTAGCCCAAAAATTAATATCAATAGATCGTTTCATTTTCATTCTTTCATTTTTTTCACGATTCGGTTTTCAGGCAGCCGGAAATAATCTTGGAAAAGATTAAAGATGATGTATTATTCTGTCCGAAACCAAAGATAATCGTATTATTTGAAATTAAAAGGATGTATGATTAAGAAAATAGGGACATATTTAATTAAAACCCTGTAAGTAGTAGAACTCGATAAAAAAAACGAAAACCATATCTTCCTTGATTTTATAGGAAGAGGGGGGTTAAGAGAAAACTAGAATTCTCCTATTTGCCAATTAACCATGTTTATTGCAAGCATTCCTTCTTCATTGCTCGCATAGAAAAATGTCATTTATAAAATTTTTTTAAAAAAAAGATAGGTGAAAAAAATTAAAATTTTCCTGCATCATTTAACAAAGAAACTCATCTCCCTTGTTTGCATAAAAAATTTGGTAATTTTGGATATTTTTTCCAAAAACAAAGATGCCGGGCAGTAAAAAATTCAATTTAGTCAAAAAAATACAATTTTCGAATGGTAACTTATCATTAAAGGAAATTAAAATTTTTCTATTTGTTCTTGATTATTTGACATTGGACTTAGTACATAGAAGAGAACGAAGGGGTGCAATTAGTTGTCTTATTTACCATAATTATATTTAAAAAAAAAAATAAAAATACAATATTCCAAAGTTCCCAGACCATTTCACATTAATACAAAAAAATCGCATGATTCTAGTGAATATAGAAAAATTTATTGGTATTTTTGTAGATTTTCCCTAAAGGGACAGGGCGATGTTCCCAAAGTAATAAATAGATCAAAATAAATAAATAGATCAAAAACAGAAACCAGTCGAGGTCTGGTTGGGATAGATATATTATTAAACGCAAAGAGATGGAGGGAAATTTTAAACACAAAAAATGTTTGTTTCAAGTTTTGCTTGAAACATTTTTTCAGTACTTAAATTATTATATATACTAAATTTATAATTATATAGTATAATAATATGAAGGTACAATAATTATTGTAGCAAGAGACATTTTCGCATTATTATAGAATATAGGATTTCTAGCTGATTCCATAAATGATGATAATTAAAAATATTTTTAACATTGATACTCATTAAAATATCGGGTATTTTAAACATTAACACTGTTAGTTGTATAAAATACAATATACTATTAGAGAGTATAGGGTATGTAGTATTGAATTCAGTATAAATATATAACGAACGTATCGAAAATCGATCGATGAGAAATTTACATTCATGTAATATATTTCACATACAATTTAGAAACATCATTTAAATATATTTAAATAATATATATAATCAATTTATTTAAATTTACATATCATAAATGCATACAGTGTGATCAGCTTCATGTATCAACACTCTTGTATTTTAGAATAAAAATGAAAAATTTTCAAAAAAATACTCATAGTTTTATTGATAAAAGAGTATCATAAATCAGAAATAAAAATTCTGAAATATAGAATCTACACCATTTGTGAGTTTTTTATTTCAAAATCTGATATCATATTTTACTCCTCATAAGCATCTAGTTTAAAATGTTGTAAATAAATTTTTTTTCTATTTTTGAGTATGACAAAAGCTGCAAATATACTGCTAAATAATTGATGCACAAGCAAAACAATTTTACTCTAGTTTACGATACACTAATTTTCTGCTTTGTTTTATGCTCTTTTCAAAGAGAAATTTATATTGGAGTATTCAAGATATGATCCTTTTGAATAAAAACAAGATATCAGTACAGTAGTTGCCTGAAATGAGTTATATCAGACTAAGATAAATACACATTTTTTCAAAGGCAATTTAAAAGCAGTGAGATTCACTTTTGAGTGATAATGGTCGAATTTCGACCGCTGTAACGGGTGTTGTTTGCAATTGTATATAAAAAATTGAAATTGTTATTGAAATTAAAATATTATGAACTTCCAGGTGTATAAAATCTAAGATATTTAAAGAATTTTAAAAGATAAGTAGAGAATAATAAGAATATTAATTTCTATAATGTTTTTTTGAAATTTAAATGCAAACTTAACCGATGATCTGAGAGGAGCCATCTAAAAATGTAATAGGAAAAACATTATTAGAAAGGTTTTTACTTCTTTAAAATATTAGGGACAGTTAGAAAATAGAACTAGAAGCGGTACACTTTGTATATACACACATAACATTACTATATACATAATTATACATACCATTAAATATAATAATTAATATCAAAATTCATTTTCGTTTTTATTTATATACAAATCAATATACTAAAAAATATTTATTCATTTTATAAAGTATATTTTATTTTTAATCATTTTTTTTGTGTGTGATTAAAAGCATTTTAATTACAACCTAAATTTGAAAAACTATTAAATTTAGAATACCTGTATTCAATTGATAGTCAAATATTGATTCAATTTTTTTAATAAAGTAGCGAAATAGATTATTAGCACTCTCAAATTTCATTGTTTAGAATTATTTGTATGATTGAAACACATTTTTCGAACTGTTTATAATCACCAATATTTTTAAAATATATAAAGTATGTACATGAAATTTATTTAATTATGAATATGTTAATTTCCTTTATTTACGCTGAAATTCTGGATAAAGTTCAAATCCATGTATGTATTGATATCTTTGAAAAATTTTTGCAGCTCACAGTGACGATTAATACTTAAACCGTAATAATACTATAATTTTTGGAAAAAATTTAGAAATGCCTTAATACTTCATTCAATATTTATGTTTCTTATAAATAGAATACTTATCTATATACATTTTAGTTTAATACATAAGCATAGTGATTTATCAGGGGATTTATATAAATTAACACGATATAAACAAAATATTTTGATTTCGAATAATTAAAAACAAAATCAAACTAAATTTTCAATGATCTATTTAAAATAGCGGTTTAATTGCCCATAAATTCAATTTTCAGTTTATACATAAAAATAGTCGTATCTAAATTACATATTCAAAACTTAATAATATTCTGTTTAAAAGCGTGACATATTTGCATGCATATTTTGTATAATAAAAGAAAACTAAATTATAATTTCATTATAATATTTTTAGTCGAAACACGTTATAAAAATATCATTTTATAGTCTTTATTATAGAAAATATACCAGCTAGCTGCTGTAGTGTATATGAACTTTAAAAGCCAGACCATAAACCAGATGAATTAATAACGAACCATAACGCATACATACGAGTGGTATAATAGTCTATACAAAATCATGTTTTTTGTTGCCGTCAGTTATTCCAACGTTTGTCAGACTTTAAACTATTTGCTTGTTATTGGGGAATAAAAACTTGAATATTTCTAGACTGTCGACTGTTTATTCTATGCTTATACGTTCGCGCCTTCATGGCATCTTAAAAATAAGAAGTCACGATAGCAACTGACAGTCTTAATTGTTTATACATTCGACAAATGGTTCAGTATCAACTATTTTTAAAGATAACAATTCATAAAATATTCTAAATATGCAGTTCCGACAGTTATAAACACATATTTCATAATAATATGTATTGCAATTATATATGTGATTATAAGCTAATTTCATGCTGAAACTGTGGCGAATCAAAACAGCTTACGAAAAAAGGTTTCAATGCATACAATGGATCCAATTTTGCACATTCACGAACTTCATATTATTTTTTATGTCTAACGTTCGTCACCAAAATTTGAACTCAAAAATTTCAATACGCTTACATACTTTATATATGTTGAGTATAAAAATCGTAAAAAGATTTCTTAAAATACGGAATTAAGAATAAGTGCCTCCTTTGGTTTCCTGAAAAAGCCCTAAGCAATTTTTTTTAATCGTAAACCACTTGAAATGTTTTGTATTGTAAATAAACCCTTATTTTTAAATTTAGTGACGTGTAATGGAAAAATTACTTATAGATTTCGCATCAATTTAATTAGCCTTAAATTTTCTTTGTAAGTGAAGTATAGTCTGTTCCTTTTGTCAGTACAACAGTGGCTACCACGTTTAAATACATACCACTTTCAATATTAATGCTCTATCGCAAAAGACAGTCAAACGTTAATGTAAAATACACAACTTTTATGAATTTATTATTTTGTTTTTCTAGTTAATAAAAAATAACTTTCAATTAGGAATTATAATATTAAAAAATATATTTCCAATAATAATTTAAAAAAATGTCATTCAACTTATAATTATAAAATAGGAACTAATTTTCTTTTAAAATTTCCTGAATATAATGCGTGCTTATAATTTAAATGGAAATTTCAACAGATTTTAACTTTGTTTATTTTGGGGATTTGTTTTTCAAAATAAATTAAATGATATAACTAAATAATCCTTTATACGATCAGGGACTAGAGCAATTTCTCCTTAAACGAATGGTTCGTAGCGACAGAATTATGTTTTTCAATAATATTAATTAAAATAATGTGCGTATTAAATATAAACGCACAATATTAAGTATAGTCATAAATTGCTTGTAGATTTGATCAGTAAAGAAGTTTCAGTAATTACACATAGAATTTGTGAAATAACGGTTGACTAATAAAATAATAAATTATAATCTTAAAAAAATAAACAAAAATAATACAAAAATTTTTAAAATTAAAAAAAATAAATAAATAAAGTGAATTAATTTTCAAATATAAAATTACAAAGATTTTCTCAACATGGACAATAATTCGACAATAAAACGAATGATAATTATCTACCATAAATTTTCGTTTTAAGTTTTCATAAGAAAATTTTTCATTCAGAAATTCGTTGTTATATTTGCAAATCAATTTATTTTATTCTCTTTGGTTTAATTTTACAATGACTTCTATGAAATAGAGGTATCTTTAAAATTTATATATAATTTTCTTGTTAGTGGTAAAGTTTATAACTGCATTGTATACCCAGGACATTCTATCTTCCAGCTAGGATAAAAATTAGTATTAATTGTCATCGAGAACATTATTATATTGTGATCCAAAGTCCGGGTCTGTTCATCAGTCTGTTCCTATCTTAATATATGAATATTAAATATAATAATTGGCATTTCTTAATTTTTATCTTAGACTTTAATAAACTATAATGTTAGTAGTTGTATAATTTTCATGATAACATAAAGTAACAAAAGAAATTTTTCATTTAATTATAAATATCTCTGACATTATTACATGTATTAATAAAGGATTACTAAAGTAAGGATTTATCTCTGCTCCTGTATCTACGAGTTTTATATGAGAAAAGTCAATTTTCAATGTATATGGAAAATAATGTGTAGAAAACTTCAATGATATTAGAATATATATATTATAATTAAAATACAATTTTATGGTCGATGAAGTATACAAAGGATTATCAGGAGGATTAATAAAGGATTTTACATATCCATACATGTATAGGTGCCTTATACCTTAATAATACTACAGTCATCTAACTAATAATAAATCGATAGTCCCATGCTATAATACCCTCGGGATGACCATCGAGTATGTTAATAGTATATTGAAACCATATATTATTATATTATGTATATATATTATAGAAAATTTAAACATTATATTTAAGAACCTGTAGTGGTAAAGAAAGTGGTAATGTCTGGTAATAATTTGTAAAAAAAAAAAAAACAAATTGAAATTAAGAAACTATAAAAATACAGATTAATTACATTTATGAAAATGGAAACTATTATTTTAAAATACGTTTGTTTTGTGACAACTCAATGTCAGTGTATAAAAAATACTATGTAATAAATAGAGAGTTTCTACTCTATAGAATCCAGCTTGATCTAAAAAATAAATATTGAAAGATATTTGATAGAAAGACGATTTATAACACAAGAAAAAATCAATTTATGTACTATCAATCAATAAAAAAAAAAATAATAATAATAAAAACAAATCAAATAATGTTAGTTATTGGATACATGGTAGCTTTAGCCATTTTTTAATAAGGTAATTCCAATCAAGCAGTAGACCACACTCACGGCGAGACTCCAATCTTATAAAGAGTTAAAAATAGGTCACACATGATGCATACATACATCCGGATAAACGAAATTAAAAATCGTTGTACTAATTCAATTCGTTCAATTCACAGTATATAAATCAAATGAAGTTCTTTTAGCATTCTCAAAACACTATACTATTTTAAAATCTTTTTATATACAATACTGTATAGTTAAGAGCTACTATCTATACATGTTTAATGTGTTCGAATATTAGCAATGAATAAAATTATAACATTGTCTTTAATACCAGAATAAGAAGTAAGTAAAAAAATACTCGATTGTATAAAACAGTTTTATAAATAGCATGCACGAATTTTATTCATTATTTGAAGAACAAATTCGTCGTATGTAAGTAAAAAGTAGCATTTTAAAATTTTAATAAGATATTTTCGTTAAACAAAGAAAAGCTTTTATCATTGAATTATTTAAACTCCCAATTTATTTACTTTTTTTTAACTGCAATTCAATGGTATCTTATTAGCATGTCTTTTAGTAGAAATAATTAAAAAAATTTTTCAAGTTACAAAATTATTCAATTAAAAAAATATGTAAAAAATTCTTTGTTGAAAAAACTTTTTAATTTATATCCAAATTAATATGAATTCTATAAATATGGTTTTATTGTGATGATTGTAGTCTTCTAATACAAATAATAAATTTTTAATAAATGTCAAAATCTAGATAAAAAAAAGCCTTCTGTTTTCGCCATTCTCAAGTATATGTCATAATTGAATTAAAGCTAAATGTTGTTAGTCACTGTATCCATTTTATAATTCATCTTTGTTTGCAAAATATTATTTAGTATTCTTCGTATGTTTTACATTCTCAATGTATCCAGTATCCACAGACTGTGGACACACTTTTGTTTAAATTCCCTTGAATGATGTAAAATACTACAGTGTACAGGTCATAATGTTCAATGAAAAAACTAGGTTAAGTTCTATCACAAACGTTAATGATTATGTGGTTTATCCCAACTGTTTTTTGTTATTGCATCCAAAAATGTAATAGAAGTAAAACACGTACTATACACGGTACGAATACATGTATGTTTATATCAAAATTAGTGATTGTAGAGGTAATTTTTTCCATTCTAAAATCTTCAACTTACTTCCTTTAAGTCCTCTGGAAGTGGTTTTGTAGCTTCGAAATAAACGTCTTAGACAATTTTATGTCTATTTTTGAGCCAGTTGTTTCATAGTTCCATAGTTGAAGTTAAAATTAATAATTTTTACTTTCAAAACTAAATTTTTTTGAAGTTTTAAGGTGGATACGAATACTATTTGTTGGTGAATGATTAAACGAAGTAATAAGATACTACATTTGTTAGTGTACTAACGGCTTTTGTTGGTATATAAATGAAAAAAGTTGCTAAGTATGAAATCTGTTATACCGACAAATCGTAAATCTATTTCATTATATTTCGTACTTTTTGTGTTAAGACCTTTTCCCCGAATTATTTCAATTGCCCGAATATCCTGTTATACATTAGCGATTCCCAAAAATAGCATATTGCAAACGTTTATTTTTTTTTGCATCTGTAAAGATTTTCATAGCATAAGACTTTTATTTTGTTTAATTTATGTGCCTCATTTTATTACTTATAAATTTCCATTTAATTCAATTTGCAAGCATATCTCTATTCAATTTTATTTATTTATTATGTAAATAAATAAATTCAATTCAGTCATAAATTATTTATGATAGACACATACGTATTTTTATAAAATATGGAGAATGCAGGCAGGCATTTCATATTCTTTACAGTAAATGGTAGATTTGTGATTTTATATTTTGTTTTGTTATATTTTCAAATCAATAGCATTCATTTAAACAAGTGTTTTATATACTGTATGCATTGAGAATGAAACAAATAAAATGCGATATTTTCGATGTCAATAGTTTTAAAACGAGTAGCTCTCTAAGGATTTTGTCAAAGTGTGATAACAAGGTATCAGATTTACGTGTTTGCTGTCGAATGAACATTCAATTATTTCAACGAAAATGCTTCACAGATTCTCTTGGCAATAGATGATCATGATGTAGCTGTATCTTCTGCTTTTACTCCCAAAAATTTTGAAAATTTATGTCATTTTTCACAACATTACACACACAATAAAGATCAGTGTCCTTCAAATGGAGCCGTTTAGCATAGCTGTAAAACCATCCATACCCGCTAAGAAGTTTGAAACCTAATCCAGATAGAAATTAGGTGTCAGAACACTTGAGGTATGGTTTATGTGAGATTGAAAGATGATCTGACCGAGTGGCAAAAATGATGGAAAAATGATACCGATAAAAGCGCTTGGACCGGAAGTCCAATATCCGATAAGTGGTTAGTTCAAAAACATGGAAAAGTTGACGTCTATCTCAGCCTTCTTATACATATTATAGTTACTTGTTATAGATAGAAGTTAAAATTCGATATCAAAAATTTTGTAGTTTCGCCTTTAAACTTTTCTTTTTAAAAAGTTAAAATTGACTTTGAAATCCTTACCAGTTATTCATCACTCAAAATTCGATTCAAACATTTTTCAAATAAATGTCTATTTCATAGTTATTGCGTTTTATGGTTACTTATGCTTTGGTTTTTTTTTGACATTCCAAAATGCAATAATATCAATTTGTAACTGCTCGGGTAAAATTCGCGAAATTCAAATACTGTTGTTTTAAATATATTTACAAAGAAATGAATTCATTTTCTTAAAACTTTTGATAGCTGTAAATACGAATTCCTTACAGCATGATGATTTTATGCTTATTCAAAGCACACAAATAAATTGTGTACCAAACACTTCATACATATTATACACATATTTATATAGCAAATGCAATTAAATGCACTTGGGAAATTATCAAGATAAGAAAAGGGAATACGGGATTTATATGTATTTAGTGAAGCTATTCATTCATTTCTTACGTAATCTTACAAACATTATTAAGTTTTATTTATTTGAAAGGATCGAGGATGTAATCTTATTATAATTCCCAATAATTATAAAATCTTTAAGCCATACGTTTACATTGAACATTCTATTTATAAATATATGTTTTAATTAAAGAATTAACTTTATTATGTTGCATAAGACCCAAGAAAATAACGTAAATAAATTTTTTAAGTGGAAGAATCAATTTCGAAATTCGTTTTATAGAAGCAAGTCTTATTATTACAAAGTAAACCAATGTTTATACGCTATGTTATTAATTCAATATTAATCGTATATTTTGAATCTAATGAAGATTTGGCACACAATAAATATTCGCGAGTGGGTTGGATAGAAAGGTAGTCGAACAATTTTTAAATGTAAGTAAGGTATTTACAATTAAATATTTTTATTGCTATGTCTATAGAGATCTCCATTTATAAGTTCCCGAAAATTCGAAAAAATTTCAACTCACCTATATATAGATTTGGTATTTAGTGCTAGAGATGGAATAGAAACTCATTTTAGTAGAGGATCAGTTAATTTTTTTTTTTTTTTAATTTAAAAAGTTTAAAATCTACAAACGTATACAAAATGAGTTTTTCTTTTTTTTTGGTATATTCTTTATGTAAACAAACCAGACGCAAGTTTTTTTCCTTTGTGACAATTATCTTGCATATAATGTTCAAATTATAGCAATAAGTTATATTTTATTAAGAGAATTTGGTTAAAAAATACGGCTCAAATATATTTTACAAAGTTAGAAAACATAAATAATACGAAAACCAGAGATTTTCTTCAGATGCCATTTTATCATTCATTAATTGCTATAGAAAAGCGGACACACATGAAACAATTACAGATAATACAGCAATTACACAAAAATTGATCAGTAAGTTTACTACCTTACTGAGTGCATCTAAATGGATCGAAACAATTTGAAATATTCATCCTTCCGATATTTCAAACTATTTATATCAAATTTATAATTTTTTGTGAGCTTTTTCTAGTGCCAACAGTATTTGTAGAATACAAAAACGAACCATTTCATGTATTTGTTATGAATCAATCTAAAACATTACCTTGTTTTGAGCAAATTTGTAATACTAACAGTTTCCTTTAAAATTTTATTCAAATTTATTGAATTACTTTTAAATAATTGGAAAAATTTCCATATCCCTTGCACAGGTATGGTAGCATTAAAATTCAACAGACCATTTAATAATCGTTTTAAGAAGATAGTTCGGTTGTAATGCACAAACAGGGGAATATCATATGTATATCCAACAGGAATATATACATTGAACTATATCCTTACATTTTCTCAATAGAATGGTATATATTCCTATATTATATAAATTTAAATTCTTTGTATATACACAGATAAAGAAGAAATGCAGACATGTGAAAAACCAAATAGTGGTCACTTTGGTATTTTCATACAACATTTTGGTATTTAATAATAAATAACATGTATGTTATGTACACGGTACGGCCATCTGTTCAGTGTTGTATTCAATAACTGATAATAAAATGATATTTAATTGAAAAATATTTGAAATAAGTTTCGTATAAAAAGAAATTTTTCAAATCATTGGAAAAACATAACAAAATTTTTAGTTACAACAGACTATAAAAAGAAAAACAGTGAAGACAACAACCAAAAAAGTTAATTGTTCAGATACCCGACATATGATTCGGGTATCAATGTTTTAACTCATTTAATCATCGGCATTCATAAAACAATCTAAATATCCAGTTGTAAATACTTAAATACCAATACTATGTATTAAATATATGTATTATTCAAACAATTTATGAAAACCTGTTTCTTTAAATCCAGTAGGGCGAATTTGGTCATTCATAAATTGCCGATAATACCAAAATCGTTTGTGAGTAATCTGGATGATAGACGGATGTACGATCGGAAATGGATTCATAAGGTGATTATACCTACAACGAAATTTTGTTTGTGTTTTCAATATTTTCTACATTATAAAATTAATATACTTTAACACATACTTTATATGTCGAGTATAATCTTACCAAGATGGGGGTCACTCACAGTCAGTATTAGTACAAAGTCCGATATTTCAAAATTTGAAGTCATCTAAGATCACAGATCAGAATTTTTATGTTTTCACTGTAAAGTGACCATTCGAACAGCTCTTTTGTAAGTAGAAATAAGATTCCTGGAATCATTGGTTTCGTATGTGTAATTTTTTGACTTTTCTTTAATTTCTTTTCATAAATATTGTATCAGACTAGAAAAAAAAAGCTGGCACTTTTATACTCAACTTAAAATTCATCATGGATCCATTGGACTCAATTAATCGATTTTGCTAATTCAAAAACTTAACATTACTTTCAAAGTCTAGAATAAACCATCAAATTACCAGTTTGCTATCTTTTTTTGTTTTTGAATGATCTTCATGACAGGCGGATGGGAAGAAAGAAGTGGACTAATAAAGTGTTTTTATAAATACTCATAAACAAAATTTTGTTAGTGCCTTCAATATTTTAAGCATTACAAACTTTGCGCTTAAAATCAATTCTGCTTAATAGTGGAGTCATTTTTTATGGAGTTGTTTTTGCCACAAGTGAATTTTGTCGTTGTGATTTTTGACGTATCCCCATTTTTCAAAATTATTCAATGATTGTTAACTATTTTATAAGACTTTCTATACAATTAACATATTGTAATAATATTATTAGAGACACCGAGTCTAACATCAATATTCAGGAACCTCCCTGTATTTTATTAGCACTGGTATTATTACTTTATTTTATAGATAGTTTTAAGTGTAGTAACAACGAACTATACTTGATATTCATATCAAGTACATAGAAGCGCACAAAAACAGTCACTTGACATGAGTTACTTCTATTTATTATACAGTTTTGATGCTACTAGCTAGTATACAGCCAAGCTCTAGTAAAGTCTCTCATCTAGAGCTTTACACAATAATATATGTGATATGAAAAAAAAAAAACTGGTTAGTTGAACATCGAAAAGCTTACGTGAATATAAAGTATTTATAATTATACAAGCTGGTACCGTAATAGAAAACAATTTTTTTCAATTTTGGAATGAAAATTGGATGATATTCAGAAATATATGGAATTTTTATAATATTATTATTGTAAGCGTAATTCTAAATCAATTAAACAAACGTTAAAAATGAACATTCAGATTTTTAAGCTTTTTCTGCTTAATATACTGTTAAATTTAATTACGTTATAAAATTAGGAAAATCAAAGCGAAGAAAATACTGTGTTAAGAGGAGCAAAGTTAAAACTTGATAACTTCCTTTTCTGCTTTCGTTACCTTATAGCATCGATTTCGATAATTTATAGGAAATTTCTTTTATTTGATTGAATCAAACTGTCATATTTCTTATATTTTCCAAATATAATCCGGCAATCATAATCCTCATATATTAACATACAAAAGCTCACTTGTAATAATCTTATCTAATAGTAATTTGTAGTAATCCTATCAAGTATAAACAAGTATAAAAAATAATTTTAAAATATATGTCGCACGATGATTTAATTTATCATTTGATTCTTTCGTATTTTAAACAAGTTTCAATTTATTTTACTTTTTTCCATCGAAAATGAGAGACTACGATTTAGTAAGCAATAATATCCAGTATCTCACCTCATTATTTCACATCCAAAAAATTGTGGTTGCATTCACATCATTGATACAAAAAGATTCAAAAATAATCCCAAAAGACACTTTTTTTTAAAGCTTAGAAAAAAGTTTTTACCACTAGTTCAAAAATCAGACAAACAAATAAGCAAATTTGACCATATGCATCGAAAAAAATAAAATTAGCAAATTGTCATAAGTTGAAATATAATTAATTAATTAAAAGTATAACATAATAAATATATGAATGTAAAAAAAAATTTTTACGAATTTTTTTACCGAATTTATATTTGTCGCTATAATTATGATATCACTTGGTTCATAAATTTATTTATTTTTACATGAAATAAAATTATTATTTTATTTAAAAATTATTATTTTAAACGTTTAAAATAAAATAAATATTACTGTATATATAAATCTATTACTGTTGAGAATAATTGATACGGTTTTAAAACTATTGTATTTGGATGCTATAATAAAATAACTTTCATCAATCCAATGGCGTTCAACGTGCGTCGCCTGATTAATGCTGATTTCAAGGGGTTTAAATTTAGATTAAAAAATTTTTCCAGAAATATCTGAAAACACTGAGGTAAGACTCAACAGTAATTTGAACTACGAGAACAAATTATTTTTATATCTTCCTTTAACCATAAAGTTTATTTGAGTCATGAACGAAAAACCGAGTCGTTTTTCGTATAAGTATAAAATCTTTTTTTGTGCTTTTAAAATAGACCCAATGCTATGAGGCGATAATTTTTTTTTAATATATAAAAAATATTATCTTTACTTAATTTTTTATTGTAATTAAATTTTTTACAAAATTGTCTTAAATGAGAATTTGTGAGTAAAACATTTGAGAAAATAAATATGAGATATTAACAAAACTTTTATGGTACTCCAACAGTACAAAAACATTTAATATGTTATTACCATGAACAGTGAATATTTTTAAATTTTGAAGCAAAGTTGAATATGATAATTATGACTGAAAAAATATGTTTTAATTTTATTTATGAAAATGAAATAGACATTATTTTCTCATACACGACCATAAAAATTTAAATATTTTAAATAGAAAATAAAGTTTGAAAACAAAAAAAAAAACACATAAGAAAACAACATAAAAAGTTTTCAATGAATATTCTAATTTAAAATGTTCTCATAAGAAGGGCTTTATGATTTCTTTATACAAACCACTGCTATTTTTCATTGATAAAGCTTCAAAGAAAGCTGGTAATGTTTCTACTTTTTTTTTTATCAAGATACAGTATAAACGAAATTGTTTTTACGAATTTTTGACAAAATTAAGATAGAATATTTACATCAACAAATAATTCCATTTAAGGATAATGTTTAGAAAATTTCGTATAGGTGGATACTGAAAAAAGACTGATATAAATACAAACAGTAAGGTTTGTGCAAAAGAACTGAACTCGTGCTTCAATTAAATTACGTTTTTTAGAAACTCATGCAATTTGCAATTTGGAACTAAACTACTTTTCGCAAGCAGATCACTATATGAAAACTAAGCGATGAAGTTTACAGAAGCCAACAAATTTAACTCGAGCAAAAACTGTTTTATTAGCATCTATATAAAAGTGTAATTGGTCGATAATTTTAAGAAGAAATCTGAGAAAGCATGAACATTTGTGTAAATTACATTGAGGAATGTTTAAACATAAAACCTTGCAGTTGGAAATTTTTCAAGTTGCAATCTCTTTCAAAAAATTAAGAAATTTAAAAATAAAGTAATTCAATAAAATAGAAAATAAGTACCCATTTGAGATCAATTTACAGGGTTTAAGTTTGGGTAGCCGATTCGAACATTTATATTTGTTTATTTGAAAACACCCAATTTATACAAATGGATTTGTGCATGAAAATTTGAACAAATGCACTGAACTTGACCCAACCTTAAATTTTCAAGTTATTTGTATAGTTTCTTTAGGTAATAACTTAACTAATTTAAGGGAAGTCAACTTTTTGGATTTTGAAAATTTAATGTTTTTCATTACCGCACCACGATTTGCAAATGAGTTGGCACAACCCAATGGATACAAACTACATGTACATACAAATCCAGCTAAGAAAAAAAAACTGAATTTTTTGAGACTACACGATAATAGCAATGAATTATTTAAGAATGATTGGCCATCAAAACGTGATAATTAAGACAAAATATGAGAATTTAAATATCTATTCAACATCAATTTATAATAATTTACAAACGACATGTAAATTGCAGTATTTTTTATTTGTGTATGTATTATTGATATATTCCAAGAAAAATTATTCTCTTAGAGAACAAGTTAAATATTTGGCTTATCTTAATAACTTTCACGAGAACCATTATTCATATATATCTGCAAAGATATATTTTTTGTGTTATCGCTAACACTTATCAAAGATTTCATTATATCATACGCTTATACTTATGCAAGACTTATTTTTGTCCTGTTTAAATATGAAACGCGGAAGTTTAATATATCGTAACATACAAGGATGTACCAACAGAAGTATATATACAAAAATACATCGATAAATATGGAAAAAATAAGTATTTTATTATTAGTAAATTTGAAACAAATTAACTTATTGTAAATAGTTGGCATATAAATTTTTTAATGAATACTAGCTGGTAACCGGTGCTTCAATGTCGTAGATGTACAAAACATGTTTGTATATATCCAATAGTATCGTAATCAATGACTCGGCAAATTAAATTATTTTAAATTTTCAATTCTAAACAACTGTGGAAAAGCAGATCTGATACAATTAACCATTCAAATCATACAAAAAAGGTCATTAGTGTATGTAGTGCTCATAAAAATCTGCAACTTATTCAATTTGAGTGTTTTTAGCCCAAACCGAATGTTCTTTGTTGATTTGAACAGGATATCTGACATTAACTGACTTTAAGTGGAGAAAATCTCTGTGTTCTTAAAACAAAACCCTCAATTTTCATAAGAACTGTAGATATTGGAATACAAAACAAATATAACACTTGTAATCCTATGCTTAATGTTTCATCTGGACACTAATACCTTTCATCGGCGACGAACTCAACAGTTTTCATCAAATTTTTGAGTTATATACAAAATAAATATGCATAGAATTTACAATTTTACTGTTTTACTTTTTCGAACTGGACAGATAACGTGATTTAATGTAAACTATACGCAAAATTCACTATAATCTTGGTGATACCAAAAAAAAAACAACATTTTTTACAAACATTAAAATATTATGTAATTTTTGGCCAAATGACACAACGGTATATCAATTTAATATGATCCATAAGTTAATCTACATGTATTATGGCGTATATTTGTATATATTCAAAAAATGTGTGTATAAATTTTCATTCTTTGAAATATGTGTTTCAAAATATAATCTCTAAATATATGACATTGTTTTATGCTAGGCTTTTTTCATTTCAAACATAATTTTTGTTGAATAATAATTAAGTAGACAAAAAAAAAAAAAAGATATAATGTATGTGTAGGTGATGTTAGGGCATGGGTTAAGGTAGCAAGCTTTATCAAATTACTGTTAAAAAATTCATTACATTTTTTTCACAATGGTATATATCCAATGCAGAAGTTTCTCCGCAGGATCAAAGCTTATAAATATTATTATTAGAACAAAATAACGGAATTAGTTTATTTTTCTGTCTTTGTTTTTAAATTAAAAATAAACAAAAAATATATTTTTTAAATCATTATAATTCAAAATTTGGGCCAGAGGCGTATTTTTATAAATTATCAGATATAATAAAATAGCTGTTACTAACACGTATGATAAAGATAGTACCGTTTAAACTTTTTTCAAAAATATTCTCTCGAGACTTCTTCAAAATAATTCGGACAGTGTCACCGATAAAGAGGCCAAGCGGTAATTTTTTTCCGACTTAGTTTTGAACATATCGGATCCCGGGCTTCGAAGCATACTTGTCTGCACTCGTTTCTGTTTGAGCTACCTGCATTCACTTGAATGCCAAGTCATTGTAGATTTTCTCAGTCAAATGTATCCAACTGGTTCTGGGTCTCCCCCTTCTTGTTTATCCAGAATAAATCAAGTGGTAGTCTAAGAATATGTCCTAACCATCAAGTCTCTGTACTTATAACATTTTTTATACTTGGTTCTTTAAAAGGTTCCTGAAAAAAGTTCCTGATTTCACCTACTTTCCCAGAAACCCATTACTTCCCGATATCCAAAAATGGTTAAGTGTAATGTTTTTTTTTTTAAATTTTTGTCTTCTAATGAAAACCATACTTGTAGATTTTTAGTGATTATTTTAATAATGATACATTTCATTATTTATACGACTCACGTAATACTAGTTTTAATAAAATACTTAAATACAGTGTAATCACTCTGAAGAAATAGAATTTAAGTCATAATAATATAAATTGTTTGAAATAATAAAACAATCACTTACCTAATGGCAGAAAACCGGCTTCAATGAGACGTGCTTCCATCAAGAGCTTCGGTAATAACAAGCACAATGCTGTTACCATATGTAGAAACGGTGCAGTAGGCCCGCCATGGCGCCATAAGCCACAGCTATTATCATCAGTCCGACCGGGAGCCCCAGCACCCAATAATGACGAAGCTGGATCACGACTGCAAGTACTTAATCCACGTCCGAGTTTAACACCATCATTGGCATTATTACCAACCTGCAAAAACAACACAATCGATAAATCAAAGACCAAGTTCCAAGCACTTGTTTTAGGATCTTTCAGTTCGAAAGAAAGGAAATTTTTTTATTGCAAATAAATTACATTAGGTTTTTATATGAAATATTTTTGCATAATTCGCCGTAATATGATGCATAATGATTTTAGGGCAAAATCTGACATAGTTGAAAAATTTACATACTATTTTATAAATTATATATTTATATTGATGTACTTTGTGAAATTGAATAATCAATCAATAATTATAAACAGTTCGACAATTGACTGACAATTCATTTTATATCGCATGCTATTTTAATATTTCGTTAAAGTGTCAAGGACAAAGAGCATAGAACATAAGATGTAAATTTTTTAGATTTGACTGTGCAACAGATTATATGTAGGCATACAATATAAAGAGAAATTCTAAATATTTTTTTGGTTTTCTGGTTTAAAAGAAAGTTTAAAAATAAATTATTGTTTTATACGTTTTTTATAAATTTTTCATTAGCTTTGAGACAAATATTTTGAGACTGGAATATAAAATATATCTTGTTTATTTATCTATTTCAACAATTATTACAGTTTGTCGATGTTCGAGCCATTGGTTTTCAAACCATTTTGAAAACAATTTAATATGAAATTCAATACCAATTCATATCAACATAAAAATAAAATAAAATTTGATTAAAGTAATTGATAAATTGTGACAATCATTGAACAACAATCGATCAGATTATTGTTGAAAACCATTTAAATAAATAAATACACATATGAAGTCTATTAACAATAACAACAACAAAAAGAGATTGTCTAGTAGCGATATTTATTTATTGAAAAAAAAAAAAATTAAATAAAAACTATTTTCATTTTTTCAATGTTAAAATGCCAACATGTACAGTATGATACAGTATGGTAAAAAAATTGATAATTCATATTATATATCATATTATTACAGTATGATACAGTATGGAAAAAAAACAGTTGTGCATGGTAAACAGTGAATCATTCATAAAAAGATTCTTTAAAAATGTAATAAGTAGTGGCAAATAATAATGACATATGAAACTTTATTTTCACAACATTAATGAATGTTGATGTCTAAAATGAACACATTCAATCATTTCTGTATATTAATTGTAGAGAGGTTTAATTTGTGGAACTCCAAACTAAACGTTTTGAATAATAAAATTCACATTTTCACTTTGATAAGTCTTTGTTGCATCTTTTATAGATATTTTCAATAACTGTGAAGCATAGTATTAATTGTTTATATAGGTACATAAATTACGAATTGTTTTTTAAGGAACTTATTATAAAATCTAACAAGTTTATAATTTTATTAAAAACAATGTCAGGGTAGAATTTCTTGTTAACATTTTGTTAAAAATCATCATAGAATAGTTAAAATAAATAAAATATAAAATATGTTTACCAAAACATACATAGTAAGTGAAGATACTAACATAATCAATTATTTAGATACTCGATATACGGTTTAGTATCAATGTTTGAATTATTTAATGATCAAATATGCAATCCATATATATATATATATATATATATATATATATATATATATATATATATATATATATATATATATATATATATATATATATATATATATATATATATATACATATATATATAGTATGTATTGCAAATTATATTTGTATTTATTAGCAAAATTTTAGCTGAAATGGTGACAAATCTTAACAGTTAACGAAAAAATGTTACAAACATTTTTTGTCGTTGAATTTTTCTTCTATGATTAATAGTTCAAAATTTGGAGCATGCATCTTCTTTTCTCTTCCCTTCTCGAGTTATATTGGTAACGGACAGACGAAGATGCGAATGGACATGCGAAAACTCACTAATTAGATGATTCTATGTGTATCCATACCAAAATTTTTTTGGTGCGGCCAATTTTTCTAGCGTGACAAACTTAAGACAAAAATAAATGTACTCTGTCGATTATAAAAATGTGTATACATTAAATGTATAAAATGGATAGCAGATAAAAATGATCTCATTTAGAGAGTGGTTCAAAATATGTGGAGTAAAAATTTGTTTGATCATTTAGTACCATAGATGGCCCTTTTTGTGGATCTTAATTTTTAGTCTTGATTTTTACAATATATGGTGTACCTGAAACAAAAGTTTGATTCAAACTTTTGAGATATGTACGAAATTTAATAGAAGGATAGTTTGTAAAATATAACATCCATCACTATATAATGGCATTTTTCCAACAAAACTTAAAACGTAACTTAAATATTTCGAATATTTGATTATTATTGGTTTGATTATTAATGGTCTACATATGACAAAATGTGATTTTTAAATGGCAATAAAAAACTCATAATACCACTGTATTTGTGAAAAGTCGTTCATATACGTTTTCACGAATGATACTCGGATTAAATCTTGCATAAGAAAATTCGTGCATAAGGTACGTTTTGTTTGTTATCGGATTAAGAAAAGTAAATTGACACCTGGTTTAGTTTATTTCATAGAAAAAAATTATTAAAATAATCTAAAAAATTTGGTAATTCATGTACCGTATTTCAAATGGATTGAAGGAAGTAAAAATAACATTTATATACCCACAAAATGAGAAAACCATTTTTCTTTTCAATCAATATAGTTTGGCCACTCTGTAGGATTTTAATGGGCTTACGTTTATAGTTGACCATCAATTGTCATATATAAAGAGGCATACAAAACTCTAGCAGTAGTAGGTGCTTTGCCTTGTATTATTATCACCTGCAGCGCACATAATATTGAACAATGGGTAGATACTTACCCATACAGATGTAGTATCCCATCAACCTATACAACCTCGTCCCCAACACAGTCAATCGATTCATATGTTATTATTGAAAAATTCTTTTCAAGTGATTTTCTATTGTTGAGCAATGTTTTTAATTGCATTTTTCACATATGGACGTGTGTTTGCATCAATGTGAGTGTGGATGTGTTCGTGTCAGTATTTGTATATGGAAGTATGTTTGTGTGTGGTACACAGATAGTTAATCACCTTTCATTACAGAAAAACCACACAATTTATTGTAAAAAAAACATTCAATATGCTATTTTTATAAAATCAAATTGAAAATTCTATTTTTGTTAAAATACATATTTTATAAACAGTATGATATAAATAGCAAAAAACTACAGAGTGATTTAATGCAAATGTGTCTAACAAAAAGTCTAAGTGTACATACATACGTCATCTTCATTTCAATATCACCTAGACAGCACAGGTTTTTATAATTAAGATTTGCTCCTTCTAATACAATTAATTTTAGACACTAATGAAAGACTTAAATAACCTCTTCTTATCAACGAAGTCAAAATTTATTCTTTCGCCATACATTCGATCTATCGGATTAATCATTAAAATCAGGTTTTATATTGAAGCTATTTTTATTTCCAGGTTTGTCATCTAAATAAACAACAGTTAACAAGTTTGTATAAAACAATTTTCCTAATTTCAATCCACTTTAAAAATAATTTCAACTGAGATGAGCTTTAAGTAATATTATTTAAAGTCCAGACAATATTATTACAAGTAAACAATTGACCGAATGTATGTAGTAAGATCTATGTTTTATAAATAGGCGATTTTGCATTTTGTTTGCTTGTATCTATGTATTTATGTATGATTGTATCAACTTAAATTACGAACGCGTTGAGTAATTTTGATAATATTCAATAAATATGTTTATTGCATTCGAAAAATGCATCCCAATGGTGAAAATTTCATCTCTCTGCTACAAAGATGCAAAAGACCATGCGATAGTATGAGGTGTACTTTAATAAAGTTATTAAATTGAACTTAAAAGAATAATGAATCTTTTTTAAATACAGAAATATTTTTCGAGGTATCTTATTCATGGTAGTTAAATTATTTCTCCTCTTTCAATATTCTAGAAGATACCATTAAATTTTAAAATTTTCAGAGATTTTGTGGTCTCAATGAACAATTTTTAAAGAAAAAAATGCATATCGGAATCCGTGTCTAGCATAATAAATAAGTTTATTGATATGATTTATAACTGGACCACTTTTAGAAAAAGTAAGTATTTATTAAACCAAATAAGATTAAAAAAAGGTGTAAATATCATTATATATGTGATATAAAGTGGAAAATAAATAAAAAGTATACACAATAAAAAATAGATTATATAATTAATTCGTTTTAAGTTCCAAAGTAATTTTGTGTAGATTTATTTTTTATATTATTGATCGGACTTCACTTATTTGTTTCGAAAAAAATGGATATTTTTAGACATCCCGAAAACAAAGAATCCAATCAAACAAAAAATTCGATAAATCGATTGAAAAAAACATATTTTTATAGTAGTTTTTTATAGAGATTTCTCCCGAAAGAAGGGAGGGAAGGTAGAAATACAAATTTAAGGTTTTTTTATTTCCACTTTTTCATACCTGGACATACATCATGACCGAGAAAAATAATTTGGTATACATGTATATATAATACACTAATCTAATATGATGTAACTGATATTTTAACTGCTAACAAATTAAAAAAATTCTAACGCTTGTGTAAATTTGATTTATATTTGATATTTTTATTTGATTTCATTGAAAGCTAGAATTGGCATTCGAAGTGCGCTTATACTAACATCATCCGTTCGACGTCCGTTGGTTGCAAAGTACGTTGAAATAACTAGAATCACAACTTCCATTTAAATCAATGTCAAGCTAAAACGCACCACGAATTCAGCTTTTGCGTTGAAATAAATGCGACTCTGACAGAACGCTAAGTAGCAAGTGAGTTTAAAATATATGAGCTATCGAACATCGTATGATATCATTATTCGGCATTACTGCTAGTTAGCCGTCATATTTCTTTACTTAGACATTTTTAACAAAACATGCAAGTTAATTAATATATACTAAATAGTATTTAAAAAAAAAACGCATTAATCATTTTTGTTTAATCTAGTTGCTGCGGAAGATTTTATAATAAATTTCTTGTTCTCATTTTTTTTTCTTAATGGAAGAAAAAATCAAGCCAAATTAACATTGAAATGTCCTAGTCTATACCACCTATTCTTATACTAAGACGCCGAAAAACTAAAGAAAAGCTTAGTAAAAGAAAATTGCAACGTTTTTATGAGTATATTAGATAAAAATATAAAGTATAATATATTGTGTTACTGACCTTGAAGACAGCAGATACAAGGAACAATGGGAGCAAAAGGACAGCGACCCCCGTTAACAATAAACTTGCGTGAAACTCGGTAACAGGCGGTGGTGATGTTTCATCATTCCATGGTAGTACAGCATATTCTGTGTACAAAAAATAAAAAATAAATAAATAGACATAAAAATAATAAAATGAATTTTCGTAACAGAGAAAAAGCACAACTCTACATTTTCACATCGATTTATTTATATTAGTTCAAAAATTGTTCTCTTTAGCGGTCGTTTATATAAACGTACTTACTAAGACATTAAAATCATTTAGGGTATACTAAAAATAATGTACTATTTCGGAAAAATTAAAAGAACTTTAAATATTCTTCGTATTTTGATATAAACTATGAAATAAAAATTTGTACTCAGAACAATAAATAATAACAATCAATTTTTAAACAAAAAGTAAGTAGCTTGAGAATATGAAAATATATTTTTTGAACGGTAAAAGAAGAAAAATTCAAATAAAAAAATCTACATCAAGCTAGCAGAACAAAATAAAATTTAAATATGCTTAAAATAATTGGCTTTTGAGGTGCTGCATAATTAAATTAGATGCTCAAATTTTGAATTAAGAGAATTGAATCATTATGTATGATGCCCTGTAGAGCAATGTGAAAAAATAACTTTTATAGTATAATGAAAGTACCAGAATTAGGTGCTTTTTAGTTGCTTTTACGATGTGTATTCAATAAATCAATTTTATCAAAATTACCAAAAAAAAAAAAAAAATAATAAGAGGTAAAAACACTGCTATAAAAAGTGCCAAGCATCCAACCAGTGACATATTGAAACAAAAAAAAGTTAAATATGCTCAAACTTAAATGGTCTTTAGTTGCTGCAAAATTTAATAAGGTGCGCAACATTGAAATTTGAAAAAAAAATTAAGCCATTAAGCTGTACTGCTACCGTGAAATCACGTTGACAGAGAAATTTTGAAATAAAAACTATAATAATATTAATAAGATGAATGAAATAAGGTAATTTTTAGGTGGTTTTTGAGGTGTGAATTTTGAATACTTTTTTTCTGTTATTTCAATATGACTCTGCTAGCTTCACAGCATTTTTTTTTTATTTTGATAAAATTGATTTATGGAAGGCACATCCATTTAAGCACCTTAGAAGCACTTAATATTAGTACATTGTATAATTATAGTTTTAATTTCAGAATTGCTCTGCCAGCGGGATATTACGGCAGAAATGATATCACACTTTGCTTTGCTATCTCGACGGACGTCTCAAAAAAGTATGTAAAAACATGCTTTCTGAGCATATGAACTACACAGTACAAAGTGTGTGATGATTTTATTGCAAAATTAAATGCTAAAATGCGCCGGAAGACGAACGACGTCTGCTAATGTTCGAAGGTGTGTACCCCTCATAGCATCCAAATTTTGTAAATTCCAAGTTCACTTGTTCAAAAGGCGTTTATTTTTTTTATTTTTATCCGTTAAAGCTTAAAAGATGTTTTTTAGCTTTTCTGATTTTCAAGAAGCTGGAGAAATATATATTTTTCTCAGAGATCGTGGCCATTAGAACCCATTACATCTCGTTTCTTTTGTTAAATAATGCAAAATGAACTTAAAATTAATGTAATAAAATTGATTTATCGTATGGTTTTTCAAGGTTATTTTTTTAGCTCTATTTTATTTTAATTTTTAATTTTAATTAATCTATTAATTTTAATTTTTGACCTAATTAATTCAGTGTACAAATAAACACTATCATTATCGATCTAATTTTTAAAAGTTTAATTCTATTTTCATTTTGAGAGAATTCCTATTCTATTTCGATCCATTTTTCTTTAATATGTATTTTTCCTTATTGAAAATTAACTAGAGAAATATTGAAAACAATTCTTAATATCAAAATACAAAGCTATTACATTATTTGTTTGTAAATATTTTCTGTTCACAGATAAAGTATACTCTGTGTTTGGAGTTAATTAACTCTGAGCTGTCTTTTTTTATTTTCTTTCTTAGCTAAATCTTGCGGCTATATATTTTGTGGGTTTATGTTTATAAATTTGTATCAAGATAATATAACTGTCGACAAGTCGTTTTATCAATGTTTATAACTTAAATATAAAGTCTAAATTTTTGTGTGAACCAAAACTAAATATATTTGAATTTTATGCATATAAATAAAGTAAGAAGAAAATAATGATATTTATATATTATAATGAATTTGAAGATTAATTTAACAGAACAACTTCTCTATATCCTATGGGCATCGAATTTTCTATAGCAACAGAAATGATTATGAAAACCGTATAACATACTTATATGGGACTCCAGAGGGGATTTATTCGAGTATCAGATTAAGATACGGGAGATATCTTACCCCTTGTTGCATACTTAGCTCCCTATACGGTGCCGCGTAAACGGCAGCTGATCAGAATATTAAAACGAAAAAATCGATAGTTGAATTTAAACAAGCGCCTAAGATTAAAATATGATAGGTTGATTAAATGCTAAAAACTGTACAGTTTATTAATATGATGATTTGAGCATGACGCAGGTGGCGTGTCCGTTTTGCACGATTGTGACCCTACCATTCTCTTGCGTCACGCTCAAATCATCAAATAATAAAATTTACAGTTTTCAGCATTTAATCAACCTATCATATCTTACTTTGAGGCGCTTGTTTAAATCTAACTATCGATTTTTTCGTTTTAATATTCTGATCGGTTAACCTACACACGCGGCACCATATGGAGAGCAACGATTTTGTTAAAGTACTTAGCAAAGGTAACGTATGTCTCATATCTTAATCTGGAACGCTCGAGTTAATCAAAAAATCCCCACTTGGACTCCCTTACCATAAGAAATTAACTGAACTGTATTAATTTCGTTACAGTTTTGCTAGTTTTTGTGCTAACAATATTTCCTAAAATTGATTTAGGAGATTTTTTTACGTACTTTAACATTGATTCTAAAAGTTTTATCAGAAATTTGTTCGTTTTATATCGCCCAACGCTAAACGGTACTATTAAAATATTCTTAGACAAATTGGCATTTTAAACAAGCTATAATCCGGTTCCTATTATATCCATTACACAAAACTACTTATGAAAACGGATATTTTAAATCTTGAATAACTTGAAAAAAATTTACTTTTCGAAAAAAATTATAGTACATTTTTTGTTTAAAATTTACTACTTTTTTGATTTTTGCTGTTACTTTTTAGATTGAAATTTTCATTTCTAAGAAAGGATGTCATCTTTCTCCACTTCATTTTTAAAACTATGTTATTTTTTGAATTGAGGTTAAAATATTTTTCGTTACCTACATTTAAAAAAAAATTCATTAAAATCGGAGTAATTTGGACCTGTTCTGAAATAATTTCCAAATTTTCTTTCACGAATCTTGTCAAATATGACTTTTTTCATAGTTGTATTTTATAAAACTGAAGATTTTAAGATTTAAATTTTTGGACATAAAAAAGCACTAGCCTAGTTTTAATCGTTTAAGGGTAAAAGTTCTCTATGTGAAAATCTAATTTTCCAATTTAATTTTAAAAATTACTTACGTAAAAATCTACGTGCGCACTTGACTGCCGCATAAGCTTGTAATAATGTACCAAAAAATCCATACCATACTGACCACAACGAATTCAAATGTGACCTACCACATCCTGAGGAACTTTCCTCGTATCCTCCATGACATTTACTACTTGATGACGATGATTTATGTTTACGATTATGATGATGATGATGATTATGATGATGATGTGATGATGAATGATATGACGAACCACTGTTATGTTTTGTTGACCCTACATTGTTACCAACTAAAGTTGTACTTGCACTTGTCGCATTACTAATAATTGAACCACCACCCCCTACAACTGCTGCAACACTTCCCGTAACTACACCGCCGCCCCCAACCCCACCAGTACCACCATTAATCATAGGTTGATGTTGTTGCTTCATTTTATTACGATTGACTTCATTGTTATTTTCATAACCAACTAAACTGCTACATCCAGACGATGATGCAACGGACATTACTTTCTGTATATGTTTAATTGGTGTTTTAAATTAGAGGGTTGTGTTTGTATTTCCTCTGTTGATGTTTATGATAATATTACACCCTCTAATTTCAACAATTATGAAAATGTTGTGAAAATGTATCCTGTTCATTCACACAGGTGCCGGATTTTTAATTAATGATTTTGTATTTATCTGATATTTATCATATTTTGTTAGCATACTTATGGCAATCGTTTGATTTATCTGTAAATAAAAAGAAAAACAAAATAAGTATAATGGCAGTAATTTTTCTTAAATTGAAATATGAAATTATTAACAAAATTGCAATGCGAAATTATTCAAACAATATATTTATTCATATTTATTGCAGAGGAGCACTTTAAAAATTAGAAAACCTTTTAAAATTTGTTGAATTCTACCGAATATCTCCATGGTGAAAATTTATACACATTTTCGTGATCGTGCCCAAAATAAAGATACTCCAATAGGGTACCAGACTGGGAATAGATTTGCTACATTGCACATCAATATGTAAAACTAGACTCAATACACCATAACAAAACTTGTGAATTAAATTAATGTTGATTTATAAACAAAAAAGTTATAAGCTATCAAACATTATTTTCTATCTCTTTCTTGGAAACGAAATTGAACATTTGATATATATAGAAATACTGATAGTTGACGTCATATGAAGGTATTTCCATCTTTGTTTATATCCGAATTTAGAAGTACTTCAATTGAAGTACAACAAAAAATTTAGTGCGGTCCTCTATTACAATCGCAACGAAAAATATAATATTTGGAAAATACCCAAAAATGACATTATTGTATTTAAGTTGATTAGAAATTATTACTGATAACTTCCTGTACTACAAATAAAATTTTAAATATACTGATTCCTTGTTTCACTATACTATTAATTTTGAATTCAGTTGATGTTTATTAATATTCTCATGTTGAAAAATTGTGTTACATACAGGGTGTTGCAAAATTATTCTGGTGCTTTATGAAGTAGCTTACACTCGAAGTATGTTAAAAATATTATAAGCATCTATGCGTGATATTTAAAATAAAGTTGAAATGTTACTGAAAATGTAACTTTTTGAGCGAAAATAACAGTTAGGCAAGGTTTGCAGTCCTACAAATTATATCAGCTAATATATCATATTAAATGAATGTTTGTGTTGTACGACACTTTCAGAATACATAAAGAAAACATCAAATCGTAGACAGAACATTTTACAAAACCACTTTTCGTGATTAAAAGTGAATAAAGTTAGAAATATCACTCATCAAATCAATATTAGTAAATCATTTTCCAATTTCATAATATATAGCTCTTTCAAGCGGTCTTGTCGCATTATGGTCCTGATTTCAACTTTTTTTTAGAGCATGGAGAACCGGGTTCTATACCATTTGCTACTTCTGCTATATGGTTATCTATTCTGCTTATCAACCCGTCTTTTGTTAAGCTATTTAATGAAAAGCCAGTATTTTGCAACACCAATACAAAATAGGATAAACAATAAAAAGACTCTCTCACATTCAAAGATTGTAATCTATATAGAACAGATCGAATTTATTATTATACAATATTGATACACATTACATAAACTCTATTTCCAATATAATATGTAGTTGTAGGTTATATTCAATAAATTTTCTAAATCCAATAAAGGCACAAGGAATACACTGAACGCATACAATATGTTATAATATTATACAACAGATCAGTGTACTATAAATGTGATCAGTGCGATAATATAGGTTTATTTTACTATCATAATTTATTTTATACCATAACTAGAATTGGATTCATTCTAGGCTATAATGGTAGTAAAAATTTATATGACACTATAGAATTCATACACGCAGAATGGATCTAATTATATTCAAATAAAATTTACTATTATTTATTAAAAATCGAAAAATATTTTGTATAAAAATATAACTTTATTATTTAAACTTTTGTCGTCATAAAATTTACATTATATCGATTTCATTTTTATACTTTTTGTTTATTTATGTTGAAGGTTGTTCTAATTTTATTTATTATGATTTTTACTTATATTATTACAAAGTAGATAAATAATTTCCAAGCACAAACCACATCATGACAAATTGGAGCATCAAGTTGTTTTCGGGCGCAGTCAAACAATTGAAAAATTGAATTAATCATTTATTTGTGCACTTGTCCGCCGCATTAATTGTTGATAATAATTTAGTAGCTAAGATATGAATCTTAAATTCTAAACAACTGTGATATTTTCCAGACCAGATTCTATATGAATCATTTAAATCAGACAAAAAAGGTGATAAGTGTTTATTGTGCACTCAAAAATATCTAAATTATCCAATTTGAGTATTTAATAGTTCAAACGGTAGGTATTGATTGAGCCACGGAGTGAAACTATCACAATACTTGGAGAAAGTTTTGTATTCAAATATCTACAGCTGTAATGAACATAGACGGTTCGTTCATAAGAAATGCATTGTATATAATTTGGCGTAAGAATATTCAGTGACTCAAGACCTTTCATTTGAGGTATCAATCACTCAAATTGGATGAGATGGAGGAGACAAAGGCGAGAACATTCAAGTTTCCATCAATATTTTTAAGTATTTACTATAAACTTATAACTAAGAAGTTTCCATTATTTAAATTATATCCATCATTCCTAGTACTAAAATTAGAAATAAAACAATCAAACAAAATTTTGATATGTCTAAAATTTATGCATTTATTTGGCTTTAAAAATTTTAATTTGATATTAAATCATTAATTACAACGTAAATACTTAAGGATGACTTTGACATACCATAGATTCTAAATATTGAACAAAATTTGTAAGATTTTTCAATGAAAATTGTATGGACAATTCCCACAGATAACCCAATTTGTTTGAAAAAATTGCCAAATTTTTCAACAAAAACTGATATAAGTTTTAAAAATGCTCATTTACTTCACCTCAAATTCTTCTTAAGCACTTGAGAAATTTTCCAAACATTTCGAAAATAATTGGAAATTCTACATAACATTTTCTACTCAAGTACTCAAAAAAATTTGGGGTGGAATAAATGATCATTTTTAAAACTTAAATACGATCAATAAAAATACGGAGAATATTTTTAGTTTTTATTGTTCTATGAAATAGTGATAAAACCAATATCGTTGACAGTAAGAAACTTTATTTTTCTTTGTTGCTGTGGATAACACACTTTTAAAAGCGGGACCATAATGGAATGAACATTGTATTTATTGATTTAAAAGATTTTATTTACAACTTTTCCGTGATAAAATCAATATTTTATCGATTTTGATTATCTGATTTATTATATTCTGCGTATATCTGAATTAAGTGTTCCGTTTGGTTATTGTCTATATTTGCGATATTTGATGGAAATTACTCGATTAACAATTTAAAGAAGACTTCATAAGAAGTGTCCCAATACCACATTGCTATATAGCAAATATAATAATATTACGTTAATAGGCATAACTTTAAATGTTTGTAGGCAATAATTCACGAAAAACCTGTTATTGAAGTGTTATTGATAGGCTGATGAATAAGAACTTTATACCGTACACGTGACATGTTCTTTTGTAATTATACTCAATTACAAATATTTTGTTAACGATACAATGAAGACAAAATCTATACTGAAATTATTCGAATTTCATCTTTTGTACCGAATCCGTTTCGACTTTTTATATTATATTACATTTACTTTAAGTTTATGTATAAATATGAGCAAATAATTTATGAGACACAACAATTTGTATTTGAATTCAAATAAATATTATTATAAACCATTATTGTCAACGAAAAACGATTTACACTCATTACTACAAACAAGCAGATAAGGAGAAAAAACTGTAATTTTAATTTTATGGACCTTTTCATGAACAGAGAGATACGAAAATATATCTCCAAACTAAAGTGAAATAAATCTTATTTCGATATACATTTTTTATAAAAATTTTTCAAATTGGTAAAAAAATATGAGAAAAACTTGTCAAAGATACTTTGATACTTATCGTTTTTAGTTTTTTCTTCACTTTAACTTTTTTTAAACAAATTATGGTCTTGTTTTTCACCAAATATTATTTACTGATTTATATATATAATAAATATGTTATTTAAGTTTCAACTATAAAAAAATGACAAGTCGTTGTATATATGATCTTCAAAAACAAGACCAACATTAAGTGATAGAAAAAATATTGCTAATGATATATACATATATATATATATATATATATATATATATTTATATATATATATATATATATATATATATATATATATATATATATATATATATATATATATATATATATATATATATATATATATATATATATATATATATATATTCTATAACTTTTTTTGTTTTATATACTTAATCAAATAAAGTCAAAACATTACACATCTTCTGGGTGTCGAGCCTAGGATATTGAAAGTGTCGTTGGTAGCATTTCCAACCAGCAATTGGAGCATTCCAAGTTAGACTCTTGGCAAAACTCAATAATTTAACCTATTAAACGATTATCTATTAAAGTGCTAATGTTTTATCTACTCTTGTACTGTTTCACTATTAGTTAAAAAATATCTCAGTTATAAAAGTTGTTAATAATATCTAATATATCTGTTTGTGTTGATAATAAAACATTATCACCTTGTTTATGACAGATATATCTGTTGTATTTTATATATTATCGCGAAAAATTTTGAAAATTTTGTACGTAAGAATGCCCCACCAAAATAAAAAAATATTAGTTTTCTTAGCTTAATTGAGATGAAGAAGAAGAAGGAAAATCAAGGAGATGAAGATGGTGTTGTAAATGCAACAAGACATTTTAAAACGTTTTATTTGGATAAAACAAATTTATTTCTATCAAAACGATAAATAGAACAAATAATTCATATCGATGGTAGAAATATAATGCGTTTTTCCTTAGAAAAAATACTGATATAGGAAACATCTTTACACTAAGCAGATTATACCTATATCTATATATTATATGTATAAGAAATCAAATCATAAATAAATATCCTGGAATGCTTGGAAATAAACTCTTTTATTCAGGTAGTATTTGATTTTCTCTCTTACTTGAATGAAATCAAATTGAATATTAGCATCATGATATGTATAATAATTATTATTGATTATATTTTGCAGTTTTTATTTTGTACTCAGAAGGATGTATAGTGTATATCCTTTTTGATGCATTCGCAAGGCAATAATTGCAATTTGTAGTGAAAAACAAATACAGTGTGTTCTCAATTTTAAGGATATGAACTATGGGAGGTTTTTTAAGAATGAAATCTAAGCTTTTTTTGTAGATTTTTAAATAAATTTAATTTTAATTATAAACTAAAAATTAAGTTAAAATTTATAATACGTTGGAAAAAAGAAAAAGTGAATATACCTATTTAAAAAGATTGAGTTTCTCTAAAATTGTAAAATTTGAGACTAATCACAATAAAGTTGTTCACAGGATCTACTTTTAAACTTTTTTCTCATTTAACGGAAATTTCATACAAAAAGATGTCATATCTTTGACGCATGCAAGAAGAAAAAGTGACAATGGAATTTCAATTTACTTCCAAATTACAATTTATTGAAATACGAAGTTTTATGTTCGTTTTTTTAAACAAAAATTTTTTTTGCTTTATTTCCAGAATTTCTTTAAATTTCGGCGATATGGAACCTCCTGAGCAACTTTCATTTCATAGTTTTAACAGACAGATTTGTTAAAACTATTTAAAAATACGTAAAACTCCATAATTACTGTACAGAAATTTTTATCGTTCCGGAGATACAGCGCTCGCAGATTACCTATTCTTTTCTACCCACTCAAATGCTAACATTTATTGAACCGTATTATACGATAAAGTTTGACATTTAAGTCATTTAAGTTATGTTTACACTGATAATTCTAAAAATTTAAATTTAGGTAAAATCAAATAACTGAAAATAACACCGACATAAATATTAAGCCAATTTCCTACCCCAAAGAGTTTTATTAACTAACGTGATTAAAATATAGAAAATTTTTGTAAAACAATATTCGTAAAGTTATATATCCATTTTTGCAAAGAGAATATTGGTGTGGGAATGAGACAATCCGTATCAGCAATATACTGATTTGTATAACAGTTTATTAGATTGATCTCACACAGTTTATTAAATTAAACATATTCTTCGCATGGCAGGCTCTATAAAATAATGTTGAATTGAATATTTTATCCATAGTAGATTGGATTTTACTTATTCACTATTCATGACAAATTGATTTCATTTATAATATTTAGTGTCAAGCTGCTGCTTAAAATTCCAGCTTCAGTTTAGTAATGCACTTTTTTCATATAAATAGTGAATATTTTTTAATCAAGATGGTACTTTTTAATCATAATAATTTCACCAAATATCTTCAATGATTTGTAACACGATTTTCTATTTTATTTCCCATGATATGCATTTTCATATAATCTAAATCTTCTAGTAAGCTTGAATACGATAAAACTTGAATACGATAAATATGATTAATTTAGATTGTCATTAAAAAACAAACTATTTAAAAATAAATATGTATTTAAAAAATTAACGCTTTAAATTTTAGTAATAGTAAATTTCTCAATATTATTAGAAAACTGTTAGACTGTCCATAATTATCATTATTACATACATCAAATTACGTTATGGGAACTAAATAAATGATAAATTAATTTTTAACATGCCAAAAACGTAATAAAATACTTTAATTGTCTATTTAAAATTTGATGCATGTATATTAAAGTCTAATTTCTAATTTTCTAAAATCTAATTTTCGAAATAATTTGAGAAATCTTAGCGTCAATATTTTAGTTAATATGTTATTGTATTACAGGTTTCCGGCTAATTATTTCTTCTATATGAAAATTTACTTCTTTATTACTCCAATATCGGAAACACAATGAAATATTGAATTAATTTACTACAGTGTGAGTACATAATACAGTTAATTAAAGAATAATCAGCTCTTTAAATAAATTTCTTAATTATGTTTTCAAACAATACTATTGTAACAGTATCGTAATTCTTATATTCTGATACAAAATGTTTGTTTACAGCTTAATATTTAATAAATTTAATTTTATTATCAATTTTCAATAAATTTTCGATATAATATCAAAATAAATTTATTAAAATAAGATAGCGATTTTAACATGCGAACTTTATAAAAAAATTATTATATTAAATATATTAACATTTAGAAGAAGAATTTTTTTTTAAATTAGTAACTATCATGTAATTTTAAAATTAGTACCATCTTCAAAAACAAAATACTAATTTTTAAACAGAGAAAAATGAATATTTACTAAAGGCGTAGATACACTATGCCAAAGTACAAATGCACGTTATATGAAAACATGATATTTGGTACACAGAGAACAGAGAAATCGATTGACCTTCACCTTTGTGTTATATATTTAGTAAATTTTCATTTCTATGTAAGTAAAGTAAATCAATAAAGTATGTACGGACTTTTATCTATAAAAATACACTGCAGTGTAATTTTTTTTTTCTTTGAATTGAATAACATATAGTAAATAACATATTATGTATACGAAGAAATTAAATTGTGAATTCAATTGAAAAATAGGGTAATTATTATAAAGAAAATATATAAAACTATTGATTTCTTTAAACAGTGTGTGAAGAGTGCCAAATATCTATGGCAATTGCGGCAACTGCTTTGTAAAAAATGACTATAAGAGAATAGAGATATTCTACCATTAGAGAAGATTTTTTATACAGAAAAACTGTTAATCGAAAACTAACACTTACAGTTTTTTCAAACAAACGTTCGTCTAACTTAAGGCTAAATTTTTTATATGTATTTCGAAAAATAATTAAGTTTTATTTATTTCGCCAAGATTAATTGGGTTGTTAAAAAAATAAAGTTTATTTATATTTTGTTTCAATCCTTCAAAAGACAAAAGCGTTTAAATTAACAAATAAAATTCCAAAAAAATGTACAAACTACAAACGTTTTACAGGACACAATGTACAGTGTCATTTGAATTTTATTTATTTTGTTTAATGATCATTTTTATTGCGTATAGCTTAAAAGAATTTGTTGTTACGATATTATTTATGATTAAGAATTAAAATAAAATCAAAATTTATTTTATTTACAAATCCAATAGCTATTTTAATTAACTTTTATCAGAAATAAGAAACAGTACTAAATATACCTTTTGTATAATAGAAAATTTTATGTACCTATGAATATAAATTTTTATGTATCTATACTCCAAAATTCAATACATTCCATTGTTTGGATCAATATATTTGAGATCACAGTCTATTCTTCTGTCAAAATAATAATGCGATAAAGAATTTCAAATAAATTCTTATCTTATTTACTTTATGTACAGTTCTTACTTTAAGTTAAAATATTTGTAAACCTATCGAATATTATGAAAGAAACAAAATTCCAAACAATTTCTATCATATATAAAATATTGTAGAATCTTTATGATGATCCATTGCTCAATTAAAGAGTAATTATTTATACTTATATGAATAATGACAAAAAAAATTTTCTCTATTGTACAATGATAAAATATAATGACCGCTAATTATTATAAAAAATCCAATTAATTTCCTTATTAATGAGGTATATTAATAATTTCAAAGACCCACAATTATATTTCAAATATATATCCATTTGAAGTGTCACATTTTCAACCATATGCAATTACAATAAATTTTAATTACTTATTCACACATTCAAATAACATAAAATATATAGATAATTTTTCTTTTAAATCACTCCACTCTATTTTAAATTTATTATGACATTAGAAATAACAAATAATAAACTCTCATAATCAAGTTGAAATTATTACTTCAAAGGAGAAAAAAAAATTAAGAGCAATAATTAAACAATATACAATAATGTCGTATCAAGTGGATAATTTGTCTTCATGTATATATATTCTTCGATTATCCTTAAATATATTATTATAATTTCCTACAGGTAAGCTCCTAGTTTTGGACAAAGCTCTACAATTTTTGTAGAATTTCAAAATTATTTTCAGAAATTAAATTTTTTATCGCTGTTCTGAATCATTTTATTATTCACTGCATTACATTATATAATACATTAACATTATTAATCGATAACATTAAGTGAGGTGAGTGAGGGAGTAAATGAGTGAATGGTCATTTTATACCTGGTTTTTTAGAAATTGAGTTAACCTATTTAAGTGGAAAAAAATGTAAAGCCTCTTTAATTTGTACAAAATCCAAGGCTCTTTAAAATCCCAATTATTCACGATTACTTTATTTTAACCTTTTTGTTTTTAGGTGTTTTTTTTTTTTTTTTTGTTACTCTACTTTATTGCAACTTATTGAAACGTTGAAACTATCTGTCATTTTTAACTTCACTTTTTAGAAATTGAGCAAACCTGTACATAATAAACTATGTAAGGCCTCTTTAATTTATACAAAATTCTAGACTCTTTAAGATCCAAATTAGTGTTATTTCAGTTCATTCGTCAATCCTTCTGTTGTTATTTATGTTTGATTTCTAATATATTTAAACCGTTTTTAATTTGGATCCTAGAGTTTAGGTATTCCAATTAATTACGACACCTTCAAGAATACGCATTCAGAAGGCTTTACCCAAAATAGAAAAGTATTTGAAGTCTCTAAAATACTATCTCATCTTAATTTCGTTTTTCTATTAAAAATCAAAACATTAAACACATGAATATCATAATAAACTCTTATATAAGTCATTTAATGTGGTTTTTTTCTATTTTCACATTCATTTTCATAACGAACGTAACAATATGACATAAATTTCTACTATTGTTATATAATACTAGGTGCATTGAACTGTTAAGGACATCACTGTTACCCACCGTCACCATCACCATGGAGGTAGATTGCTTTAGTTCTGTATCTGTAGTCTATAATAATTTTAATTAAATGTAGAATAAAATGATGATTATATAAATGTCTGCGAAATTATTGTAATTTGCATACGTCATTTGATTGTATATTGGTATTATATTATAGTGTTTGTTTTATTATCAATGGAGATTGTGTATCTTCTACGAACTATAACAAAAATGGTAGTGGTTATTTTATAATTTTATTTTATATATTCCACTGTCTTGTAGATTCACAGACTTTGATATCAAACTATTAAGTTGAATACTTTATATCTAAGTGAACCATAATTAATATGTAACTAATCACTATGGTTAGGTATCTATAGTTATTTAGGTTATCAGCACTATGATTCACTGTTACAGAAAAATTAAGGAAATGACTAGTTGCCACAAAAAAACGCAATTATCAAGAACAAAAGACCACGGTAGAAACTTCAAAAATTGTAAAAAGTGAAAAAAAAGTATAGTATAGGATGAAACCCATTGGAATCGGAAGAGAATATAACAAAAATTGAAGGAAAAATAAATTACGGGCGAGCTGAGGTCGGGAAGTGGAAGGGGGTGAGTCCAATGGAACAAAATTAAATAGCAAAGTTAGAGGCAATAAAAAATTATCGACCCTGATGTAAAATGTTTAAATGGTAACACTAACTAAAATTTTTTATAAGATGTTACCGTGAATTGGCATACGGGTCATTCCAGAGTAGGCCACGTTTCGTCTCGTTATCGGCACGTATTCGAGACGAGACATGAACAACGACGAAAAAACGACGAGATGTTAAAAAACATTCGAGATGAGACCGAAACAGATCAACAAATTACACGAGAGTCTTGGTCTCGTCTCGTATACCTAGTCTCAAAAAGAAATAAATAAATAAGTTATTTCATGATTGTACATTCTGTATAGCGGTTGAATAACTACATTTAAATAATATTTAAAACAATCAATTTAGAAAATTGTACAAAAAGGATTAAATAAATTGTTTTATGATGTACTTTTGACTGCATAGTGACTATTAATTTCACAAACTGTACATAAAGAATTGAATACTAGACAATCATAAAAATTTAAAACAATGAAAGTCTCGCTTGGTAACAGAATGTCTTATGATTGTTAATTTATCGCTACAATTTTATTATGTAGAAAAAGGACAATGTTGAATAATTGTAATCTACGTAGTTCTTTTCTAACTAAGATTTTTGTAAAAAGTGTCCGATGTAAGTAAATGATTGTAAAACAAGCTTATTCTATTTATTTCAAGAAAATCTCAAATAGCAGGGTGCTTTGTGATTATTTAGTAATGGAGAAAGAATATTATTTTTACAGACCTATTGTTTAAATTTCCAAAACTATTATACTATTATTTTACATCCGCATTATATATATATATATATATATATATATATATATATATATATATATATATATATATATATATATATATATATATATATATATATATATATATATATATATATATATATATATATATATATATATATATATATATCGATATGAAAAGTATTTTATTCCGGATTTAAAAAAATTTCATTTCTCCGATTATAAAAATAAGTATTCTTGTCGACATTTATGAAATTCTAAAGCAACTTTCATGTTGTGACCGTCTGTGATTCTCTTGAGACTAACCCACATAGTTCTACAACTACTGAACAAATACTTATTTATAAATTTGTGATAAACAATAGTTTACACAATCGACATTACATTCAAACATCATTTGTTTTTGTTTTTTACTTATAAAAAAATCATTTGTTTTTGTTTTTCACTTTTCTTTGTTTATTTTTTTTTGCCGAGATGAGATCGAGACGATTCGAGAACAATTGAGACGAGACGATAGTTTCATAATATGGTAAAATAAACGTACTTTTTTCATTTCTGGACATTTTATAGCCTTTTAAATAAGGAAGTGAAAATATCTGATTTTGCAAACAGAAATGTTTACCTTGCTGAAAATAATTCCATTACATATTCCACAGTTGAGAGTATTGCAAACGCATTGTTTGGAAGAAATTGAAAGTATTGTTTAGTAAAAAATAATTTAGAAAAGTTCTGTAAAATTTGTAATTTATAAAAATCGTCACATTATTTTCACGTTAAGTTATTGGATCTAACGAACATTAATGAAAGACATGTTTAAATCGTTTATGTCACTGTGGCGTCGAGTTCGCGCTGCGTTTATCAATTTCATATACACATAACTTCAACGATAATGAAATGAAGAAAATAATATGCACAATCAATTTTTATTTATTTTTTGTTTGTAAATTATACCCATTATTATTACGTCATAAC
Source organism: Chrysopa pallens (assembly GCA_020423425.1). Taxonomy (NCBI): domain Eukaryota; kingdom Metazoa; phylum Arthropoda; class Insecta; order Neuroptera; family Chrysopidae; genus Chrysopa; species Chrysopa pallens. The sequence continues at coordinate 33,242,268 of CM035591.1, forward strand.
AAATAATTTATAAAAGGAAAACAAAAGAAAAAAGACAATAGAAATTACGATGCGGTGCAAGAAAGGGGTTCAAAACGATGTGTTTGTTGGAACTGTAAAATGAACAGTTAGTTGTTTGGCTGATGGTTATACCTGCTGATATAATGACACTTAAAACAAAAACCTATATACCTACCTACTGCTGCTATATGGTGTTTTCTATCATAAAAGATATCACATCAAAATCTGAGAGAATGAGCAATAATAGCGAACGAGTGTTGAGTTGAATTCAATAAACGCATTGTTGAAGTCAAATGATAAATACATTTACAGGGTGTCATTGTTATTTATCAAACATATTTCATATTTACCGAAACTGATCTAAATAAGAAGTCATTTATTTTCATTCTCCTCTGTTGAACTCATTATCTTCGAAGATAGGCGTTTTAATCATTTTCATAATTCCTCCAAACGTATTTCGTAGATAATTTTGGGTTTTCATTATGTAACATTATCTACCAATAACGATAATTATTGCTGAATCTATTTTCTTTCGAAGATAATAAAAATTTTTGGAAGATTATCAATGAAATTGATAAGGAAAGAAAAACAAACAGACTATTGTTTAGAAAAACAAACCAACTATTGTTTTTCTTGTTAGCATTAAGTCCATACACTGAAGCGATGTATTCTAACGAGGTCAAGGCACATAAACGAAATGTGTGTCAGCATTTCACTCGGTTACTTAGTTTTTTCTCCAATCAAAGATCGTTTTTAGCCCATATTTGAAAAATCTTCAACATAGACATGTTTGAAAGAAAATATGGCAAAAATGGATTCCTGAACCATTGGCAAAGTAACTGAGCACTAACCTTGAAACTTATTAATATCGTACGTATGAAATGTCTTTATATTGTGTTGTTTTTAAAAAAATTTTAGCGAAAATATGTGTATTTTTTTTCAATATTCCTTTCACATACAGATTTCTGTACTTATAGCTTTTTAACCTTTTTTGAAAAATACAGACAATACTAATGTAACAATAAATTTAGATAATACTACTTAGAGTGCCTTTTAGCTAAGCAAACTTCAATTTTTATAAATTTTTCGCGATAGAGTTATTTGAAAATAGATAAAGCTTTATAAAAATAGAATATAATTATATTTGTAGAAATGATAATTGTGATTTTAAAAGAAATTCATTCCATTTTAAAACTCATTCCGTATAAAAATGTACTATACTTAATAAGAAGTCATAATAGCTAACTTTTTTGTTTTATTTAAGTCAATTTAAATCAACCAAAATATTAAAGTACATATACCTAATTCTGTGTTTCATCGTATCTTAAATTAATAAAATCGAGCTATTCATAAAAGGAATAAAAATCAACAGGACATCGGTTCAATCTTCTTAAATAGGTTAGGAAATAGTAACTTTACATCGATTGGCATTTTTAATCACTCGTAAGTTGCAAACTATGATATAACGAGCTGGAAAGCATGCTTTTTGAAAACAAATGTGTTTTTCAATTGAACAAAATATGACAATTGTATTTGTATTCTACAGTGAATGAATGAGTGCATCGTACATACTTGAATATTTACAGTCATTGATTCATGCATGCATACAACAGTTTAATATTATACTGTAGTTACATAATCATTGTCTACACCACATAACTAATCGAATTAACAAATAATATTATACAAATATTATATGTAAAGTTTTGGTGCATATAAAGGATTATTATACATATTAGATGCATTATAAATGTGATATTATTATAATAAAAGTCAATTTTTACAGATTACATCAAGAAGACATTATCACATGATTGGGGTACATGAAATGATGTTCAAATCGATATGGATCTTCCTTATATTTTAACATTTCTTTGTCTGGGATTATGAAGGATTCTCCAGATATTTTTTTAATGCAAAGCTATTCCCACTTTCCAGTGTTATATTCAAATTGTAACTGAGTTTTTTATTTAGAAACCATATTCCGCCCATAAAAATTTGAATTTTTTTTTATTTGTACATGAATTTGAAACCGCTGTGAATAGAAGAGAAAACTTTAAATTTATACATCATATGTTTTACTTTAAACCTTCATATTTAAACCTTGGCTATTTTAAATTCCTGACCACAAACTTTCAATACATGTTTTAGGTGCGTTAGCAATTTTTGCGGAGATTTAAATCCAAGTGTCAATTTAAAATTTGAAAATAGCACAATAATAATAATAATAATATGCATTGGTTCAATAGGAGCATACAAATGCTGTTGAACAAACCAAAGGAAAAATAATAATAATCATAAAATCTACAATAATATGTGTGTGTGTATTTATTAACACGCGTTAGAACTTATACTTCTTTGATATCATTATAAAACAATTTATACTTGCATATAAATAATTAATTACAATAATATAACAAAAGGACTGAAGAAGGATACTAAACACAGTCAATAAAGTTTAAATTAAAAAAATTAAACATATTTTTTATTTTACATTATTTATATTACAACCTCGCAGGGGTAGTCATGGAAGCTTACTGTAACTTTAAAACATCGAGATCTGATGAAAATTCGATTTTTTCAAAAGGGGGTAAAACCAATAACTTCCCGATTTTTTAAAATCTTCGAAGATTATTTTTTTTTACTTCCCGCTAAGAAAATCGAAGATTTTAAAAAATCGGGAAGTTATTGGTTTTACCCCGTTTTGAAAAAATCGAATTTTCATCAGATCTCGATGTTTTAAAGTTACAGTAAGCTTCCCTGACTACCCCTGCGAGGTTGTCTGTCTGATTCTATGTTTGTATGTATGTTTGTATATATGTGTAAAACTATGTGAATCGCGATTTGACCAAACTTAAGTTTTGAATACAATTTGGATCGATTCGAACTGTGAGTGAAGTTTCCAGAAAATAATCTTGATAAGATAAACCACGTCGATCGCCGCCAATAATCTTTTAACTTTGATAAACTACGTCGATCGCCTGAAATACGATTAAAATCGGATGATTCGTTTGAGATATACCGTGAACGAAAAACTTCAAAAAAAAGTGTTTTTTATTTTACATAAAACGTTCGTTTACGTTCGTTTTTGATTAAAGAAAATAATTATTAAAGCTCAAAAAACTACGTCGATCGCAGCCAAGAACGTAAAAATCGGTTGGTTGGTTCGAGAGATATAGTTAACGAAATATTCGGGTACAAGTGTTTTTTTAACATCAAAGCTCTAAAACAAAATTTTTAGCTCAAAAACATTGTAATATGTTAAATTTTAAGTGCTTAGGTATGGAAGTTGCAGGGATAGGCTGAAGGGTCAACCGTTTCCAAATTTTTTTCTTACGTAAACCATGGATAATTTTGGGTGCTTGAAATTCATTAAAAAAAAAACTTTATTCGATGCTTTACATTTTCCAGATATTTGGAATTAAATTTTTCCTAAACCGCTCAGAATGCCTTATATAAGTCCTTATTAATTATATAGAAGAAGAGAATGGGGGCTGAAAGTATAACACTCTCAAAAGTCACCTATTAACTAATAAATCAACCCATTAACACTGACGTAAACTACATACAAATTCTTGGCTCTCTGGCTCAATTTTGAAGGACTATACAGATGCGTAACCATCAAAAACATTCAAATATTGGTAAGGCTTACCCGTCAGAATCACCTTCAAATTGTTGACATTAATCGGTATATTAATAATATTGTCTGTGTCAAGTCTATATTTTCGTGAAATATATGACTATAAAAATTATTTTTAATTTAAAATTATACACAAACATGTGTATAAACAAAATTATTTAAAAATTCATTAGATTGAAACTAATATTTGATTTTTAATTTTATACAAAAATTTCAAAATTAATAGAAATTATTGATGTAAATAAATATATAAAGATAAAAATATTTCGCAGAATGAATCCTTTCAATAAAATCATTTTAAATAAAATAAAATGAAATCATTTTCAATTTTGAATTAATTAATTATATCAAACATGTTTCGGGTTGATTAGTTACAGAAATGTTTAATGAAATTTATTTCACTAATTATTACTTGCATTAAATTTATTTTGTGTATAGGTAGTGTATTATATTGTATAGCGACAGACATAAAATGATTTACAATAGAATATTTATCAAAAATTAGTACATTTTTCCATTTTTGTTTAGTACCAACTTGTTATAAATGGAAGTGATTTTATTATTTATATTTCGCAACAACAACCAAATGTGACACCTGAACAGACTTTAGCCATCCGATTATAACAAAAGGAATAATATTTATCATACCTATAATAAACGTATAAAATACAAGATGATTTTGACATATAAAGTTGTTTTTCATTATTAATTTTCCTTATTGATTTAAACGTGAATAAACTATACATTTTTAAGTACAAATTTGATATTATATGAATTGAAATGAGCATGAAATACAATATACTTATTAACATTGAACTCGTGACAGGATGGGAAAAAACTTCGAATTGTACTCAAATTATTTAAATTCACATTAAAAGAAACAATTGAGTTAAACCGTCAAAAAACAACTGCAGTCAATTGTAAAACGCAAAAATTATGTTTTAGACCCAAAAAAATGATGTGTGTTTTATAAGCGAATTTGAAATTTGACGCACTCGATCTGAATATACTATTTTAGTTGATATTTTGATATACATATGATTGACCGTCAATATTTGGGCTATTTTTAATGAGCATGAGTATTTTATACTATAAATATCCAGTCTACACAGTTATATATACTTGCAGAGTAATATGTGTTGTTATACCAATATGTGATAATTAGCTAAATTTAAGCTTAAATTGTGGCGAATCCTAATTTTTACGAAACAAAAGTTGCTTGTTTCAAAGAAGGAAACATTTTTTGTATTTTAACTTTTATATTTTTTATAGTATAAGAGTTGCGTCCAGGATCCATTGGACCCAATGGACAGATTTTGCTCATTCACGAACTTAAATTCACTTTTTATGTTTAGAATACGTTACCATCTCTTAATCTCTTTTATCTCTTAATCTCTTTTTGTTTTTGAGCTATCTTGATGACAGACGGACGGACAACCAGAAATGGACTAATTAGGTGTTTCTATGAACACCAATACAAAATTTTGTTTACGCAGCCAATATTTTCTAGCGTTACAAACTTTTTCAATTTAATATTCTCTGGCATATTTTCTATGTCGAGTAAAAAATGAAATGCCTAAGAAAAAAAAAACTTTTATTAAGTTGAATTGGATATTTTTATTTGTCCGTGGCTACACAAAAGTTAGTAATATTGCCGCAATGTTTTTGTTCATGTTAAACAACATATATATACATATAAATTCATGTATATAATATGAAAGCCAATCTGTAATCAAGCGAATATGGTTTTCAAGTGTACCTTTATGCTTATTCTAGTAGATATTTCTAAGTGGATTTCATCTAGAATGGTTTATTGCTGCACTATCCAATATACACCATTATAGCTACTAGGTACCATTCACATAACCTTATTCATTCCAATAATAATCATATTTATTATAATACTCAAGCATAGAAGGTTTTTTTTTATGTTTGTTATTGTGGATAATAGGTTTTTTGTTCTTTCTCAAGTGAAGCAATTTTCTCCATTGTTTACATTCTTATACTATAAATTACATTTATGGTCTAGATCAATTAATAATATATGTTTGGGAATTGAATTTTAGTATGGACTTAACTGTTAATTAAAATAAAAAATTGTTATAAGAAAATTTTATTAACTTAATGCACTTATAACTGCTCAGTGTTCAAGATACTTATACCGGGAGGTTACTAGTTCGAAACCAGGTAGTGAAAGTTTATCAATTATAATTATTGATAATTGATCACATTTTCGTCGCTTTGCAAACAACGAAGTAACCGGCTCCAATCACATAATAAATTTAATTATATAATATAAACACATGTAGTTAAAATATATAAAGATTAAAAATGATGATGTGGGTGCTTTAGGCGTATATATCGAAAAAATGGACGTTAAACTCATTTTTACTCCTTTTTAAAGGAGAGTTCTTGTATTAGGGGCCGATTTAGTGAACCCCAAATGTCGATATAAGTTTGTGTTTCAAGGCCACTATGAGAGATGCCAATGGAGTGATATTGTACGTGTTTGGTTTTTTATTGTCTCCAAAAAATACAGCGATATCGACGTGGAACCACCATTATTCGTGTAATTACGTAAAGTTTGAAATCTGAATGACAAAAAATACCCTAATAATTAACAAATTATTATTGTTTTATGATCCTCATTACGGAGTTAGTCGTATAGCAATTTAACACATGGACTGAAAAGTCCCGGGCCTAACAAAGAAAACACAGTTTTTTTGGTTCAAAATTAGCTTAATTCATCAACGTAATCTCCATCAAGAGCAACGCAATCATTCCAGCGCCGCTCTAACATTTCAATACCACTTTTGTAGAACGATTTATCTTTTACCTCAAAATAGGCCTCAGTTTCAGAGATAACCTCTTCATTCGTGCAAAATTTCTTACCGGCGAGCATTTTTTTCAGGTCTGCGAACAGCCAGTTGGCTGCGAGCCAAATCTGGCGAATACGGTGGATGTGGGAGCAATTCGAAGTTAAATTCATGTAGTTTTGCCATTGATTGACTTGTGACACGGTGCGTTGTCTTGATGAAACAAAATTTTTTTCTTTGCCATATGCAGGCGTTTCTTTGCAATTTCAACCTTCAAACGCTGCAATAACGCTATATAATATTCACTGTTAATGTTATTTCCTTTCTCAAGATAGTCGATGAATATTACACCACGCACATTACAAAATAATGAGGCCATAACCTTTCCATCCGATTTTTGTGCTTTCGGGCGCTTTGGACGAGGTTGCTGTCCACTCAGATGACGATCGTTTTGGTTCCGGAGTGAAGTAATGGATCCATGTTTCATCCATTGTCACATATCGATGCAAAAATTCCGGTTTGTTACGTTTAAACATGGCCAAACACTGCTCAGAATCATCAACACGTTCTCTTTTTTGGTCAACAGTAAGCAAACGTGACACCCACTTAGAACAGAGCTTTCTCATAGTTAAATGCTCATGCAATATAAAGCCAACACGTTCTTTTGATATCTAAACGATGTCAGCTAACTCACGCAACTTCAATTTTCTATCATTCAAAACGATTTTGAGGATTTTTTTAATGTTTTCTGGTGTTACAACCGCATTTGGACGTCCACTGCGTTCTGCATCATCGGTGTCTCTACGACCAAGTTTGAAGTCAGCAAACCAACGTTTTATTATTGTTTCTGATGGACCGGAGTCCCCATAACACTTGTCAAGCCATTGCTTCGGTAATTTTTCCCATCAAGAAGCAGTGTAAAATTAAAACACGAAATTGTTTTTGATCCATTGTTTTGAAAATAACAAAAGTAGTGTCACTCTTAGGACAATAACTCACAAACTAATGAATAGAATATCATGAAATTTTAACAGCTGTCTTTTGAAGGTAAGTATTAACTGAAAAAAAGGTGACTGCAATAAAACTAGCTCTATCTATGTGTTAGGTCCGGGACTTTTCAGTCCATGGATTAATGATATAGAAGTACATAAACAAATGGATTGAATCAACTAACTAATGTCATGGATTCTATTTATTTATAAAACGTAGAGTAGAAATTTTTAAATTTTATTAAATTCACCTTTTCAACTTTTAAAAATCGTGTTTATAGTTATTTGGGTACAATACGAAATATTATTTATTTTTAAAATACCTAATTCATAATTGAATCCATGAAAAAGGTTATTTTATTATGGTCTTGTATGTGCAATATAAAATGGTTTTTAGAACAATATTTAGTTCTATTAGGCGTATATAATTTTTAGTTTTATTTAGATATGTAACGGCCAGTCTATAAACAATAACTATCTTTAAAAAGGATTTCCAAAGTTGAAGCACCAATTAAATTTTATAATGTACTTTTGTATTTTATAAATATCAATAATTGTTCTCATAAAACAACATCTTACGAACAATATTTCGAATATTCTGCATTTGGATATCCCCTGACTAATAGCTAGATATGAACTTAATTTTTTTGTTAATCATTTTTGGAATAGGATGAATCTATTGTTAGTAAATTTTTTAATAATAATATTTAAAAAGTATATTTATATTTTTAGTTTTTTATCAGTACATTTACTGCAGTGCATAACAAGTTTAAAATTTTTTTTTTGAAAACTTTTACGATATATTACAAATTTAACTGCCAAAGTAAATATTTAAAGCTTTTCTGACGTTAATATTATTCACATCCTCAAATATCTTCCTCTTACTGTTGTAATGTTTAACGATACAAATAATTCAGACATTTTAATTCAATAAATAAAAATTTGTACCGTATAAACGGCCCGGTATTTTTTAATTTGTTATATTTTGTCTAGGATGTTTGGTAAGTACACAAAACAAAAATTTCACAATTATACCCTTGGTGGCCCAACGATATATTAATAAAACCGTATAAAATCGGAGCTTTCTTTAAATTTTCGGTTATATCTTCGTTTCGGTGCATTATAACTAACAAAAGGACGCTTGTAGAGAATTAAATTTCCTATAATTTATATTTTAAATTTTATTTTTAGGACTGATTGTTGAGGAGGTAGGTACTAAAAAAAATAGAACACTCACATTTTCACTCAAATGGAAATTCATTTGTCAACCTTAGGAACCCTGTAATTCAGTTGCGGCCTAGTTTAGTAATTCAAACATTTTATTTTTAAATATAGTTATAATTTTATTTCCCTACAAATTTTATTTTTATACTTAAAAGGGAATTTATTAATCTACAAAATGTATTCACAGATCTTCTAATTTGTGATTTTGTCAATCCTAGACACAAAAAAATATATAAATTATAGGAAATTAAATTTCCTACAACAGTGAATAGAACACTTTTATAGATAAAATATATCGAAACGAAGATACCGAAAATCTGAAAAAGTTTAACAAATTTCCGTAAAATGGAATTTTTTTAATTCAAAATAAAAATGTATATCTCTATCAGTTTAGATACATAATTTAAAATGTAAATTATAGGAAATTTAATTTTCAACAACATTCTGATTATTCTTTTTAAGTTATTAAGATATAAGTGAAAATCAAAATAAAGTGCCAATTTTTCTTATGTGTCTGGGAACAGGAATGAGGAAAATTGTGTATTTTTCATTTTAATCACTTACTAACCATCCTAGACAACATATAAAAAATTTAGAACTATAGGACTGTATGCAAGGTAATCCCTTTTTTATCCTGTTTACCTGTGTGGTATGAGAATATACTAAATTTAGCCTAGCTTTGTTCGTCAAACCAAGAAGTATTGAAGATGTTCTTAAAAATAAAAAATTAACTGATTATAAAATTAAATGGTAAAGAACCGCAAAAAATACGAGGAAGGTTAACAAAAGCCATATTTTCTGATGCATGCTATTTATGGGAAATTAATTTATTTTAAGTATTTTTGTCAAATTTAGCTTTAGTTTTTTTTAAGCAAATTTATATAGTAGAAAGTGTTGCAACCATTTGGATATAGTCCGCTTAAGTTCTTTGAACACAATTCTGAGTCCTGAATCAATAAAAAATTTTCGTCAGATTTTCATCGGGTTTTACATCTCATCTTTCGATATTTCCAATCCTATATCATTTATTATTTCGTTTTCTTAACATTCATTGTAAATTGAACTGTAGAAATAATACGATGGAAACCATCTTTCTATCATTATTTATTTATACAAACTTTATACTCCTTCATTTGCATTTATTCGTACTTTTCGTTTATTTTCTACAGCTTTTGCATGTTTATTTTCAACAAATATTATACAATTTTATTATAGTAATAATTTTTGTTCACTAAAATATTTAAATGTATCATATATTCAGTAAAAATAAAAGCTCAGGGTCTCCAAGCAGCTACAATTACGTTATAAAATCTATGAAAATCTGACTGAAGAATCTAGATGTTCTAAGAAATGTATATTGAATTGGAATCAATTCAAGGATATTTACTTCTAAACAAAAATCAATGATCACATAAGAACGCAAAGTAGAACAATATATCCCCACCTACGTATGTTCTATTCTCCTTCAGAATTGGTTTAACGAACAAGCAACAAGGTTTCATTTAAATAGGAATGCCTGAGTTTGTTTAAAGGGTACAAAGTATCCGATTTAATGTGGAAAGAAGGAAAGAAGAGTTATTGTAAATTTCACGCTATACGCTTTTAGATAAGAGAATAGAAAAATGAATGGGTAATAATATAATAAAATTCAGCTATTTGAGCATTTATTAGTGGATTGTCCTGGAACAGCTGTGTAATTCAACTTTTAAGAATTGTTTCCAAATTAAAACGTTAATTGAAATTAATTCTTTCTTTTTATTGTTTAATTTGTATGGATTTTATTATATTTAGTTTATATTAAATTATTTTTTTCTTTTTTTGAAAAGAAAATATGCTTTCTGGAAATGAGGACTAAAGAATAAAAATAATTAAATTTTTATTGTAAAATGTAATGTTTGAAAGTATACTGATCATTTGTTAAAATTGCAAATTAACTGTAAGAAATGAAATTACGCGTTTATAATTGAATTCTGCATTAAAATCCCACATGACACTCAAGTATGTTATTCTAATTTTTTTAACTGTATTTTTAAACATATTATTAAACATATACTATTAGTTTTTAATGTTAAATGATGTAACATATTAGTTACTGCTATAGGAGCTTATATTATTGAACAAAGCTATGAGAAGTAATTTGATATTATTTGAATGAAGAAATAATGATGTTTATATATATTTAAAGTTTTATTGTAAGAGATAATGATGTGATTTCTAAACTAATATAATTTATACAAGTATTTGTTTACGTTTGTGAGATGAATTTCGAATTCATCTTTCTATTGAAAATTAGAGTTTTCTCTTAATAAAATGAATTGAAATGGGTAATGCAATTTCAACTCTATAAGAATCACACTCCAAAGGATAGTGAAGTGAAGACTACCACTAATATAGTTCATTGTTTAGATACTCTAAATACTATAATTATCGAGTTATACAGATATATACGTGTATAGTAATTTGTATTGTAATTACCAATATGGGATAATTGGTTAAAATTGTGGCTTAAATTTGATCTAGAATTGTGGCAAATCCTAACATTTTACAAAAAATTTTTTCAAAAAAAAGTTGTTTGTTTAAAAGATATAGACATTTTTTATATGTGAAATGTTTTTTAGTTTAAAAGTTGGGTAAAGGTTCCTTTGGAACCAATGGACCGATTTTGCTCATTCATGAACTTAACTCACTTTTTACGTAAATAATATGTCATCAAAATTTCAGCTTGTTATCTCTTATAATTTTTGTGTTAGTGTGATGATGGACGGATGGGACTTATTAATAATTCTACGAACACCTACACCAAAATTTAAATTGTGTGGTCAATATTTCCTAGCGTTACAAACTTTATAATATACTCTGACATAATATGTATGTCGACTTTAATCATATAAAAAGCGAAGCAAAAAAGTTTTTTAAAAAGATTTAGAACGTTACGCAAACTGGTAACAAAGATCAAATATTCAACCCATGCGTATTTTTAAGGAATATACTGTAAAGTAGATTGTAAAAATCTCAAAAAATCATAAAATTTGATGCATGGCTCATTTGCTTAATAGATACTAAGCTAAGTTTAGTCTAATTAAGAAATATCCCAGTAAATTTTGTAAGGTATGTGCGAGTATGGCCTCGATATGTACTAGTTTCATTTATTTTGAATTTTTGATTACTTGTAACATCAACCAACTTTAGATTTGAGTTATCGTTTGTTCAAGTTTTATATATCGATCTCTTCCCAAAAAAATACTTGACTTTAATCCAAAAATATTTTCAAAAACTGTATGCGAGTAATCAGACCAGTAAATGTATAATGCGTATCATGCATTTAGAATATGTCTGATTTTTTTAACAAAAATAATTTAAATGACATTTTTACTTTACTTATTTCTATTTAAAATTCATAGCTAATTCTACGCATTTTAGTACTACGGATAAAATAATTAAATTTAATAATATTTTATTTAATTATATACTTAATTATTTATAATATAAAATAATAATAAATGACAAATATAGTAAAAATAATAATAATATTTAAATAATTATAATTATATTTATTAAATTAATATTATATTTTACTAAATTTATTAAAATACAAAGTATAGCTATAGAATTGACAAAGTTCAGGAAGCTTATAAAACCCGCATAAAAACATTTTTGAGTGTGAACTATGTAAATGTACCAGATGATTTAAAAATATTACATCATCTGATTTATTTTAAACTTCAATTGCTTAAATTTGTTAAAATTAAATACTACTGAATAAGTTACATGTTATTTTCCATATATAATCAAAATTATGAATAGGTATATAAAATATGTATTTATCCAATTACGAGAATTAGATTTTAAATTAGATATGATAATTTTCAATTCAACCACACGAGGTAAAAGAAGGATTTATTCAAAACCGTTGGAGATAATATTACTTCTTATACAAATATAGAAAACATTGATGCGGCTGCTTTCAAAGATGGATGGAATTGAAAATATTCATGAAATACCATATTAGACGTTCTATATATACAGACAAAAATGTCATTTTTAATCCTGTAAACCGTTATATCCGTTTTAATACAGCAAAAGTTCATAAAAATATCCAAGTTTCAGAATCTAAAGAGCGAGCACAAAAAAGCAACAATTCGGTTGGGTTAATAATAATAATAATAATACATAATATAAAATCAAGGCACAAGACAAAATGAGTAAGGCAGGCTGCTTTTTTTTTATCCGTTCAGAATAAGTAACGTTTCCTAAAAACAAAGACAATACTAGCCGATATAGTAGATATGAATTGTTAAACTAATTAACGTTATTTATCTTGCTCTCATATAAATATTTAGCTTCAAAATGTTAAATGCATACTCTATACTTGATCATTCAGTCAAAATTTACATTTATTAGTATTTTTGAAAGAAACAATGCCACTCTTAACGTTCATAATTCATACCTCAAAAAATCTTAAATATGAAAAACACAAGAAAAGTTCCGTAATACAAAAATTGAAATAACTTTGCTTTCGAATTAATGTGTTATTTAAGTTTTTATAAATGAAAATATTTAAAAATGAATTCAACTAAAAACTTTTTATATTACGGGACACTGATTATACATGAACTACTCACATTCTGTACTTAATCAATTGTTTATAATAAAAAATGAAGCACACTGTATTGAAAGGCTGTATAAAGTGTATAGGTATACGATATTTCAATGTTATTATTATTAATTTAATATATTAAGCTGCTTTTCAATAATATTTTCATTTGAACTTTGTATGTCGCCCCGTTCGTTCGTTGTAAAGGTATTAAACATGTCGTCGTTTACATATATACATCTTTTCCTTACTTCTACGTTTTGTGTATGCACAAGGCATTATATACTTTCAATTAATTTTATTATATGAAATATATTTAACAGAAAAGTTACATACCGTGTTATATATCTAAACACCAGACCAATATTTTTCTCATTAAATTATTGTACCTATTCGGTAAAATATTTATCTGATTCCATAATTTAATCGCAACTTATTATTATAACTACTACGATTTAAATTCAAAATCACGGAATCCCAGCTCCGTGAATCGTCACCGTGCATATTAAAAGGAAGGAGAAGCTCAATCCATTGACACTTGTGATCAAATTTGTGAAATAAAACAAGCAAGAACATTTATAAATCCATTTGAAATGCATGTCAATTGTATGTTTTGTGTTGGTAATTATAAAAAAACAGGAAACAAAAATGAAAACTTTAAGATTTAAGATTTACATTAAAGATTTACTAATAAATAATTTAAAAGATATCTGTTTTAATATGTTAATAACATTTTTTAAATGTTGAAAATGAAAATTAAATATATCAAGGTCATATGTTTGGATATTAAGTTAGTATTTGATATTTTATATATTTCTGGCAGAATGTCGTTAACCCTGAGAAACGTATCGATTATATATATTTTTTTTAATAATTGAAGGCAAAGCATCCGAAAAAGTTAAAGCTACGGTTATATTAAACCAATACTAAAAAATCGAACATTCATGAATCAAAAGCTTTAAACAATTAAATTATATATTATTAATTATTATGATAATATAAAATCTATGAAATTAATTTCTTAAAAACATTTACCCAGGCAAGTAAATGATTCATATCATAGAACAATTAACATAAATATTTACTTATGTGTTTATATTATTGCCTTAAAAGAGCAAATTTCGTTATTATTAGAAAAAGTTTATTATGGTTTTAAATAAAAAAATTACTACTATAAGAAAAAATGATAATTATTTTATTAATTTTAATGTGATACAGTATTATTTGTATATTGCAAAGCGCGTTTAAAGTTACTGCCTACGGATATCATTTCGATCTGCACGGTGCCGATAAAGAATGGATTTGATGTTTTTGGTTATTAAATTTGTAATACCATAATACGTAAGAAGTTACCAATTTAAAATGACCGCAATTTTTAAAACAGAGCTTCATTTATAGGTGGAATCCAAATTAAAAATGTTCAAAGTAATGTTGAAAGTATCAATTGTTCATAAAACAAATGCATGGTTTTAAACGATTTTTCCCGAATTGCTTGAAAATATTGCGTTTATCAAAAAAGGCAGTAAGGCAAGTTGATTAATATATACGTGATTTTAAGATTATGGACTAAGTAACTATTAGTGTATTTTATAAATGTTAATAATGATAAATAACTAAAAAATCGATACTAAATCATCATATATCGAATATATAAATAATTGAAATTGTAACTTTATATCTGCATTTGGTTTTTTTTCTATTATTAAAATAATGGTATGGAAATAACATTAAAATATAACTACGAAGACAATTTTAATTACTATTTTCGAAATTTAGATTTCGATTTTCGAAGCAGAAATCTACACCTTTCTGTCGATCAAAAGGTTAATAATATGAAGGTGTATGTACCTATACCCTTTGTATGTAATTATTTAAATATGTGTATGGCAGTTAGCTGGTACACAGTAATACTCATTATTATTATATTTATCAGATTTCAGGAAAAGGATAATCTTTTATACATAGTTAATTTAGCTGCGCTATTTTTCTTCCTTCGTTCTTGACTTGACTAAATGGATTATTGATTCTTATTATACTTTCGAATTTTTTTTTTTTTTTTGTATTGTACTTTTAAATTTTTTATATAACAATAGTCTCATTATAAAAATGTTTTTGATTTTAATGTTATAGATATCCAATATTGATAACGATAGTTTTTGCTCGATATCCATAACCTTTATTTTTAAGGTGTTGTAAGTTATGACAAAATTTAATACAATTGCCACAAAAACTCATTTTTTCTATATTATATATTTCCAAACGCTTTAGTTTTCGTCATATCCGTATATAAAAAACAAAGGTAATACAATGTACTGCACATTAGTGGCCCAACTGGGTCGTCCGTTCTCTTTTAGAATTCACTATGATTTCGACCTTAAATTTGGTCAAGGTGCCTTAAATTAAAATGTTTACTGTAAGTTGTCGTAAAAAGATAGATATAAAGTTTCCCTTAGTTTTTGTACACCAATTTAAAGATGGCATTTTTAAATTTTTAAAATCACTACCCACACTTTTGAAAGATTGTGAAATAGTATTAAATAGCATTATGTGAAGAAGCATTATGTATCTCGACGACCTATTCTATATGAATTAAAGCATCACTAATATTTCAACTTCCTCGGCAATTTTAGCGTGAGGGGAGACGCTAAAAAGTATTTGTCAATGACCTACTGTTGATGTCTTAAAGTCATAAAACTTGTTATCAAGTTATAAATAGTAAATTTTGATGAACATTTCCCCATTATATCTTAAGATCCTCCCGATCTGCAATAATAGGACATTTCCTAATTTAATAAGAGATTCTATTATATAACGCCTAGAATAGTCTTAGCATGAACGGTATTCAAATATAGGCCCCACTCTAGAAAAAAATACGAAAATTTTTTACTAGAAATGTTTAATATATAAAAATTTTTGAATAATAATTTATTCCCAAATTGATACTAAACATAAATTCCATTTATCATATATCGGAAGAAAATTGTTGTAAATTTGTATTGAAATAGGTTACATAAAGTTTACATGTTCTATATTCATATAACAGCAATAACTTATGAACGAAAACTTACCATACACAGACAGGAAAATGTACATTACGAGATAATGCACTTATTATTTATCATTTTCAATGAATTATGATAATGCATTGTAAAGGCACGAAATGTAATGTAATGTCATCACTCAATATCAATTTTATTCAATGTTCATGCAACAACACTTACTGCATGCTTGCTTCAAACTATTTATGGAGCTACATTTTATTTATGATTTTGAAAATTAGAAAATAGCTTTGCACATAAAGTTATTATAAATATTTATGTTTAACTAACTATTAAACAAACTCTGTTACAAGAGCTTTAATTTTTCAAAAATAATTCTCCTAATTTTTACTCCAGCAGTGTATTATTTTTAATGGAGTTTGTTTCCATAATAGCGACGAGCATAGATACTAGAATCGATTTTGCCATAGATTTTAATCATCTTCAATAAAATTTCTATTACAATTTCAATGAACAATGACAATTTTTTACAGTTTAATGTTCATTTATCAAATCGTAAGACGTTTACAAATTAACAGAAATGACACCAAAATTTTTCAGTAATTTTTCTAATAATATCCAAATCTCAATGGTCAGTCATTTCTTTGAATATAATTGGGAAGTGTCGGTATAGTTGAGGCTGTTACTTAACGTTCCGAATAAACCAGTTCAGGCACTACAACCTTTAACCATTTTTTTATCAATTATAAAAAAGGCGATTGCTCCATACCATTGTCGTAGCTTGGATAAGAACCGGCATACCATAAAAATTTAATTGTAACCTCATGCTAGAAGCCACCATTTACTTCTAATCATGAAGTGTTGTAGAGGAGGATACAGAAGACCAAAAGATCTAGGTAGTAGGGACGTTGATGCGGTTTCCCTCTGAATTTACTCTAACGTTAAGGCTACAAATTTTTTTAGTCTTCTTTTTCTGCGTTTTTTAAATTCAAAAAAAGTATTTTAAACAGCATCGAAAAGAAAAGTTTCTTATTTTGCAAATTTAAATTTTAGAACTATTGAACTTAAAAATTCCGAAAGAATTTTAGATTCAAAATTTTATTCTAATCATGGTGAGATTATGGCTGGAATAAAGCGTGTAAGTTCGTTTTCTAGAAAATTTCTATTCGATTTCTACAGTTGATAAAAACGATCACATAATAAAATCGAAATTAAAATATTCTATGTTGTAATGTAGATCACTTAGAATAATTTTTTAGAAGAAAAATAACTCAAAATAAGTTTTCATGACTCATATTTTTATCTAAAATTAAAATATAAACTTTATAGAATTGAATGGCTGACGTCATATTTTACTGTGTATTCCAGTAAATTAAATGCATCCGCTATCTATATCCAGGAATAAAAATAGGGAAATAAAACTGCATGCAGCAACATTGTCTACGAAAACTATGTAGTTGGAACGGACGTAAGATGAATTTTCTATAAACCACGAACATATCTCACAGACACATTTTAAAAATGATTACAAGATATAGAAAAACCACTCAAACTAACAAGTTGTTGAAATGACTAGCATCGACTAGAAGGAAGGCATACAAAATTACAACACAAATAAAACAGTTTTTATATCATGGTTAAAAATACTCATATGACTCTCAACTATGAGGTATCAAAAAAATTAAATCAAATCGAATCAATTTTACCAAGATAGAAAGTTATTCATACTATGAATACAACCAAATTTTTTTTTTCATTGTGTTTTCATTTTCATCATTCTCTACAACTTAGATATTTTTAATAACTTTTGTTATATAAACACATTATATCTATTTTTATGGAAGTAGAAATGTCATTTGCATCTCTATAGATAAATTTCTATTATAGTATTGTATTGAAAAATAGTAAATATTGAAAACATTACACACCTGCCGGGGGCTGAACTTGAGACCAACCAATTGCTTGTAGGATGAGCTACGAACAACACCATAGGTACTTGACAAGCATATTTATTATTTGGAATTTGGAAGTTGATTTAAATGGATAATTAAAATACTTGTGTGCTTGAAAAATTTAGAATAAATGCTTTTATAGACCGTTCTCGATTTTTTTCGAGGATCATCACTCTTGTGTAACACGAAAGTTGGAAATTCAGGCATAAAGGCATATAGTTGGTGCTATACAAGTATCGAAAGATATCCGGTCGAAATGAATAATGAAAGAAAGGGATTGTGAACTTTAAATATATAATACACATGTATATTTATATACTCGACGCGTCATCTTTCGACTGTATATGTATTCTGTCTGTTTGTCTGCCTTTATTTCGTGTGGTGTAGACATGCCGGGCGTCGTCTGACCATTTTTCAGACAAGGAATATCTACTGGTATTACTAATACTACCTATGAGACTACTGTTGCACTAAAAAAAGGATGGTAAAAGTTTTGTAAAAGCTATTACATTTTCGTTACAAAAAACAGAGACACACAATAGATGATATAATAAAATGCAAGATGAAGCAATGAGATGGATGGTCGAATATAACACACTTAGCTTTTTCACAATGATGTTATCTTCCGCATTCGAAAAGTAAAAGTTTGAAAAATTGGTTTATTACATGATAAATTTCCATCCACTGTCGAAAAATTTTTATACATTGAGCTAAAACTCAAATGATAATTTATGGCAGTATAGTAATATTGGAAAATGGAATTACCGATTTTTTATAAATGGTCCATTTGTCAAACATTATATTTTTATTATGATTCAATATTTTGAAATGATATTAAACTATTAAGAAAGAAATAGAATTAAGTGAAAGTACACTTGAGCGCACGGCTAATGAAATTTTTAAGAAGAAATATGGGTATTTATAATGCAAAATTTTCATTTTTTTTTCTGTTTCAAATTATCGTACGAATTAAAGCCATTCGAAACATTTTATTCAGATGTAACTATAATGGCTTAAAGATAACATGCTGATATGAATTGATTTTCTAGTGATTCACGTGAGACGAAAGAGAATCAATTTCAAAAAATTTTGTAATTTTGCAAAATAATTTGTTTTGATTCAATTAGTCTTGTTTCGCTTCGAAAAGAGGGGTAAAACGAGATATTGGATAAGACGGGGTATCTTATATCAAAAGCCAATTGACGAATAATGATTGTTTTTGCAGATGCCACACCTCCATCGCAACATTCGTAGTCCGCAGAGTCAGAGTCAGAAAAATCCATTTTTGGTGATTTGGTTAGAGTTTTGTCAATTAATTTGGATTGCTTACGAGGTCGAGATAGCTTTGACTACATTTCTAGGGAAAATACATCCCCCCTATAAGTATTTATTGATATTTAATTTAATTTCATAAAAAAATCAGTCAGAAAATCCAACGCAGATTACAATAGTATAAAATATTATACTTGTTTTACACAAAAATTTGTGATTTTGATTCTTAAAAATTTGTATATCTCAATTAATTGGTGTTACGTCTGTCTGTCGTTAGTCAGTCTCAATGAAAAAAATATAATGATTATAAATGAATTTAAATTTTTTTAAACTACACGGGTCACGATAGAGGTTTTCGTATAATTTATTGATCTTATCTGAAAAAATTTTTAAACTATACGAGTATCGATCCTGAATGAATCCCAACAGATTGCGCTTGAAAACCGTTTCTGATAAAGGAATATTCAATATTCTACTTTA
This sequence comes from Chrysopa pallens, assembly GCA_020423425.1. Classification (NCBI taxonomy): domain Eukaryota; kingdom Metazoa; phylum Arthropoda; class Insecta; order Neuroptera; family Chrysopidae; genus Chrysopa; species Chrysopa pallens. Next base: position 33,262,234 of record CM035591.1, read on the forward strand.
ATATTAATGTTTTAATTATTGACTGTACTCATTACATAAAAATGTTTAGAAGTTTTAATTAAAATGTGAGTGTTACATGTACACGAATCTAACTCGTTTCGATTTTATGGTATCCGAAAAAAGACTTATTAGGCGAATTTATGAGCTGCTTTTTCTTCAATCATTTAAATTCAAATGAATATTTTTTGTGGGAATAATAAATTTTATTCGTAATGGTAGACACACTAATGTAGTAATGGTAGAAAAAATAATAGCTTTGAAAATTTGGCATGTTGTGTAAAATTTATTCAAATAGTTCCGAAATTATTGAAAAAGAATAAAAAAACAGTCATATCAATTTATATAAGAAATGATATTCTAAGTATCCATTCTAAGTCAATTCAAAACAGATTATCTAAAATCAAACTATTTTAAATAGTTATTTTTCTCTTACATACGTATTGATAATACATTTAAAAAAAAAAAATTTTTTTTGAATCAGATACCGGTCGATATTGGCAACAGAAAAAGGCAAAAAACAATTTATTACGTCATTTTATTCACAATCACAAAAGAAAAATACAATTTGATACCTTCTTGACAATATCTTCTTGTCGACAAAACTACTTTGTAAAAAGCAAAAACTAGGAAAATATAATATTCAAATGATTTCGATTTAAGCATATAAAAACATTGTGGTGAATAATAACACTCCATACCAGATCAATAACTCTTTGAATAAATATATTTTTATAATCCTTGATGAATGAACCTTTTCATATCAAATAATACGATTCTCTTTTGTTTCGAGAAGAATGTAAAAAATCAATGTTATAAAAAGTATAAAAGATATATTTTATCATTTTCAACCTGCTTATTGCTGCCTATCCGAAATAAAAATTAATTGTTAACAAAAATGAATCTAAAAGAACTATTGATTACAATTCTTTTTTTCATTTCGAGCCTAGCAAATATTTGAAAATTATAATACACAAGCTTCAAATTGGTGGAAATTCGTATTTTGTTATTTTAATAGGGAGATCAATCAATAACTAATGCAAAATTCGTTATTTTCGACGTTTGATAAAACCAAATGTCCATTAGTCTATTAATATCAAATCATAGAAATGTATCAATTTAATTTTCGATTGTCTAGATTGACACCACAATTTTCTATCAGAAAATGAACACAAACTGTACAATTCATTTTTATTATAGATCCATTATTTACTTACTATTTTTTGTTCGAAGTATGTTTTTGGTTGCATCGAAAATCCACGTTACAATCGTAATACTTCAGAATAAGCAAGTATCGTTAGTCTGTAGTATTATAAGTATAGTCGTACAGTCAGACTTTTGTTATAGTAGCTGTTCGGAATTTAAACAACCTAATAATGGTTTCTACGGTTGTATTTCTTTTAGGATTTTTGTACTCGATTTCAGTTAAAATTTATATTAATGTCACAAATTCAATGATGCATTCACATAATACTTGAAGTATTCTTAAGTAACAAACGGTTGTTAATATATAAGAAATTTTTGCCTTATGAAAATTTAAGCTAAACCACGTCTATATTTTAACTGTCATTAATATTCCTTCGTCAATGTATTTAAGTGGGGAGTTTTTGTAATGGGGGAAGGTTTGTGAATACCAAATTTTCACATATCTTTACGTTCCAAGGCTATAAGAATTCAAATCCAACGAGTATGTTGGATTTGTAAATTTTGAAAACAAATAATCGGTCCAGCCATTTTTATTGATAAAAAAAAATACTGAAAAAAACCTGTATTCGTAAAAATAAAATATTATTATTTTATTCTCCCTTTGGGAAGTTCGTCATGTACACCTTATGGGTCGCATCTAGACTACTTGTTGTATTAAAAGAGTCCCATGAAATGTTATTACAGAAATAAAAAAATATAGTAAAATCTATTATATCTTTATCTATACATTATATCAAAACTTTGGAGTGATATAAATAATGTAACTCCTAGTAGTCGTTTTATAATTTATAATTGTTGCCTCCAACAATACAAGGAGATATAAAAAAACCAGAAATAAATTCGCTCCTAATTATGATACTTTAAAAGAGATGAACTTTTGTATCGGTACTACTTTTTATATTCTTTAGCATCGAAACTACACACACGTGGAATAAAATTTTTCGTCATTGTTTAAATTGGAAACAATTTAAAACACTCAAAGTATTTTAGAAGTAGGCAGAAAAAAAAATTTCTATACGATTGTTGGCTAATTTTAGCATCTATATATTTCCGTTAAAATTATACTGATCTTTATTCTTTTTACATTATTTTCAGAGGTACAAGTGAAGAAATTTTGCAGTGAAAACTATATCATATTGTGTAAGCCTATGATTTCTAGCTTTATAATTTGTTATGGTTAATTTTTAACAAAAATGTACTGTTTGAAAAAGAATAGAAAGCGCAACTTTTTATTTAAATGCATACAAAATATAATAAAGTTGGAATATTCTTAAACATGCCCCATTTTAATTGTAGACTACTATAATATACCAATATTAATGTTATGATGTACATTTTTACAATACTAAACACAACTTTCCAATTTACTCCGATTTATATTTATTTCAATAGATGTATGAAGGAAAACTTATATTACTACCATTTTCTATAATATATACGTATTTCCATTTTCATGCTGGCATAGTTATTACTAGCTGTAAGCAATTTTCACAATTCGAAGTCACTTTTTCATATTCGTTTGTTTGTAAAAAAATTTTTTTTTTACAAATTTTTTTTTTCAACTGTTGATGTATTTTCAGTTTATGCTTGTTGGTTTTATTCTCCCAGAAGAAATAGGTAACCTCAATTTTTCAAACTACAATTTAAATTATTATTTATCTCAACTTGTTGTTCATATAGTTCACAAAACAACGTGTTCTATTCATTGTAACTAGAACATTGTTATTAAAAATAAAGGGGAAAATACACTAGAAACATATTATTTTACTTGTTGTGACATCAGTTAGAAAATAAGTAAGTAGATGAAAATTTTCTAACTGGTTGCATCACAGTGGCACAGATATTTATACCATTGTGAAATTAAACTTATTTACTATATGAAAGAAAAATCTGCAAATGTGAAGTATTTTATAAATGCATTTTTATCTGCTCAGCTGCATTTATATTCAGAAATGCCAAGGTCTAAATTTGCATTATAAGAAACTATCGAACCGTCATTCTCATCGTGTTGAGTAGTTTTTTTACAAGTTTCAGCCTAGGCATGTATTTTAGATTTTCTCCATAAAAATAATTTACTGGAGTTTCCCATTTTCCAAATATTTTACACATTAGAGGGCACTAGGAAAGTATTCTAATACATATATATATATATACATATTTTTGAATTATGTATGGCTGCATTGCCAATCATGAAAGTAGAATGTTCAAGTACGAAACACTGAAAATGTATGGAGTTCATGTTTCACATTTCTATTACTCTTTCATCCTACGATAGCCTTGAAAGCGACGCATTTTTTAATAATTCTGATATAATTTGGGAGAGGTAGTGAATGTGAGATATGTGAATTCGGTTCCTCGGATTCACACACATGACCTTACTAAGATTTGAAATATGAATCTGAACGAAGAAACTGTACCTTATTTATTCTCTATATATGCGTTCAATAGTTTTTTCACGTTTCAACGTTAAGTTGTGGCTTCATTTGTGAGTCCAATTTTACAGATATCCCCATATATTTTGAATCTGGAATTAACTACAAACCATTCTAAATGTACAGTTATTTAAACATAACGAGGAAGTTCTATGTCCATTATCGCCAGTGTATTTTTCATTGTGGCTAATGCAAGCCACATATGTTTAAGTCATACTTATATGTTTAAGGAAGTACGAGCACCAAGGTAACTTTTGATAAAAGGCTTGATTTTTTTTTAATACAAAGTTTAAATATGTCTAAACAAATTCCAAAAATTTGAAGGAGATTGCCCGATCATTTAAATAAATAATTAACTTTAAAGTTGAGCAATTTAACATTGGTCTTATGGGGTAACCTTCAAACATTGATACATTTCTATATTTTTCTCGTAAAACTGTCGGTGAATATTTTAAAAAAACTTATGGATGAAAGTAAATATATTAGTGATAAATTTAATTCAAAAACATTTACACTTGCCCGACTAATTAAAGTGTATTAATTAAAAGAAAAATAAATGCCGCCACTAGCCAATGTTAAATGTATATCTATATATTGAAAAAAATCATATGGTTACTGCGTTCCCCTTACCGCGCTTGAGTCGATACCTATCCCCACCCCGCCTGGCGCTCGTACTTCCTTAAGTCATACTTAGTACCTTCAAAGTCTTTTTCATACGGTTAACGAATTCACTCGTAAAGAATAAATTTTTAGTATACAATTTGTTTATCTCTTCTATTGTTTCTTATTCCCGGGGCATACCAAAACCATATCAACCACTATAAAAGATAACTGAAAATTAACGCTTCCAGGTATTACATACACCGATTTGAATAAACTAAATAGATACGAAAGTTTTCTAAATTCTCTAACAATAATAGAAACTCCATTAAGAGTAATAGAAATTTATCAATATAACAAATACCACGAAAACATAAAACAAGGAGTACATAAGTATAGAGTGTTGAACGAATAGTTTCAGTATTTATTATAAGTTTCAAAATAAACCCTTCATATTGATAATAATAGTATGCATTCTGAGTGATATGTTTTAGTATTTAGTTACTGACAATAAACTTATTGTAAAATAGTATGTTAAATTAAAGTAGGTATATAATTTAATAGGACAAAAATACAGGTGATTCATAATGTTTGTAAAAATTTCAAAGATACACCATACACTTTTTCCATAGTTTACATGGGCAGAGCATTAGTCTGAGTTTACGAATATTGCGTCTAAAAATTTACAAATATTCAAAAATATTTCCAATTATCAATATAACGTTTTTAATTTCCAGGTGAGAAAATGTATTCACAGATCATTTTTTAATAAGAGATTTAACGATATTACTCTGCCAAATCATTAAGCATTAAATAATAAAAACTTTCGGTAAGTGAAATTTCTAAAATTGAAAAATCTCATCATGAAAAACCATTTCATCTGGAAACGACGTAAATACAAATTAAAAAACGGAAATTGACGTAGTTAAGTGTTTATTGTGGATTAAATAATTTACACTCTTATCAAATTTTCAAATTTCAAACAACTAGGAGAATCAAAGTATACACAGTTATTGTTTGTCAGGTCTCGTGAAGTACGATAATCTACTGATTTTGATTATACAAAATAAAAAATAATTTTAAAAGTGCTACATAAAAGAAATTCATATAAAATACTCTTATAACAAATATTATTACACGGGTATTTATATTTGGATAAATACTTTGTTTCCAAAAATCATTCTTTATTAATTTAAATTAAATAAATTAATATAATACATAGATCTATTAACTAAACTTGAAACAACATAAAATCCAATGTTCTTAAACTTTTTTTAGTTTCTATAACACTCAAAAACAATGTTAATCTACAAAACTATTTTGTCTCGTTAAGCTTGCAGTAAAATCAAATGAAATCAGGGCAAACTTGATTGAATGTCACAATAAAATCACTCAAAACTATTTATTTCCAACACAAATAAACGTGTTATGTGGTTTTGATTCAATTCATTCTGGGGCATCCTCAGATTCATCACTCGTCTACGTGGCTGCAACTGGTAACGTTAACTGTGATAGTGTATAGAAATATCGAATCAGACCCACACGCTGTTCAAGAGAGTAAAAGAAAACATATAAGGGCCAGATGTCTCGAGAAAATTTTTTTCCAAAACGACGTCGCTTTGAGACTAGAATCTATATGAAGAAAACAAAATGTAAACGGATTCACAATTAAACAATTCTAATTAAAAGTTCGGAAATTCGGAAAGATAATATTTACGCTAGAGTGATATTTTCGCTCCTCAGAATATTATTTTAAGAATGGATGGATATACATAAAAATATAATTTTATAATTATTAATGAGAACTCTAGGATTTTTTCGAATAAATTTCGATTTTTGCCCCAATTTCCTAGATCAAATTATTTTGTATTTTATAAATACATATTTCGACTACAAAGTAGTCATCATCAGTATGAATTTGCTAGTTGTAATGATTCTCTGAGGAGATGTTACTCGTTGCTAATTTGGTGACGGTGTGCAAACCGTCACCAGGAAATTGGGGCAAAAATCGAAATTTATCAAAATATAAGTATAACAAAAATAGAATAATTTTTAAACTCTAGATAGATAAATTAAGAAAACTCTATTAAGAATCATCTTATATAATCTCCGTAAGGTGAATTGTTATTCACTATTATTAATCCTACAACTTTGAAGCACAATATAGTCAATCCTCTCACTCGTATGCTATTCATTTACAGATAGATATGATGATGTAGATATTGTTAAATTGTTGACATTTCTCATAACTAAAGTTTAGTGAATTGGTTAGACAATGTTATTATCGTTAAAAGCCTTGTCATTATACAAAAGGTCTATCTGCATACGGTATTGTATGTCTTTAATATTTATACCTCATGTAAATCATTATTTAATTATTTCATTTATTCATTTGACAATTATTTAACTTTAGTACACGTGTACACGTATTTTTTAAGAAGTATTTTACGAAAATTAAATTATAGCAGGGGGAGGAGCATTTGAATAAAACTAGTATTTTTCTTCCTTAATATGACTGTCGCTCTTCTGTGTGTTTAAAAATAGATTTAAGACTACCAGTTAACTAAAATAGCTAAAATATGAAAAATATGTGAAAAAGTATGAAATTAATTTTAAAATTAAGAAGACAATTTTTTATTGTTAAATCGAAAAATATATGAAAAATTCCAGAAAGTTCGAAATAAAATATGAAAAATCCATCCATTAAAATATATTAACTTTTAATTTATTTGGAGCAAAGAATATTGTTCAAAAACATGCTTAATTAATGTTTTTATCGAATCGAATGCCTCTAACATATTTCATCCCTATGTAATATTATACTCTTCCAATATGCTAAATGTTTAGAGACGTTGGTTGCTATTTGGAAGAGCAGTTGGGGAGATTACGATATCCGTGGCGCCTCGATTTTTTTATTAATTTTGGCAAAACGAAAATGAAGAATACCAATTTTAGAGTTTTCACCTATTTTTCGTGTTATCGACACTTTTTTTTAGAATTTACCGTATTTATGTCACAAAAATACCACAATTTTGAAACATATCACAAGATTTAATTATTATTTTCTATTAAATAACTATTATTTATTCACAATTTAAGCACAAATAATGGAATTAATTCGTTTAAAACAAATCAACACCAATCAACACCAGTTATTAACCCATGGATTTGTGGGGTATAGGTTGCACGGGTCGGGTTGGTTTTTGACCCCAACGTTCAACGTGTGATTAAACTACCCATAGATTTGTGGAGTGTAGTTTGCATGGTTTGGATTAGTTTTTGGCCCCAACGTTCGACCTGTGATTTAATTACTCATGAATAACTCGAAAACTAGTCAAAAACTCGAAAATTTGTATTCTTTATTTTGCTCCTCCTTTATTGTAGTCTTTATTTTGGCTTGTTTTGCCAAAATTCATAAAAAAATCGAGGCGTCACAGATATCGTAATCGAGACGAAAAGTTTATGATAATTCAGTCTTTGGAAGTACCAATCAGTCGTATGCGTACAAAAATACACAAACAAAACGAATTACAATTTATTATATTTATTAAAAAAATAAATTGTACTTGCGAGATATCCATGGTTAGAATATACACCATTACTAATCTTGAACAAAAATACATTATTTTTGTAGATTAAAAAAGACCCTAGGTATCTTTCGGTTCAGATGATATCTTGAACATAAGTAAACCAAGTTTTTGCAGACCTGAAAAAGTGTATTTCCAGTAAAAACTAAAAATTTGACCCAAAAAACATTACACCCTTTTGTTATTGCATGGTTCAAAACAGTAAAGAAAAAACATACATTATTTGCATAAAAATAAATATAAATTTTCGTTGGTTTCAATAAAATTTCAAAAATAAACTATATTTTTCTGGTGGGCCAATTTGGCTATGAATGTTCCAAGTTAATTATTAGATATAATATTAAAATTTATTATTTTCAATACGACACCAAATTAGAAATAAGTAATGTCTAGGATTAAGTTGTTTTTTATTTATTAAAATAATAAAATAATTTTGCAAGCGTCATTAAAGATGTTTCTTTGTTTGTCATTTAAATGCATTAAATACATCATTATAACTAAACAGTTATATCATTCTTCATAATCGATGTATCTTTTTTATACATTAAAAATAAATTTTTTTTGATTTACATACAATTATACTCGTACACACTTTCCGCAATTTCCCAACATAATATTAATGGTTATATAACAAAAGAGGAAAGATAAAAAAAAAAAAGAAATATTACAACACACAACTATACGTTTATTTACGCTTCTGTTAATACAGAGAAAATAAAATGTTCCATCATTAAAAAAAAAATATAAACAAATTGTTTACAAATGTCAGTATGGAGCAACCTGGGTCAATATGACGTATGAGTTTCGAGTTTCTATGTATGATATAGGTAGAATAGAAAAAGTACTTATTTACATAAATATTCTGTGATGATATTATGTACGAAGGTAAGTATTCATTTTTAAATAAATGTTATACAATGTTTACTACAATATTTTTTCTGTTTCCCTGAATAAACCAAAATATACTTTATAATATTAAAATTATATATATATTTATAATTGTATTGAACGTCCAATATGATTAGTATCGTAAATAATTAATTAAATCTATGCTATTATTTCAGTCGGTGTAATTACAAAGAAAAACGGTTTTTTTTATACCATCTTTCAAAATCTATGTTGAGGAAATATGATCTTCACAAAAATGTATCTTCCAAATCATCATACACAAAACAAGTGTACACAAAGTCTATTTATCATAAATTTTAACCATTTCGTCACCATTTTATGACATTCCTAAGCAGCATACTCCCATCTTTACAATCGTATTACCCACTCATAATATGCGTCAATTATTTTAATCACTAATACATCAGATGCTTCATCTCTATTAATTTAGCTTAAAAATTGTCGAAATCATCAGTTTTCCCTGGACCTACTCAGAGAAATAGTGCAGAATTGTTATCACCTTTCTAGTTTTCAAAATCAGTTAAAAAAATTTACCAACATGAGCTTAATAAAATTCAATATATAAAGCACCTGAAGGTACTAAGGTACCACTACCACCTACTTTACTCCTATTTCTTTAATATTCATTTTTTTGAAAATTCACAACAATTAATAAAAGACTGTTTAATACACTTTTCAACGAGTGTTATTCATTTTAATAACTGTAATCTATAGACTTTTTACTACCATTTTATTTTTATAAAACAATGCGTTGATGAGCAAGCACTTGGAAGGTTTATTTAAAAATTGTATACCAGAGAAATAAAAATTTTCTGAATATATTAAATTAAGTCTAAAGTTTGTATTTGTAAAGAATTTAAACAATTAACACTTTTTGTTATATTCGCTTGTTTGATTTATAGATCCAACTTACTAATACAATTTTAAAAAAAAATAGATAATGTAAAATGATTAGAAAAAATTTATTTCAAAATGATGTAAATTCTCGTAAATGATTTCAAATCCGTCATAATCCAAGAACGGGATTATATATTAACGGATATACAGTTTCTCACAAATTTTTAAGAAATATGTTTTATTTAGAATTCGGATTACTAATAACAATCAAGTACAAATCTTTCAAAAAAGACAATTTTTTCTTATAAAAACATAACTGTCTTGATAGTTTTTCAGAAAAATAAGGGTTAGCTAAATTCATTGCTTGTAAAATAGGAATTTCCAAAATTAATTATCTTTAATTAGTATTTTTTAACTTAAAAAATTTGTGGGTGTACATGTATACGCGATAGAAATTATAATTTAGCGTCTGAAAAAAAATTTCAAACACAAAACTGCAGTAAAGATCGAAGATAAATATTAAAATTAATCAAAAAGGTTTTATTTCAGTAAAAAAAGATATACAGTCAAAATAAACAATCATTAATTGTAAAATATTACATCTCATTAATTGTAAAATGTATTTACTGAAATACTATGTTTGTTAACTTAGTCATTTAAAGAAATACATATTATTAATTCTGTTCTGTAGCCAACTTCATCATGTCATTTTTATAAGATCGTGCGCGCGCAGCTCATAAATTCAATCTCATCTAAACGGGCAAAAAGAAGTATAATTTCAAAAAATTTAAACGAATTTTACTGTAGAGCCTTCTTGATCCATTGTGAATATATTTAAAAAAAACTATACAACGATTATTAGTGACAAATTGTCTTTAATAAAATGATCAGAGATACATTGAAAAACATTTACACCTCATATACACCCAAATTATAAAAATTGCTAAATATTTTTCCCAGATCATTTTAACATTACATTAAGTGTAATCATATATGTTTTCAAACTACATTTTCCCAACAAATATTAACAAGCGAACACAACAAGACACAAATAACGTGCAAATAAAAATTGTATTTCAAAACACAACAAGAAAAAAGATAAAAGCCAATTTCTTTAACAGAACAAAAATAATATGGTGAATTGTAAGTTAATAAAATAACGGAAATGGTTTTCGTTATTTAGTTTATTTCTTTTCTAAATAAAAATGGTAGATGTAAACTCACACCATCTGGAGTGAGTTCTCTCTGATGAGTATGAGCAAACAACCTACATATTGTAACCACAAAATAAATATAACAACAAAGTGTAATACAATTCCAAATATTATATACAGTTAGAATTTGCAATCTAGAAAATAGAATTTTTGTATGAAGAGAATGAGTGAGTGCAACCACACATAACATATATATGATAAAATGTAGAGTCCATAAGAAAATTATAACATATATGTGGATGTTATTTTATTTTCATGTGATGTTTTCCTACCTTTTCTTAAAAAAATATACTGGAAAACATACATTGATTTTCCCTTTAAATGGTTTAAATCAGAAATTTGACAAAAACGAGGCAAAAATGTTGGGGTGTATGGGTTTTTATTTTCTTTTATCACACAAATAGTAAAAGAAAATAATGTTTTCGGGTCAAAATTTCCATGCACGTGATTTTTTAGAGGAAATTCACATTTTTATGTTTCCTGGTTTCAAAAAATTGGTTTTTAGAATTGGCCAATCTGTTTATATGTATGTCGGTTTGTCTTTTAACAATAAATCTTTCTAACAAAAAAAGCGGCAATCATCAAATTTTATATTTAGGCTTCCTGTGATGTGAGAAAGAAAATAAGCATTTCGAATCAAAGTTTATCAGAAAGAACCTTAAGAAAATTGTATTTCTCTTGACAAAAAAAGGCTCGAACGATTTTGTTCAAGTTAGTACCTGTATTCACAAAACCGGGATGGTATATATTATTTATTCCAATTTGATTATGGTACTCAGATTCATGGTGCTGCTTTCTTACGTGATAGCATACTCCAGTGAATCATAAAATGATACGTAAATAACTTTAAGAACCACAATTGGTATTGATATTGGACACAAACCAGAGGTGATACATATTTGCGACAAAAGTCGAAGAATTAAATTTTATAGAGATGAATTAACTAAATAAAAACTAAAAATGTTATCATCTTAAATAATAAAATTAAATTTGAATTTATAAATATCGAAAAATAGTTATCAACCTCACCCATGGTTTCTTTATGTACAATAATTTTTCTAACTTTTTCTGTATATTTCCAATTTAAAGAAAAAATTATTGATTCACTCGTAATTTTAAAGTTTTTAGTAAAGTGAAATAAGCCGAAACTTAACTTACTTTAACTTGTCGTTATATCCAAAATTTAATAGTAGTTTTCTTAAAAATACAAATGATTTATCGTTTTTATTTAGCAAATATAATACATTTGCTTATAAACAATTGGTTCAGTTAGTAACTTATGTATCAATTAAATCAGAGCAAGTTTTTATATTTATCACCATACCAAATGTCTGATATAAAATCACCCAGTAGTATAAACACCCAAGTAAATAGTAATATAGGAAGCAAATCCTGTGTTGGTGTAGTCATTTGCTGTAGATGTCGTTTTTCCTTTGTATACAAGACACACGACTCTCGAGTAAATTACATAAAGATTGTGGGTAAATACACACCAACAAACACACACGTTCATCAGAGGTAAACATAGACGATACGATGACTGGCTATACATAAGCAGATGTCAGTAGCGAACTTTTACAAATATTGTATGACATCGTGGTCTTACATAAACGAGAAGGTAGATGGTAGAAGGCGAATATAAAAATATATTGAAGGTGAAGTTTGTGTAGAAGCAAACTAGTAGTTTGATTAACATTCGAATCAAAGTCACCGTCGTTACAACATTCACGATGCACAGGAGTGTTTTCATGCGCTTTCAAGTTTATGTTTGTCGATGTCGGTATTAATATTATTCACGTAAATCGTCGTCGTATAGTTTCTTTAGCAATTACTTACAATCTTTAATCATTGTTTGTTTTTTACACTGTCTATAAGCGTGAATTATTTCTTTGATTACATAATTTTAACGAAATATTTTAATACAATCTCATGAATTTGTTTTGCTTATTTTGTCAATTGCTTATTATGTATCATTTTCTGAGTGAACTGTATATTCAAACTATCTTATCCTTTTGAAGCTTGAAAACTGACTATATGTAATACTTTTCAAGCTTGAAAATAGAAATACACTTTGAGTATATAATTCATCTAGAAAATGATTGATATATGATTGAATTAATTAAAAATCAAACTATAGCACTTTTTGTGATTACATCAATAATTATTTCAAAACATCAAAAAAAACGTAAGAGTTGTTTACTTTGAATGCAAAATTTATTCAAATTAATATGAGAGATTGGAAGATAATCATTTATATTATTTATTATAAAATGTATAAGCGAGGTTATATACATTTCTATATCGAGGTTATCGATTAAGGTATCATATAAAATACTTTAAATTACAGAAGCCTTAAAACTTAAAATAAATAAGAACAATTAACGAGCATAACTTTATAAATTATTTATTGAAAAACTAAATTGACCATTATGGGGGGCTATAACAGGTAAGTAGGGTTCTTATCAGACTGAAGACAAAATTGTTAGCAGGGATACTGATTTCAGCTTATGTTAATTTATTTTATTTTACAGAGTGCTAAGGTGATATATTAGTGATTATATAGAGGCCCTGGACCATCGACTTCTATGACGAAAGGACTACTCCTCTTAAAAGGAGTTGCCCACGACGTTTCGAGATCCTAAAAGATTGTATAAGGATAGTATGGTTGTTGCAAATAAAAAATTAAAGAATTGTAGTAAAAACTATTTCAAAAAGGAATAAACCTAATTTTAAAATTATAAAAATAAGCAACTTAAGTTTGACATTTACAACATTTAATGAAAACATATAAATTTAAATAAAAAGGAATGGTACCCAAGAAAAACTCTGATTAAATTCAAAATTATTTTTGTACATTCGAGGGTTTTATAAGTGAAACAATATAATAAAAGGAAGAAATATTTGAGTGTAACATTTTTTGTATAACAGCAGAATTTAATTAAGATTCGTACAGTCAAGGATTGTACGAAAAAATATTACTTTGCAATCAAAGTAATATAAAAAAATAAATAAATTTATTACAAAAGGCTTAAAACAAATTTTTTATTATTAAATAACACCGTTTTTAATAATTTCTTTTATAAATTTAATGTACAGAAAATAAAAGATACTTTAAAAAAAATATATTTGTCCTAATAACAGTTTTTATTAATAATTTCAGATAAATAAATACTTTTAATGATACTTAGAATTTAGTTTCTATTTCACAGGCTGCCGGTGAAATTATTCCGTACTTCAAAAAAAAAAACTTCAAAGTCAATAAAACTAAATCCGTTTTGAACGTGTGTTAGATTAAAAAATCCATGGCTACAATTGTATACCGATAATCATGTTTTCTCCAAAGCAAGGTTTGTTACTTTTTTTTTTTTGTTTTAGTTACTTTTCATGTTTTGTTTCAAGAAGTTAAATTGAATAAACTATTTTATTTTCGGCATGTAGACGCGATATTTAAAAGTACACCTACATTATTATTTATGAGTAATAAAATTAGGCACTAATTTTACTTGTACTATGTACTTGAAGAAAAATTTGGTTTGACAACTACCATCGTATCAAAACAGTTATTTAAAGAATGTTTGTTCTTTAATTAACAGTATTTATTTGTATTATAACACTTTTAGTGTCATTGGTTCATGGAATATTTAAATATTGTTCGTAATAAAATAGTATTGCTCATATCAGCTGAAACCCGAGCAACTTTCTTTCGATGATCTATGCGAGAATAATCAAAGAAAAGCAATCGAAATAGTATCATTTTCTTAGTATATATAATTAAAAGAATAAAGGTAAAATATAGAAACATACAAAAATGTCATCAAACTTTTTTACGGCAAAACGAATAATTAATACTTTTGCTAATACTTTTTTTACAGTTACAAGTAGTGTCCGATCGAACATTCAGCTTCTACCAAAAACCAGTCGAAGAGTTGCCCGAAAGCTTGTATTAACTTAAACAAACCTGCGTCAAACGGCATACGAACTACACAAACAAAGCAAAACAACATAACTAGTACATTATAATAACGAAAATATACTTCATAACATACTCGAACGTGTTAATTTTTTGCTTTTTTAGACGTAAATCTTCTGATTAATAGGCAAAAAAATCAAATTTAATTGAATTATTCAGTGATAAAATTGTGATTTTTAATTATAATTCAGTGATTCATTTGCGATAATAATTTTGTAGACTAAAATATTTCAAAGTTGAGGTTAATTAAGTTAGATAGAGTTTACATTTATATTATTAAAAATCTGTTCAATGAGTTTATTTAAGAACATCTCCTAACGGTCCAATTAGTTAACTTGAGTTAAATTTGAAATAATTAGTTTCAACCATTGGTTTGTGGTCAATAAATATAAAAAATGCCAGTGATCAATTAACAAAATTAATTTAAAAATACATATAAAATTTTATGACAAATGATTTAATCAACTTCAATCCCTCTTATAGTTGGTTTCAGAAACTATGCTCCTCTCATCAATATTCTTCAATTAAATTGCTTGTTTTTATGACAAGAAAGAAAATAAGAATCACATTTAAATCATCCCCTACACTAATAATTTTAGTAGTTTATACGACTTATTCGTGTAAATTTCCATTCTAGTTTAATAAAACTTTTCTTTAATGCCATTACGATATGTCTATAAAATTCATGTACAAGCATCATGAAATACAGCATGATATAAAGAAAATGTCATATTTTAAGAGAAAATATAAGATGTAGAAAATTCATTTGTTTAATATAAATGAATAAAAGTAATAAATGAAAATACTTATATTTAATAGCTTATTTCACACTGCTCTTTCATTTCATTTCCTATCGCAATTAGGATTTGACTAAATATTTTTTCAATACTTCAAGTGTCCTTATTAACGAAAAGTAAGCGACGTACAAAAATTCTTATGAAACAAAGAGGGGGATTTTTATGAAACAAATATGATATGATCGTCGTAATTTGGTTGTATCTTATGTAAGATTGAGACCTTATACCTTTTTTGTTTTTGAAGCAATTTTAGTTTAATTTTTGATTTTTGTTATAACGAGCCTAATTAGTTCAGTTTTTCATCTTAAATATAACAAATTTGGTATAAATCAAATATCCTTGATTGATATTAAAGAATTTAAAATTTAATAATAAATTTCGATACTATCGTTAATTTGTATTATTTTGGAACCATTAGCAACAACTAAAAACTTATGTAGATGTAAAAATATAACTTTCATTGTACCAAAAAAAAAAACCATAAAATGGAAAATAACGAGGCTTCATTCCTTTACTTGTCTCCTCTTTTGTAAGTCATTGTACCTTTGTAACTAATCCCTCTCGTGTCTTGACGAGCCACGTGGTTTATGGATGCCCCTTTAATGATTGAAAATAATTCAAAAATTATCAATATAAATTTATGTGAGAAACAACTGAAGATAACAATTAATAAAATTAATTGTCTAGATACTCAACATATGATTGAATATCATTGTTTGGATTATTTTTAATTATCATTCATAAAATACTTTAAATATTCAGTCTATACAGTTATATACGCTTATATATTAATATGTATTGTAATTACCAATTACCAATGTTAGAAATAGCTAAATTTGAGCGTAAATTGTAAATACATTTTTTGCATTTGAATCTTTTATAGTTTAAAACTTTGGTCAAGGATTTATTA
Organism: Chrysopa pallens; assembly: GCA_020423425.1. Taxonomy (NCBI): domain Eukaryota; kingdom Metazoa; phylum Arthropoda; class Insecta; order Neuroptera; family Chrysopidae; genus Chrysopa; species Chrysopa pallens. Next base: position 33,278,693 of record CM035591.1, read on the forward strand.
GACCCAATGCATCGATTTTGCACATTCATGAAGTTAAACTCACTTTTTATGTTGGACTAATTTGGTGTTTGTATGAACACCTATACGAAAATTTTATTTGTTCGGTTAATATTAGGTTGCGTTACAAACTTTAGACTTTACTCAGTTATATTTTGTATGTAAAATATAAAAAAAGATTTTGTTCAGAGCATTCTGGTTTCAATTTAAGGATTGAATCATTTCACACAACTACTTACGTCCAGTTATTGTAACATTCAGTAAACCTATTTTGTTTGTTTTATGTATTAGACAAACATGTACTACAGTTATTTCAAAAACATTTTCCTCCCCCGATACGAAAAAATAAATAAACTGTACAGTAACAAAGATAAATTATTCTCCAATGTACAATGAAAATCTTATGTACCTATACACACACATACATAAAGTAAGTGTTTTTGTTTTTAAGAACACGCGATGCGGTTGCTGATTTCACACATGTGTATGGTTTTTTTATGTTACAAAAGTTTGCATAGTTTGAGTAAATTTTTTGAATATTGTATACTTACGAAGTAATTATATGAATAAATCAGTTTTGTTGTTTACTTCGTTGACTTGAAGTCGAAAACAGTTTAAAATAGTTTTACTTTTAAATGAAGTAAATAGTCTCTTTTACATTACACTGTTCTTCGCTTATTATGGATAAAGTTCCAACTCACTTATTATTTTATTTTAATAGAAGACTTCAGATTTAAATAAATGCATACACGGTGTTAATTATATTTCAACTATAAAATCAATGTTTTGCATGTAAAACACTAAAATCAGTATCATAATCGATTAGGTGTTCTTATAGTATTGATTTAGTGTAAATATATTATAAGTTATATGTTCCATGAAAATAGTAACTTATGCAATATTAGTTACATCAAAGATCACCGGTAAATTTCGGCATGCATTATAAATCATCTTATGAACGTAAACAAGACTGGAATACTTATTCATTTTGTGTATAGAGCTCTTTACAAGGCAGGACAATAATATTAATGTGGATATTACATAGCAATTTTGACGAGATTCCCAAATTTAGAGCTTATTTCGACGTTTTGAAAGCTTTGTGCATCTGTAGACGGAAAAAAATCCACCTTTTTAATTTATCAACTTGAAAACTCTAATATAATGCACCTATGTTATTTTTCAATTTTTTCAAGAATAATACTTTTGGGTAATTTACTTCAAAAGAAATCAATCGTACAACAAACCTACTATTATATTTTTCCACTACATAATAATTCTATTTTTTCAATAAGTCTTCTATAAAAACATTCTACTTTTATTTATCTCAACTTTTCAATTTGTTTTTTGTTTTTTATTTTATTTAAAGTCACTTTTCAACTACTAAAGTCATACAGTGACTACAGTGGGTATATACTATAACAACACACAGCATTCCTAGACATTCATCCACATTCTAGTACTGACTGTGTCGCGTGTTGCTTAACGTTGATGATCGGTCTAACATAGATATCTATATCTATTCATTTGTTTTAATAAATTTTTAATAGGGTATTAAAAAATTACTGTGTAGGTAGTCAGATATTTTAGACAGGGTTGCATATTAATTTCTCCCAATTTTGTAATTTTTAATTTAGTAACAATCTTTAAGAATCAAGCCGAAATTTCCGTTTTAATGAAATTCGAAAAATCTCTTTGTAATAATAAAAATTTATATAAAATATTTATATTACAAATGTATGGACTAACTATTTATACTAAGTATAAATACATTAAACCAGTGTAGATAATTTTTGAAAACAAAAAAAATTATAGTAGAATGACACCAATTGGAAACGGAAGATAATATGATAAAAATGAAAAGAAAAATAAATTACCGGCGATCTGAGTTTGGGAGCTAGGGTAGGGGGTGAGTATTTAAGGCTAAAATTTGGTTTATCTGAATTTCTGGCAAAACTACAAGTCCTATGGAAAAAAGTTAAATGGAAAAGTTGTAGGTAAAAAAATATCTACAGCTTTTGTACTTACACTTTTTTCACATAACCTCAAAATTTATGTAAAAAATTGAAATAATCAAGTTTTTGGTTTTTTTTCTCCGAAATTTGGTGAAAACTAACCTTTTTATGTTCCAAATACACTGTAATTTTTTAATTTTAAATATTTATTTTTTCATCTTATTTAGAATAAATATCGAAAAAGCACCCTAATTTTCAATCGAAAAATTTTGAGGTTGTGTAAAAAAAGTGTAAATACAAAAGTTGTAGATCTATTTATTACCTACAACTTTGCCATTTAACCCATAGGATTTGTCGTTTTGCCGGAAATCGAAATAAACCGTGTTTTATCCTTAAAAACTCACCCCCTCCTGCTTCCCGAACTCAGATCGCCCGTAATTTATTTTTCCTTTCATTTTTATCATATTATCTTGCGTTTCCAATGGGTTTCATCCTACTATAAATTTCTTCCACTTTTTTTAAGGCTTCTACTCTGGTCTACATCTACTTTAATAGGATTCAAAAAATCATGTACGCTATTCGAGAAAAATCTGTAATAAAGTAAAATATTAGGGAAAATAAAAGTAACAAAAATTCTTCAAGACATCTAAAATATCTCATTTTAAATTAAGCTGTATTTATTTCTAATAAATTTTTATAACATACCACTTAAAATTATGTCCCTGTATATTTAATGATTATACTTGAGATAATTTTCTAGGTAGAATGCCAACCATATATATGTATTTTAGGAAGTCGCTGTTTGATTCCGAACAAAAGAAAATACCTTGTGTGAAGCTGGTTGCCTCTATCTCCTGTACACCTATAAACAAGTATGTATACGAACGAACGGATCTCAACAATAATCTTCTTGGTTTATAACCTGAATGTTTACTATAGCTGAAAGCCTGTTGAAGATGGAGAAACCAATATTGTTGGCGAAATATGAGTATGCTCCTGTCTCTAATAGGTGCTAATCGATTTGAAGACTATATTTTATGTTAAGTATCACTATCGCAGTTAAATCTAAGAGATTATCAGTATTATTGTCATTTCAATTGATATTACTACCCATCTTTTTTCTCAATTTCCTGTTAAACATAGCTTTTTAAACATTTAAATTTTATATACAATATAGGGATTATTAGTTTTAATTACTTCAAACTATACTATTTATTTAATGAACAATTTTCATTCACTTCGCCAATTTTAGTTATAAAAAAATAATTAAATGCTAATATTAAATAATAATGAATATTTCCATATTGTCACGTAAACAGCAGCTATTATAGCTTATTTATAAAATTTTGTATAGTAAAAATCATCAAACAATACACGTAAATTGTGAAATGATATTAATAATATATTTATAAAAGACCTGAAGACGTTAACTATGAATTTACCTTCAATTATTACGGCTAATGTATAAAAAGAACCATTTCTTGGACATAATACCTGAAAATGGTGTGTATATGATATTGGATCCAAAATGGAACAAATTTAATTTCAAAAATCGACGAATAATATAAAAACATCCAACTATTAATTTTAAATCTAGTGAATTTTTAACAACAATAACATCATTGTTGGAAATAAATTTATACTCGACTTATACATAATATGCCAGAGTAAAATATGTTTAAGTTGTAACACTAGAAAATATTGCCGCACAAACAAAATGTTGGTATAGGTTTTCATAAAAACACCTAATTAGTCAATTTCCGCATTCCTGCCAATCCGTCACCAAGAAAACAAAGAGCTACCAAAATGAAACGTATTTTAGATATAAAGGCTTCGTTTAAATTCATGAATGAGCAAAATCGGTACATTGTGTCCAGAACCTAACTTTTGAACCATAAAAGGTAGAAGAAAATTATAAACATCAAAGATTTTTGTTTGAAAAAATTTTTTTTTTCAAAATGCTCAGGTTCGCCACAATTTAAGCTCAAATTTAGCAATTAAGCACCTATAAATACAATACATATTATTATAATACATATATATTTATAGCTATGCATACAGGATATTTAGATTATTTAATGAATGCTTATTATTAAAAATAGTTAAAGTATTTATATTAAATCATATGTCGAGTATTTAAACAAATAACTCTGTTAGTTGTTATATTCACTTCTCTAAAAAAGATTTCATTAAACGTGCTAGCCTTGCACACCGCGGAAATCAAATAGTGGTGTGTTTTACAGATATAAATAGATATAACATAGAAAAAACATTATAATTTTTGATAACATTGACCAAGATCTCATGGAATATTTGAGTAAGATTCTTTCAATAAGGGTATAATTTTTTTTCGGTGATGAATCGTAGTATGGGTATCACATGAAACCACGTTCTAGTAGAAATCTTTTATGCATTTGAATGGCGTGAGAATTGAGTTTTATCAAAATGGTAAGAGTTAGATATTAAAATTGAGGAGCGTAAAGTATTTAAAAAAATTCTTTGCTTTTTTGCTATTATTAAAACAAAGGGAGCCAAGAACGCCCATAAAATTCATACATACACAAAATTTACATATTCATTAAGTGTATTTGAAATGTATACATGTAACACACATGTGAAAACTTTTAGTTGTTCTGGCTCCGTTATTTTAAATAATAGCTAAGATCAAAAATTTTGTAATGTGAGGTGTCTTTTCAAATCTGGTGTATATTGGTTACAACATGTTCAACAAAATTATTTAAAAGATGTACCAGCTATGTGAAAATAGAAGTGGTAGAATTATCACGGTTAGGTGCAGCAAACAGCAGCTTCTTTCAATATATAATAATGCATTCAGAAAATACCATCGTCAATCCCTTCCCCGCCATAACGTTTCTCAGATGTTGATAATGTTTGTCAGGTATTGTTCTCATATAATAATAACCACGAACGATGTATGCACCCATCTATATAATTATTTTCGTGTATATGTTAGTGTTCCTGTGGGAATAATGTAAATTGAAATAGGTGAAATGTTTGAAATTAGGGAATTTTAAGTCATTAGTTGAAATTTTGCGAGTATTAAGAAATTTCATAATTAAATTATTTTGCATGCTGTGAACAACATAATAACGTTTCATAACTTTTGAACGTAAAAATCTCATCAAGATTAAAAATGTAGATACAAAATGTAGGTAATATTTGATTCTAAAAAAACTTTTAAAACTTGGACAAACAAAACGGAACAAAAATTATATTTTCGTAAAATTTCCAACTCTTTTGATTACACAGAAGTGAAAGAGCATTTAACAAATCGTTTTACGAGGTAATTTAAAAAAGAAAAAAAAAATTCAAATCTTATAACATCCAACTGGTCGGATAATTAATGCATTTTACTGTTTGCTTCATAACAATTCATTTGTAAATGATTAAAATATTGGTTAATTATTACAACTTCAATCTTTGTCATTTAGAGACAGGCGACTTTCTTGGATTCATATAAAAATTTGATTTTATGTATAAAGCGTGTTCCAAAATTTACGCTAAAGGTACTTTCAAAAAATACAGATTTTTAATAAAAATTGTAACTTTTTATTGTTTCATAAAGTATATAATATACAGATATGTATGCAATAGTGGACCGTATAATGAAGTCGGCTTTCTGAACTTTTTGTTAAAATTTCCCAAGATTATTTTGTATTAAATATTATTCCGAATAAAGTCGTTTAAAATGCAAGTAAAATTCCAGTTTTTTTATATATTTAACTTAAGAAAATCCAAATATAAAAATCCAACAACGTCGCATTTCAGTCAAAATAATTCGGTGAGCTGTTTCAAAAATAGCGATATACTTTATGAATCTATAAAAAACTACAATTTGAATTCAAAAATTTTATTTTTTTTTTTAAATTCCTTTTTGCGAAGTTTTTGAGACAAATAACATAATTATAATCAAAAACAAAATTTGGATTCTGATATTTTTCTTAGTTATGGGTAAAAATGTAAAAAAATATTTTAATATTTTGTTTATCTACCATGTTTACACGCGCCTAATAATTAAATAAGCATTCATATAAATAAAAAACAAAATTTTTAAAAGTAAAAAAAAAAAAAGATAGAAAAAACGATAATGTAAAATAATAACAAATTGTTCATGTTCTCTCATTTTAATGACAATAATTTGAATAAAGATAACAGATGTCCATTACATTTCAATTTTTGTACATTCAAATCAGATAAAGAATTAATTTTTCTATTCATGTTTTCACCAGATGGTACCACGTTCATTTTGTTCACCATTATACGTGAGTAAAGTGTATAGACAAAATGTGTAAAATGATTTCAATTTACAAAAAGAACATAATAAAAAAATACTAAAAACGTCAACTAGTGGTAGCCTTCGAGCTCTCACGTATATCTATCATTTCGTTTATAAATATCAATCTTAAAATTTGTATTTGCCATAATACTAATGATAAGTGTAACTACTTTTTTCTCTGCGATAATTCTAAAAGGTTTTCCTTCAGGAGCCCATGAAATATACGATGGCTTCCACAAGCTTTAAATTGACGGCCATATGTGCTATTTGTTCTTGTTATTGGAAAATTACTCAATAAGATATCGAAAAAACTTGGTCAAAACTAGATGTGTCAATCCATTTTGTCGTGTGTTGGGCAAAATTAATGTTGCATTTGTTATTAATTGATCTTCCTAATACAAAGAAAAGAAAACTGATATCTGTCAATTTTAGGCTTATGGACGCAATTGAAAATTTTACGGGCTTTGAAAAACTTCCTACTTACTTCCCACTGAAAAACATGAGATTTGGTAGAGGTAAAGTTGTTATACAAACTTTTATGAAGGCTTAAAACTTTTTAATTTTTAGATAGCTATATACAAATGATACGCAGTGTTTAATATTAAGATGTGTAATTTTTAAATATTTAGCATACAGATATGACATCATTAAGATACAAAAAAGGTATAAAACAAGAATCAAAGTAAATATAAACACACATTTATTCCCAAGGATCTTTCCCACACCATGTACTTTTAGCAATGTAAAATTCTAACAATTTTAAATACAATTTATTTCCAAGTGCTCTTTAAAGTTTATACTTGGTTTTATGACTGCAGTATGCAATTTGCATACCTGGGCTTTGAATATTATATTTTGCAAAAATTCAGATATATGCTCATGTATAGAGAAAAAGCTTCAATGTATGTGCTTCACCCTTAATGCTTAAAAGTTCAAAAACTGCATTAGCTTATTAGAGAAACTATCATCAGTATTATTTTCTGTTCTTCGATTGTGAAGACAATTTCAATGAGGGGAGGGCTCAGGACCGAGTATCTATTGATTCGACAAAAATACTCTTCTTAAAATTTATTGTTACTTGTTAAACTTCTCTAATATATTTTTTATAACGTTGTAAGTATCGTTCCTTCAGCTTCTATCAAAATATATGGATGTTAATATTGACCAGTTGGAAACCTTTTATACAGATACGAGGTCTAACAGTACAGTAAACTTTTTTAAAAATATATTTTCAGTGATAACATTTTAAATTTTCAAACTGGAAAAAATATGTATATGCAACAGATGTTGTCATACTATAAAATGAAGGAAGGAAAAGTAAGGAAAAATTTGAGTATCATTTTGTAAAAGGAAATCTCTGTAACATTTATTTAAACAAACATGTTTTTCTTTTGACTTTTTAAGTTTAAAGTGCTTTAAAAAAAAAGAAAACTTTTTATTTATGATTTCAATAAAATAAAAAGTATTGTTACATTTTTTTAAAAATAAAAACCACCTTTTAATTCATCACAAATAAATAATGATTTTAATTAAAATACTTATTCCAATAAATATTATGGTATTCTATTTTGCATCGAATAGTAAATACAATAAACAATTTCCACTAATATCATTTCATTTCCCTTTGTTCTAAAGACTGAGGGAGATTATAACAATGTTTAATAATTTATTCTATTATTTATTACAGTTATAATACGTATTTTATTCATGCGAATACCACTTTTAAATGAAAATTTGTACATATTAGTGAGAACGCGCGAAGCGTCTGGCCATAGTTTTCAATTTGTGGTCTATTGATCCGGAGCGCTATTAAAGATAATACATATCAAGCTAATAATTTGTAATTAATTTTTATAACAACTTTAATTTGACGGATATTGGTTTTTTGAATTGGGTAACATTCAATAATAATTTCAAGAATCATATTATCCGAAAACGAAGTTGCGTTGCGCAACATTTTGGAAATAGTAATTTTCAGGTTGTAGGACAAAAGAAACCGAGTTATATCAATTTTCATACCAAATGGTTTTTGAATTTTTTTATCGAATAATTTATCCCGTACAAAACAAGCGAATATCCGTTAAGTTTGTTACATTAAGTTACACACAAATTTTAAGCTTGACTCATCATAACGACCAGCTCTCAACTCAATTGTCGAAATTTAAAAATGGCGAATAGTATGTTACAACCAAAGTTTTTGCGTGAGAAATTTTTGTATACTTATCTTGACTGTCAATTGAATGAGTTGTATACAGTTTATAGCATAAAAGGATATATTAAATAGAAAAATTAAATTTGACATCAAAATCATTCTATCTTCTAATTTTTAAAACTCAATTTGAATAAATAATAATTAAGCTATGAAGTTCTTGAGGACAGTTTTCGTAAAATCAAGTACAAAATTGGCGTTTTCTAAGAAAAATAACACCACGACTGAACGACTAAAAAATTAATCAGAAGTGGTTTTCATTAAAAACTCCTAAAATATGAAAGATTAAAACTAACTCTGAAAGATCGTTTGAAATTGAATGCGTTCAGTATAAAAGTGAATATACTATTATTATTTTTAGGTTAATTTCGCTAAAAGAAAAATATAGTTCAGAGAAGCTAATTTAAAGCATCCAATTTTCCATTATAAAAAATAATTTTTTTGAAAATCGCATTAACCGTTTTCAAAAATTTGAAAAGTGTATAAAATAATAATAAAAATAAGTATTTTAATTAATAATGAGAGGATGAAGGATCGGTGAAAAATAGCAAGACAAAGTTTTTTTGGCAACACTTCATCAGGTGGACTAAAAATAAAAAATCAATAAACATTGTTATTCATTTTACAAAAGATAAAAGTCAATTTACAACAGCCATATAAACCATAAAACTTTACTCTTATACAGGATCTTAATCAATATTTTTTTAATACAAATTCTCTAAAAATTATCACTAATGGACTTACGGTGAGTATCCTATAAAATAACTACTCTGCAAAGAATAATTCTAATCAATTTATAATTCAGGTTTTACTTACAACGTTAAACGGAATCAAGTATCGGAAATACCAAAATGTACTTGCCTGTAAAAAATAGAAACAAAATTATTAGTATTGATTTCACAAACATGCTTAGAACTTAACTATTGATATGCTTTATTTTTCAATGGGTTTGCCTCTTTCGTTATTAATAGTAGATATTTTATAACTTGTATTTGAAATAGTATTTTATGAAAAAGTTATAAATTAAATAACAAAAGAAATATATTTATGATTTAATCATCAGTCAGTCTCAACTATTGTTTGAAAAATTATACCTAAATAATTTTATTAAAATACATTATTTTTAAATGCATCCAGTTTCTTTTTTATAGAAAAATAATGTAAAAGAGTATTTACGAACTTGTTCTATTTTAATCCTCGATAATGAGAAAACGTTTCAACGAATTCACCATCTATATTTACCATAGTTTTAATTAGAAATTATAATTAAAAATATAATCTTTTTTTAGTTTCAAATGAACGAAGCAAAACGTACTGTGTTTCTTCCATATACATTCTAGAATTTTTTTCCACAACTGTATATCAATTATTACGAATCTCATGATTATACAAAAAGCCCTATGAAGTTATAATAAAAAATTTTCATGAAAATATCACGAAATAAAAGTTTTATGTAGAATATCATTAATTTAGAACAATAATTGAACTTAATTGCAAATATTTCTAACTGCGCTCTCTCTCAAGAATGTTATATCGTAAAAAAATTGCTTTAGACTAAATGTTACATTTGATCGTATGAAATATTCTCGCAAATTATATTTGTAGTAAATTTTATGGATTAAACATTTTTAATAGCTCTATAAATGATAAATTCTTCATACAAAACATAAAATTTGTACACAGAAATGAAATTTTCGTCATGTTTGACCCTTAATATCTTGGCATGAATACAAGATTATATGAGAATCTCGATTGAGTTGTTCCGCGACTTTTCAAAAACATTATTTGTGAAAACTCTTTATAAAGTTTTATATTTTTGAAGACAAATACACATATTATATAAAAAAATTTTTTACTACAATCGGAGCGATTTTACCTCACATGGATCTGACGTTATTTTTTAAAAATCTTAAAGATAACAATATTCAAAATGTTAAACATCATTTTCGAGAATGAATTGTATGTATATAATCTTTGATAGCTTATAATTTCCCTGTTTTAGAATCAATTTTAATTTAATTTACATGGTATTGTATCTTTTCAATTGTTTCACATTGTAATGAAATATAGCAAATTTAATATCTATCAGTCTCCTCTCCTATCATATAGAGAAACTTTTTATTCACCGTACGAAACGTCAAATTTAAGTTATAACTCGGCGATTTTGCATTTTGAGTGAATCTATATATCTTTCTATAACTTTCAAACGAGTAGTCCGATTTATATTTTTGAAATTTATTAAACACGTTTATCACATTCATTAAATTCACTGTGTAGTTGTAACTCATTGGATTATCAGGGGCTCCGAGTGAAGTATTATTGTATAAATTTTAGTACCGTTATTATTTCAAAAAATAAAAATAATAAATTTATTAGTATAAAATATTTGGAGTTATAGTATAAGTCCACAAAATTACTACGATTTAAAATATGTTGCCCTAGCATTAATTATCCACTATCTGGTTATAGTATAATTGTTTAATTCTGTATGGTGTGTACAGTTCATAGAATTACTAATTAAATGTAGGTATTAAATTAAAAGTCTGTTTAGTGTTTACGAATCGATATACGATATTTAAATAAAATAGAATACACCTACAGTAAAATTGTGAACAATGGTTTTGAATGAAAATAGCTCTAAATTTCTCTGATTGGGTAAAAGTATTGAGTTTTCCAAGTATAATATTTACAAAAGATAAATATATTTATTTATATAATAATGAGTTTCGCTGTATTGGTATATTCCATAATAAACTTCAATACAATTGAAAGTAATTTCAATTGAAAAATAAATAGAGAACTTATACCTATATATATTTACTGAAAATTATAGAATAGACGATCAATATTTACAATTCATATAAATTCTATAATTATTTTAGTTATTGGCTTTCAAACTTGTATTTCGAAAAACAATCGTCTAAAAACATAGAAACTCACATTGATCAATCATTATAAGTAATTTATAATTTTATAAAAAATATTATTTCGAAGTTTTCCAATCTGTTTATTACAAGAACACTTCTCTTGAATAGAAAACTGAATAAAAAATTTTTATATTTTGACAAGATTGTATTTGTCATTTCTTTCAATTTGGTTCGATACTGAGTTTACGCTTATTAGTTTGCGTTTTTTTAGCACGCCTAAAATTGATATAATATGTATTATTTTATTCGAATAAAATGCATATTATGCAACTTGTTGGATATTTCATATTTAATTTTATTTTAATTATTTTCTCAAAAATAAAATGTTCGCTCAATAAAATCACAAACAATATTTAACATTTTCTGAAGACAAGTGTTTAACATTTTCCACAACCTTCCAAATGCATTGAGTTTTAAGTTTCTAAATTTAAAGTACTACTAAACTTCAATTATATTTAAAGTATATGCAGTAATTGAAACCAAAGATTTTGATTAGAAATATAAAGCTACCACCAATATGGGGCAATATGATTTAACTGAAATGCGATAAGGCAGCATTTCCATGGTATAAATTTTTAATTTGTGATCTTAATAGGACCAAAAATTATGTAGAAATATATTTAAATGTTGATTTGAGTCATAAAAGCACATTATTGTTTTATTTTATTAGAATTAAAAATAAATTTATTTACACACTTCAATTTTTGTATTATTTTGCTTAACCACTTTATTTTTATTAATAATTACGCGACATGTTTCGGATGTTACTCCATATTCAAATGCGATTATGTACAATAGATTCGTCGTATTTATAGCAAAAATTTATTAAAAACAATTTTGTTGTTTATTGTATAAACTATTAATTGTCATCTGCCAATTTTAGCTAAACAATTATGTACAAAATTAAAATAACAATATACAGTAACATTAGTGATAAAATTTTTTTTAAAAAACTAATTTTTATTTAGTTTAAATTTAAGAATAAAAATCTAACTAAATACTATACAAAAGGTTAAAAAGAGTCAGGATTGTAAAAAATTTTTTTAATAATAGGAGGGCTTTTGCACCCACAGGGTCCAAAAAAATTAAATAAAATAAAATTATTCTAGTAGAGGAAATAGCTTTGAATAGACCGTGGTTTCCGTTTGTTCGTTTAGGATAGGTTGGGGTCCTTTTTTGTGTTTATAAATTTCTAGGGCCTCTAAAACATCCAACTTATACCCTTTGTTCTGAATGTGGTATACCACATTTGCATTGCACCATTATTACGTCATTAAATGGCAGGCAAGGTTTTTATTTTTTCAGTCTATAAGATCTGAGATGCTCATTTCTTCTACAATTAAAAGATCTTCCTGTTTGTCCAACGTAACAACTTTGACAATCTTGGCATGAGAGTTTATATACTCCTGATTTGGTGTTTTTGTCAATTTTATCCTTAGAGTTGATTATAATATGTTTTAAGGATCTACTTTTTTAAACATACCCTATTGTAGTTACTCAATATTTTTTATTTTATCTTTGTGTTGATACTTCAAAGAAAATTTCATTTTAGTCCGTTTTATTTAAACGTAAGTTGCATATCGTATAGTTCAAAAATGACCAAAATTGATCGCAATGCGCTTGCGTATGAATGACTTTACGACATTATGGCTTATGTTAAACAGACCTTGTAACAGGTCATTTTACACTGATTATTTCGTAATAATTTATTTTCAATCCGAAAATACGGTTATCATCAATGCAAATGTATAGAGAAAGGAAGTAGTAAGTAAAAAGTGTTTTTTTTTTAAGTTAGGGAGGATTAAATATTTCACACTAAGCAGCAAATTGTTATTTTTTATAAACTAAACTACGATATGTAGACAAACCAACTAACTTTTAGCCAACAAACTCTAAAAGTTTTTGAAACAATTTTACTCTATATATTTCAAAAACTGATTGATATTTATTGTTCAGTTAATATAGCTCTGGCTCATAGCTACATAATTAAAAAATTTTTTAACTTTCTATACACAATAAACTCTAAATTTTATAGCAAATATTCGATAGTCTGTTCGAATAGAGACGACTATAGAGATTACATAATATAGACACAAAGATTATCGCAAAACATACACTCTACAGCTACAAAACGTTATCCAGAACGTACCTAGAACCTAAATCGAGATATATATCGTCCATTTAACTACACATATGGGATCATGCATACATAATAATATAATGTATGTTTGTTATAAATTCGCTTTGGGTAGCTGGAGTTGTGTAGCCATGATATTATGTAAGCTCATTATTGAAATGAAGTACACTATAGTCTGATATCTGCCAGAGGAGTTTGCTTTTATTTTCTTTATTTATATTATTGTTTTTTATACTTACTTTCTTTTAAAACAATTTTCGAAATTAACATTTTAAATTTTTTAACACTCATTAAAATTTGGGAAAATAAAAATAATTAATAAGAAGGGAAGACATTTTGTTTTTAATTTCACGGCAGAAAGTGTTTTTTTGTAGGAAGTCCTGATTATCGACAAAATATTTATCAAAATTATATCAGACTATAAGAAAAAAACGAAAATCAAACAAATTTTATAAACCCACCTGCTTTTCGAAGAAATAACATTACCATATACAAATTATTGATCAAACGCATGGATCGTAATTTTAAAAAAAAAACAAGCCATAATAAATGTAACTCCGGAATGTACCGAAAATCTAAATGTTGGCTTAATTACTGCAATTTCCTCATTAATAATTTCCCCATTTATATGATCGCTTATAAACCTTAAAATCCGTTTCGGAACAGATATTTCTAAACCCCTATATGTGATTTTTATATTCTTTCAATTGAAGCGTCCTTACTTCCCGAACATGGATTTAAAGTTATTTTTTAAAAATCTTTAAAAATAAACAAGATATCTATACTGAAAAATCCTGATTAAACAAAGAGAGTATTTACCTTTTTTATATATACTTGCATATGACGTCATTTGCTAGTATTCCATATAAAATATATGTACAACATCGTTTTCAAGAAAGAGACGGAATATAATTTTTCATAGCTAATTACTTCATTATTTTTTAATCAATTTTAATTTAATTTTCGATTTTTGCTGTGATATTGATTCAAATTTCATATTTTGATATGAAATATAGCAAATTTAGAATCAATCAAATACTATATTTAGTAAAAAAATAATCAATTTAGTAATAATTCAAGTTTGGTAGAATCATAATGTTGACTGACGCGGATGTCAATAGTTCTATTCACACTCAAACCAATTTTATTCCATTATTAATGATGATAACATACCAGTTTTATGAGTCAGGTCAAGAGGGGATGTTATATTTTGATTCCAGCTGGAGGGACTACCGATCTTCTGGATTTGGTCTAGCAGCTCTTTGTGCTCGTAAAAGTCAAATAACGGATTTTGCTTTCCCTGGCCTCCGCTCTCAAGACTCAGAGCTTCAATTTGAGAGAAACATAATTTTAAACTATTAAAAAATTCTTTAATTTTTAAATCTGGCAGCCAGTCTATTCGCTCATTATTACAATGAAGTCCATTATTATTTCTCTATTATATAGTTGAAAATTTTCATCAGTGTGCTGTGACGCGTGCATATGATATCCTTTGGCTATAATATACATTCTATGTGATTGCATGTATGTTCGAGAGAGATTTCATTCATTCATTCATTGAGACATTCATATACATGCATCGTGTGCATATATTTAATTTACTCCCAACCTCCTATCTATCTATGTTAACCCTTTTATGAAAATTTTGGTCGTTCACATATTGTTGATTTTCAACATGTAGAACATTGTTTGTGTAATTATTGGCTACATACATAATTTTGAATGTGTTGAAAATTTATATTAGAGAACAAAATTTGTCTCTGATTATATGAAAATCAAAATTAAATGATATGATTTTGTACCATCGATCCATATTTAACTTATTACTTAAATTCAATGTTACATTTAGTTATGTAAAAACAGTAACCTTTGGTTACTATATAGGTATTAACCAGGAGAATTGTTTATTCAGAAATTATATTGCTTTATTCCTGTGCAATTCATTCATTCCTGCAAATTTATTCCAGATTGCTTAACTTAAAATAAATCCTGTTGAATAAGCGCTATTGAATAATAGCGCATAGTATACATTTTCACGTAATGTATACTTAGAAAATGAATTGTCAAAATTTGTATGGATAAAGCATTTCTTATCATGATTTTTGTGTAAAGTGGTCTATAAAAAATATTTGAAATATTCTCTGTGTTACTTGATTATATCTGTAAATTTGAAAAATTTAGTAAATAATATATTTAGCACTTATAGTGTAACGTCTTTTTCAATATTCACTGCGCAAACATCATAGCTTTTTGGGTTAAAGTTTCCGACTTGAGCAAATATATTTATCTCCCAAAATAAAGCATTATATTATTGTTTTATAAGAGATTATCAACAGCTGTTATTAAGTATGCTTCTAAAAAACTGTTGACTTATATTA
This sequence comes from Chrysopa pallens, assembly GCA_020423425.1. Classification (NCBI taxonomy): domain Eukaryota; kingdom Metazoa; phylum Arthropoda; class Insecta; order Neuroptera; family Chrysopidae; genus Chrysopa; species Chrysopa pallens. Next base: position 33,294,590 of record CM035591.1, read on the forward strand.
AAATATTTTATATACAAAATTTAAAAATATTTGGATTATGAATTAGTTATTTGGAATCGAAAATTGAAAGATTTTCACGTAATGAACGGTGCTTCAGTATTATGTTTCATTTATATAAGAAAGGATGTTAAATGGTGAATTTTATACATTAGATAATAGCAAACCAAAAACTTTTCTTATCGTTCAAGCAGACACAAAAATTGGAAGTAAGATTTATCATAAAATTTTCATTACTATCCTTAAAAGCTTGCCTTTTATAGTAGAAGACTTTGTTCCTATTCCCTTTGTTACGTATAATACATTAAAACATTACATAAAAATCTATAAATATATATATATATATATATATATATATAATATATATATATATATATATATATACAAAACCAATTTAAATCGTAAATATAATAGTATCGATTCAAATAAATTACATAAATAGCTTTTCTAGTATTGTAAATGTTATTTATTCGTTTATTTCAGCAATCAAATCGACATTACCTTGGCATTCGACAATGAACTTGACTAACTACACACTTCGTCTATACTTGTATTATTTAAAATACATACATATCTAATTAGTATAAAGTGCCAAGTATACATGCTGAAAACTAATTCACCAAATTTAAATAAATTTAGACATTAATGATTAGATTTGGCATTTTACCAAAAACTCATATACAGATAATACATTTATTCCGGTTGCAAGTATAATTATTGTACTCGTTAGTTTTAAGTTTTAAATATGTAAGACCGTACGGTTCATGAAACGAACACCTTACGAATACGATATTCAAAGCTGGGTGGTCTGCGCGATGAACTGATTGGGCTATTGGTTTAAAATATGTTATTCTCAGAACTACATCTTAATGTTGCTCAATTTAACATAGATACATTGCAAAAGAATTGTTCAGGTTTATTACTGAAATGTCAGAGTAATGAAAGACTAATAAGTAAAACTTTAAACGCAATCTTTCTACTTATCTCAAGATGGACGTCAAGTTAAAATCACAATTGGAAATAAATAAGAAATTGTATATTAGGCTTGCCTGAAAAAAAACTTAAATCACTGAAAATATAGAATAAATATGCTAAGTTTCAATAGTTAATAATTGCGTAACGCACAATTTTGAAAACTTATTATTTCGAAACCCCTGATTGAAGTTCGTTAATCACTGACCAATCAACAGTTACGACGGAACAGACAAATAAACTTAGATCTAGACAAACGAAATGCAAAATTATCTCGTTAAAACTTTAATAAAATTCACTTTCGATCAGTAATAGTTGATACTATTCTTCTTATATCATAATAAAATTTGTCATACTTTTGAGAGAAAAGACGCACCTTACTTAACGAGCCATAAATTTTGAGCAGCACATTGGTTATATATTATAAAGACTAATAGTTTTGCGGTTAAATAGTTTTATATCGGATCCGTCTTGTAGACAGTACGGTTTAACATGATCAAACATTTTATTATTCACATATATAAATATAAAATACAATACAAAAAGTTTAGAATAAAAGTTTCTTGTATCGTCATTTAAGTTATCTTTTTCTCTTCACAGCTTTGGCATTATTTTATTCATCCCTTCAGTTGTTTTTCTTTTATTTAGAAGAATTTAGAAGTATCATATTTTTATATAAATACAAAAGTTTTCTGAAAGTTTTAACCGTATTTAAATGTTTTTTATATGGTATAAATTTATATTTAAATTAAAAGGAAGTCTTCTGAAAACAGGGTGTTTTTATATTTGTGTCAAATACTCTTATAAATTCATCAGAACATTCTATAAAAAGTATTGATTCTACCCATGCAACTTCCTTCTAATATTTAAAATTCAAAAAACACTATGAATGTTGTTTCTGTGCTTATAAAAGCGAGCGAAAACACATACAGTATTTGTAGAGAAAATTAATTGAAACATGTTCATGAAATAACCTTATTAGTCAATTTTAGATCCCAAGGCAATATGATTGATTATTATTTTAATGAATATATTGTCTAATTTTTTATGTATTTCCTGCTGACTTGAATTAAAAAAAAAAATCGATAGAATGGAAAACACAATAGAATGGTTTAGAGTTCAAAAGAGTGATTGGGTTTGCATAGCAATTAGGAAAACTGTATAGAAAAAATCAAAAAAAGCTTCTTTATGGAAATTTCTCCAAATAAAATATATACTTTTTTTATTCAAGAAAAAAGTTAAAAATCAATTTAACTTTGTATTTTAATTTTTTATTTTTAAGTATTATTTATCGTTGGAAATATTTGAAACGGGTGATAATTGAGTTGGGTCAAAAGGGTAAGAGCCAGAAAAATTTTTATAACATAAAATTTTATATAAAAAAGGTTTTTTTTTTATGTTGTTAAGCATAACGGTGTTATAGCATCTAGAAGTTTACCCTTTTATATAAAAATCACAGACATTTTTTGTAAGTAAATTCTGTGTGTTTCTGGGAAACACGCCCTACGCCCGTTGAGAATAGCTAAAATAGACAAAGTCTCACCTCTTTTATTTATATATGATTTGATGATATGCAGAACTGATGATTCCTACAAGAACAAGGTTTCCATTCTTCGCATACTTCGATTCAACTGAATAAATTATAGTCTTACAGAAAGACCGGAGCTCAAACCATCCAAGAGCTCTTGGTCTAAGCTAACTGGTCAGCTAACTGCTACAAAATGTTTATATGACAAATAAGGAAATTTTATTTTTTTACTTGCATTCAAATTTCAAATCAATCGGTGAAGGCGTTCCAGGGATATACCAACAATTACCGTTCATCCGAAATCGATGAGATTTTTTATATAACGGTATATAGGTTTATATTAAATATTCAAATATTGTAAAGATTTTTTATATTTTGTAAAAATTTTCTAAAATAGCTTTTTTTTTCTATGCAAGCAAGTAAACTGCAGTATTTACAATCGATGTAAAATAATGAAGGAACATTATATTTTTACTATAAAAGTTATACATAACGAGAGAATGCGTTTTATTTTTCGCCATCATTTTTTATGCAAGACAATGGGGTTTTTGGTTTATTTTCGCGTGACGTATACAGCTCACAAAGCTACTAGTATATATTCTAACAAAAGTTCTAGGATTCAACTGTTTTACAACTTTTCTACATTTATAAACGTAATAAAATGATTTGAACGAATTAATTCTTGACAGGATATTTGAATTAGTGAATAATAAATGATATTCTATATAATGTTTAGTTCACTTCATAGTTAGCCAACGTTAAAAGCAAAAAGTTTCATAAAACGATTAAATACAAATTCTGTTATATTTTTTTCTTCTGTTTGTAATGATGTACTGTTGGTAGAGAAGTAAAACTTCGTCTTATAATCGTTTTGTGTTTAAAGTTAATCTTACCACTAAGTTTTTCCATTAGTAACGTTTTCATAACAGATTATTGTATCAACTCACACAAACTCACCAATACACGAATCCCTCCCATCTATTGCCATTACGAACAAACTTAAATGTTTTTCTCATGAAACCTTAATTGATTGTGTAGAAATGTGTTTTTGTGTGAAATGAAAGACAAAAATGAGAAACATAATGTTTTCCTGTTTTTTATTTGATACATTAAAATTATAACAAAATCCAAATTCTTTTAAAACCATATTCTTAATTATCTAAATATTTTTCATTTTATTTTATAATTTTCATTTTTTTCGATTAAATAAAAATAATGTGAAAATAATGGAAAAAATTATTAATTCAGGATAATAGTTTAAATTTAAATGAAAATCGTAGTTTGGATTTAATTCGAATGTAAACACTAACAGCATTTGTAAACACATCCCATTGAGATAGCGTAAATAAGTAGATTATAGACATATATTTATTATAGATTACAAACGAGATATCAGTTATATCAAGAGTTAATCACAAAGAAATGATCGTACTACATTTATGTATCTAAGCTAAATATTAAGAAAGGTATGCTATAAATACTCAAACTAAAGATAAATCAGAATTCGGAAAATATTGTAACTCCAGAACTTAATATTTAACTGTATATATGAAAATTTAATTTATTATATCAGTTTAAAAAAGTTATTTATAATTTTTGTCACAACACATGACAAACTTTAAAATGTATCATCATTTATAAAACATGGAAAATTATATTGTTCATTGAAAACAACATTCCAATACGCATTTTTCATAAAAAAAACTCGAAATCTTTTTTCCCCCGAAAAAAAATTATTTTTTTTCCACGAAAAAGTAAGTTAAAGTAAATATGTATAACGTTTAGTGTACAGACCAATATTAAAATTAAAAAAGAAACTTCTTTATTCGATGATTGATTCTCCGTTCTGTTTATTTCTGTTTTCTCGTTTTTGAAACGCCCTCGCTTCCATAATTGTAGTATATGTAAAAAATAACCATCAATGATTTTAATAAATTTTAAATTCAGATCTTCTGAGGGAAAGAAACTTCACCTTGTGCGTTGTTTTAAAATCAATTACGTAACATAACGCATTCATAATAAATAGTATCGTAATTGACGGTTGTAACCATATGGGTTGTAAGAATCGTGTCAAACCCCAAAATAGTATTCAGGTAAATTCGCCAAATCTATCTAAGATCAAAAGAATCAGTGCTTGAATATTGTACTGCATTTATCATTTTCTCTACCTTTTTGCCTTAGGAAGAGTTTTAAGACAAAATATTAACAATTATTATTGTCGCTATTTAGCGATAGTGACTTAAATTAAGAAGGTAGTCTACATTTTTTTTTATATTTATATGTTTATTTCTTAGACTTTCATTGAGCAGATAAAGTGTGTTTACATACTCATAGGGAATTTTTTTTTCTTCGAATATTACATAAAAATTGCTTTATTTAAGAGCTGTAGATATAATTTAAATTCAAAATCGCTTTTGAACCTTGATAGATTGTGAAAAGTTCCAATATAAGATAAAATATTGTACAATTGTTCAAAACCGTCTGCGATACTTCTGAATTTGTACAAATACACGCGTTCAAATATATAAAGTTTTCGACTTTCGTAATCGATCGACGTTCTAAAGCGAATTTTCCTTTCTAATATATCAAATTAAAGCTCTTAAAGAAAGCAGTTTTTATGCCATATAAGAGGGCAAATTATTTCATTTGACCCTATAAATAAGGTGAATTTCTATCTGCTATCTATTGTAATTATAAATTTACTGACATTAAAGTGTCTAATCATATCACTTTTTTTTAAAAGAAGTGTTTGAGATACATACCGCCAGGCGTTAAAATTTTATTTCTATTTTCATGACGTAAACAACAATTGCCTCTCAAACAGTTAAAAATTAGAACAATTTTTCAGACATTTGTATGTGATGTCACATACAGAATATTTACACGACCATTCAAACGTATGATGATGCATGCTGGTCGCACCATGCGAGATAGTAGAATAATGACTCTAACTGCGTTGAATGTAGGCCCATATATTCGGCATCCCTTACATACAACATTTTTATTTGATTGATTTTAAGAGTTTTTATACACGCAGTGAATATGATGTATACACTTATGGGTGTGTATCTAAATTTATATACTAAATCATACGAAACCCTCACATATCATTGATGGCATATTAGTGGAGGTTAAAAAAAGGGGTTAGGGATGATTTAATGGTAGTTTTGTAAACTTTACTATCTGCTAAAAGTTTTCAATTTTTTCAATTGATGACGTCATATACAAAACATACCATAGTGATGATTCATTTTGAATTGGAATTCATTATTTATGTAATGTGATGTTCAATAAAATTGTTCGAAATATGAATCAAATTCCTAAAATCTTAATAATATGTATGCTCATTTTAATTTATTCATCAAGAAGGCAATGACAAAAGAAAATTTAATGGAAAACTATATGATTCATAAATGTATTTTTTCGAAATCCGTGCGTTAAACAGCGTGTAATATCTTAACTGATCACTTTGAGGTTATAGATTCGAATCGCAGCAGTGGGGATGGAGATTTTCTACAGTGTTCCTTTTACAACTACAAATATCCTTTCAAAATATGGCTGCAGTCGCACTTTCCCAGTCCTAGTATTCACTCAATTTCAATTTTAAAATAATGATGTGGGGAACTTCTGTAAGAGATGTTTAAGTTAGAGTAACGGAGGTTATATTCCATTCTTACTTTCATAAATCATCTAGATAATGTATACTCCTGACAAAATAAACCTCTAAAATGCCTCTAAAATATTTTTTCAAAAAAAAATTGCTTAAATTAAAAATTCAAAAGTTGATATAGGCCACTATTCTTAAGCCAGCTGTTCGATTTTGTGATTAGACATAACTGAAGATAATATTAAAAATTTTTATTTTGAGCAAAAACCCTACTCAAAATTTTATATTAGCCCTTTTTGTATTTGAAAAGAAACATAACGGTGAAACTATTATTTAATCTAAACCCCTTAAGATTTTCAATTTTAACAGTTCATAATTGCATTTAAAAAAAAAATAATAATAAAATAAAAAAAACTGAAGTTTTGTAAAAAAAAAAAATAATTAAAACACAATTTACAATTTATTAAGTTTACCGTTTTTTTAATTGTAACATTCTTCGTTTCGAAGATCCCAAAAACACAATGTGTATATACATTTTTCAAAATACTCATTTACATCAAAACACATCGATGCAACTAAATGTTTGATGTAATGTTTGGATCCTAAAAGCTTTAGTGTGGAAAATAATCCATGAAGTTTTAAAGTCCTCTATTAGATCAGAATCTTCTTTATTTACGTTGATCAAAATGTAATATTCCATAGTTTAGTTGGAATCATTTTTCGAATATAAGTGTACAAAAAAGTATTATATAGAAATTGATGATGGGTCATGTGAATTAATAGTTTGACAGTATCATTACAATCTCCCTTTATATTCCTATTGCAAGCTCTATTATATTCAAATAAAATTTTCATTTGATTCCAGAGGAAAAAGTTTTGATAGTTTTACGAGATGTTTAATGAATGATTTTATTTTTAAAATAAAATTCAATTTAAATCAAAACTTTTTTGTGTTAAATATATTTGTAATTTACATTAAATGAATTTAATTTATCTTGTTTGAATAAATTTCTGTTTCCAACGGAAGTATCGTCAACTTTGTCAACTTATCATAATAAAATTATTTTCAAAGAGAATTTTTTGTAGAAATCAAATAAAAATCTGGAAAGGTTGTTAAAAAAGGCTTGCTTTAAAAAAAAAGCGTTATTATAATAATAAATATAAAAACAGTCCTCACTACAGACATAGAATATGTGGACAAGTAGTTCATTGAATAACTTGAAGATAAGATGCAGTGCCTTCAGAAAAGATTAAGTTTTTTTTTAAAACTAAGGAAATTAAATAGTATTAAAAAATGTTGACGATAAAACAGAGATAATTTGAATGATAATTTAAGTAATTTCTTCTTGTGGAAAATACCCGCTTTTCTTTGTGTAATTTTCTTATTGCGAAATCAAGAACGATATCTGTTTTATTATTACTTCTGAATGAGATCCACAATCCACAGAGAAGACTGTCAAGAATTAATCTTCTTCCTTGAAGTTGAAAATTTTTCCAATGAGTGAAAAAGGTACAAACGACTGTTAATGATTATATTTCTTAAAGTAAACTATCATTTGATAGATGCAGGCTGCAATTTTAAGAAAGCAGTTTGAACGATTTAGAAAATTTATTTCATGAAGAAATTTAAATATTTTTATTATCATTTCTTTTATACGCAAACATTTTATACACTAAGATGCTCGTAGCTTCAAAAAAAATTGTATAGATAGTTTATACAATGATTTTATATTTTTAAGAAATCCATTTTTCTGAAATGAAAACTTCATGTATGAGAAAACAGGTGTGTTGTAGCCATCTCGTTTTTCAAAACTTTTATCAATTGTGTTAAGTACCTGTTTACATCATCATGTTTTTCACGGTTTTAACAACATGATATGAAAATTTTTAACGCCTTTTATGTTTTTAATATAACGTTTTACGTTATACACAACCATAAAACGCATTGTTACCTTCACATTCAGTCAGTCTACTCAGACAACTGACGTGAAAAAGAAGAGTCCTTTACAAATAGATATTTTTTTTATTATATAAAAAATACTTATAAGTGATTTATAATTCTCTAGCCACCTGTCATGTCGTATAAAAGCGTAAGTTTACATACCAACATGTTTCTCAGTTTCGTGCAAAAATACAGACATCAAATACGAGCGTTTTACCAAAGAATTATCTATTATATTCAAAGAAAATTAATAAAAATTTCATTATGGTATAAAAAACAATGTAAAATCTTTTCACAACATATATATGAAAAGACCAACAATCGACTATAATTAACATGGAAATTTCGATTCAGGAATATTTTTCAGTAAATTAATGCAGCTATGAAATACACTGTTGTAATTTTGATAAAAAGTTAACTGTGTCGTGATAAATTCATATGAACCGATCAACAAATATTCCTGTACATAAAGTCTGTTTATTTTAACACATTTTTTAAACATAGCCAAAAGAAAATAACTACAATAATTTAGTCATCTTGGTTTGTAAATTACTCATTTGGGGCTACTTCAATAATTTCTTGAACTATCCTTGACAGGCTTCAACTTAGCCAATTCTTTTTAAGGTAGTTCTTATTTTTGAAAATTATTTATTTAACTATTATCTAGCGTGACTTTCTGGCATATTTTGTCTATTCTTTTCCACAGATTCAGAATAACGTTATCTATACCATTCTGAAGTAGACAGAATTGGAAAATAAATAGGAGAGTATGAAGAAATATTATAAGAATAAGTAAAAAAGTAGAAAGAAGAAAGAAACCCCACGTCATTTGATTCTCAAAATATTTATATTAATTTTTATTTCCGCCTTGCACTTTTCCTAATATATTTTAAATAACACAGGAACAATTCTCACATCTTACTCATAATTTCTAGTTGAGACTGAGTTTTTCTTTTATGTATTTTCTACGCTCAATAGTTGTGTAATATAACAATATATAACATTAGTACATATAACATTAGTTATAATATTACATACTCTAGCTCTACTATACCAATGGGTTTCACGCTAGAACTTCCTTAATTTATTATTTGTATTTTAATTACAAATACTGAGATCTGAATCGAAAATTATTTTGTAACAAAAGATTCCATTGTTTCAAACCTTACCTTTATTTAATTTTCGAATGAGTTTTGCACTAAATAGAGAAATAGAGTAATGGGACTGTCAATAGTTCAATAGTTTGAACGAAACCCAAAAATTTACAATTAGTACCAATTAAACGCTAAAACATCAAAATCACCTATATACATATTTTTTATGAATAAAATACTAACTGAACAAAAGAGATAGAAATAATATTTATCAAGATTATACTCAAAGTACATTCAAACATACAAACACATATATATATATATATATATATATATATATATATATATATATATATATATATATATATATATATATATATATATATATATATATATATATATATATATATATATATATATATATATCAAACGATTATATGAAAGAGGTGAATAGTAACGTGTGGTAAGAGGCAGCAGTAGGAAGAGTAACTCTAGCTCACAGAATGGAGTGTGTGTTATTCGAAATATATGTATATAACAATAATGGCTAGAGAAAAATCACCAAAATGTAACACCTTTTTACAAAAGGAATGTTTTGTGGATTATCTAGTACAATGAGTATGTGCATGAATGTAAGCACAACGCTCCTTTCGCTTGCTTGTGTTACATAGAGAAAATTCCTTTGTTATGAGTATTGCATATACAGTCAGCATCGTATATCTCTACAATGTTTGTGTACACAAACACAAAAATGATATCTTTTCGACTATTATTATTTTCGTATGATAACACACGGGAAAGAGATGATTTTTCGCAACTATATTCACTTTTTTTTTTTGCATTATTTGTGATTGTAAATATGCGAAATTATTATTTTCATTTCTTTGAAAATATGATAATTTTTAAATATGTACTCGTATGTAAAGTACTTTATGACTCCATTTACTAAAATCAGAATCGTTGCTGTTTCGATCATCTTGATTAGTATTTATGGCAGAAAATACACAACGTTAATATTAATACTAGATTATAATGTGATGAAAAGTAATGTGAGGCCTGCTTTATTGTTTGGTACGTAAGCTAAGATAAATATTAGTTTGATATGAAAATTTATTTATATAACTTAAAGGCGATTCCTACAATGTTTAAAATACTCTTCAATTTATTTGTATATTATTTATAAAATACGAATCAACAATGATGTATTTCTATATTTTAAAGGTTACCTGATCAAAAAAATTTAAGGAAACAAATGATTTGCTTTTTTACTAGTTTGTTGAAATATTTTTGTATAAACTGTATTACCGTCTGATGAGTACTCATGTAAGTCAAAAGAAAATATTAACAATGTTTCGAATATCTTTTATTGAAAACTATCAGTATATTTTAGACGTTTTTATAGAAATTATTTAATTTCGTTTTCCAAATTCATAATCGAATCAATAAAAATATAAAAAAAGGAAGACTTAATGCATAAAGCTCTTAGCTATTAGCTTTTGAAAAAATTTGACGAAAAAATTTTACCTGATTCTTTAATGGCATATTACTTACTTAAAGAGACAAGTTCGTGAATGGGTAAAATCGGTCTATTGGGTCAAAATGATCCTTGGCCGAACTTTTAAACCATAAGAGATACAAGTTCTGGAATTGAAATTTCTTTAAAAAAAAAATAGTTAACGGCGTTGAAAAACTCAATAAAGTTTAAACGGTTGGTATAAGTAAGGTATTCAATTAACTTTTAAACGGTATAATTAGATTTTTCTAGCTTAAATCAAACTACAGGATGCTTTAGGATAAAAAAAATTGGATAAAATAGCCCAAAACTCAGATGATCTCTAAAATATTCATATTTTGAATAAATTAATACACGATATTTACGTTGTATTTGAGATGTAAGACAGCTCCGACAGTTTGTTCACTTAGTTTCTGAACAAACAGTATATCAAAAAAATAACAACTACTTTACATTTTTTGTTTCACAAATAGGCAAATATATTCTAAATATTGTTATTAAATGTAATCTCACAATTCAATGATATCGAAAATTAAACAACAGTGCAATAAACAGAATAAAATGCTAAATCTATCCACAAAAACTACTTGCAATTATAAATTTGAAGTACAATAAAGTGTATAATGTAATAAATAGGTGGTGGCAGTTACCTGACATTTTTTTCGATTAATTGTTCCGATTATTTTCTTTTTCTCAAATATTTTTTTTCAGAAAACTGACTTTTAACCAAACTCAAAAGTGCATCATGTATATACAAATTTATCCAAAAAGGATGGAAGAATCAAGAGTTATTGGAGTTAACGTGGAAAGGAGAGATCAATTGTAAGCACTGTATCTTCTGTTTGGTAACATATTTGTAAAATAGAACAAAAAGGAAATGGAATACGTGATGGTCTATGTAAAATAAGACCATCATGAAGACCTAATTTAAAAAATTTAAAAAATATCCGTCCAGTAGTTTTGAAGTTGCTCGATCGAAAAATGATTTTAGATAGAGACGCAAGAAATGAAAACTTCGTAGGTTCCACAACGTCAATCTTTATACAAATTTTTAAATCAAAATAAAAAAATTTTGTACAAACACAATCGAAATCAGCAATGTGATAGTCATATTGGATAAAATGAAAACTTTTTGCGTAAATTTTTACCAGTCCTTTCACTAAATTTGCCACATTCTAAGCATTTCGATTCAAATTTATCCATCTGTTCTCGATTCCAGAGATTTTAATTTTAATAAAATAATAAAGTAAACTATTATTTATAATAATCAAAATATCATTGTCATAAGCGCATTTCTATGTTTGGTAAATATTAATGATATTTTAAATACCTTGACTACCTAGATTATATGTAAAACCTTCTGACTACGATAGAAAATGATTTATTACATATCTAATTTGATATGGATATTCATTCTACCTTATAAATGGACATTAGAGATATGTTTATATTCTGCAGTTCGTAACGATTATTCACATTCACTCATTTTGCTGTCAAAGTAAAGTTTAATGGTAGATAAAACTTTTATAACATGGAATTGTGTTCATATGATTTTCCTTATAGCAAGCAACCTTTGTTTTTGAATAAAATAATTGGTCAGTTTTAAAATTTAATGTTTCTGCATGAAATATTTATTTAAATCTACATGAAATTTAAATTTAAAATTTTGAGGTATATGGGATTGATAATGCACATGTTTAAAGATTTCTATAGTGATCGGTCTAAAATTTAGTAACTTTTCCGCATATTGAAAAATCTCAAAATCGTACCGTGAATAGTACGTGGAAGAGGCTTCTTAATCGATTGATACTCTACGAGTGGCTAAAATTTGTAATAAAATAGTCACATTGTAGAAAATATATTTAATTATTTGTTCAATAGAGCATTTTCGGTAGTCAAAAATACAGCATGAAATTACAAACATTAAAATTTATGTAAAAATATTCTAATATATTCTGAATTTGAGTTATTAAACCACATAATTAACTTATGATCTAACGTCATTTTCGTAAAATTTGTATATAATTACTGCATTTGTATATATATAAATCTATATATATATATATATATATAATAACATATACATTTAAATTAGTTAATAAATATTGAGAAATTTCCTATGTTAAATCAAACGCCATTCACAGAGTTATATATATACAGAGTGAATGGCGTTTGATTTAACATAGGAAATTTCTCAATATTTATTAACTAATTTAAATGAATAATTATTTATATTTGCAATTAAAAATTATAACTAATGCAATTTCCTCAATCATTCTTACAATTTTCATCCCAATAACTTTAATTAAATATGTTGTTATGTAATTATTCAATAATTTTTGTTTGACATTTGCTATACAATTTACATGCAAATAATATAGTAGTAAAAAAGTACTGCAAAATATTGATTTCCTTATAAAAAAATATGTATTTTTGCATTTGATTGATAAACTAGTATTTCGTAACCACATAAACGATGTTGATGCACGGAAACCTACAGTACCTAACTAAAAGTGAAGATAACAACTAACAGTGTTACATTTATAAATACTTTTCTGATAGCTGAGTATCAATATTTGAACTATCTTAGTTGTCCACATATATAACAAACTGCGCCTTGTTATTTATGCGTTAGTCAGTAGGAAGTAATTTTGATGTTTTTAACATTTCAAAAGGAAATTTTCCAAAAAAACATTTTTCTGGAGTTCTTATAATGAACATCAGTTATTTCAAGTTTTTTTTTGTGCTTATTAAATATTTTGAATTTTAGTTGAAAAATTTTACAATTTAAGCGTTCCAAACTTAGATTGAATTTATAATACCCTTACATTATTCCTAAAATTATCCTATTTTGATTTTTCATTCGTATTTCAATTATAAATATATGGCCGTTTATTTTATTTCTTAAATATCTCTTAATATTAATTGAATACACAATCAAACACTGAGTATTAAAGCGGCTGTAAAAAATATTTCTTGAAGCCAATTCATTCAAGCTATAATATTATTCTACCTGCCTTGTGTGTCAGCAAAATATCCTTTTTATGAACGAAATATGGTATCATAAAATTTAATCAAAAATTAATTATTCGTATTTTGGAATATCGATACACAGTTTTCGTAGGCCAACGGTTTTCATGTTATAAGAAAACACAGTCTAATAGGATTTGAAACAAAAATATAATTTCGAATTCACAAACAAAATATTGCTTCAGACATTTATGTAATTTCTCTGCAAACATTTCGGGCAAACTGTCAATAATAATAAATTGTACATCTACTTATGCATCTTACAAATTACCAAAAATCTGCAATATTATAACAATGTTGCATAGTTCGATTTTTTAGTACATGAATTTTCAAAATCGGCAACGAATTCAAAACAGATATAATAATAATTGAAAAGATACTATCCTTTGTTGAAATTTTTTTAGTTGACTCAATAGTTTTAAGTATTAAAATTTAACATTAAAAGTTGTTTTCTTTGAAATTCTTATTAAATTATTTATCATATGCTGCAATTTTCCAGATTAATGAATTTTATTTCATTTCGCATCACATGACGCATTATATTCTACAAATTTTCTTGCCAAGTTGCTAATTTCAAATATACAACAAGTGTTAATTACTCATGTATTATTTTATACATAAAGATCTTTAAGACAGCATTACAAAAATATACTGTAGTAATTATCATAAGGTTAAACTCGTATAAATGAATAGTTTTTAGATTCACTTCAAAGCTGCAGACAACAAGTTGTGTGAACATAAAAAGTGGTAAGTCTTTATAAGTAGATTGTATGATAATTAAATATGTTTTGAGAAAATGAAAAACAAATATGATTCAAAAAAATAGAACCAACTTGAAAAAATTGACTATACAGTAAAAAACTAATTTTAATTAAGGAAATTATTTCCTTGTGGCTATTTGAAGTCGGATCAAACGAATCTATGTTTTGATAACATTATGATTGAAGAACATCCTACATGAAGAACCTACATCGAATAACAATTAGTCACAAGGAAATTATTTTTACTTTTTAGTAGTGTTAAGTCCGGGCTGATATATATAAGATTTATGATGCGTACAGAATTATTTTACGTTTTTCCAAACTTCGCAATTCAAGAGAATTTATAAATCATTCTTTAATCGTTTGTTTACGATTTATTACATAAATTATCAAAATCTCATTCAATTTTTAAATTTTAAGGAACATGCTACGGCACGTTGTGCACAATATATTTTAGACCACTAATTATTTTACGCCATATATTTTGATATGTTTAAAAGTTCCAAAAATAATGATGTGTTTGCATGTATAATTGAATAATTACACACTAACACGCTATAAGTATCAAAAATTTTGTTTTTTTGTTTATATGGTTTATACCCTCCTGCTCATTGGGTTTAACATCGTAAGATATTTTATAAAATTTGACGTTGTCCTTTGTATCTAAAATTCATATATAAATTTAATTTCCTTTTATATTTGAAAATATATTTTACTTACGTTAAAAGCAAAATACTGAAAGTGTCAACTTTCATTTCGTGACGTTAAATTAAATTTTTATCCACTTACAACAGACAAATAGAAAAACAAGTTTTATTGTATTATTAAAATACTAAAAACTTCAAATATAAACTGTTGAACTCCAACAACATATTATATAATAATAATGTATGTGGTGTCTCAACAGATTTTCATTCGAGAATGAAGGTTGAGAAAAAAAACTGAATTATGCTTAGAAAAAAAGTGAAAGTTCCCACTTGAAATGACGTAAACGTGTTTGTTATAAACACATTGCTTTTTTTACTTTTTTGGTTTTAGTTTAAATCCTTCTTGCCTTGATATGTATACAATATGTGAGGACCAAGAATATTTATACACTTTCTAGAATGCTATATTTATTGTTAGCGGTTTATCAAACATTAATTGATAAATTATAAAACATAAAATAGCATACCGATATTCTTAGTCAATTGTTACAACTTGGTAAGGTTTCTAACAAACTGTATGTTTCCAAATTTATTGTTTTACAAACTAGTATCCCAAGGTATTTCTGCAGTTAAAATAATTGAAAATATGCAATAAAATTCACCCAAATACGTATTTTGGAAATAATATATAATAAAATTCACCCAAATACGTATTTTGGAAATAATATCGTTATTTAAATTGTTTCAATTACTATAATTAGAATTATTTTTATGGCTTTGACTAAAATATTTTAGTAAGCACTTCTGCAAGAACAAAATCTTGCGTGCTTACTCATTTTATTTTAGTAGTAAATTCAAAAAGGTAGTGCAAAATCCTTGAAGATTAGATATATATTAAAGAATTTATATGCATTAATTCAATTTGAATTGAGTTTAGTCAAATTTAACGCTTTTTCAAATAATGTCAAAATTACATTTCACTACGCAAAACTGTCTGTAAATGAATGAAGAGTAAGAATCTTTTCACTCTAGACACCTTACAGGTGTGATTCTATAACTGGTTAAATTAGCTGCTTGGAGAGCATTTTCTATTCGCGAATTAATACTGACGAGGACTACACTATAGTCGCAATAAGAGTTACAATTCGAAAAAAAAAGGAAGAAGCGTTTTACTCAATTTGGAATTTTATTTTAAATAAAGTTCTCATTAATAATCTTAGATAATTTAATAGTTGGTCATGTTTGGCCAAGTTAAAGCGAGACTGGAGTCACATGTTGCAATGCGATACTTAAAAATACTGCATAGTTATTTAAAAAAATAACTATAGGAAACAAACCGCTGTGTATAAGATCCAGCTTAAAGCAAACAACGTATCATGACGTTTTTAAACTTATAATTATAAATATTACTAATACGGTAAACTGGGTTAAAGCTCTACGCTTTTGTAATGTCCATGATGGCAGGTATGAGATAGTACTTTTTAAATATCTTTTACAGAACAATAACTATCTCTTTTGCTAAAGAATATGAACTATATACACAATTCATTCAAAAACAAAAAGATTCTAGTAGTTTTTATTTTAGGTGCAGCATTCTACGACTTGTATGCAAATCCATGGTAATGATACCTTATTTTATTTCACTGAACACTTAAAAATACACATTTATATTTATGTTTGATGATTTCTATGAACTTTTACACACGTTAAAAGATGTGCTTTTTTAAAACACGCGATCTTGCGTTCATAATAACACCGTAAAACGATGTTTATTGCAGCGAATATAGGTAGCAAATGTTTGATATATAAATGCTTTTTTTTTCTTTACTTTACTCTAAAGAAATGATCAAGTAAATAAATATGTAAAGTTTCGTACTTTTCTCCTGAATTTAATGAATTAAAACTTCAATGTTTTTCTAAAATAATCATATTACTATAAAATTTACATTTAGTATATTTAACATTTGAATTCAATTCAAAATTGTTTTCTCAAATAAACACAATATCATCAAGAATTTGAAATTAACTAGTTGAATAATCAATAGTTAAAGAATAGTTATATGAATCAACGAAATGCAGCCACCTTAATGCAAAAACGCCATTGTAAATTTCAAATGAGTGCGCAACCTGCAAGGCAACTTGGTTACCTACATTCATTAAAACAAAATAAATTTTCAAAGCTATCATTTGACTATAATCACATTTTAAATAGAACTACCATAAGTTTCCCCAGGTATTTATAAAAATATTTTAGCAACTCAGTTATTTAAAACATTTTGTAAAAATTAACATAATTAAAAATTCAATTGTGATTTGGGATCTCCTGTTTCAAGTAACCAGCCAAATCATCAAGATAACTTTAAGCCAGATTTCTTCCTTGGATGATTTGTATTTACCACAAACCATCACAAACCGTTGTTAGCCTTGTTCCGGACATCGAATGGTTAGATGTTTGTTTCAGGGAACTGGCTATACTTGATATTTGAAAAAGAAAGAATAAAATTTGGCTATTATGTTTGACTCAATGGAACAATAGAAAGTTTCGAAAGGGTATTTCAGTTTTTAAAAAAAATTAATAATCATAAAAAAAATTTTCCAATCCTAATTTTTTTGGTGGCAGTTTATACAATTTTAGATACTTCAATTATTAGGTATTACTTTCCTATTTTTTTAAATAACATGTTTTGTTAGCGTCTGTAAGTAAAACTACAAAATAATCGAATTAGTCATACAAATATTCTTGATAAAATGATAATATGAATTTTTAATCATTCAATTGCTTAAATAAAATTAATATATTCCTTATAACTTTAATTATTTTATTTCTTTAATTAAAATGATTTACATTTAATTATGACATAGCCAAACGAGTTAGTTGATAGTTGCCATCAAAAATAGCAACAGTGTCTGGGATTATCTTAATTTATATAACTAGATCCCGTATTTTTGAATCCAATGCGACATTTTCATTCATTGATTTTTGGGCCGAATATTTTTTTTCTTTTTGCGCCGTGATATCTTTTTAAATTTAACAAATTATTTTAGTATTTTATTTTCTACAATCCGAGGCACTATTAAACTTAATATTGTATTAGTCAACAAGATTAACTAATTAATTAAGTTAATGTTACGTTGATTAAACTTATGCATAAATCACGTATATAATTGGCCTATGTAAGTTTTCCAATATAAAAAATTGTACACTTACAACTTGAAACAAAGTTCAACTTTTTTCAATTATTCATATATTATTATTGATTAGATATTTGACTCCTCAGTTGAGATAATCTATCGAATTGAAATTTAAACCAAATTAAATCAATTTCGTACTGAACTGGGAGACTTGTTATTGTATTGAATTACAACGTCAAACTTAAAATTAATTACTGCTAATATCAATTCTTAAATTTAAATTACAAAAAAAAAAATTATGGTAGCTGAAAGTAGATGGAATTTCAAATGGTGATTACAAACTTATGAAATTTGCTTCCACTTTTCGTAACCACGTTAACAAGATATAACCTTCCAATTTTCATAAAAAAAAAAAACACATACGAGTGTTCGACTATAGATATAATAAAAGTATATAATATGTGTCTGTTTTATGAACGGGAAGTGTACAAAAAGTGTTCAAAGTAAATAGCTTTAACGCGTTTTTAATCAAATAAAATTGTTTGTAAAATGCAGGAATAAAGAATAAAAATTTATTGTCATACTCTACCATGGCACTTATATTGTAACGACCATTCAACATGAAAATTGTTTTTACTGTTATTTAATGTATTAAAAAAACAACGGCATAATAAAGGGTTCAGTAAGCTGTAGATGAACTTTATTACAAAATAACAAAATATGATTAGTTTCCTCTAGACGCGTCAAAAAAGTTTATTTACAACTTCTCAAAAACAATTACGATTTCGATGATTTTTCGTAAATTGAATATTAAAAATCATAAACATTTTGAAGCGTGGATTTACAAAAGGTAAATACATATATTTTTCACGAATTAACCAAAAACCTTGAATTTCTCCCAAAAGGTCGTTATAATAGGAAAGATAATATAACAACAACAAAAAATTCAATTTATCATTATAGCAAGAACACTACATAAAATGGTATTCAAAATTAATTATTTTGTTTCGATTGCTTATAAATAATCTAGTATATTTATACATTTATCGTGGTTCACGTTTCTTTGTATACAGAATCATTAATAAATTGAATAGTGTGTACCTGCTTGTACAATAAATTTAATATAAATAACGCAAACACTCCACTTTTAAATACAAACGTAAAAGACAATAAAATATAAAAATACTATCAAAAATAATAAAATTTTAATAAATATTATTTCTCTATATTATTAAATTTACTATATAGGTAGGTACTTATTCCTATATTACAAAATATATGTCTGATAAATTGTAGAATGCATATGTCGACTTTATGTAAACACTACACATTGAAAAATGTATACATATTTTATGTTTTTAATGTAAATAACAATTTTTAACTCGAAATAGAATGAACTATTATACCGTATAACTATTAATATAAGTGAAAATATTATTGTAACAAACACCTCTTCATTAATAACTTAAAAGCTTTTTTTACACGAACGGAAAATGAGGCGCTTTTTCAAAACCAATCTACGTTTTTTTTTTTTTTTTTTTAATAACTAAGAGTATACGATATTTTTACTTTTGGAACATGCATTGGGCCAATAGCATATTAATTTAATAATTGATAAAAAATAAAAAATAAAAAGAAGTAAAACCAAGCACAAAAAATTAATTTGAATAATGTTTATTGACTTTCAAATTTGAATTATACCGAGAGGTTATAGTATTATAATACCGTAACTAATTTGAAATGTTTATAGAGAATACTATTTGTGTGGTGTAATTGTGACAACCTAGGATATATTTATTTTATTATTTCAATTAGCTAATAAAAATTAATGTTCAACCGAATATTTGGCATTGACTTCGGTCAAAAACCAGCCGAATGTTTGAAGTCGAAAGTGTACATTTGCCGACGAAAAATGATGAAATTAAACGAACCAGTGGTAACCGGAATGCGAACTATACAAACTAGACAATAAAAACTTTTTACTAAACACACGCATGTGTAAATTTTGACTTTTTTAGATTTGGAGCTACTAGCTAGGCAAAAAAATTTTATTTTTTGATTCAGTAATTTTTAATTATTTGTGATAATAATGTTTAATTGAAATTCTGTAATTGTGATTAGTGATAATAATTTAGGTTAATAATACTATAATAAAGGTTAATAATACTATAATTTAAGTTTAGATTAAAAATAATTAAGTAAGATAGAGTTTATTTTTATTTAATGAAAAATAAAAATCTATTCAATCAGTTTCTTTCCAGATTTTTTTGTTACCACATATGAAGATAGAATAACATACATTTTTCTGCATACTTTTTTATTACTTTAACATGCAAATAATTTCTACAGTTTTCACCGAAATTAGAGTTTTTAGCCAGTATTTAAGATTTTTGACTAAATTTGGCTTCTGCCGAAAGTTAGAAGTTGCACCGAATATCCAGCTTCGGCTTCGGAAAAAAACTTTCATTCGGTCGGACACTAATAAAAATATAGAAAGGCAGAGCTAAGGCAATAATTGGACAATTGTATGACTGTAACAATACCATTTAAAAATAACTATTTAATAATTTTTAAAAACAACGTTTTTGATAAATTCTTTTATGAAAATCATTATATAAAGCTTTCATTTATAAATAATAGTTTTTAAAACTTAAAAATATATTATTTGTTTTTAAATTCCCAGAAATACGTAACAACGCCTACAAAACATTTCAATATTATATTCATGTCTATCTTATTCATATAAAGATATACTAAATTGTTATCTTTCTAATATACATAACTGTTAAATTTACGTATATTAGACTATAAAGCCAAATCAAAAAAATTACACAATATATAATCATAAATTCTACAATATACAATAGACGCTCAATTACCTTCTCTGAGACATTCTTAATTTTAAAGTTTACTCTTTTAGTTTAGATAAGAAAATAAATGTATGGGTTTTTCTTTGTCAGTTTGAGCAATAAACATTTAATAATGCGTGGTTATCAACCTATGAAAAAAATTTTGCAATGTAAACTCACGATAAAAAAGTGTCCGTGTACTAAAGAAATGAAAAAAATAAAATAAAAACATTTTTATACATTTCTATTATTAAAATAAATGAAATAAAATATTATATGAAACCTAGTCACGGAATATGTACGATAAACAGACATGCAGTGAAGTCTGTTCAACATAAAAATATGATGGTCGTATTCTACCTACATAATACATAATTTAAACTTGATATAACTATTGTGACTCTTTTGTAGCGTTACAGGTTACAGCGTGTTTCGCAATACTATTTACAATTCAAGCAGGCAATACGTTGTATGTGGTTTGTGCCGGATCGTTAAAAATGGAGATCTGTGGATAAAAATACGGATAATCAGTGTCAAGATCCGCATATACGGATACGGATCTTAACTTTTCAACTTAATCAATCAGTATAATTTTTTTGAATTTCCTTAAAATTTAAAATACTTTTTGGTTGAACTGTTGTTGTGATTTATGATATCACTTATCTGAATTATTCGATTTGAATAATAATGAATTTAAATAATAAATTTGAATTTAGATAGAGTGATTACAAATTAGTACCTTATGGTAAGGTAACCAGCTATAAGAATTACCACATAGTTCACCATAATTAGGGTTGAAATATTTGTGTATATTAATGGAATTTAATAACAGTATTTTATTGCTACCTGTACTTATAAATTAATATACGAAATAAAAATTAATAGTACAAATGATTCGTTTAAAAGATCCGCTGAAAAAGAAACGGGTACCGATATGGATGTTTTCTAACTTGAGGATATCCGTTAATACGGTTATCCGGCATATCTCTGCTTTTTATACAAGATAGTGCTTAGAATATCTCAATTTCTAAAACAAAAAAAAAAGAAAGATTTTTCTAATTATACGAAATATGTTTTTGTAACTATAGCCATTTTCAAGGAGTTCTCAAATTGAGTTTACTGAGGATTGAAAAGTTTGCAATGGTATGAAAATAGTTGATTAGTAATAAAAGACATTAAATTAACGTTATGTTGAACGCTGAAGAAAAGTACAAAAAAATTATTTATAGTGAGCCAATCCAAAGAGCGAGTCTACCCTTATAACTTTCCCCTGGTATCTACATATGGTGTTAGGTACTTTAACATACGTAAGAAAGAAATAAATCAGCTATTAAAGAAAATTCAAAACTAAATTTATTAAATGAAATTGACAGTATTTTTAAAACACAAGATGGACATTACTAAAATATTATAGAAGCACGGCACCGAGAATACTTACAAAATGCCAATGAAATGAAACTTCTATTTCTAGGTCGCAAACTTACCTGTAACAAAAAAAATTTACAATAAAATAACTTCAAAGTAAGTAAAAAGTTTTATGAACGAAAATAAATGTGATATGGGTAAACTCACATTTTTTTAAGACTTCATTACCCTATAAAAATTATTTTACATGTTAAAGATGACGTATATTACTCGGAGTTCCGTTATCAAATGTAAAAAGGGAACACTAAGAAATCCGCTTATTTTATTTTGTTGAAATTGGGATTGTTTAGAAGTTATTAAAATATCAATTACTAATAAGGATTCTGTTTTGATTAATTGGGACGAAATTCTAAACGAACACAAATACAGACCAACTTTGTCAACATCAATAACATAAATGGCAAACAGATTATCATTTTTTTAACAAACGGGAATGAAAATTACCGAGTTTGGTAATTTTTTTTATTAACAATTCATTTATGAGGTATCGAAATTGCAATTTATACCGATTATGAACTATGAACATGCTTATATTTTACAAGCACCCAATTATTCATGAAACACATTCTATACGAGTACAATTATTTCATACAACAAATGCAAATAACTAACATGTTTTTGTCAAATATTAATAAATAATAAATAAAGGCAAGGTATTTTGTGTCTTATATTTTATTTTATAACAGTAAGCTCATCAAGGTAGGCCATATTTCTGATTTTTAATTCCACAAAAAGCTTTTATTCTACATAAAATTAGTGAGGCTCAAATCGGCGTTGATTATGGTTGAAAATTGATGAAGCACAGCATAATAATTTTTTGACTATGTTTCCGTTTCATTATTTGAAATTTAATTTCGATAAAAATGAAATAACATAACATCATATTTCTACTTCAACTATTCAACAAAACCTTCCTCTAAAACCATCGCAAGGAACTTAGTTTTTACGAATTTGTAGTGGCGTGTTCGGCATTTTAGGATATTCAACAATTTAAAGAGACCTAATCGAAAATTGTTTGTCTTGTTTAATTACTATACCGTTGCACGCTACGTTACTTTGGAATCATTAAGGTTCATACTAAATGATTCCAAAGTTTATAATTGCATGAAAATAGTTCATAACAAATAAAAAATTCAATAAATAAAAAGATAACTACAGCTAAAAGGAATGTACAAAATACTTATATAAATTAGGCCAACTTAAGGAGCGGATCTACCTAGATAACTTTCCCCTGATAACTATATGCGAGTACCTCTGCTGTTTTTGTTATATTTACGTAATTAAATAAGTTTTTTGTTATTTAATTGTTCTTATTAAATAATAAATGAATTAAATGTTCTAAATGTAATAAATAACAAAACAAAAATTCCTTTATTCCTTTATAATTATTTGTTATAATTATTTACTTATTATTACAAATTTTAATTGTTTCTCATTTAAAATATTTGTATAAAATATTAATCAGTAAAATAAATGATATATAAATATATTAATAATGTAATTATAAATAATAATGACTCAAATGTTAAAAAAATTACTTGAAAGCTCAATAATGTGCATTCGTTTTATAAAAGAATAACCCAAAAAATGCGTTGCTATGACCATTTTCACAGAAAGAAGGTTGGAAAAAACAATTTTCCCATTTTATCAAACGATATTATATCGATTGCATGCAAAATTTGAAGTAGATTGAACCAAGGAATCACGTTGTCGCAAAAAAACGTTGTCACCGTTTCTATTACTGTTCTTATCGAATGCCTACGTCATGCAAACAGCATACCTTCCTGTCAGTCATTTAAGGCAAAGCATTTGATATGTATAATTTTAAGACCTCCATTCTCTACCCACATTAAGAAGCTATAGCTGTTGGTCACTGCTGGTAATTACATTGAATACTGACTATAGCCTTAAAATAACAACTATAGTCAATTAGTAGTCAGGGTAGCTATTAAAATTTGTTGAATGGAAAAAAAGTGGACTTTAAACCTTCTACGGGTGCTTATATTCCATACTTGAACTCAATTTTCAGGTTTAAAATACGTTATCAAAATCGATTTTAGTTTTTGAGTTATCTTGAGGACGGACGGATAGACAAACGAAATTGGACAAATTAGGTGATTTAATGGATACATACACCAAAATTTATTTTCTTCTTCGAAATTTTCTAGTGTTACAAACTTGAGACTAACCTTACATTTTCAACTATACGACGGCATATTACATTATAGATTTTAGTTTGAACGCTTATAAAATTGGAGACACTTACAAATTATTGTTTCGGTTTGATTCGTCTCTCAGTTCGTCATCAGAAAAATTTATCTCAAACAAGTTTAAGCTCAAAGTTAGCCTATTTAGATATACATATAATTATAATACAATCCATAAAAATAGTAAATACTTCATAAACTGGGTGTTTTTTTATGTATTTTAACAATGCTAATTATAGTTACAAACTCTGTTAATTGTTATTTGCCAATTGTTGTAAATAATATTTGGGATTTAAAAATCAAACTATTTTACTTGAAGGTTCCATGAAAATATCCTGAATATATTTCCGACAGAGTTTCAGAACTTTGACCCACTTTTAGAATTAATAAACTCGTGTGCTTTTTTGATAGTACTAAATGTTTTGAATTTGGCTTTATTCGTCTTTGGGTATATCCATCTATGTTCTCAGAGGGTCTTTCAAAATAATAGTCAGATTAAGATTTATATTCAAAATTTCAAAATGCGCCTAAATCAACAAAAAACATTAATACTTTTTTGTTGTTCCAATCAGATATCATGATAATAACATAATTTAAATAACATTGATATAAAATTTTAATTAATTAACTAAACTACATTAAGAATGAAATCAAATAAATTAACCCTTTTTTAAAAGGCACGCTGATTAAACCGATCGCTTACTTGATAAAAAGACTCTATAGATATAATATTATAATAGCAATCAAAATACTACCTATAATTTAACGAAACTTATTTGTCGGTTCGTTAGACATCAGACAAACAATAAATATATAGCCTAAAATTATATATTTCTATAGAAAATGTGTATGATGTACAAAGTGTATCAGTAACATTAAGGCCCGTTTAAAAACTTTGTCAATTATATTTTTCCCAGCAATAAATCATTTTTGTGAGGGAAAAACACTAATTTACGAGGATTGAGATAGCACAGGCTGATCGTTAATCAGAGTATTCTTAAGCTTTTTTCACACGAAAATTAATTTAATTACGACTTAAAATGGTACAGCTTCGCAGAAATCATTAAAAAGTTATTATTTTGATGCAAAAGTAGGAATTGAATTGATAGCTTTGTAGGAATTGATCTAAGTTTGTAAGAATAAGTAGTTTGTCAGAACTTTTTCGATATTATTGTATGAATAAATTTCCAAACATAATTCGGCAAACTGATTATTATTAACAAATAGTCCATTCGAAGTTATACATTTAACTATTATCCTAAATTTATACTAACAGAATAGAATATAAGGTAAGGTAGAATTTAGATACATGTGATAAGACAAATAATACGTTGATTTGGAATATCATATATTTTATATTCAATATTCAATCAATGTCTAGAAACTTTTAATATCCTACACTAATGTCCGAATACTTTAAACTTCAAGGTATAAAACTTAAAATTCCAAGCTGTTATAATTCAACACAACTTCCAATTCAAAAGTTTGGGAATTGAACGTATAAATATTAGAAAATTTAACTGATACGATGAAATAAACGTGGTATTTTGGATAATTTTTAATTGGCTTGATAGTATAAATTTACGAGTACTTTTGTAAAACTCCAAGATAAGAGTCCAAAATATATAAAGTAAAATTACTTTTATTGTAGAATATTATAATATTTTTCGTGAAGCACTCTGTATATTTGGTATATGCTTTGCACATAATGGTCTTGAAATGTAAGGTAAACTGATAAAATCTGATGATATATTTCTCAAGTACATTTTTTGGATTAACATCCGGCCACACATATATAGACATTTTATATTCAAACCATCAAACCACCCAAAAGTACCTTTCTTCGCATATAAATATAATGCAATTCCGGTTAATTTTATTGCTGCAGCCGACTTTTGATGGACGGGCTGGCTACTTTATATGGGTACCTCTAAACTAACTATACTTTAAACATGCAATGTTCATTAGTTATTTTGCATGATTTTCATATATATTTCATTGAATATTCACATAATATGTGTAAAGAATGATTGATTATATTTAATAAATAATAATCAAATTAGCGGATGCCTCAACCCACCTCTGATCGGATCGATATTTATTATTCACGTATTTAATACTTTAACAAGATTTCGTTATATTTTATGTGTTTAAAACTAGATTATCTTTGCTGATGTATCAAAACTTTAATCTTTCCATGGCTGTTGTATCCTTTCTAACACAAAGTTAAACTACGCCAAATTTTTTTATCCATCATGGTCGACAATGATATTTTTTTCAAGTACCTACTGAGCCACCTAAATATAATAAGCATTGATATAATAAACCACTCAAAGCATCTTAAATTTGTTTCGTAATGCGACGGACCTCTCATTATTATCACATACTTTTATATAACACTATAAAAGTTAAAAAATTTTAAAAACTAAAAACATACCCTGACCTAATAATGATAAAATAATTTCAATGTGTGATAATGATTGTCATGTGTGATTTTCTTCCAAATAATATATTGCTTGTGTTTCGAAAGTAGATTTATTGGCATCCGTATATGATGACACTAAAATAAGAAATCAACATTGCTATTGACTAATATACAATATTGATGTCATTAAATGTAGAAGTGTAATGATATATTACTTTCAAAACACAATTTGTTTTTGGATTTTTATCACATATAACACCATAGATTTTGTTACAAATTGAATAAAAAATTACACAAAATCTCTGCTTTTTATGTGTTGTAGTTGATAGGTAAAGTGTAATAGATCTACCAGTCTAAATAACTGAATATACATAGTTATAATAATTGAACATATTAACGCATATATTAAAATAAATTATCTCCACTCCGCTAACTTATACTAAGTTGTATAATGAGAATCAAAGTTGATTAATTTGTTGTATGTTTCTATAGTAACGCCTAACAAAAACATTCAATCAACTTGTGATATTAATTATCTTCTAAAGTATTATTTTTAAAAACTCACCCTAAAATATTATCAATAACTGAAATTAACGAAAACATTAAGAATCGATTTGAAAAGCATAGGAATATAAATCAGTGCTTTGAGTGCTTGAGATACTCCAATTATCAATTTTAGTCTTCAGGTTGGTTTGAGTTTATTGTTATACTTCTACCAAAATATTACATGGTCTAAAAGTTCCGGGCCTAACACATATATGGTGCTAGTTTTATTGCAGTCACCTTTTTTCAGTTAATACTAACCTTCAAACAGCTGTTAAAATTTCATGATATTCTATTCATTAGTTTGTGAGTTATTGTGCTAAGAGTGAAGCTACTTCTGTTATTTTCAAAACAATGGATCAAAAACAATTTCGTGTTTTAATTTTACGCTGCTTCTTGATGGGAAAAAATACCGTTCAAGCGAAGCAATGGCATGAAAAGTGTTATGAGGACTCCGCTCCATAAGAAATAACAATAAAACGTTGGTTTGCTGACTTCAAACGTGGTCGTAGAGCACCGATGATGCAGAACGCAGTGGACGTCCAAATGAGGCGGTAACACCAGAAAACATAAAAAAAATCCACAAAATCGTTTTGAATGATCGAAAAGTGAAGTTACGTGAGTTAGCTGACATCGTAAAGATTTCAAAAGAACGTGTTGGCTCTATATTTCATGAGCATTTGACTATGAGAAAGCTCTGTTCAAAGTGGGTGCCGCGTTTGCTCACTGTTTACCAAAAACTAGAACGTGTTGAGCAGTGTTTGACCATGTTTAAACGTAACAAACCGGAATTTTTGCGTCGATATTTATGTATTTACTTGATCGCGCAGGATTAAAAAAACTGTTTAATTATTTGTACCAATTAATTTTTGTGACGATTTTGAAGGAAGAGAAACCTTATGAAGTCGGCAAAACTAGATGTTTCTAAAAGGAAGGTTATTTTGATCAATGAAATTATAGATCCTAATTTCATAACATTTTTCAAGTGGGTAGGGAACAGAAAATATTTAACCCAAACGAGAACAATATAATGAATATGAACGAGAACATAATCTATGAACGAGAGAAGGGGTACAAATGAAATAGTCGCTTCAGCCGGATACCTTTCTGAACCAGTTGAATTTCTTTCTCCAGGTTTTAATCTTTTCGTTGAATTTTGTGAGAAAACATTGTTTTTATAATATTTAGTAGAATCTCGGATGTAACTCTTAGCATTTATTTTTTACTATATTCCACACACGATAATAATTCTACATAAGATATCAAATTCTCTGATATGTAATTCTGATCAGAAAATCTTATCGTGTGCAAATAAATACGAAGCTTGCTGAAGAAGCATCGGAATTTCTTATAAGAACTTCTGACGATGTTATCTGAAGTAGGCCACCTGTTAGTTAAAAAAGTAAATGAATTTAAAATATTCGAAAGTTAATTGGTTCGTTGTACGTATCCGATAATATCCAATGATAAGCGCTTGTTTAAGATTTTTATCTGATGTATGATCAGAATTTCTTATACGAATTTCTTATAGGACTGTCTGATAGTGTGCGTTGATAATTAGATTTTCTGATCAGACAAATCTAATCGTATGCGCATTATCATCCTTATCAGTTATAATTTCACACAAGACCTATTTGATAAAATTAAGACAATATTTCAATTTAAATTTTACTAAAGGAAAAAACAATTTTGTATAGAATTTTTGGATGCAACGTACATGAACAAAATTTGAAAAAGAAAAATTTTTTATTAAATTTTCAAATCTTGGGTATATCTTGGACATAGACATACATTATTGGGCAAAATTAAATTGGACCGCTGTGGAATCAATGATGTTTTTTTATTTCAATTATTACTCCTGTTTGTAACGAATTTAAACCAAGTAGTAAATATTTTATTGTAAAACGGCCACCCACACCGTTCTACCTGTGATTTTAATACTAGTATTTATACATCTATTATAAATATTGAACAAAAATTACACAATGTAATTACACTTAAAACATATAAAAAATAAATGGGTACTTCATGTTTATCAATTTATTACATAAGAACTTTTGTAGTAAGTATCTCTTATGGGGCTACTGGATTGTTTTGTTGTTTACTCATTATAAAGGATGAATTAAAGGGTTGGTTAGGATTCATTCATGGTTATTTTATCATCCATACATACTACTGTGATGATGTATTAAAGAATGTACTATAACAATAACACATCATATATGTACAGGACTCTTTGTTGTGAAATGCACGCATGTTATTATATATTTATGATGATTTAAAACTAATCATAAAATACACACAGAAGCATTGTTACAATTTATTATTTACTTTTCTGATAGAAAGTTGATGTTTATGAGACGAGAGTCGATTAAAAACTAATTCGTATTTTAAATTTGCTATAGTTCGCATACAAATTCGAAACTAGACTCTAATACCATAACAAAACATGTACCCGGCTAGAAATTGTAGTGAGGAATGCCGAAGATTTAGTGAGGGGCAAGTTTGGCTTACCTAACTTAGACAAGCCTAATTTGCGCCTTCTTAAAGTCACGTTAGGCAAAACGAAGATCGGCTTGTCAAATTTGGATTTAATTTGGGACATCTATGGCAAGCGGAACTTTGGTAAACCGTTGGAATGCCTAATTGGCTGGAAGGAAGGATAACCAAAGATTTGCCGAAGTCTGGCTTGCCATAGATATCCCTAGTTACTTTAAAGTTTGGCAAACCGAACTTCCGTAAACCTTTGGATCTTATAATTTCCTGCAAGTTAGGCACTCCAAACATTTGCCGTATTTCGTCTTGCTATAGATGTCCCTAGTTACTTTAAAGTTCGGCAAACCGAACTTCCGTAAACCTTTGGATTTTATAATTTCCTGCAAGTTAGGCAAGTTAGGCATAGAGAAAGATATTTGGCTTCAAGTCATTCCAAGGTCAAGCCTTTTAGTTCTGTATACATCCGTGGTGTCTCATGTAACGCTGATCGCTTTTTGTTGACGCTGTCAGTATGCACCAATACTATAATACTAACCTAAAAATCATCAGTCTTTCTGTAAACGTGGTGAATTCAATGTCTATCACGCGTTCGTTTCAGTTTTTTGAGTTTATATCTTTTTTAACAATTCTGTTTATAATTAATTAATTAAGTTTATTTATTAATATTTTTTTATTATTATTATGAAATATAGTGAAATATGTATGCTGGAATAATAATAAATAAATAAATAAAAAGAGGACATTGTTAGGGGCTCATTTATTGTGTATGGGAATTTCTTATGTTAATCTTATAGCAGTGTATTCTGTTTAAATGTGACATTTGTGTAGTGTTGGCGTGCTTCTCTGCTGTAACCGCTCAGCATGTACTTAGTTTTTTTTATATACAAGTATTGATGTGAATCAATAAGTAAAAATTAATTAATGTTAATAAATAGTATCAATATTTTTTGTTTTTAATAGTTAGCTTTTCATTACTGAAAATAAATTGTCACAATTAAAAAACTTACGAACTTACGAAGAAGCTGAAACGTTAGCGGACATTTTTATTAATTAAAAGGTCCAAAATCTAAGAGGCTTAAACGTGGAAAAGGCTCATCTAGTACTGCGACAAAAAATAACGCTGGAAATAAACCTAAAGGTAAAATAGAATATTCTATGTATATGTCTTTATACTCCTACTATATTTTTTAATTTACTAATAAATTTTTACATATAATTAACAGACATAGAAAAAGATACAAAAGAATCATCAAGCTCAGTGGAATCCTCGTCGTACGACATCGGATCCTGTAGGCAAAAACGTGTTCGCTCATCTTCAGTCTCTGACGAAAGTTTTGACTCGATAAATAGCGACGATTTTATTCAAAAATACAAGAAATTCAAAGAAACAAAGAAGTCCAATAGGGAAGTCTCAAGTGAAGAGGATTTAGATACTGACATTTCGAAAAGAGCCTCACCGCTTAAATCGAAGTCTCTCCAGCGGTCACAGGAGCCTGAAGACAAAAGTAATAAGATAAAAGGAAAATCAGATGGAAATACAACTGCTAATAAGCACAGAAGTTTAATATAATTATATTGTGTATAGGAATTTATTAGAATTTATTTTCTTCTACTGAAAAACTTTCTTCAAAATTTATTATTTGCCAACTATACTGAAAATTAATGAAATTTTCTTTTATATATATATATCTTCAAAAGTGTGATTGTAACCCGACTAGAAATTTTAGTGAGGCGATAGTTTGTTTCAAATGAGGCATGCCGAATGTCAAACTTGCGGCTAGTGAGGCATCCAAACTTGACCCATGTTTGGGAAGTAACGCAGTTGCGTAGTTCGGCCAAACTTGGCTTCCAAATTCGGTAGCAGTTTGGAAGCCAAGTTTGGCCGAACTACGCAACTGCGTTACTTCCCAAACATGGGTCAAGTTTGGATGCCTCACTAGCCGCAAGTTTGACATTCGGCATGCCTCATTTGAAACAAACTATCGCCTCACTAAAATTTCTAGTCGGGTAAATGATTAAATTGATTAAAAAAACAAAGAAATTATAAGCTTTTAAACATTTTTTGTCTATCCCTTCTTTAATTCGATGTTTAACGTTAAAAAATAACATCAGAACCATGTTCATGAAGTAAAGACGTTCCAATTGAAGTAAAAATTAGTCTCGCCCACTGTAACTTGTATTTGTTTAGTCTCGGTGCTCATAAGCAAATCATGTCATTTATAATATACCTCTTAACATTTCTACATTACTAATCGACAAAGTTATCCTCTATAAAATTCTAAAAGGTAGGTGCTCCATTTTTATGAAGTCCGTAAAATACTCGAGTACAACAATAACATTCAATTTGACGGATATCCGTCAATAAATGACACCATATACTTTTCGGAAGAAATAGAAAGTTGTAGAAAATAAGTATTAGTATACTGTCTATAAATACAACAATTTTTTATGTCAAAATTAAATACAACAAATAATACAATTTTTGGAGAAAGCTAATGGTTGAGTCTCTTAAAGTTATATTCACTACTTTTAGCTTGTTATTTATTGCTCCATAGTGTAGTACAGCAACCCTACTTGCTTAGTACAAATTACATTCAACTGGGGCTGTGGAACAACCCTTCATTCATTCAAAAATGTTCATTTTGATACAACATAAAACGCTTACTTATGAAGAGTATGTGTATAAAGAGTTATTTTTAATGTAATTGCGGTTCCATTTACAAAAGAATGAGACGTATCCATTGAAATTTGTCTGTTTAGTGGACAACAAATTTGTCTGTTTTAAAAATCATAAAAGTCTTGATGATATAACTTCTAGAAAGTATATTATGACTACTTCGAATTTAATTTTCAAATTTCGTTTAATCTTCCTGTTGTATTCCTAGATGATTTTGCATCTCTAATTTTCGAATACGTTATTCTATTTTGATTAAATTTAACGATTTTATGAAATTTGATAGACATATTTAGACATAGATATAAACTTCTGTAGAATAACATTTCCCAAATTTATATTAATAATTAAGTACGCAACCTAGAAAATGAAAATGGCATGTGTTATGAACTTTAATTGCGGAAATTATGAGACTTTTTTCAAGAAGAGCTTGAGATCCAAATTTGTCTTGATGTGTTCTACAAAAGTATATATTAATTTGATTCCAATAACTTTATAGTACTGTTATTGTAAAGCTATAGTAAAGGATCAAATTTTTCATTAAAAAAAATAAATTGCGTTTAATTACTTTATATTTGGAATAAAAATAAATATTTCGATTATAATACACATCTCAAAGCATTTTACACATATAAGAGAAATAAATATATTTATTATACCAAGGGCTAACTTTACCCCTATACATATATTCATATTTTATAACAATTTATGTAATATTTATGCTGACACACGAACAGAAAAATTCATTTTATACATAAGAAAAGATATTTATTATTTCATTCAAATAATTACAGGATGTAGCAAAAACAAAACAATACGTCAATTTAGGATTTTTCGGAACAGTAGGTGATGGGTTAAAGTTGTAGTAATAGAGGAATAATTAATAATATCTGAAGGATTGCATTCATTTCCTTTTGCACAGTCTGGATGAAATAGTATTGTTTCCATTAATTAGCCAAATCAACTTGCTCCGTTGAAAGGTAGTAAAAAGTAGTAGGATAATGATAAGACTCTCAATTTCGCTTTTTAATTTTGCTGTTTTTTCGACGCTTACATAGGATAAAAATAGGAGATACTGAATCTTTGGAGTCCAGAAAGAGATGTGTTGGTTTCCGATCTTTATTCGATATTCTGTATTAGTGCTCACTTCGCTCACAAGGAACGTATGGAAGACCCTTAACTTAAGGCAATTTACCTTACTCCTAACTTTTTTTTATGATTTATAGGTAAAGTATTTTCTCCAATTTACAGAAAACTTTCACTAATTAAATACCTAAACCTGGTTCATGAAACCCTCTATCTATTGGTGAAAATCGCAAGAAAATTCGTTCAGCATTTTAAGTATTTATAGTGAACAGGTAGTTTTATATAGAGATAGAGATAATGAAATATAATTTGCTGAAAATGTTTTGAATAAAATCATAATTAAATTGCCACCTGAGTCAAAAAAGGTAAAAATAAAATTCTACAAGCATATACAATCAGATTATATATTTCCAAAAAAAAATTTAACAAATTTTACTAAATTTGATCAACTTTAATATTTTCTTAAAATTTCTTTTACATCCTGTCAAGTACCAAAATTATTCCGATTGTAGGTAGTAAAAAACGGTAAAATAAACAACAACAATAATGGAAATAATAAGCATGCAATTTAACAATAAACAAATGAAAGTTATTATTGTTCATCGAAAATAAAATAAAGTAGAATATTGTGGCTTTCGACTATACAATAATGGTGTACTGTTTTGTCGTGTAGAATATTAATTGGTTATTAAAACCAGAATAGGTACCTTACCCTTCTTAGTAGATACGGTTATTTATTTCATTCTCTTAGTTTTAGTGTAAAATCGTAATGTTTTGTATTTTATAATTATTGTTCAACAAATCTTGTGCTTTTGTCATACCTTCAAATGCAAAAAAAAGAAATAAAAGAATGTAATAATAATGGAATTATTTTACGTTACTAGTGCAGGTTTGTCTTTTAAAAATCTAATGAAATATGTAATAAATAATGACACCTAATAACACTGATAATTATTTAAATTCAGAACTAATCTAGTAAATATAACGAAAAAAGAGAAATTCTACATTATTATAATTTTCAAGATATGATCTTTCATTAATCGGGCATTTTCCAAGCCTGTAGCCAAATTTGAGGCGTTGCCGGTGCTAGGGCTACTATCAATACATAATATAAACGAATAAAACATGTCATTTAATATCTCCGAAACTGCTTATTCTACGTCATACAACTAAAGATATATTAGAAACACACTCATTTATATATCTTCGTTCACATTTAACTTATTCTATTTTCAAAAGCTTCATAAAAATTACTGCAATTGGAATCAACATAGATGTATATTTAAGGAAGTACGAGCACCAAGACAACTTTTGATAAAAGGCTTGATTTTTTTTTAATACAAAGTTTAAATATGTCTAAACAAATTCCAAAAATTTGCAGGAGATTGCCCAAACTTTTAAATAAATAATTAACTTTAAAGTTGAGCAATTTAACATTGGTCTTATGGGCTAACCTTCAAACATTGATACATTTCTGTATTTTTCTCGTAAAACTGTCGGTGAATATTTTTAAAGTGTATTAATTAAAAGAAAAATAAATGCAGCCACTAGCCAATGTTAAATGTATATCTATATATTGAAAAAAATCATATGGTTACTGCGTTCCCCTTACCGCGCTAGAGTCGATACCTATCCCCACACCGCCTGGCGCTCGTACTACCTTAATGATTTAATAATTAATATTTTCTCTTTTTTGACCTTTTTGAGTATCATTTTATATTAATTTAACCATTCAGAAAATATGTAACAAGTGGTAATAGCGCTATTTTAATATTCTGGAACTAATTTTAGGTATGAGACTTTTTATAACTCGTTTCAATTTAAAGCTATAAAAATAATTTTTACAATTAGGTACGAAATTCGATTAAACGACAATTAAATCAATATTTTCGACGGTTGTAAACTTTCTTGTTCAAACTCATATTATCTGAGCAAAAGCTTTATAGTATATAAAAACACGTTTAAAAGCACGTAAACTGACAAGTGATTTCAATTTATATCTCGAGGTGTATATTGCAATGAAGTTGTTTAATATTGAAAACATGTCTTATATTAATTATTAAATTATGATTTTAATTGTTCTATATATACATATACATTATAACCATTTAATTGAACTGTAATTACGTGCAATGCTTCGAGGCACTTCGACAAGAGCATCCCGTAATCACATAGCTTCGTCTCTATATAAACCTCAGACTAATAAATAGATCAATATCCTTTGAACAAACACCCGATAGAACTGTTTATATATCAAAGAATATTTAATTCGATATTTAATGGAAATACGAAGTCACGAATCAAAATTATCAATTTTAAAATGTATAAATTCTATGATATTCATCATTGAATAATTATGGATTAATACTTTTCTAACTATAATCAAAATAACATATAATATTTATCCATAATTATTTATCATGTAAAAAAAAATCTACTCTCTATACAAGTTTGCGAACAGTCAAAAAACTTTAATACAACAATTAAAATGTCTGTCGGTATTGCTGTTCTTTGTGCTAATTATGATAAAATTTATTGCGATTTAACTAATGTTTCTCATAAGTTATCAATATTTCCTTGGGTCTAATTCAGAGTTTTGTCTCGATGTTTATTTGTAGGTTTGTTGTTTTATTTATTTTTTTATTTTTTTATTTTTTGTGAAGGTGGATATATTTTTTGAAAAATGAAGATACCAAAAAATGTAAACAACACATGATAAATAATGCATACTTTTCCATTTTCAAAAAATAAACAAGAACGGCGAGCATATACTGTCATAATTTTTAAAAGATTGACAGTGTCATTCATATCAATTAAGAAAAGCATTTTTAAAGGTCAATAAGTATCTAATAATTGGAAGACATTTTTATTATAAAAACGTTTTTATCATTTATAATTATCACATGAAAAATTGCAATGGCAGTTTTACCGTAGGCAATTCCAATAAGAAAAAGTAACATAAGAAATATTTTTGAAATGTAAATACAAACCTGTAAACAAATATCAACAAATTTTCAACTCAAAGCAAACTGTCGTCTCAAACATATGGTTGATAAAGTCATATGCTGTGGATAGAATCACTATTGTTTTATAAATCTGAAGATATAAGCAATCGTTGTTTGAATGAAAACAGAAAAAGAAAACAAAAACGTTTATCAACGCTGAATCAAAACTAGGCTTTAACTTCTGAATGTATGAGTTACAGTTTGAACCACAACTAAAACCGAGCCAAAACGACAAAGACAGGAACGTCAATCTGCAACACTTATCGAGCTGCCATAAAGCTTAAAATATGATAGAACATTAATAGCTCTCATGAATTTTATGCAGAGTAACCAGTAAATATAACAACTAGCACAGTATTAATTGTTTAAAAACCTGACATATATAGTTGAGTATCACTTTTGAATTATTTTTAATTATTAGAATTCATAAAATACTGAGTCCGTACAGTTCTAAGATGTAATGTGTTTACAAACTAAACTCTCATTGAAATTGTGATGTTTATAGATAGTCTCATGCAAAATTTGTTTGTTTCAATCAAAAAGTTGAGTCATGAATTCAGTGGAACAATTTTTCTCATTAACGAACTAAGAAGCTTCATCTCGATATCTTTTTTATTGAGTTTTCGTGGTGTTGGTCGTCTGTCCGACTGACAGACGGAGATGGACTAATTAAGTGATTCTTTGAACATCTATACCAAAATTTTATTCTTGCCTCTAATATTTGCTAGCGTTTGAAACTACACTAAATTTGATATATTCCAACATATTCTATAAATACTCTTAGTTCTAGCGTACAATATGCTTATTTTGACGCTTTGTTCTTTCTGTGTTTTAATTTTTAACATACTTTGTACATGAATTCTAAAACATTTTAATCAAAATTTGCAACAATGTTTCTTTAATTAAAAAACAAATTTATTTTACAACAGTAACTGAAATTTAATACACAAGTTTGAAAATTTGTTTTAGAAAATCACGAGAGATGGGTATTTATTATATAGTTATAATGTGCCATTTTAGATAAACGAAAACTTGTAGAAGGCGACTGTTTTATTACATGCATGCATAACTACATCAGTCAGCCTAATATCTCTGTACAGAACTAGAAGCTATAAATTTGTTGTTTTCTAACAAAAACAAACATGTTCGAAACAAACAAACAAACAAACAAATAGAAAATAACATATCAGTTTCTGTTATACTACTAACATGTTTTTGGAGTTTACAAAATTGTGTAGTTTTAACATCATTATTGGAGTTTGGAACAAAATGTTGTGCTAAAAGTTTCTCTCTACAATGTACCTACCTACCTTCTATTAGAATATTATGTTAGTATTTTAATTATCCAAATAAATTATTTAATTCATACTTATTTAAATATAAATGTATAATTCTTTTCCAAAAAAAGTTTTCAGTGTACGGAAAACATAAATTATCAAGTTGGTGTGGACAATATATTAAATAACGACAATAATAAGAACCTTTGACATTAATAACTAACAAAAAATACAATTGCAAATGAAAAAATATTGTATGATAAATAGGAATATTAGCTTTGGTTGAATTGTACGCATTTTGGAAAACAGAATATTTGATATTCGGTTTTCCAAAATGAGAAAATAAAGTTTTTTATAATATTCTTAGAGATCTAATAATAAAGATATACTTGGAATTTTAAAATTTCTATGTATTGAAATCACTTTTAGTAATCAATTGCTTTTAAATACGTTTTATTCATGTGTATAAAATTATAAATAATATAAAAATAAAATGTTGAAAATTTTTTATTTTAGTTCATAGCCAAAAACTTAAGTTATATATTAAATAATTGTATAAAGTATGTAAGCATATTAATGATTTTAAAAATTTAAATATTTTAACATAGCTTTAGTTTATATAATAAAAAATAAATTAATTACCTTTTTAATTATAATCACCTAAATAATAAATTAATTATAATGATTTTTTTTCTTTATTTTTTTTTTTATTAGTTGGAAGAATGGCTGGTTGATTACCCAATTTTAAAAAGATGTTGGATAAGGTTTGAATTGATGATTAAAATTATAGCAGATATCTTGTAATATTGAATAACAAGAACAATGGATAAAATATAAAAACAAAATAAAATTTAAAGTTATTAATTTTTTCGAGCGTTAATTTGTGCAATTCCATAAAAATATCGCAAAATAATTAAGTTTTATTTATTTAAAATTGAATATCTTTATATTTGCATTAATCTCAAGTACAAATAATACGGCTTTTGGGAGTTTCAGATGATGGTTCAGTATTTGGAAAATTCCAATTTTCTTCTAGGAAGATTATTATATACCAGGAAGATATAGATATATAAGAGAAAATCAGACCAAAAAAATTTCTTTTAATAACACCCGTTTTTTGTGTGAAAACTCCAAAATACCAATTTTTATTATTTTGTTTGTTAGCTAGGGAGATGCGGTTTATTACAAACGTTTTGAAAGTCTCAAAAGAATTACAAACCTGTTATGTTTTAAATTACGAATAAACTTTTTAAAACTGTTTTTAATGTTTCGCTTTTTATAAAATGAAAATAATAATTTTATGGAAGGGCTAAATACCATACAGAGCTAATAAAATAGTTTAAGCTTGTAACATAAAAAAAGTTTACTTTAATTTATATTTTTTAATATGCTCAACAAACTTTAAGGCCCTTTCCATAAAATTATTATTTTCATTTTAATATAACTGTAATAATATTGAATAAAAGCTTCTAAAAGCTTCATAATTTTATTAATATAAGTTTTATATACTGTGCTTTTTTTGTCCAACAATAAAATTTCTCTAGTTATACTATGCAAATCGCGAAGACCCCTTCAAATTTATTGTGCAAAATATTAACCTAGCAAAAATGTGATATACAACAATAATGAATTTTTCTCCTTTATTTTCCACTTAATAAAAACTATAAAAATTTTTAAAATAATTAAAAAAACTAAAATAACAATTTTATTATAATATTACAAATTATTATTTAATTAGCATATTTTTACTTTGAAATTTTCTACTTTTTAACCTCAATTATAAAATTTATATAAAGGCATTTTCACGAATATTATCATTGTTAATAAAATTAAAAGTTTTCTAGTAAATAAATAAAAAATTATTAACAACAAGCAGTAATGGATATGATCCTTAGACTATTATCCTAAGAACCATTACCTTTTTGTTTAGGGCACATTCATATTCATTGATAAATTATATTATAAAATTTTAAATATAATTTTGATAACACCATCTGTACTTTTCGATCTAGACAATGATTTGTTAAAATGTACACTATTCTACAAATCTGTTTTTATCTATCATTTGTATTTGTATTTTTATTATAAATTTTGATATTTCACTCGAAAAAGCTTGCAAATCATTTTATTATAAATTTGGAATTCGGATAAGCTTGCGAAGGGATGAAATCTTTCAAAGTTATACAAAACATAACCAATAAAAATTGACGACTGATCGATTTACAACTATTTTCTATACACCAAGTCTTATATATTAGAAAGCAAAATTAGGAATGGTTTATATTTTATTCAACATTATTATTATTTATTGTTTTATCAAATTTATTAATTAATAATTGTACTATAATATTATTTTATTTTTCATAAATCAAAGTAAAATATTATATACTGGTGACCCTTAAGTGTCACAAAAGCGTCCCTTAAAAAGGACGATTTACGGGCGTAAAACACCTGTTTTTTAGTAGGTTTTGATTTTATAATTATTATAAATTTTTTTTTTATTATTTTTGACTCAATTTCCTAGATCAAATTACGTGCAAACCGTCACCAAATTAGCAACAAGTAACATCTCTCCAGAGAATTATTACAACTAGCTAATTCATACTGACGATGACTACTTTTTAATCGAAATACGTATTTATAAAAATACAAAATCATTTGATCTAGAAAAATGGAGCAAAAAATCGAAATTAGTAGGTTTTGAGTTTAATACAAATATAAAGTGCGTTTAATTGAACTCTAGTGTGACAAGCTCCATTAAACATAATGTGTTGCTGGAACGCTGATGTTCTAATTGAAGTCCATTTCTGCATAAATTTGAGCGCTAGTGTGATAAAAGACTTAATCTCGTGGACAAAATACCGTTTTTAGTTCAATCGATTAAGCGTAGCGACGTAAATCGTGCTACTTGAACTTGCGTATGAATTGAATTTTCTATGTTGCATTTTGTCAAGTTAAGTTATTCACGTTAAACCTTTTAAATTATATTTGATTTAAGCTAGACTTTATGTTATACAAAACATAAGACTTAGCGGTCCGCAACCAAAATTTTTCAATTTTTCCAAATGATGATTTGGAAAGTTTGTCGACCCCTACCTTAATTTATAAAACATCATAAAATTTCTGATTCAGGCTGAAAGTAAATACATTTTTATCGAAGTAGAAAATAGTAAAAGCCGTTACAACATAATATAATGGAAGAATTATAATGTTGGTGAAAAAATATACGCTTATATATTCGAAAAACATCGCATTAATAAAAAATAAACCATTAGTACGCGAGTGAGCTAATTACTTCATATATGAAATGTTAAAGTTATTACATAATAATAATTATACTTATATTTTTATACACACAAAAAATAAAATTGTGATAAAAAAAACTTTCTGCATTCTTGTTCACAACTGTAGAGAGGGTTTGTTTTGTTATTTTTTTGTGCTTGGCGCTGTTTTGTGTTGTTGGAATTTAAGTTATGCAACAAATGTATTTTTAAATAATGCATTTCTTTCTTATTTATTTGCATGTGTATATGTATAAAAATAAATACAGTGAACGCAAATAATTTGATTGTAATCTGTATAAAGAATTATTCTTGTGGATAAAACACTAGTTAGTGTTTTATGTATGGAATAATTATTTTAGGTGGCATTAAATACCTACCTAATTATTCAATTATTCAAATGCCTACCTAATTAAACAAAAATCTTAAATATGATTCTAATCTTACTCATTATTATCTCATTATGATTTTGCTCTATATAAAAAATATTGCTGCCTTGTTTTGTCGAGATTATTCCGATTAATCTAAATTTTATACTTATTATGCATATAATTGAGAAATAATTTTATTAATATGCATATCAACTTTCTGTTCATATAATATCTTTTTAAAACATCAATTTTCCGTTTTGATAAATAAATAAAATTGAATCGAGATATTCTTGTTGATTATGAGTAAAAATGGTAGTTTTAACTTATATTTAACAATTGAATGGAAGGTAGATTTGCTAAACTGGATAAAGAGGTGTAAATTAAAAAAAAAATCAAGCTCCTGGAATATTCCAGTACGAATTGTTTGTAAAATAGATTATTTTCGCTGACACCCTGACGTATTATTTTTTAATGTAGATATTACGTCCCAATCTTCCCCTAAGCAAAGTACAGTACCTTGCCACTCCCAAAGGTAGAAAGTGAGCAGAAAAAAAGTGAAAAGTGTAGAAAGTGAACTTTTACAGCATTTTATTATAAAATTTCAATTGCTTGTGAATAGCATTTAGAAATGTATATAATGAAAAATGTACAACGCTCACGATACCACACAAATTTCCCATATCGGTTTTTATACTATCAAAAGGAATTTGCATCTAATTATATTCTTATCCCGCCCCAAAACATAATTCAAAATCTCATACAAATAATTTTATAGTAAAATACTTTTCATTTTGGTATCAAATCTATATAGAAAAATTATTATGAAAACAAAAATAATTAATATATAATAATTTATTTAAAGTAGGTTTATGAAGATATCTAATTTTGTACATTAAACTAATGTTCTCTAAAGAAATATTTTATACATTTTCAAGTAATAAAATGAACTTTCTTTATAAACTTTTGATTAAGGTTTTATTTGAAATATTTACAATGTGTCACAAAAATAGAATTCAAATTGAAAATCATAAATTCCATGAATGTGTAAACTCTATTCGTAATTGAATATTTTGTTTGAATTACAAATAACTTTAAAAAAATATACAGAATTGAGATATCGAGTTTCTCGAGATATCCAAGACATGCAACACATCTTATATATAATGTAGTCGGAATTACATTTTTTTTCATTCCATGACAAACTTCGATCGAGTACGGATATATGCTATAGATATAATGAAGGATTTTTTACCTATAACACGTGATCCGCTAATTATTGCAACTTCCTATTTATTTCAACTGACTGAGCAAACCTGTCTCATAATAGTCTCTTCTAAAGTCTTGACCAATTCCAGGTCGAAACAAGTAATACTTTAGGGAAGATGGAAATCTAGCCCACAACCTATCAAAACTGAGTGCAATGCAATCAAGGAAATATATCGAAGTCGACCAATATCCAGAAAATTAACATTAACCTTTTGGGGGGTATTTATACCTTATTTCCCATGTTAAAGGGAGAATTATTTTTCTCTATATGCACCGCCACGCCATCTTACGTTAATTTGAAAATATCGTCAATAGAAATTTATATTTTTTGGATTAGTTCATCAACGTAAAGTGAGCACTACCATTTGATACTATAGTAATGTATCGATATATACTTAATCAAGTAAGTGGGAGTTTAAACCAAATGAAGAGTTCCCAAAAGCTCATTTTCCAGGA
This sequence comes from Chrysopa pallens, assembly GCA_020423425.1. Classification (NCBI taxonomy): domain Eukaryota; kingdom Metazoa; phylum Arthropoda; class Insecta; order Neuroptera; family Chrysopidae; genus Chrysopa; species Chrysopa pallens. Next base: position 33,338,174 of record CM035591.1, read on the forward strand.
ATTTACCATGTTGCCAAGAAATTTATTTTTTTCAAAAAGCATAATATGTATTTCTACATCTTTTAGTACATACAACAAAGTTATTAATATCTCTCTAAATATCAAGGCTTTCTAATGTATCTAGTATTATACTTCCATACATTAGACAATATATAAATCAAATACTATAAATTTTACTCACGTATTCGGATATATGTTGTATCTTTCGAGTTTTCGACTTTGATATCGTTTGATACAAATCATTTCGAAATTGTCTATATCATTCATTCATTATTGATTGTATGTACAATGTACATACATATATAGGCACTAATATATAGAAGTTTTATGAAATGTACGTGACGACTTAGGGATGAACAAATTTTTGAATCATATCAATATAAAAGCAGATTATAAATAAAATTTTCAACACTTAATGTATAGTACGAGTATAAATCGGTTTAGTACCGAAGTTGCTATTCCTCCATATCACTCAAATATGATAAAATAGGTGGAAATCTTGAACATTGAACTAGTTCGTAGCTAATTAGTAATTTAATATCTTACAAACGTATATTTATTCATATTTGGTATGGGGAAAAGAAATATTATACACGATGTACAGAAATTGGATAAATTATAGGAACTGTTTCTTATATCTCAAATGCAATGTAAATTTTAGATTTTTTTTTTTGGGTTTATCACGTCTTTTGTATTTATAGGGGGTCTATAACTTTTGATTCTGGCTGCTACAAATCTATGTGTATCGTTAAAAAAATAATTAAATTTCTCAGCTAAAAGAAACATTATAATGTTGTTTGAACTTTATTGGGGTTTTCCAAGGACGAAATTTTAACCATTATATTTTTTCTCCTGAAATTTCATCTCATAATTTATGCTTTCCTAATTTGAACTTATTTTTGGGGTTTTTTCATGAAAATCATTTAAAAAAATAAGTTAATAAACTTTCTAGAATTGTATCATTTGTTTAACAGACTTTGTTCTTTGGTGGGTAAAAGCTATATTAATTATTGAAAACTGTAGTTCTTTGTTCCCTAAAAAAGAACTATATTCTATTTTGAAAAGAAGTAATCAGTTTCATCTAACTTGTATTCAAAATTTTCTCCATTTATTAGTTTTTTTTATATAAATTACCGTAAGAATCTTCCTAATTTTTCAACTTAGATTGAATATTGTGGAGTATAAAATGCAATTCAATTAAAGCTACTACACAAAGTTCGGTCCAGTTTTCTTAAAATTACGTTTTGTACTTTTTATTCATTTAATAAATTTTTTTTTATTAATTTAAATATACAAATTTACCGACAAGAGTCGATTAATATAATTATAAACTTTGCACTGGTACATTGAATAGGGTGTCCTAAGAATATAGATTTTATAAAACATTAACTATTAAATTTACAATCCTCTATTTAGAAATTAAGTTGTTATTACTCAATATTGTAAATATTTACAATATTCTTAGACTAATTACAAAAAAAAAAAAAGATTCGAGATAGCATTAATTTGTTTCTTATTTTAAAATGTTTTAGTACTTAAGCAATAAATTCGCATTTCTTTAAGCTTTTTTTAGTTAATCTTAAATTATACCTAAAAATAATTGTGATGATTTTGGGGCCAAAAAACAATGTTAGACAAACCAAAAGATTAATACACTTTTTTTTTCAATGAAAACATTTAACATCGTCTAATTTTGATTTTTTAAAATTACGTGTGCACTTTCGAAATTCATTATCAAGTTATTACATGTTAATGACTTTCATGGTAATTTTAATTAATTAATTAAATGATAATGATGATAATTAGACGAAGTTAAAAGTTTTCCTATTGATTTATAACATTCATTATCAAGTGTTTATTATTACACAAACGTTTTGTTTGATTCGAAAAGATTCTAAAACTAAAAGTAATTGGACAAAATGTTTCAGTAAGAATCTCCGTAGTAGTTTTCTGTTTAATCGATTTGTATTTTAAAAAGCTTCCAGCTATATAATTATTATATTGAGTCTGCTTCGATTATTTAAGTTTACATCGGAATAATTTAATTTTATATTAAAAATGTTACTAAAAAATACAATTACCAAAAATTTATTTGTTGTATTGTATAATTCTGTCATTTATATTTTATTGATTGGTTAGAATTTTTCTATTAGACGAAATAAAATTCTATTAGAAAACGAAATAAAAACACAATTCATAAAAAGGAAATCACCTTGCGTAAATAAGGGAATAATGCTTTTATGTTAATTCCAATGTAGGGTATATGTATATCATGGGTTTATTTCATTTAAAAATGTGGAAGATTGTTCGAATCCCATACGTTCCCGCATTTTGTTTTATAAGGGTTCTTCTAACAATATGATGTCGGTTAGATACAATCAAATTTCAATCAAATTGGAATGAAACAAAAATTACATTTTGTTTTCTTTACAATGTTGTATTATTTATGAAAAATTTCACTTTCAATGAATTTTCTCCATAAATTAAAAATACTTTGACAAATTTATTTTATTATATTGTTTATGAAAATAAGAGTTTCAGGTTGAGTGCACAGTCATCATTTGTAAAGAATAATAATAAATGAATATGTGCATATTGAAAAGTAGCATACAACTATCTCAGGTGTTAAGAACTGTTCCAAACAAATTTTTGGTGACTTAATTTCACCTAAATTACAAATTTTTTGTGTTTGAGTGAGTACACACTTAAACGTGATTATCAACAACAAACTAAAAATAAAAATTTTCGAAAAACTAGCACCGTTGACAGCAAAAAGAAATTAATTAACTAATTAAAAATTAAAAAATAATTGTTATTATCGCATATAATGTTAATGTTTATGAACTGATTTTAAGTTTCGCTTTTTAAGGTGTTTTATAATTTTTTTTTTTTTTTTTTTTTTGTTTATTTATTGTTTTTAAATGAGTAGTCTGAAGTTTGTCTCTATTTATATTCTTTTAACTTTTATTTTTAATGTTTAATTATATACACTACACTGCTCTGTACTTTCAAATTTTGCATGTTTTTTTTATATTATAAAAATATACTTTTTTTTTAATTATAAAAATGAACAGTTGGCCAAAAATTATCAAAATACGAATTCCTTTTAAAATGTTTAATCCATTTTTAGTTTTCCTTTAAAATTTGTGTTTACTTAATATGCGAGAAGAGTAAATTTCAAACATTATAATTCAACTAACAACGTCAAAAATTATACAGAAATAGTGTTGAAAAACCAAAACTATGCAAGGGTTGTGACTTTTTGGAAATTTTTGCCTAAAACGTAAGACCGTATACAATGTACTTCTATAGATCTTTTAAATATGCTGATTGTGTTTGATTTACGTATTATGAATAATTTGAGATACAAAATTATTGATAATTGAGGCGGATAATTAGTTGTCAATATATTAAACTTGATTAGCTTAGAATATACAGCTTTTGGTTATTCAATTTACCATCGTTCAAAAGTCTTAAATATTGAATCAAACATTTGAATTTTAAAAAATCAGAGTTTATAAATTAACCTGTTATCATCCTTATAACTTTTAGTTCCTGAAATAACTATTTCTAATGAACATGTTATTGAATAGGTACCAACTGCAAAAATTATAAATAATAGAATATGGTTTGGGTCAAATAATTCTTTTTGATAACATACCAGTAGATAGAAAATGTTAAACGTATTTCTTATCCATAAAAACACAAACTAAGTAATAGTTAATTAAAATGAAAAGTACTTGATTTTAAAAGAGTGGTTTTTTCACCCTTGTTTCATATATATTGAATGCGTGACATATTTATGGACATAACTATGTTAGTTATCTGTAAATACGTGACCTTAACAGGAAATGATGTTTTAAAACATGCAGTTGTAAGTACAGTTCTACAGTTTTCACTACCCCGTTGTTACTAGTTCCTATTCCGACATTGAATAAAATAAAAAATAATTCTTCCCCCAATGCAATAATAATAAGGAAAAAAAACACAAGTGCTTATCTTTATTACCCTTTCATTACATTCCACAGTTAGTGAAAAAACAGTAATATTTTTTTCTTGTGTTTTAAAACGTAAAAAAAAAACTTTACTTTTTACATTTTGTATGAAATTTCCTCATTGTGAAAATATTTTTAATCGTAATAAAAAATGAAGTTTATTGCCAGTGTTTTAAATGAAGTGTATATAAAATACGTTTCATATTTATGTAAGACAACTTGACAGGTCAGGGCAATTTAATACTGGATAAATAATTTCATAAAAAAAGTTAAGGATTTAAAAAATTACGTGTTTAATACTAAAAAATATTTTCTCTAAACAAAAGAAAAGAAAAAACATCAATGCTGAGGTTTTAAAGTAAAAAACAAACAAGACAGACATTTAGAAAATTGATACAAGTCTCGATACATGAGAGAAACAATTTTCATTTTATCCTTTCACTTAATGGAAAATTAGTGGTCACATCTAGTTACACCATTTTCATGTGAATGAAATAATCAAATTTGTTTCCCCCACTAGCCAAGCCGTATAGTGATAACGATGAATTAAATCCTCTATTGTATTTTCCAAGTAATCAATGTTTTAGAGCTTACTCTGCGGTTACATCTCGTTATCAAATGTTACACAAGTAAACACTTCTGTTTCTTTACTATAACTATTCGATTATAGATCAAGCTACCATACCAGTTAAAAATACATTATATAATTTTCTATTTTTCAAAATTCCTTTTTGTCCTTATGTACAAAATTTATACTATTTGCAATAAAAAGAGTGCAGAGACTAATAAAATGTTTTTACTGCACACAGACTAGTTCACATAAATACTGTAAATTTAAAAATCGATTAATTCATTCTCCTGATTACTTTATTGGTTTCTTCTCCTTTTTTTAATTGAAAACTCTAATAATTATCAGGACGGATCTCGCAGTTTTAGTACATAAATTTGGTTTTACCAAAAATTTTTGAGGCCAATAATAATAAAATAGATTATCTAAGAATTTAGAATTGGGAATTGAGAATTTATCTTGGTCATTTGCAAAATTTCATCGGCATTTTCAGTGAGAGGTCATATAGGACATGAACGATTTATCTCGCCCCAGACGACATATCACTTAAAAAGCCGATGAAATTTAGCAAATGACCAAGTAGGTTGTCGTGAAACTAGGAATGTACTGATCAAGTCTGTATGAAAAAAAAAATCCCGAATTTAATAGATATGTAGCATCTACAGCCACAAATTCTTATAAATATAACATTCCTAAAAAAATTGTAATCTTATGCGTAAGTGTATCATATAACACACGAAACTATAGCGAAAAGCGGAAGTTGACAAAACATCAAAAATGAAATAAGTATACGATAGTATTTTGTTATTTGGGAAAACTGGATAGTAAAGATTTATTTGCAAATTTAAAACTGCATAAATTACCTTTTCACGGTTTTAATATTACACACATACATAAAATCAATGAGGGTACATTATATACTAGTCTAAATATTTGTAAAGTGAAAAATTTGTACCAATATTTTAATAGTTTACTTTGGATCTAAAAAGTGTTTTCAAATTTTTGCATGAGAAAACCCGTTTATTTGAGTTTCATGGATAGAAAACAATTTTGTTAATCAGTTAAAATTATAAAAAACAAAAAAAATATTTATACAAAACTGTTTTTTTTTTTTTAAATATTCATTTTTTATTTCAAATATGTAATTGGTAGGACAAATTGAATAAGTTAAGAATTTATATCAAGAATTATTATTCAAAAGAATTTATTTCAAGTAGGCAATTGGAAAGTCTCCGTTTCTATTCTCAACAGATATGTGATGATTCTTACTATCTTTCGATAAACAATTTTAAGGTATAATTAACACATATATAAGACATATAGTACATAATATATTATACTATGCGCGTATTCTGTGTATTGCAAGAATGTTAATAATAATAAATAGTTCCAGTTTTCATATTCAAATATAAACAGTTTATCAAAATAATCAACACTGTTAGTTATTATTTTCATTAGTTTTTGACGTATTTGTTACTCATTTGGATGCTTGGACTACTACAATAATAATACCCTAAACATTTGAATAGTGACGTATGGTACAGCACCTATAGTTTAAGTCTAGAAGTTTAATAATATACAGAATAGTCAGCTAGATTGTTTTTGAATCATTGGGGGATTTAACTGAATATCTACTATCAACTATAATATTTACCTGTAGTAACTAATTGTCTCGGTAAACTAATAAGTTGTACTTTAAACTAATCTTAATTTGTTTTCATAATTAAAGCAATTACAAAATTACATAGGCAACATATGTTTGGTGTTTAGGACTCTACAGATGCAACATAAATATTTTCATGAATCATCAATAAGCTTTCATTATAAACAATTTATATAAATTGTAAAATTAATATCAAAAACACTCTAGTGGCAAGTTTATAGCACAATTAGGAGTTGCACGCGGTAAGTCAATACATTGATTCTTTAGCATAATCATTAGTGATTATAAAATGTTCAAACTAGAGTATTTGGTTTGTATTAAACGATGTTTTCTAAAAAAAAATAAAAAATATCAGATCTGGACAGTAAAATATAGATTGCAACCTAATCTCCTATATAAATAACAGAGACAGCGTTACATTTGTACAAAGAATATGTGACAACAGTCAAATTTTTTGTAAAAACAAAAATCATTATAGCTATCGTTTAGTCCTAGTTCGAAAATATAATAGAAATTTGTAGGGTAGGCAGTAAGTTTTACATGCTTTGAATAGGTAGTGACCCTCGAAATCACGAACTTTGAGCATTATCATCTCGCAATGTAAACGGTCAAAGATTCTGTAACATCGGGATTTAATACATAACGTTCGTGCAAAAAAATTTGCAAAATCTGTGAAAAAGTGGATTCACGTTGGAACAACTCTAAGTGAATACTTGGGCGTTGAATCGAAACGCAATTTTCATGGTAAACTTTGAACCATGCATTAAACTACAAATAACACTGTTGTTTCTGAAAATGTGTAAAAGTATGTTCAAGCATGAATCATGATTTACATTTACAGAGTGAAAATTTTTGTCTACATATTTTATTTGGCTCAAAAATGAGGTCAAAATACCGAAAAATTCTACTCGACTAAATAACTGTAACTAAGACTTGGCAGACCAGAATTCTAGATTATCACTTTTTTAAATACTATTTCTATAAAGATTCTTGTTATTTGAAGTTGCTATCGTGAAAGAGTTTTGGACCGAATTTGGACAAGGTTGTAGGCACAAGCAAAACTTTACCTTAACTATATCTAAAAAAAATCATAAACAAAATTCAAAAATTTTACGTTGATATAACGACTATTTTTCACGATAAAATTCATTGAATAACAACAAATTTAATATAAAATAGAAAATATTATGAGTATTTTTTAACGTATCTTTTTCGAGATGGTTGTAACAAACTTCATTCATCTTCAAAAACTAATGATAAAACGAAATGATTATACGCTTTACTGATTAGATAAGAAGATCAAAACTAAACTTGTATTATATATATATAATATATATATATATATATATATATATATATATATATATATATATATATATATATATATATATATATGTATATATATATATATATATATATATATATATATATATACATATACATCTATAATACAAAATGTATATAAAATCAAATCTATAGTACCTACGTCTCGACGTTAGTATATTTCACATTAATTCCCATTCCTACTTTGACTCTAATTCAACTCACAAATCTAATTTTTTTTTCCAAATTTAATCTCTCTTATGAGAGCTAAAATTATTTGTGGAGAAAATTTAATAAAATATAGTACGCTTTTATTCAAAAATAATGTCGTAATATGAAATATATTTTTACCTATAAAGAGGCCATATTTTTACATATTGTTTAAAAAATAAATTATAATTTTTTAAATTAAAATTTTTCTGATTATAAAATATGATATAAATCTAATTATATATTTATAATTAGACACTACACGGTGTAAGAAATTTTCGTAAGACATATCTTATACGTATTACTTACGGGAGTGTCTTACAGTGTGTGGGATACATAACCATCTGCTGAGCTATTTTAAAATTAGCCAAAAAATATATAGTCTATTAGACGTAAGCTTACGTAAGATACTGCCTATGTTTCTGATGTATGTTTTGATCAGAATTTCATAATTCGCATTTCTTATAGGACTGTTCTTTAGTGTGGGTACTTAAGACGCTGTGTTAGTATGATCAGATTTCCTTGTAGGACTTCCTGGTAGAGTGCTACGACTGTCCGATTTTCTCATAAGAATATCTCCCCCCCAATAGGTTTCCCCGCTCTAAATTTTATTTGAGTATAAATAGTAATAATAATAATATAAAAAAATCGTCCCAATCATTGCTGTTCTGGGGGAGTTAGAGGTAAACCCTGTTTTATGTTATCATTGAGTAAACCAAGGAGTAAAAAACTTAACAAAGGATACTAACACATTTTAAACAATATCAGTAAATTTTGTGTCACATTTTTCTATCACTAGATGGTACTCAGATTGGACCGATACTAATAGTTTAAAATTACGTACCTTTATTTGTAAAATAAAATTTTTTATGAATTAATCGAAAATATGAATTAATCGCTTGACTCATAATGAAAATAAAACAGCAACAATTAATATGAACTTTAAACCATTATTAAGAAATGGATTGATATATTTTCGTCTTATTTAGAAATTTTACTATTGTGTAGTTAGCTCAGGTGGTTGGTAATATCTACAACTTGTCAAGATTGCAATCTGTTTTGGTTAGTTAAAACATAATTCGGAAGTTAATGTACGTAATTTGAAGACCAGTCAATTTTAATTATAATGCCTTTAACACCGTGTACGTACAAATATATAAATGTTACAAGTATAGACTACACAATTTATTCTAAAATTCCATCATATATACTTTACGGATGACTGTATTTAATATGTTCCCATAGGATACGGTAGATAGTATTACTGTACTACATACTATTGTATCATATGAATGGTACCAAAGAGAAAATTTATTTATTTGAACCTTTTAGTGATATTCATGTGGTCAAATAAATGTTTTTAGTTAGTTGTTATGTACGTTTGTAGGTATCTATATTACCGGCAAACATATTATATATTTTTGTGATATGGGGTAATAAACACAAGATCCAGAATGTGAGTGCATGGGTAGTTGTGTATTGTGGTTTTTCCATTATAGTTTAGGTCATTTTCTATCAGTAGCGTCCTCATTATAATACACTGTGAAAATTTCCCATTAAAATTTACTATGGGTGCATATTAGCGCCGGACTTTAATGACACTGTCCAGGATTTTACTATGGAAATAAGAAAATATACCACAAAAGCTATAAATATTTACTAGGTGCCATAGTAATTTAAGAGAGGCTGCCTTCCATAAATAGCTTGTATAATTTTATTGTGTTCCATAGTAAACAGGTGCGCGTAAAGAGCGGCGCATTGGTCTATCCAATCTTTGCGTTTTTCCCCGCTCAAATATTGTAGTCGGCTGTTAATGTTTAATGTGAGAAAAGTATTGAATATAAAAAATTGTAATTTTGTATAACGTAATGACTGATCTCAACCGATCAACATTATACACAGTTAGTACTTGGATGGATGACCGCATAGAATTTATTTATTTATATTTATTTAATATTCAAATAATATATCTATTATTTTATATATATTTAATATTCAAATAATATACTCAAAATAATTTATATTATATCCCCCCCCCCCTGGGGGTAATGTAAACTAATAACAACTCGAATTACTATGGGCCATTATAAAATTTATCACGCAGACAATAAAGTCCGCCGGTAATATGTACTATTGTAAAAAATGGTCTGCATGCAAAATATAAAATAAAAGGAAATTTCTCACAGTGTACACTGCATGAATATGAAATGCATTGTTATCTACAGTTTCTGAATATAAATAAATATTGAAACAGAATTTTGGTGAAGCACCCATAAAACTGATAAAACCTGTTAATTGTTTGTGATTCGTCATTACTCCAGAAAGAGAACAAAAAAACAAAAGTTTTTCACTGGGAATTTAAGATCGTAGATCATCTGGACACATACAGTGCACTTGATTTCGTTTTTAAATTATTTTTAACATAGAAAAGCGTCCGAATATGTTATTAAAAGTAAACTAAATGAATGATGATATTAACTGGGCAAAGTTGAGTTCAGCCCTAGACAAAAAACTAAATTGCTGCAATATTTTTTTCTATAAATTTTTTGTAACCAATAGCCATGAAAATAAATAAATTCTCTATAGAATAAAACTTTCAGATCTGATTTATAATACCACACCCAAAATTTTGGATCTGCCATGAATTCCAGCTGTATTAGCCGCAAATTTTAATTATAACCTTAAAAGAAAAAGTTGATTCTGAAATTATTTTCAACTATAAATGCAACTTGATGTGATAATGTACAATTTTACCTTCATGAAAGAAATGTTCGCTGTTTTTGGCATTTTTAAATTTCAAGGGCATTTTTCTCATTTTGGTATATTTTTTCGCGGGTATGAGCGACAAATTTCAAAATCCCCTTGTAATTATCAATAACATCAGTCAAGTGGATTTATCCGTTTGCGGCTTCGAACTAATAACGTTAAACCTAGAGAGCGGAGAAAACCATAAAATTTTCAAGGAAGTAGTTTCCAAGTGTTCCGAGCGACAACGTTTCGCACTATTTTGAGTAGAGTAGAACTACAATTCATAAAAGCAAATATGCTTTATGCTGGTAGCCCAGACTTAAACTTTGCATGTTGATGTACTTAAAATAGTTCCCTTAAGTTTGTGAAATTATCTAGAAATAGAAATTATAATAAGTAATTTATTTTGTAATTTTTTTTTTAAGTTAAAAGAAAGTTTAAAATAAAGACATTAAAATAAATTTCATTCTTCCAGAATCTGCCATCCTTCCAAGAATATGCCGCTCTGGGATGAAAAGGCCAATGTTGCCCACCAGTCTAAATTCGCCCCTACATTTTAAAACAAAAGCAGAAACTCTCGTTGGCATAGCTAGTAAAAGTGATTTCAATAGATACGCTACTGGTATTGAATTCATTACGTTTGAGTAATAGTTAGTGATGTGTGTTTTGTAATTTAGAGAAATTTGTGTTATCAAGACTGAAAACAATGTTTTAATCATTTTAGGTATGTTTTATGTAGTATAATTTCTTTTATAACTATTTCGGACGCTATATAACCTACTTTTTGGGTGGTGTGTTGTACGTTTTATTACTTCCTTATGAAATATGAGAAATTAAATTTGATTTAACTTTCCAAATAGATTTCAACAACTACTTAGTATCGTATTATCTTATCTATCGTCCTTTTGATGACAAAATTTGGTTGAAAAAAATTCATAAAAAACAAACACTTAAAGTAATATGAAAATTTTTTTATATGTTGTAGATGAAAAGGGATTTTAAAACGTCTATTTTCAGAGATTTGACGGGCAATTTTGCTTAATAAGTTTTGAAGTTTCGATCAACATCGAAAAATTTTTTTGAATTAAATTTTAAAAAAAGAAACGTGATCTGCTTGTGACCTTTCAAAGTCCACAAGACGAACTTCCCAATGAGATGAATAAAAAACTAGAAATTTTTTATTGTAAGGAATATTACCTTAATGGGTATATTTTTAAATTTTTTATCACAACAAAAAATGGCTTGACGAGTTTCACTAAAAAATTATTCAGTTTTTTATTACATAATTACTCTTCCAATGAAATGGAATGGTTCTTCGTTAATATAATTATTTGTACTCGAGATATTCGAGACTAAAGAAAACGACCGCAGATAAATGTATACACACGTACATACACAAACATATCTTTTTGAGGTTCATCAAATTGCCCTTATTACAAGACCTTCTCACTGGGAAGTTATATTAATGTTCTCCAACTATTTAATAATATAAGTTTTATTTCGAACAGAATATATAATTTAGAGGTGAAGAAAGGTGCTCACATATTATTGACTTTAAGGGCTTGTATTGCGTAAAATATTTATTTTATTAAAAAAAATCACCAGAATAAAAATTATCATCTCTTTTTTTTTTTGCATAATTTAATTTTCATAATAATAAACAATTTAAATATACGTGTAAATTGCGAAATGTGATCCAATTTTTTTTTCTTTTTATTTGCGTATCTAAAGCTAAATCTATTTCAATTCGTATAATATTTGTTTTTCGCTATTTTTTTTTTAAAAATAACAATATCCATACATTATTTCGACATTGATACAAAACTGTCTAAATTTAAAAAAAATTATTCGAACTGGTTACGTGCGAGATAAGTTTAAACTGGAGAGTCCTAAAAATTCACAGACTGTAAAAAGTCATATCACCTAACATTTTAAAAGTATCTACATAGAATGTATAGATAATTAAATTAATATGATATCACAAAATATAGACCAGAGTAGAAGCCTTAAAAACTGATAAAAAGTTGAAGAAAATTATAGTAGGATGACACTCATTGAAAACGCAAGATAATATGATACAAATGAAAGAAAAAATAAATTACGGGCGATCTGAGTTCGGGAAGTGTGGAAGGGGTGAGTTTTTAAGGGTAAAACACGGTTTATTTAGATTTCTGGCAAAAGTACAAGTCCTGTGGTGAAAAGTTTAATGGTAAAGTTGTAGGTAATAAAAAGATCTACAACTTTTGTATTAACACTTTTTTCACATATCCTCAAAATTTTTCGATTGAAAATTAGGGTGCTTTTTCGATATTTATTCAAAATAAGATGAAAAAATAAATATTTTAAAACAAAAAAATTATAGTGTATTTGGAACATAAAAACGTAAGTTTTCACCAAATTTCGGAGAAAAAAAATAAAATACCTAAAAGTTGGTTATTTTAATTTTCACATAAATTTTGAGGTTATGTGAAAAAAGTGTGTATACAAAAGCTGTAGATCTTTATATTACCTACATTTTTGCTTTTTAACTTTTTTCCATAGGACTTGTAGTTTTGCCGGAAATTCGGATAAATCAAATTTTACCCTTAAAAACTTACCCCCGCCCCTACTTCTCGAACTCAGATCGCCCGTAATTTATTTTTCCTTTCTTTTTTATTATATTATCTTCCGTTTCCAATTGGTTTCATTCTACTATAATTTTTTTGTTTTCAAAAATTATCAACCCTGGTATAATATACACAAATTAAATAGAAAACTCAAAAATAAATTTAATGAAAGTGATAAAACCAAATGTTAATAGGTGATTTTTCAACACTGATTATCAAATGTTTCATTGAATTTCAAACACATTTTTATAATATTTTCAAACATATATTCGCATTCATATTTTATATCAATGAGAGAATTTTATATAATATATAATCAATCTATCAAAAAATTGTGAAAAATATAAAACCGAATCTTAGGTATGAGTAAAAATTAGGGACGAAATTTTATTTCACGGTGAACAAACTGGGTGACAGGGTGGTAAAACTACCAACGCCATTTCATTATTTCAATTTAACACCCTTGTTAAAAATGTTATGTATCGTGAAAAAAATATGAATACATGTTTTTCCAAGGAGGTTGAGTTAATGATAGAAAATGCGATATTTTCCGAATAGATCCGAGTGTAACAATATTTTACACAAAACATTTATATGCCTCTATTTTACATTAAATTCACATTTGTAAACTTTTAATATTTTTTCATACCATTAATTCAGCTTCAATTTGTCTTCAATATATCCAAGGACTTTTAATCCTTTAAATGTTTTCGATTACCAAGAATGTCCCTTAACATTAAATTAAATTAAATGGTAGTATTAGTAATTAAAGGAAAGAAGATTCCGATTAAGTAAGGGTATTTGCACAGGATAAGTATTGCAGCTTCAAGAATTTTTAAATTACATGTATTTAAATTAATAATTAATGTTGTTGCTTCAACGAATAATCGTTCTATTTTGATAATTTATCGAGACACAAGTTGAGTTTATATTAACACGAAACATTTCATCGTATTTTTACTCTTAAGAAGACTAAGTCTTTCTTGCTTTTTAAAAGTTTACCTATTTTTCAATAATTATCTTGCCTTTTATACAATTTTAAAGTTTTTTATCATCCATCATTCAAAGACACTACTTTTACGAAATATTGACTGGTTGATTATAAAACACCTCTTGTTAATGTAAAAATTTGGAATTGAGTTGGGAATTTGGTTTAGAGTTCATATCCATAATAAAATCATAATTATTTACACCGAACGATCGTAAACAGGGCAGACATAAAATGATGTTGAAGAGGGGAAAAAAGCCTATATATTGTTCTTTTCCAGTAATGTTGTCATGTAAAAAGGTATGAAACAATGCAATGTGTCCAATTTTTTTAATAGGATAAACTTTTTTCTTAGACCCTCAATCTATCATATTATGTTTATTGCTAATTGGAACTCTACTCATATATATGATTGCATAATATAATTCCTATTTGATGTAGTTTGTATTCATACCGTAAAATTTAAATAGCAAATAAGTTAAATAACAAATTTTTTACCTTTAGTTACAATCAAATCATATGCTTTTATTGCTCTGGTCTGTTTTCTAACGATAACCTCCTTAATTGTAATTTGTAACAACCTTAATATTTTTTTTACTAAAAGATTTTTTCATTCACGTCTCAACACGCGGACTTATTGTATAGCAATATATTTTGATTGACTCGCCCTTCGTATTATATGAAATAGGAATTTATTACACATGTCAGTTAATACAACATGAAACAAAAAAAGATTCGTTTATTATTATTATATTATGGATTACTAGGAGATTCATAAAATGTAACTGACTCTTTTGTGCAACCGAAAAAACAATCGATATAGAGAAAGTTTTATTCTGAAAGTGGAGGTTGAACTAAAGGAAGAGGAGGAATGTTCATTACTCGATCACAATATAAAGTTTTGATTTTGATGAACGAGTATACCTACATAAACATATTTATACACTAATTGTAAGACCGAAAATACGACCTTACCATACAAATATCGGTAAAAGATGTTCCGCCTATTCGTAGCGTCTCTCTCCATGTATGCGACCATGATTATGCAGCTAATAAACGAGTTAGACTAAATACTTTTAAACCACCTATCTTTTCTTTTTACTTTATTTGAAGAAACATATAATCTGAAATTATAAAATTAACTCCAGGTCCTTCTCAGATAGCCTATTTATACGACCATGCTTTTAAGTTTTCTAGTTACTTTTTTATCGAGCCAATAGTCTAGTAAATTATATCATTACTATTCTATCTTATTCACTAGTGATTGCTTCATAAATATCGATTATAATGATATAGATTTTTGAACGATTTGGAAGACAATTATTATTTTAATCCTAATACAGTAACTGTTGAATGGCCAAATGATTGCTATTGTCAAAAGTTTAATAAAATTTTTTTTTGTCTTCAATAAAATTCCAATCGAAACTATTTTTCATTAATGTGTTAGGCTAACAAATTTTTTTAATTGATTTAAATTCTTACTTTTTTAATCAAAAAAACCCAAAATTGACGCCATTAGAATTTGAAATTTTAAAATAGCCATTCATTTCAAGAATAAAAATTAAATCCAAATGATATTTTTTTGTTTGGATTATAACGTATACTTTTGGTTAGTCTTTGATTATTGGTATGAAATATGAACATATTTGAATTTGAATTCAATTAGCAGGAAATAAAATTTAAAGACCTCGATACCTCTGCAGGTATGTATGAACAGGTAGCCCAATACCCAGATGAATAGATACCTGTATAGGAGGTAATACAGACTGTCAGGTTAACCTGTACAAGAGTACTTCAAAACATCCATCAGAATATGTATTATCGTCATTGTTATTGTTAAAAAAAATTTTTTTTGTATTTGTTTACTAGAAAAACTCTGGTTATGAATATGTCTAATATAAATTCTTTAAAATTTAGTAAATATTTTAAAATTTGTCCATTTGCTTCTCTTATGTACCATGAAATTTAAGGTTTTACAAAATTTTTGTGACTCTTGTTTTTTTCGATTAATTTTGGACAAAATAAATAGATTGAAAATCAAAAAACCCAACTGTCTATATAAAATGAACAAATAATACTTGAATAATATACGTTATTTTTTTATTCGTTTATATAAATAATAAATTCTACCAATATAGAAGATTTGAAATATATAATGGCTCAAAAAATTCGCTCGTTTGCTTTTTATTTTATTTTAATATACTCAGTAGTGATATTTGCGAAATAACGACGAATTTCATAACATTTAACTCAAAATCGATTTCGAGGGAACATAGAAACACACAAACGCACACTAATACATACAGGTCAAAAACATAACCCTTTTTTGGCTTTAAAACTAGTTTATCGACTATTCTTAAAGAAAAGCGATTCGTTCGTAAAAGGAAGAAGCTTGCTATTCTATTGCTTTTACTTCTTCCAAATTTAACCTAAATTTCATAAATATTGTCTCTGTACTAAAATTTATTTTTCTTTTATAGGTACAAAATGATTGAAACAATAACTTAAATTACGATTGATGATTTTCGAATAGTCACAATGAATTAATTACCTTGAAAAGTTACAATTTTTATCATACAAACACGTTTTAATTTTCATATTATTTGAAAAATGTAACAGGTGTATTATTAGTTTCGCGTTTATACTATTGAGTAGGCAGATAATCATGCTTTGTAAGAATTGATGTTCGATCAGTACCAGATAAAGCTTATGTGAGGCCCGTAGCAAATGTGAACAGGGGTACCGTTAAATTGAATGAAATACCTATTAAAATTTAGAATAAAAATAAAACAGTAATTAAATTTACAAACAATTCTTTTCATATTGTAGGATTATGATAAAATCTTAGACAACGACTTAATTCCCGACATTCAAGAACCTTTTCAAATTTTCAACTTTATTAAACAAATTTTATTCTAAGAATGAATTTCTGAATAATTAATAAGAAAAACTTTAAAATATCAGTACTAAAAATTTATCTTGGGCGGGTATATATTATTTAATTTAAGAGCTCAAAAATTTGCTTTTTCATAAATAGTTTCCGATAGTGTAATAGGCACGATTTTTATAGTATGTTAAATTGTATCACTCATTTAATTTTTGTATTTAAGTAAGACCTTGATTTAAATTTCAAACTATTATAAAGTATTCCACAAAAATCGTATATCAATATATCACAGATTTAAGTCGGTGAATTTTTGTTTGTTGCGAAGTATATTACATATATATATATATATATATATATATATATATATATATATATATATATATATATATATATATATATATATATATATATATATATATATATATATATATATATATATATATATATATATATATATATATATATACGAAAAACATTTAGGAAAAACTTTTTAGTGATATTGTTTAACAACAGATGATGTCCAGATATTATTTTCAAACATTATTTTGAATATCATAAATTATTGTTATAGAAAAATTGAGATTGCAATAATTGAAAACATAGTCGTTTTTTATTACACAAATATAGACATTCACATATGTGGCATCCACCCATACCATTTATCAAATATAGATAGGTAGGTATATGATGATCATTTCGTATATTATGTTAGGGTTACTTTTTGTGTTTAAATTCAATGACTGTCAATATAAATCTTATTTTATTGCATAACAGGTTTGGATAGCTTTACGTTTTTTTACTAGTATCATAAATTGATTTTAAAGCTCTATAAATGGATATTAATTTTTGAAACAACATACATTTACTGTCCCTAAATAAGTATAGGTATTTATATTTTTATCTCAAGTATTTGGGTGGGTCAAGAAAATTGGATTCGAATGCAGGGAATTGGAATTTTCATGTGTATTTTCAAGAAAGGTAAATATGACTCAAATATTTTTGCTGCATCTTTTCAAAATGGTTTCAGAATGGTTTACTGTTGTTGTTTTTTTCTTTTTTGAGAATTTAGTTTAATGCGCAATATTGGGTCATATATCAGATTGCAACCTTCACTTTATAAAACTTTTAATTCGTTTTCAGAAATGATCAAACGTTTATAAGCTTTAAAATCAAGTACAAATATAATATTATCCGACATAAATGTGGGCAGTTTTGAGATCATAATTCAATTACATAAAATACTCAAATATAAAATTTTCATTTCATTATTCAAACAAAATAAATTTGTAAAATTTTGATCTCATTAGAGGAAAAATAAGTATTAGGTATAATACAATCTTACTATAAAAAAATTTAATATTTTTCTTGAACTTAATTAATTACAAAATCCTTTTATAACGATGATATAAGTGCTTTTTTAAATAGATTTTCCATGTATTCTTTTTTCTGGATAGTATAATTATTCATCTTTCTTTTTATATTTTTTACCCATTTGGTTTTATACACATAGATTTATCTTTTTAACATTAAAAAAGAAAATATGAATTACCTACCTTTATAAAGCCGTTATTAAGAAAAGGTATAATATATAATGTAATTAATTATGAAAAGTGTTTAATGAGTGTCTACAAATAAATACCTTATAAAATTTCTTACTCTTGTAATTAAAAGAATAATTTTTATATTACATTAGGATGTGCTGGTTTCTTTTTTTTTTATAAATAAACACAATTTACTTATGTTAAGTATTTGAATTAATATGTATTTTCAGTTGCATGTCTAGGCGTTTATATTGAAGGTGTTCATAATTTAATTTGAATTAAAATCTTTTAATCTGAAAACATTTTTTCTTCGTCTAATTCTTTAAATATTTTTATGTAGGCATAAAATGACATATAAACAAATATTCTAAGGTCATGGTTAATTATTATTAACCTTCTTTTTGCCTGATGTAGCTGTAAAATTTGTCATAGTTTTTCGGTGTGTCTTTCATTTAATATTAATGGACAATAATCTATATTTCAACATTCATTAAAACTATCAAATTTTTACGCTTTTTACCTTTACTCATACGCAAATTTGCTGCTGAAAAAATTAACGTTTAATTTTTAGGCATTGCTAATATATTCTGGAGTAGCGTCTATTTCAAATTTTATCTCAAAGAATATCAAAGTTATAAAGAAGTATTACCTATATAATGCAGAATTATTTATATAATGTAGTTCTTTTGGATTAAAAATGTCTATTGATATTAGAAAATTGTCTACAAAAAAGTTCTTTTATTTCCGTCTTATAGTCTTCGAGGAAATAAAATCTGGGATTTTGACTCCAGCTTCTGTTGGCTTTAACATTTAAAGTCCCATTTTAGCATGCAGGTTGGGGATTTTGTACACTATTTAAGTATATACGTATCAAATTAATTTCCCCGAAGGGAAAAAAAAGAAGAAAATCACTTAGTCTACTTTTTGGACAGAAAGCCCCCTAAAGGCATTAAAAAAAATAAAAAAATAATGACCCAAGCAAGCTACTACATTCACATGAATACTACATGAAGCTACTACAAGCTACTACATGAAAAATCTCCGATTTTGCAGAATAATTTTGCAATTTCAACGCAGTTTTGATTTAATTTAATTAAATATCCATGTTACATACACCATATCAATTGAAATGAACAGGAAATCAAACAGAAACAAAAATTTCAATTTAGTTTTAGATTAATACAATAAAAACATAAAAACTAATATAAAAAAAATGTTTATAGAAAAAAATAATTTACCATTATTCTAATTATAAAGTAGACAGTAGATATCGTGTTAGTTTTCCAAAACACATTTAATATTATAAAATCCGATAACAATTTTTGTTAATGAAAATTAAATTCGAATAAAATCTGCATGTAGTTTAATTTTTAAATGTTCAGTTTCAACCACATTATATTATGTTACACAAAATTTAAATGTATGAATCAGTTTGTATATAGTTTTGTATAATCATATAAATATATGTTGCGTATATACCAGTCAAATAATGTATTAACTCTTAATAGATTATTAATTAAATCAATTTACTATAAAATTTTAACTAATTTATTTAAATTACATAGAATAATATTTTCAAAAATTGCAAAACACCACCCACTGTACATCAAAAATTCACTCACATAGAAAATACACTATAAATGTTAAAAAAATGTGTGTTTTTATTGGTTTTTTTATTTGTTCACAAAATCATTGTTTAACATGGATCACAAAATCTGATTTTTTATAAATGTTCAAGTAACCTGTAAAAAAAAAATTTGATTGATAATTCAAAATTAAACATTGGAAAAATACTTCCCAAAAAATAAAATTAATGTACATATAAAATTAAGGGTGGTTTATATTTTTGATTTTTTTGTAAAAGTTGTTATGAATATTAATATAGTGCAATTATACATAATCTTAAAATTTAATCAAGAGTATAAGAAAATTTTTAAACCTCTATGTTTTTATCTGAGTAGATGGCTTGTTTAATCATAAGTGTATCTATACAGAATAAAATTATTGATTAAAATAAAATTTTTAAAAACAAGCTTTTCTACAATATGTAAATTGCGGTCCAAAATTTTAAGCCCTTCCACGTAGTTTTTAGTACATTTAAATATTATATAAAAGCATGTTTTTATAAATAATTTTTAATTATTAATATCAATTTTTTAGTAAAATACCTATGTAATAACTTGCAAAGAACGTATTTTTCTAGCTTGCATAGAAAAAGATATTATTTTAGGAGCTTTTACCCAAAGGTTGTGGATGAAATTAAAAATACTTTTTACACTGATTAGAAAAAGAACGTATGTTCGTAGCTATCAAAAACAAAACTTTGGTAATTTTGGAGCTTTAAACCATTTTAAATTTATTATTTTTTTGTGGAATAAACTAGAAAAATAAAATTCAAGCAAATATTATTTTAATCACATGACATCTATATTTCTCGATATATATAAACTAGTGCCAACTTAAAAAAAAGATCCCCTTTATATGGTAAATATATTCATATATTAAACCGTTGCTATAGTAACGAATTCTGCGGCATACCAATGCATATATGGCTTTTGGTAACGAAAAGTTACAATATTGTTTTCTATGTCGGGGAGATAAAAACTAAACTAGCAAACATATACCTACGCAATATGTATATACGATAAAGACCAACATGTTATGCAACTTTGAAACAGTTATGCATGTAATGATTGCATATAACTACTATAAACACTTTAAACATCCTGTGATCATAGATATTTATAGGAAACTTAAATCGCTTTCGTCAGTCCACTGATCACGCATTCTGTTATATTATTATTTATGTACTATGCCATAAATAATAGTGAAATAATATTTTATAAATAAATAACCTACAAATAAGTAATCAAATTGTAGAAATGTGCACGTAAAACTTTTGTGTACAAACAATGGTCTAACGAAAACAATTTAACTATAATAAAAATTATTTTATCGTCAAAAATTTTTACAATTGTAATTTGAAATTAAAAAGATAGAATTGTACAGGGTAAACTGTACAAGAGTGAACCAATTTTTACTTTAATCGATATTACTTCCGAAGTTTACAACTATATACATTGAAAAAAATACTCAGTAAACCATGTAGTTTTGACTAGCAATTTGTGTATTTTATTTGACAGTAATTATGTATTTTTATAATATATTTATATTATTTTTAATCGTTCGGAAACGTGACTGAATAAAGTTCATGCAAGTAGATTTCATTTTAACATTAAAAATTAATGCATCTATCTATTGAAATACTAAAATTTTATTTTATAAAAGGAAGGTATAGCAAGTCGATTCAAATTTTCACTATTCTGCTACAATTATTTGGCACTATTTTACGAAGCTCCGCAAAGAATCGAAAATTTTCAATATTACCATGTATCATAAAAAGTATAAAAAGGAAGCTGTTCAATTAGATATCAGAGTTCTAGATTTAAACAAATTTCTATGAGTGATAATTTTGAGTCATAAGAGATATGTATTCATTTTATTGTGTTTCCCGTAAAGAAAAAGAATGCGACGACCTTGAATTTCCATACGTATAAAAACTTTAAAAAATCGCGATTTTCATGGAGTATTTTAGTATATTTTCAAATTTTTTATTTGTAAACATTAATAAAATTAAAAGTGGTAAATAAGTTAAACATAGCATAAAATAGTATACTTTATCAATTTACATCGGTATGAAAATTAAGATCGTTACTCAAATTAAAAGTAACGCATTATTACTCAAATTAAAAGTATTAAATATTCGGAAAAGGCTTCCATAACTCTATTATTGAGAAAAATAAATGTTGTAAATCTTGGTTTAAAATAATTCTTCACAATTCTATAAGCAATCTAATTATTATTATAAACAAGGGTGAGTTGTTAATTTTCTGTGCGATGGTCATACTCTACAATTTGGATATTTTAAAAACTTTTTTAGTATATTAAAAGATTATATCCGATTTAAATAGAAAGCTTTTTAGTTTACTACAAAGTACTCGTGGCATATTTAGTAGCACGACCGCGTAGCTTTAGAAGGTCCCGAGCTCGATTCCTTCTCAATCTTGTTATAATAATAACTAAATACAGTACATTTAAATAAATTTTAGATCCATCTATCTTTACTAATTTTGAATATATTTAATATAATATTATATTCTATGGTGAATATAATAGTACATGTTATATTATAATATGATTATATGGTATATTTGTTAAAATTTACATTTATGTATATATGCATAATAACATAATATAATATAAATAAACTACATGAATGCAAACATACTTAAATATTATATATTAAACATTTGATAACAATCACTCAATATTATATGCAGCAGTGTATTTAGGTAGTACTGAATGTAACGATTAAAACGTTCCTATCTATACATTTTCAGCTGGTGTGAAAACTAAACGGTATTGAGTATATATCTACCCATACTGAATGCTAATATCTAGGTTTGAATTCTATAGAAATATTGGTAAATAAAAAAAAAAAATTTTTTTACGTCCGATAGTGAAGTTATTCTAAAGGGTCCGATTTCGTAAATCCGAAAGTTTACATTCTCTATACATTTCAAGATCACAAGAACCCAAACCGAACGAAATTACCGAGATATCTGTGTGTGTGTACGTGTGTATTTAAACTGAATAAATTGCAAGCAAAATCTGTCCAGCTGTTATTTGGTTAGAATAAAAAAACTAAAAAAAAAAAAAGAGAAAAATAAAAATAAAAACAAATTATTCTCTTCATTGGGAAATATATCATAAGAGCCTTGTGAAACGCACCTAGGCCACATTTTAAATCATAAATTAGAATAATCCACCGATTTCAAAAGCAAGAATTTATGCGTACAGAGTGCTATAAATATATACTATTTTATCAATGCTATACATAATTTTTGGGATTAATACGATTGGATTTATTCTGGCCTGACTATATAAACTGAACAATTTTAATTTCCTAGATCTATTTTTAAAATCTTTACTGAGATTCCACAAGATTTTAGAAAGAATTATCAGATGAACAGATTTTCAGCACAACTTGTAACTATGTTATTTTGTTTTACTCTTCAAATGAAGAAAAATACTTAAAGCCACTTTTCAAAATTTTCTGTTACAACCAGTACATTATATTATAGTATAAAAACTTTTTTCCAAAACTTGAATTTGAAATAATTAAAACTTAAATCATAAATTTAACCAAACACAAACCACCATTAACTTTTGACATTAATATGATAAACAAGTTAAAAAAAAGTATTATTTTTCTTTTATAAAAACAGTAACAAAATGTTCATAATTTTCCTATTAATAAAATAAGTTTACATATAGCTACGGGAAAAATATTCATCATGAAACTATAAAGGGATTACTCTTTTTCTAATGTTAAATTTCGCTTTTATGATTCAAACATAAACGCATATATGTAGAGAATTACATACATGGTATAAAAGTTGCCTGCTATACATAAAGTTATATGACAACAATTGCAATCATTACAACTACTTTTTGTATTTATTTTTCTTTGAAACCCAAATTTAACTTCTTAACACTAATGTAAATCTCATTGAAAATGAATAGAATTATGAGATTCTCCAGATTCGCATCGAATAAAAAACAAAAATGGTATTCATACGTTATCTTGAAATGTTTTCATTCTTGGTCGTTCCAATACGAAGTTATGGAACTAATATACCTCATTTTTTTCACTATGGATATTTAAAAAGATGATATCCAAAAATTTCGAATCTAACCTTCCAAATCCATAAATTTAAACATTAAAAAAATGAACTCATAAGGAGGTGGGCTGCAATGAGATAACGCTACTCGAACCATCTGTGGGCCATTGCCATTCGAGCGTATTGTATAAGAATAATACAAATCTTGACAACAAGTGAAAGGTGTCTCATAAACATACTAAGATTGAACTTTCGAGACAAATACACCCGGAGCAAAAACTTTTCAAGGCTCTGAAAAATCAAAACAGTGATGTATTTTGTGCAATGAGGAAACATTTATGGAATAAACAATACATATTTGTAAAGGTAAGTTGGCAAAACAACCAAAACACGGGCTATTTTAGTAAAAGCCTATTTTTTGTACCAAATACATAAAACGAGAGTTAATACATCGGATAGAAATATTTAGGTTGGCGGGTTAAATGAGAATTTGATCGTACTGATAACGACCTCACTTTATTTGGCATTCGTAAAAAATAAACTTTTAGAAGATGATATTCGAATTTCTATTATATTTTTTTGACGAATTTCCTGCACTGATCATTGCTCAGAATTGTCATGCTGCATTTGCCCGTTATATTTCAATAATTATCTGTTTGTAATTTATTATAACATAGATGATATTATGACAGTAAATCATATCATGGCCCCTTTTCAATATGTTAACTCTGTAGAATGCATGAGGAACACCTTATTATGATGGTCCACACAGATTGTCACTTTCTGTATCCTAAGAAACTTATACTTTTTTATGGAAAAGTTTCATGTGTCTCATTTTAAAATGAACTTTATAATAAAAGTAAACTTTAGTTTAACTAATTTTTCGATACATTAAAGTTTACTAATTTTTAGTTAACTTATACTTGAAAATTTAAACAGAGTTTTATATTAATTGCTTATTAAAAATAATTGTATTTTTAACTGATTAAAATACATTGCCAATAGTGAACATCTCGTGATGTATGAATTATTTTCATTTAAATAGCAATGTTAGAAAAATGTGTTGTTCTTTACAAAATGAGTTGTAATATTGATTTTATTGAGGAGAAAATATTGATTTTTTACATTTTTATTATTGAAAATTTTCTTTAGGGATTAGCTTGCTTCAATTTTTTTTTTGCTATAATATGCAACAATTTTTTTCCTTAATATTCAGAATATTGATTTTAACAGAATTTTAATCACTTGTGTAAAACTGTATCATGCGTGTACATACGAAATTGCATCAAAATCGGATGAATGGTTCGCAATATATGGGCGTTTAAATAAAAAAAAAAAACATTTACTTAAAATGTTGTATCTCTAGAAAGGCTTGACCGATTGAGTTGCAATTTTTTTATCTATATAAATATAAAAAATATTTATATCACATAAAATTTTTTTGAGACAGTTGATAAAGATTATTGAATCTTTAAATTGATTTCTCGCTTTAACTCCGAAACGCTAATTTTTAGACGAGATCCCAAATATCCCTTCTATTGTTTGCTACAAATTTAAATATATTAATTCTTATATATTAGTTTTGGATGTATGCGCGATTATCCTAATAAGTGTCACAGCTCAACAGATTCGCGGAAAAAAATGAAAGTTCCTCAAAAAATTCCTTAATGTCAATATTCATAAAAAATTTTAAGATCGGAACAGACAAAAGTTGTTTACAATCAAAAACCCAATACGGTCTATATAATAACTAGGAAGTGATACATTCATACATTAAAAGGTGTATGTATATTTTTATCTTCATGATTTTAGAGTTAAATTTTACACTAATAATAATTATATTAAAAAGCACATATGTTTTTTGAAATCAAAAATTCAACAATTTTTTTGTGGTGATTCAACAAACCAATAAACTGTTAAGTTCTATACCAAGAATGAGAACATATGAACTTCAAAATATTTATTTAAAAAAATTAATAAAAAAACTGGATGATTGTTAAAAACAATTAAACATATTGAGTAAATTGATTAACAACATTCCGTCAATTTCTACTTTCTCAATTTAAAATTTAATTGCTTAAAAATCAATAAAAATATTTTATTTGAAAAAAAAAAAAAAAAAAAACATACACTACAGAATTGTTTTTAAGTAATGGTTCTAATTGTTGCACAAAATAAAATTTTAAAAAAATCACACAAAACAGTTTTTTAAACAAAACACACAACTTTTTCACACACACTAATATTACTTATAAATTAGCTTATTATTTTTATAATCAACATTTAATGATATGCAAATAGTGATTAGTAAAATATTCAAAATAACAGTATTTTATTTGTTGTTGAACAACAAACGCTGTCTACAATAACAACACTCGAGCAACAACGATTGAAAACGTAATACGACAATCGTATAACTGTTTAACGTTTGACATTCAACTCAATACTGAACGCGCGTAGCGTCGTGCAGTCTATGTGTGCCGTTCGTTAGTACATCATCATTCGTCCACATGCCGGCCGGTGTTGTGTACCCCCGATACCGACGCATGGCGTCCATTCAACCATCGTTTCGGTTTGTGTGTATAGATCTCTGTGATCTGTTTTCACATTGACTCTGCAAGTAGGTACATAAACACAATAACGGACCATGGATATTGGAAGTAGAAGACTATTTTATACATACATCATATAAGTTCTACACTAGCTCACAGTTAAACAACTGTAGTATATATTTAAATACTTTCAAAATATACGAATACAAAGCTTATGAAAAGTTGTCATAAAGATACGTAAAACACATAATGAGATAACTGCATTTGAAAAAAAAGGCGTTAGTTGGATAAAAAAACAAATTAAAATAACAGATTTTGGTTTCATTGTTTAGATACTAGAAATATAGTTGAGTATCAATGTTTATTGATTAACATAACTATTTTTGTTGATTAGCATTTATAAAATACTCTAAAAACAAAGTTTATAAAAAAAATTAAAGCAGTTTATGAAAAAATGTTTCAAATTAAAGTTGTTTATATTTTAAAAAAATATTTCTTGCACTTTTCCTTCTATCGATTATGGCATAAAATATGTGGCCATTGAACCCAATAGACCGATTTTTCTTATTTACGAACTTAAACTCAGTATTTATATCTATATCTGTTGGTTTTTGATTTATCTTGATGACGAATAGACGCACAGACATACAGACAGATGGACGGACGAATATGATTCGGTAGGTGATTCTATGAACACCTATACCAGAATTTTGTTTTTGTGGTGAATATTTGCTAGCGCTACAAACTTTAGACTAAAACTTTTACACTCTGAAAATATGTCGAGTATAAAAGTAAAAGAAATTTTTTATATAATAAGTATTGATTCCTATTTAATTATGTTTTGGTATATTTTATTTTATTTAAATCAAGGGCGATTCTAGAGAACAGCTATTAATAACAGTATACTTTTTTATACGGCATGGGTTTAAAGAAATTTACTATCACCAGATAGATCACTATCAACAGATAAACCAGTTTATGGGACATTTCAAATATATTTTAACACTCACTGTAGTGATGTGAATAAGCAGTGTAATATACCTTTTACTTGGTTGGGCAAGGGTACAATTCCAATACAGATGTGTGACGTTAGTAATGTTATTTTATATATTTTATAACGAATTTACTACATACTACCTTCTATTCAAGTATATATAGATACAGGATGCACTAAAAAGAGCAGCCCACCAGAATAACAATGATTTTAGATAAAAAGGCCAAACGTTGAAAGGCTTAAAATAATATTATAGGTTGGTGTTGAAAAGAACATTCAAGGTTATTCTTCACGAAGCATTATAATTTCAAATGGAAGAATCATATTAAGATATCAGATATAAATCAAGCAAAAAATTCTACGTTGAACGATGTCTAGGGTAAATGTCTTAGGGTAAAATTGAGCTTAAACGTCATTTTATTGTTAAATTTGATTTTTGGGTGGTAGGTGCTCTTTTTATTTTTTAAACTAAAGTTGGATGTTAATAGTTATGCACTGGATTATTATCTTGAAATTTTATGTTTGATTTATTTTGGATGTCCAGATTTAATAGGCAAAAAAAAATTTCAAAGTCTTTTAAACTTTTGTATTAAACTTTTTTTTTTAATCGTTATTTTTCAATTAAAGACTTAAACCTTTACTTGAAAAACTCTTAGGCTCAATTTTATCCTTCTGTGCAAATAATCTCGACAATCATATTTATTGTCAATTTCAAAGTCACCGATTTTTTAAATTTTTTTACTTTTCTAGTTATTCCAGTGTTTTGGGCATTTTTTTTACACCCTCTATATTTATTATTTATATAAAAGTTCTTCACTACTGAAAAATGTTGGAATTTTCGAAGTTATACGGTCACTGATTTTTTGTTTTTATTTCATTTTTTCATAAATAAATTATAAATTTTCACTTCTAGGTATACATATTTCACTTGTATATAGAATATGCAATGTTTTTTTCTTTTTCTTTTTTTTTTTTTTTTATATACATCATTGTGTATAATTTTTCTAACGGAAAGTTTCATTCATAAATTATTTTCGTACACTATAAAGTATGAATAGAGTTTACTAAAAGTTGTTTTGCTTTTCTTAAGTTACAAATGGTCAAATTCTCCCCCGAAAATTGTGTGTAAATTTTTTAAAGAAAATTCTAATTCATGCATTTTTAATAAATTTTATTTATAACGTGAGTAGTAAATATCGAATACTAAAATTTCTTTAATGTGAAAATATTTAGAATATATTGATTTAGTCGTATTTTTATATTTAAATCGTTTTTTAAAAGTTGGATTTTTTGTTATATTTAAATTTTTTACTATTTTTTTAGTTGCCTGGAGTAAATAATTTAATGTACTTTTCTAGTATTCGGATATTATTTTGAGGTGATAATAATTTTGAATAATAAAAAAATAACTATTAATACTAAATATAAGTATAAAAAAAAGGCTTTGTCGATAATGGACATAAAATTTTCTTGCGATGTACAAATATGTTCACTTAAATGGCTGTATGTCTAGTAAGTCTTTAACGAATAAGTTGCAACTTAAATTTCAGATGAAAAAAATAATTTTAATATTACAATCATATATATATTGTTTTTTTTAATGTAGTTTTTCAAATAAACCCTTTCTTAATAAACCTTTTTTTAAAATTACCATTTTCATATTTTAAAAATAATACCCGATGATCTAATAATATAAGTCTCCTAAATGTGTAATAAATGTCTCCTAAGATTGATATTTTTTATAAAACATTTAATCGGGAACTACTAATACCATGTAATAAGACTTGCACATTAAATTAAATTTTATAAATTAATTTTTGAATGCCTGGGAATAATAAATTGCATTCCACACGTATAAAGTTTTATTTACGTTTGGAATTGTTTTGCGATTTTGCCCTTAGTATCCAGAATAATTAATTCCATAAAATTCAAATGATTGATTTAAGAGTACATCATCGGTATTTATATGAAAATACTCATTATCGAATATATTACTTAAATAGCTATATCTTAAAGTAACGGTTTGATCGATTTGAATATAATCTAAACAATTAGTTTTTCACATTTATATAACATAAAATTATCTATTTCAATAAATTGGTTTTATGTTTTAACCGTTTATTCGAGACGATTTTCTATTTTTCGTTCAAACGAATTCCTTGAATAATCGCTTGTGGCACAATTTATTCTACTAATGTAAACCTAAATCACGCTTGTACATAAAAATTTTATCAAAATCGGATAAACGATTTATGAAATGTAAGCATTTAAATAAAAAAGTAAGTTTCAAAGGCAATATCCCCGGTAATAGATTTTTCAAAAATGTATACTGGTTAAGTAGTTTTGGAATTAAGCGCGTTCGTGTACATGAGGTTTACCGGCCAACAGACCGTCAACCCGTCGGACACGAAATAAATGTTTTTCAGAAAGCACCAAAACGTCGACATATACAAAAAAATTTCAAATCGGAGCAAATAAAATTAATTTTTTATACCACGAACACAATGGTTCTGATGTCGTAGATATAACTCGGAAGTTATATGGGAAAAAATTGAGGATATAAACAGGATAAATATATTCGTTCATAATACAAACTCATAACTCAACTATTATGGTATTATAATACAAAAAATTTTTTACTATTTTCATATTAACAGAAAATACTTGTATGTGTTTGAAAGTAAACGAATGAGCGTGTTTGTAACGCATGGTTTTTGATGGTATTGGTTAGTTATATATAGTTAGTTTTTGGCATCAAGATAAATGCACTTGCGCTATGCACGAAAATGCAATCGATATAATATACTTTCACAAAACTAGAATAATATACAACATTTATTTTCATTGCACGGGAATAATTGTCAAGGAATAAGCCCATTGCTTTTATTTCCATAAGGCCGCGTTCTATTTCTTCTTTCAACAATTATCAGATTTATTTCAAAAGGTTTTAACACTAAGGAAGTTCACTGTAAATATTACAGCCTTTATACCAGAAAGAGATCTGAATCAATGTTTGTTTCTCGCTATTTTTAAAACTGAAATTTTCAGATTTGGTTATAATTTAATACACAGTGATGGATTACCGCTTAGGCCCGTGAGGCCCGGGCCTAGGGCGGCACGATTTGGGAGGGCGGCAAAATTTTCAGATCGTTAAAATTTGAGAGCCGAAAAAATATACCAAAAATTAATTTTTAAATTGGTTCTGATTTTTTTTTAATTTATAAAAAATTTCCTATGGACTGTAATTAATTCATTTTTTTATTGACTTTTCAATTTGGGGATGTATTATTCATATTTTGATAGAATCAATTATAGTCTATCGAATAAGGTTATTAAAAAGAAACAATCAAATTGATAAGCTTCTTTGAGAATTACTAAATTACTTTTTACTTTTGTTTTTTCGATAAGGTTACTCTTACATGTATAAAGCATTTGAAATTACTTATACTTATTAGTTTTTCAATTTAATTTTGGTGTTAAATGAAAATATGTATGAATTAACATTTGGCATTCATCTGAACTTCGAAACATTCTAAACTTCCCGCTAAGAAAATGGACAATTTTTTTGTTTATCTGATTCGAAAAAAAAAAAAAACGGTATTTTTTATAGCTGCAAAAATATTGAACGTCATTTTTAAATTTCAACAAATTTAAGAAATTCTGAGACAATGTCAGCTCAACGATTCCCTAGCAAATACGGAAGATGTACGCTCCGCACAAGAAATATACAATGTATTGTATTCTCTAAATCTTCGAGATGTTTATCCGAATGTTGACATTGCTCTGCGTATTTTTTTGAGTATTCCCACTACCAATTGTTCAGGAGAAAGATCTTTTTCCACCTTGAAAAGGGTTAAATCTTATTTACGAGCAAGTATGTTCCAAGATAGACTTAATGCTTTGGTATTACTGTCTATTGAAGCTCAACTTGTTCAAGAAATTGATTACAATGACATAGTCGAAGCTTTTGCTCGAGCAAAAGCCAGGAAGAAGATATTAATAAATTGAGTAATACATTATAATTTGTAGTTCGAGAGAAATGCTTATTATTATTTGTTATGCTAGTTTAATGAAAATTTTTTTGTATTATTTATTAATTATATTTAAATAAAAAATAGAGCACTCTCTAATGTTTCGCATTATGAGTCGTGCAAAAATCAAAGCTGTATTTAATAACAATTGAGAATCAAAATATATATAATTTGGCTGATCAAAAAGGGCGGCGTATCAGACAGGGCCTAGGGCGGCAATAAGCTTAATCCGCCACTGTTAATACATGAATAATAGTTCTAACTGATATACCCGTAACAAAACGAATTACTCATAAGTATGTTTTATTTATAATAGCCAATTAAGTATTGAATTTTTATAGACATGCCATTAACTTTCTTCAAGTTCCTTCAATGCGGTTGAAACATGTTTTTCGACTTAAATCTAATATTTTCAACATATTAAACATGTAAAAATTCGAATAGATTACGAAGGTTATTCTTTTAAATTTGTTTTTAATATTTTAGAAACAATTAAAAAATGACGATGCTAATGACAATATTACAAAAAAGAGCTGTTAAGTGAGATGACATGCTATCTAAAATAAACATAATATTGATTTATCATTAATACACATTACAGTTATTTACCAATCAAACTATCTGAAGATGATGTGAAAAATTCCATTTAAGTAGTAAAGTGTTAGTTCCTCAAACTCGAATAAGTTTCAAAATCCTCAGTTTCAGCGTTCAAAGTATCTTGACAATAAAGATAAATTATTCAATATCGATGCCAGCGTTAGTTAGAATTAAATCTAATTATTCAACTTAGTATAAATTATTTTTATACTGTCTCTGTTTATATGCCTTTCTAATATAAATCATACAACAATAAGATATAATAACAAAAAAGTTATTTTTAAAAACATGTTAAGAAAGCAAGTTTTCTATGTACTTAAAAAACGTTATTTTTTAACTGAAAATCACTGCTCACACAAATTGTTAATATACACTTCTATAGCTTCTATAATTTATATTTCGAATCGAAATTTAGAGTAGGTACTTCCATTGTATCAGGTAGAAGATGTCATGCTATTACATAATAAAAATTGTTAAAAAATCATAATTAAAGGTTGCTAAGTATGCTCAGCCTACCTTTGTCTTCGTTAAAATCTTGACTTAAACATTTCAATACTTAAAACGATTGAAAATACGATGTTATTGCTACAAATCGATTGAATATAAGATACTATAAAAAAATATACATTAAAAATTGCAGGATATGGTGAAGTTAATTAACTAACCAATATTTTTTAGTCTTAAATTGAAGATTATATCATTATTGTAAAAGAATAAATATTTCAAAAATAATATATCCAAAATACTATGGCTTTATGGACCACATAACATACAATAAACAGTAAAGGACGATTTAATTTTGAATTTCTAGAACACTATTTACAGAATTCATAAATGATGGAACATGAACCATCATATCATAAATGATTATATCTAGCTTTCATATACCTTTTGAGTTACGTGTAAGCAAACCCGTATATGGTATGTAGGATAGATATATATTTAATCTCATTCTGGTTGCGTATTTTTTTAGGATTTGAGGTTTTGGTCAATGTCACACAATTAACATTCATTTTGTTTTAAAAATAAATTACACTGTAGACAAAAACATATATATGCTACATTAACTCATTAAGCTTGCCAATTTTATTTACTTGCTGTCGTGTTTTGTTTATTGCGCTTACATGGCAATTTTCAATTTGTCAATGCTCTAAATAACATTTATAATGCGTTTGTAATCACAAAAGCATTATTTTTTCAAATATATAGGTAAACTCTTTTTTCGCGTTGAGCAACTGTGGGAGAATAAACACATCGCATCACGAAATGCATCCATTCTTCATGTAGCATCAATTCCCTTCAAATTAAAATCAATAAATCTGTAATTCTAATTATTTTCTAAGAAACGAATAAAATAATTTAATCCTCGCACTTTAACATTGTATTATAACAGTTCGAATTATAATACAACAAAAATAATACTATAAATAATTAAATAAATTATTTAGTAAATTATTCGTTACTCGAATCATTAATCATCATTGAAAAACTTTGAATGATCATAATTTGCATTGAAATAAATATTTAAAAAAAAAAAGACATCAGATTTGAAATATAGTTGAGAATTGTATGTAAAACGAAATTGTTTCTAATGTTCACCTCTCCGTATCGTTGCACCACGTTTTGAAACAAAAATTATTAGGTTTAAAAAATAATCCTTCAACTAAAAATTTAAAAGACTTAAATCCTCATTCAGATTCCTTAGCTTGTTTAAAATTATTCTGAAAATTTTTGATTTTAAATAGCTATGAAAATATTTAAAAAATTTATATAGATATTTTTATTTTTCATTTTTATCAAAAACATTAAACATAAGTTTAATCACGAACAAAAAAATCGATTTCGTAGGATCCGATAGATGAGAGAGATATTTTAGAATTTATAAATAAATTTCCACAAAATTAGTATCAGATCAAATTTTATTTTCGATTGGACTAATCCTTATCAATATTTTTTAGGTATTTTTCATATGTGGCAATTTTTCTTTATAGCACTTCAGCGACTTGAGATAAAATTCTTCAAAGACCCGTCTAACACGAGAGATAATAAACTTTACAGAATATCACTTCTGGCTTGTGGTAAAATCACATAGAAATGTTTCGAATAGTATACTTTTTGCATTCATTATGACGGAGCTTGACTCAGCTATGAGTAAACTTAATGTATATATACTGGACACGTTTTACTAATATGAGCATCATCTATAGTACTGTTTACTAGTACCGTGTCAAATTCGAGAGGATTTTTATTCGATTGATCTTTATTATGATGTGATATACAGAATGCATTTCAACTCGATTCTATATTTATTTTTTTAGTTAACATTTTTTGCAGTATATGAACATTTTCGTGTTATGAATATTTCATTTATTCAATATACAAACACACACACACACACACACACACACACACAGATATATATATATATATATATATAAATATGTATAGAAATATATAAATATATACACATATATGATTATATATATATATATATATCAATATATATATATATATATAAATATATATGTGTATTTATTTTTGTATTTAAAATTTATGTCAATATAATAGAATTGATTATTAATACGATGTCCATACAAATAATAAATTGCATTGTGTGAAGTATTATATTACCTGGTGCAAATAGAAAATGGGTTGTTATGTCCGCTCAGAATCGGAAAAATTGTATCGATGGAGTGTTATATAAATTTTTTCCTAATCGTTTATACAATCATACTCAAAACTATGACTCCAAATATCACCTGATATTTTCATTACCCAATGTGAAGAACAAAAATTCCGAACGCCTTTCTTATAAGGGTTCTTATAATCCAGTGGATAATGTTTCCATTTTATCATTTAAAAAATTTATTACAATTCTTTATATACTCGACATGCATTATATGTCAGAGTAAATTAATTTAGTCTAAAGCTTGTAACGCTACATTATATTTACCGCACAAAGAAATTTGTGTATAGGTGTACATAGAAACACCTAATTAGTCCGGTTGTTCGCCCGACCGTCATCACGATAACTCAAAATCAAAAAGAGATAATGAACTGAAATTTTGGTGGAATTCTTAACATAAAAAGTGAGTGTAAGTTCTTAAATGAGCAAAATCGGTCCATTGAGTCCGATGGATCCTTGACCCAACTTTTAAACTATAAAAGACAGACGAATTATTCAAATACAAAATATTTCTTGGAAACAAACAATTTTTGTTTGAAAATTTTTGTCGTAAAATGTTTGGATGTTCGCCATAATTTTAGCTCAAATTTAGCTCTAAAACACATATAGGTAATACAAATACATATTATTGTACGTGTATACATATATAACTGTATAGACTGCATACTTATAGTATTGTATGAATGCTAAGTAAAAATAGACCTAACAATGAAATTCAATTATATGTCGAGTATCTAAACCATTAACTCTATTAGTTGTTATCTTAACTTCTTTATTACTCAGTTCAATAAGTGAAAGATATTATTAATACGGTCGTCCAATTTAATTAATTCAATAGTTACTATCATATCACGCACATATTGGGCATTCTTCATTCAAGTTCAGGCATTATGAATAATCACTCAGTCCACGACATAATTTTCGCCAAATAAGGATGGGTAATTAAACTTTTAATTACCCAAAAAATAACGCATATGCAATAAAAGAAATTGTTAATTAAACGCAGTTCATATTTATTAAGCTAAAGTATACTTTTATTATATAGTTTTATTAGATTATCTCTCATATCCAAAATTTAAAATAGCAAAGCAGTATACAGCGAACGAAGTGCTAGTACTAGACTGCAATATTTATTATTTATTATCTGATTGTGAAAAATTGTTTATTGTTTATTATTAATTTAAAATTATAATTATATTTTATATTGAATACTTTTAATCAAATGATTAATTATAATCGTTTGTATGTTACGTGTTATATTTATTTTAAAATAACATATTTATTATTACAATTATGACTCATTGAAAAATATAGAAAACTCATTGAAAAATATATCCAAGCACTCTTTATTCCTTTATTGCCTAGACAATTTCATACCGCATTTACATACTGTCATAAAGCTATGAGATCAAATCTCCTAAGTCTTCTAGGCTATACTTTATAAGCACCTTACTTTTCATATCTTACATCTTGGTGAAAAATTGGTCGTTTCGAACAACTTGTTAATGTTAATATGGGCAGTAGTTCTATTAGGCTTGAGCCAAACT
Organism: Chrysopa pallens; assembly: GCA_020423425.1. Classification (NCBI taxonomy): domain Eukaryota; kingdom Metazoa; phylum Arthropoda; class Insecta; order Neuroptera; family Chrysopidae; genus Chrysopa; species Chrysopa pallens. The sequence continues at coordinate 33,374,794 of CM035591.1, forward strand.
ATAAGGTGGGACTAGCTAATGTCAATTAGTTCTTAACAGAGTGCAGATGGTCGTGGTTTGCGTATTCTGAAATGGTACAATATAATTCTGGGCCCGGTTTATTTCTATGTCAGAGCACAATTCGTTGATTGAGTTCCCAAAAGGTAGTATGAACCTAAAAAGTTTTGTATAAAGGTTTGCGTGCATAAATTTGTCCCTGTAATAAATAATTTAAGAGTTTTAAGAAAACAGATTATTTTTAAACCTAGTGAATTAAATTCGTTTACTGCACAGGATATGAACTAAAAATTCTTCTTAGCTTAATCACAGGTAGCGATTATCTTCAAATCTGCTAAGTTTTGAAATGCTAAGGAAATAAAGAATACAATATTTTCTATGAGCTAATGGAAAAATGCTCAATCGGTACTAAAAAAAATTAAAAACAAAAAACAAAAACCAAAACCAAATGAATTTAACATCTTAAAAAAAAACGAAATAGATATTTTCATTAACTATAAGAAGATGAATAAAATGTATTATATATTTTGGAAATCAACAGAAAATTCCAAAGTGAAAAAATAACAAAAAAATTGAAAAACATTTGTGTGTAATATTTCCAACGACCCCGGACTGACGTAACGTAATGACATGCATAGGCCAACTAATAAAGTTAAGCAACAGCAGTCACAATATGTATTTGTATGGGTGACCACCTGGCATTACTGTGTACTGTTGTTGTATAATAATAATAATCCACTTTGGTTAATGGCTATATAGCTAAAAATAGCTGAAGCCAGAAATTAAAAAAAAAAAAAATATTTTCAACGCATCACTTAAGAAAATACTGTACCACTAAATATTATTTTACAACCAAATAAATTTAAAAAAGCCAATAAATAGTTCCACAAAATAGTTTAAGTCAGCTTTGACATTGTCAACAACAACAGCGCAAAATAAAATTTGCCAAATTTAATGCACGTGAATAGAAATTTCTTTGTTTAAAAAATTATATTATCCTAGCAACAATTTACAATTCAGTTATAAGGTAAGAAGTAATTCAAATGATACTTAACATATGGTATATTTCCATTTTGTCAGGTTGTTCCGAAATTATTTAAAATGATGAATTTACGTACCAAAGCCATAATCAAAAGATATAAAAACAGCAGTTAATTCATTATGATATTTTAAAACCATAAAAATTTCCAGCTGGTGCTTTATAAAAGTTCAAAAGTTCACAATCTGGTACTTTATAGTATTCAACCACGGCTCGTAGACAACAGAGCATGGAGAACTACCTAGCTTTTACAGTCTTTGATTGGTAAATTTTTTGTTAGGGTTACGAAGTTAAATTCATTTGCCTCTAAATTGGATAGCTGATAATATTGTTAAACTATGGCACTTTTTGAAAAACAATCAACGTCTCATAATACTGTGATAAGAACTAAAATGAAATACGGTGCGCATGTGCGCCTATTTCACTTATTTACAGATTATATATATCTTAGTGAAAACATTGATGATAAAAATGGTTTCTTAAAGTTTTCATACCATCAGTAAGTATTTATAATTGGTATTTTAATGATACTAAATCTGCCATGTTTCACATAAAACTGAGAGAAAAATTAAAATTAATTATTAAACGAAGAAGTTATAAGCTTTTAAAGATTATCTTTCAACTCTGTCTTGACAACTCATTGTCACTGCAGAGTATCACTATTTTTATTCAATTAGGCTTTTTGTTTATTTCCATAATTTGCTAATTTTAGAAGAATTGATAAAATATCATTTATTTAATTTTTATTGTTAGAGTGTTGTTTTTTTTTTGAAAATCTGTACAATAAATATCATAGTATTCTAAAATGTAATTAATTGTTAACTACTATTACTATTTTCCACTATTTTTTAATTAAATTTTTTAATTTTCTTTTAAATGCATACCAACAGTTATAACCATCTTCAAAAATACTTTTTAATTTCTATGTTATACTTTTTAAAATAAATGGTATAACATTCTGTATTGACTGTATATGAATAGAATTTGATGAATGTTAATGATTACAAGTAGTTCAAACATTGATACTCAATTATTTGTAGGGTATCTTATCTTCACTTATTAATTATTTTCTATTGAATAAATAATTTTGATTTTATAGTTTTTAAACATTTTAAACGTTTCTCTTTTAGCTATAGTACATCGGATACTTACCAAAATCATACCGAGTATCATTATTAAAATGGTTTTTCCAATCAACTTTTCAACCAACAAACGGTATTTATTACTAATACATATTTTAATTCAATTATAGCAATACAAATAATTAGAAAGATATAATTAAAATATCTAAATATATAATATTGAAATATAAATAGTTACAGATCCATAAAATGATATCTGATGATATTTGTTTTATAAATATCATCAGATCAATTAATAATTGAATTAGTTAAAGCAGTAAGATAAGATGAATCAGTTAAAGCAGTGCTAGTCGAATCAAAATGCTTAATCTTCGTGCTCTATTTACCGCAATACATGATTTCTTTGATAATTTTATTTTAATTATTTATTTATATTTCAGTATTATTGATTTTTCTTAAGTGTATTTTAGTCAAATATTAATCAAATCAAACCAAACTTCTGGATCTCAGTAATAAATGATTTGTAAGTAACCGGAATTATCGATACAGCCCAATTCAATTCAATTTATTTTTTTCATTCTTATTTAAACATTACATAATTGAACAAATAAGGCAAAATAATTGTATGGGACATATAATAAGTATCCAGCTATGGCCGACTTGGTAAGGAATCATTGGTCCGGCAACCGACACTCGATAAATCTCAATCGCATACTTACTTTTAGGAGGATGATTTCTCGGTTAAATGAAGTTCAACTTTAATATTTTAAATGGTATCTTGGTATTTATTAGAGACATTTATAAAGGACAAATTTAAAATTTCGACTGAAAATTAATTTGAAAATTAAGTATGCATTAAACTTTTTAAGCCATAACCAGACATTTTTATTACAAAAATAATACTTAATTTTAAAACACTGCTTAAGTTTCGCTTTTTTGACATTTTTTTAAACTATTTATTATTTTTATATTTGGTAAAATGAAAAAAAAGATCTCCAAGATTTCATGTTAAAATCTAAGAAATTTTTGCTTCCAACAAATTTTATTAGGGTGCTCTAGTTCTGTATTAATATTGTTAAATAACACCAATAAATAAAAATAAACTAAAGGTTATACAAAAAAGAATGTTTTTGATAGAGATTGATTCTGATTTGACTTCGAAATAATATTGGATTTGATCTAAACTGTTTGACTTGATCAAAATATTTTGGTAAGTTTTACAGCTCAAGTTTCCACAAGGCCTATAAGAGAAGGACCGTTCGTACAAAATTTTCTTTTCGTAATATTTATAACCGGGGAAATAATGATGAATGAAAGAATTTAATAGGCGGAAAAGATATCATATATTAAAAAAGTAACCGAGATGAAAAGAAATCCAAAGTTTTTAAATTGATTGATACAGCGGTCTTTAAAAATTCTCTTTTATCAACAAACATAGGAAATTTGAATCGATTCTATATGTACTTTTTCTTTGAAGATTTACAATTCCACAAATAACAATAAAACAATTATTTTAAAGTTCTTATGCCTAAATTATTTGTTATATATAGTTTTTAATTGACTTTTGAAAGGTTTTTCAAATGAACAAACACCAAAACAATAATCGTCAACATAAAAAAAAAAAAAATAATTTTAAAATGTTTTCATTTTATTTTTATTATTTAAAAAAAAGTCATTTTTCAAGATATAGGAATAAGTGTGGCATACGTCCGTCAGTCAGTTCATTCCCATTCATGCATCGATCCATCCATCAACTTTGGTCGTCAATAATATAAGTATAAACTTCGTACATTTTATTCGTGTAAATGTATGGAATCCAGATGGGTTATAAAAATAATATATTAATGGATTTTCTCAATACAAAAAGTAGTAAAAATTCATATCTATTTTTACCTCAATATAAAGCATAGCTGCTATTATCTAAAATTAATAGACGAGTAAAAATTATTTTACTGTACCTAAAACTAATATTAATAAATTTAAAGTAGGTGAACTTTTTACAGTTGTTTATTCAAATTTTTTTACAATTGTCTTTTGCGTGTGTAGCATTTATTTGAATTTTTTGAGATAAATGTTTCAAACAAAAGTTTCAGAAATGTAAGAACGAAAAACCACTTATATAAAATGAGACATCCGGCATTCCAATTTTAACCAAAAGCTTCGCGGCATAACTAAAGTAATAGAAAGACATAATACCGACTTTTTATTTTGGATAAAACATTCGATATGATATCGTTGTCATACACACCGGCCAATTTCATAAACCCACTTTTTTGGATTCAGAGAACCACATTTTTCCAATGGAAATAAAAGAAATTAAATACTCAATTCTAGTTATTTTTACCGATAAACTATTTTGCGAAAAAAATTTAAAATACTTTTCGTACTTTTGTCATATCTCAAAAAGAGATCGCATTTAATATGTTTAAAGAAACTTCACCCCATTTGAAAAATCTTACAAAACATTAAAACATTACAATGATTTTTTCTTTACAAACTACGAAAATGCTGTTTTAGTAGTTAATGTGAATGATCTAAGAAAATGTAAAAACTGCGATGTGAAGTGAATTCGATTGCATGCAATGAAGATGCTGCTTTTTGTTTACTTCTAAGTAAGGATCTATTAATACTATTATAGTATTAAAGAGATTCTTCTCGGTGAGGCGAGGGCGTTACTATCAGTAAAGTCTGCCCCTCTAGTGCGCTTTGTAACTACTAGTAATAGGTGTTGCCTGATTATCGAATAATTATCAATACTTACTTTTTGTATACATTTAAATATCATAAATTTTTTCTAATTATATATAATTCGAATATTATATATAGCAGTCGTGTGGCGTCTACATCACATATTATTGAAAAGGATTGTTATACTTACGTGTACATGCGAGAGCGTTATAAATAACATTACAATACAATTATTTTAGTACGTTTTTCATGTATATCCGTTCAATATAAATGTTATTACAAAAAAAAATCAACAATTAAATTCTTACATGTTTTTATGTGTTTTTTTGAAGTAATAAAAAATTTAATATCCTTAAATAAAATATAAAATTTGATATACAAACAAAAATTATATTGACATTAGAAAGAAAAGGTTCGCACTACCAAAATTGAAGAAAAATTTTTATCTATCTCAAATGGATAGATGTTTATCTAACCATGAACGTCTCTTTTGAATAATTCTAATTACTCTTTATGCGTTTGCTGGGATGTTACGGCTTCGAATCCAGACAGAGATCAAATATAATTAACGGGGAGGCTAATTGATAGCATTGCTGTTGCATGAATAAGAATGAAGTAACTGGCTCTACGCACATCGTACATTTAATTCTAAAATATAAACGGATATAGATAAAATAAATAAGGATTAAAATTAATGATAAAGTTAAACTCTGTTATGGACGTATATGTATAAAAACGGAGGTTAAATCCCAAAATTATTATAAATTATCTGATATCATTATATTTTTATTATTTATCATTGTATTTCGTTTTAGAATTGCTACCTTTTTAATTTTTATTAAACAATTTTTCAAGTAGCAGTTTTTGTAACGCTTGTAATCTGTAACTTTGTAATCTTATGACGAAAATACAACATTTTCAAATTTCAAATACACATAAAAATTTATAAATTCAATAGAGCTATAATAAGCAAGTAATGCCAGCCAGTTGATCTATCTGCTAGACACACCTAATAATATTATAATACAAACTATTAAAGACTACGTCCAGCGGTTACCTTATTGTTCAAGATACTGAATAAATACTACGGTGAAATTTCCAATGCACTAATTAACTTAATGGACGTATTTTTATCGATTCAAAGAATTTAATTTAAGACTTAAAATACTATCTGGATTAACTTTGTAACTGATTGAAAAATAAAAAATCGCTAATGGAATTCAAGTTGAAAATCGAATCGAACTGTCTATGAAGCATAAATTGTTTTGAATACGGACCATACTTTTGAGTATTTTATTTTTGTTTAACCAAGTTTATATATTAACAGAAGTTGTAAGGATAGAAGATATCTCTTATATCGAGGAAATAAAAAAGTTTACTCTTATTTCCGTTCAATAAATTCCATGTATCTCTTCCATCCTCTTGTTCTCATTTTTATCCAATATATATATAATATATATTTTTTTAAAGTAGTGTGAAAGTAAACACATCCCTTTACTCCCAAAGTGAACAACAGCATATATATGTATAAGACAGTAGAGTTGAGTTGGAGAGTCAACCCGAATCAACAACGACACGTGCATATGGATGATGTTTGACACCATCACTGAATTATTCATACAAGTAGGAATTCTCAATCCAAGCCAATGTTTCGTTAAGGATCACAAGATATAAATTTAACACTAACCAAAGTGCTTTTAATTTTTCAAGTGCTACGCCTTAAAATCTTGAAACGGATTGACACCTATTTTTATTGTGAAAGGTAGATCGAAACTAATTTAACATATATATTTAAAAAAGTCTGTTTTTGTTTGGGTTTTTAAACTATTTATTATCCGTAACAGAAACTATCCGAAATAAATAAATAATCCGAAATAATTCCCTATTCTTAACCATATTCGGTATAATATTGTTCCAATATCCACATCCGTATGCATTTCCGAAATTCTATATCCATAATTAACATCCATGAAATAAAATCAATATTTCTTGAGTGTAGTGGAACTTTCAATAGAACACTTAATCAAATCTTGGTTTTCAAGGTTGTTTAAAATCAAAATAAAAAAATTTTAACCTAAAAATATAAATTTCAAGAACAAAATTTTTAAAAGTCAGAAAACCAATTTTGTGATTTACATATAAAGATGTGAATTTTCAATGTTAATAGGGAAACAAGAAGAGGCCCGCCCAGTTTGTACATTAAACCGTGAGGTGATTATATCCAGATTGGACAAGCTTGCGTCGTTTATTAAAACGGTGGCTAATAACTGCATAAAGATTTAACAACTATTTTATACTACACAATGTCAAGGATCTTAACATGTATGCTCTTAACATTAGCTTAAAAAATGTCTCAATGCATAATCATTGAAATGCATCAAATGATATTATGAAATCATTTTTTAATTTGTCTTTTTTATTTTACTTTTTTACTTAACTTGTCATGCAAGTGCGGGTATAGTGTGTAAAAATAAATTTAAGAGGTAGAAATATTTTTACATGATTTCTTATAAAAAATTAACCTCCATATTACTAGGTAAATTTGTTTCCCAATAGAATAAAAGAATTTGAAAGAACCAATTTGAAATATTATGAAAGAACCAATTAAACTTATCATATTTCGTAACACATAACTTGTTTGCTATAGGAAACAGCGTCACGGATATTTTTTTAAATGGACAGACCTCAATTTTGTTAAAGAAAATATAAATCGATCTAATAGTTAGAGTAAAACCTACGAAATTTCATCAAACTTCATAAATAGTTCTACAAACTATATTCTTTCTAAAACAAGTCAGTTAAAACAATTTAGTATTATAAGCACTACTTAATATGAGTTCATATTTATTAGTTATTTTTCTACATCAATTAAATAATATGAACTAGCGAGTCACTTTTCATGTTGATCAATGTGATCAATATTATCGTACAAGACTAATTAGTAGACTTACAACCTTCAAGATGTGTTTTTGTGAATTAAGTCAAATTTGATTTTGTGTTTGTGTTTGTTCACATTTTCATAAATGACACTGTACAGAACTGAACAAAATAAAACCTAAATATACAAGTGAAGCAGGTTCTAGGTAACTCCATTACCTCATCATCATGTTTTATAATACCTCCTCATCCTTCATTTTTCAAGGGGTGTATCGTCATCTTGAGTGGCTGGCTGTTATGATGATTTTTGTTGTATTCTTATTTTATTTCTTGTATCACAAGGTGGAATTTATTTGCTGAAATTGAAGTTTTTTCGACCATAGTAATATTATTCGAGGATATATTTTACTAAGTGTTTCGTTTTTTTTCTTCATTTTGTTTAATTGTATATTTTTTTCAATTATGTTTTAAGGTATTTTTCGTGCAATAAAATAATACAATTTATTTTTTCGTTTTTAAAATAATTATGACAATATTATACAATATGTTTTCGGGAAAGGCTGTTTAATTTAAGAATCATTATTTTAAGTAATCTATAAACGTAACATCAAGGCATTCTTTCAAGACAGTCAAATTCAAAATTAAAAAACAAAAAAATGTTTGTTTTGTAAATATAGATATTATTTGAGACATTTTTTCGTAAAGTGTTAAGATTCGTCACTATTTCAGCTTAAATTTAGCTAATAAAATTTCATTGTTTGGACTATTAATAAGCATTCATAAAATAATATAAATATACAGTCAATACAGTTATATATGTGTAATAATAATATGTATTAGTTATTACATATATGTGTGTAAGTTTATTAGCCCAATTAGAGCTAAAATTGTGGAGAACATTTTACGTTTGTTTCGAACTATTATAAATATTTTTTGTTTAGAACTTTTCTTCTATCTTTTATAATTTAACAGTTGGATCAAGGATCCATTGAACCCAATGAATCGATTTTACTCATTCACGAACTCAAACTCACTTTTCATGTTTAGAATACGTCACCAAAATTTCAGCTCGCTATCTCCTGTTGTTTTTGAGTTATCGTGAGGACGGGCGGGCGAAAATTGACTAATTAATAACTGACATATTATGTTTGTCGATTATAAAAATAGTTCAATCATTGATACTGAACCACATGCCGGCTATCTAAACAAATAGCACTGTTACTTGTTATTTTCACTAGTTATTTTTAATATCTAAATCAGAATTGAACATATAGTATTTTTGAAATTAATTACAATTAGTTTATTATAAAATTATTATTATTATTAGTTAATTGAAGGTTTGTAATATTGAAAATAAAGTTTAGTTATTGTAGTTGTGGTCTGTGCCATGTTTAATGAACAATGGTTAGAGTTATTATTGTCTATACACATACACATATACCAAATACCTACCTAAATAATCTATGTTTATATACATAGTGACCATTTAACCGATTCAACTAATTGGTTGCAGGAAGGAAGTTAGAGGGTTCGTTTTAATGTTGTATTATATTATATATATATATATATCTATATATATATATGTATATATATATATATATATATATATATATATATATATATATATATATATATATATATATATATATATATATATATATATATAT